>OY856373.1:22939357-23676857 GCA_963693495.1 Malacosoma neustria | reverse complement strand
AAATCGAAACAATTTTAAATAGGAGAGTGATAAAATGAGCAGTCACAGACATGAAATCCTACTTGATGAGAACATTACACATTTCATATAAAATAGAAATCTTAACATATTATATAAAATGCTAATGTTCGTACGTGTGTCCACGGTTTTCTCTATCATACGCAACTTCGATCAACTTCCCGTTGGGATGGCAGATACCCCTCGGTCCCCTGGTGTGCATAAGGGAGTTGGTCGGGATGGGTGGAAGGGATGGTTGTGGGTGGCAAAAATGTGAAATTATATATATCTGTCCTTCTCTAACTAATATAAACTTCTGTAAAATTCTGAAAATCTCGGGAATGATCTAGAAAGTTCCAGAATGTGTGCAACTGATGCAATCAATCTAGAAAGTTCTAAGACTTTCTGGAATGATCTAGAAAGTTCCAAAATGTGTGCAATTGATGAAATTGATCCGAAATGGTCTGGAAAATTTCTGAAATGTTCTAGAAAGTTCTAAAATGGTTTTAATTGTTTTTTTAATTTTTTTTTTTAAATTTCAATTTCATTTCATCTTTATATATTTACACACCGCAATAAAGACAAAAGTTTAAGTGTGTTACATAGGTAGAATGGAAAGTAAGACTTGCCATATCTACCTCCTTAGCATATTATAAAGATTGATGTTTAAATGAGTATCAATCGCGGAAATCTGACGGCGAAGGCGAACCCGGCGTACTGTTAGGAGCCAGCTGGGCTTCGATCATTTCCTGTTCTTTAAATTCTTCGGGGGTTATATTTACATCTGGAAAACTTATTCCATCCGAGATTGATGAAGTGAAGAATTTCCGTTTTGATGTTAATTTTTGCTTTCCTTTATTTTTCTGTAGTTTAGTCCTATTATTTTTTTTTTTGTTCGGCTTAAAATGTGACCATATTTGACACAAATATAATATGTAGGTGATACGAAGTTTACCGGGTCATCTAGTGTTATTATATATGTAACTTATTACTTAACTAATACTTAATTATGCATATGATGATTATTAAGGCGACACAGCTAAGTGAGTTTCTCTGTAATAAAATATTTATTGTAACTTACATGCACCAATAACCTACGAATTGAACAACAATATAAAACTTAACTTCACCTGTAATAAAAGATTATAATGTAATAACATTTTTAATAAATCAATTTTTACCGATTAATAAATCACAGTGTCGATCCTAAGAAATATCGGTCAAAAGAAAACATATTGGAAAATTTTATTTCGAATTTTTCTGGTTATTTAATATAAATTTAAACATTACTAATTATGTATAAGTGCTAAAAATATACTTTTGCATTTACCTGCTTTATTTTCCTATAATTAAATTCTTCTCACTACAAACAGTGCAATAAACAGTGAAATTACCCATTGACGATGGATGCAGTAAAACAGTTATCCGCTATGTTTAACCAGAGGATGGAATCCTTCGAGAGCGAACTTAAGAAAGGTAACGCTTCGACATATAACATTAATTCTCTGGCTGCAGACTTTACTGTTTTCAAGAAATTTGTCATGGAGTCGTTGTGTGCTCTCCAAGAACAGGCGGCACTCCTGACCCGCTCTGTAGATGAAATGGAAATGCGAAGCAGGAGAAAGTTTCTCTTAATCCACGGCTTGCCCGAGGATAAGAAGGAGGATACCAACTGTCTTTTAATAAGAACATTCGTCAATAAATTAAAGCTGGATGATTTTCAGGCGTCAGATATTAGTTACTGTCACAGGTTAGGGAGACATTCGACTTCTGGGGAACAACCCAGACCCATACTTATGAAGCTACGGAATACGACTGTTCGAAATACCGTGTGGTTTGCTAAGACGAAGCTCAAAGGTTCAGGAATTACTCTATCTGAATTCCTGACTAAAACAAGACACGAACTTTTCATGCAAGCTAGGAAGGAACTTGGTGTGGCAAGGTGTTGGACAAGAGATGGAAACATATACGGAGTGGCTTCTGATGGATCCAGGCAGCGTCTTAATAGTACAGATGATTTGGCTCATATCATAAACAAAATGACCTCAGCTTCACAGGCCAGCACATCCACCCCCTATACACAACCAGCCGTTTCTGCACCAAAAGCGCGTCGTCCCACGCAAAAAAAACATAAATAAATATCCAATACTCGATAGAGGAAATAGTCTTCGACTAATATTGTAAACAACTTTTTTTTTTTTTTTTCTATTATCTAACACTATAAAATATTAGGTATGTTGTGTTTAAGGTATTTATTTATTGAAAATAGTAGTTTAGTGTTTTTTTTTTCTTCTTTTTCTCTGTTGTTTATGAATGTATATTTCTTTAATTGTACTGAAAATATGTATTGTAATCTACGTAATAGGATTTATTAAAGATAAGCTAATCCGTTCTACTCTATTACATTAAAAAATGTTTTCATTATATATTGAACATATAATGAATGCTTTATAGTAAATAGCATGATGCATTATATAATAGTTTGATTTTATTTAGAATGTTTTTTTTTTTTTTTACTGTATCTATACTATTTTTATGATTTCGTTTTAGGTTATTTTGTTTCTTTTGGCAAAACAGTTATTTGAAGTGATTAGTTATTGGCGTTATTTGAACTGTTTAGCTTGTTAGTGAGAATATTCGCTCGCTAAATGTAAGGCTTTGAAGGGCACAATATATATAATTATTCATATAATAATAAGTTTTTAATTGTTAGTTTATGTTTAGTAGTGTTTTTAATGTTTAGTTGTTGTTAATATTGTTGCACAAAATTGTTTATATTGTGTTTTTGTAGTGTTGTAATTTACCATAAATTGCAGGTGTGTGTAAATGTAGTTTTTAAATTATTTGGTAGTTTGTATATTATTTGTTAATTATTAGTTTAGTTATTTATTTTTATAAAAATCTAATACACATGGCATACAGTAGTGACAGTGATACTGATTATTTTTCTTGTTCTTCTGGTAGTTTGGACTCTAACCCTTATAATCTTTCTGAGGTAATAGAAAATCAATTTTCAAGTCTTTCTAAAAATTTTAACGTTTTACACATAAATGCGCAGAGCATTCCGGCTCATTTCCCAGATATGCAGGCATCGTTTAGTCAAGAAAATATACATGCTATTTTAGTTTCAGAGACTTGGCTGAAGCCTTGTCTGTCAACAACAGCGTATACACTGCCTGGCTTCACACTTATTCGCAACGATCGTAGCAGTTCCGTCGGGGGAGGGGTGGCCATCTATCTCAGATCCCACATTCCTTTTTCTATAGTTAGCATGTCCACTCAGCCACCGCCCGCGGACTCTGGTGAATACCTGCTGGTAGATATCACACTGGGACGTTGTAAAATGTTGCTTGGCGTGTATTATAGTCCTTCCTCTCGCATTAATTTCTTTTCATCATTTGAAATGCTCATGGAACAACACATACCTCAATATAATCATTCAATTATAATGGGGGATTTCAATACATGTTTAATCAAAAGAGATTTTAGAAGTAAATCCTTTGAAACAGCTGTTGAATCTTGTAATTTAAGTATTCTTCCCTTAAACGCTACACATCGTATTCCCAATGTAAATGCTTCCCTGTTAGATTTAATATTAGTAACCTCCCCTTCTCATGTCACCAAACACGGCCAGTGCCCTGCTTACGCTTTTTCCCATCATGATATGGTTTATGTTTCTTATAATATCCGCCCGCCAAAAGCTAAACCAAAGCAAATTATGCAGCGCAATTTCAATAGCATAAATCTAGCAGCACTTCGTAAAGACGCAGATAAAGTAGACTGGTCTAAAGTCACCAAAGCAAAGTCTGTAGATGAAAAAGTCCTTTTATTTAATAATAACATATTAAGTTTATATGATGTGCACGCACCATTACGTCTGATTAAGCTCAAACATTTTCCTGCACCTTGGCTTACTGACCAAATTAAATCTCTTATAGCTCTAAAGTGTAAAGCCAAATCTAAATATAATCGTCATCCGTCAGAAGCTGGTAGACTTGTTTTTATTGAGGCCCGCAATCGCTGTAATAGAGCTTGTAGGAATGCACAACGCCGATTTATTCATGAATCAGTTGAAAATAATAATCCCAGTAAAGTATGGAAATTCCTGAAATCTTTAGGAGTTGGAAAAACTGCACCAGTTCCAAATTCTCATCAATTAAATTTAGATCTTCTAAATCAGCATTTTGCTGCTACTTCAGCTCTTGATACGATGATAAAATCAAACACTATTAACTCTCTATCTTCTTTTCCAACTTCTCCTAATCCACAATTTCTTCTTAATCAATTTACTAGTTGCGATGTTGAAGGAGCGATAAAATCAATAACTTCAAAGGCAGTCGGCAGTGATGGTATCAGCCGGAACATGATCTTGCCCATTCTTGATATTATCTCTCCTATTATTTCCCACATACTTAACTACTCTGTATCCACCAGTATTTTTCCTTCCTCATGGAAAGAAGCTCAGGTTATTCCTTTACCCAAAAAACCAAACCCTTCATCCTTCTCTGAGTATCGTCCTATTTCTATTCTACCTTTTCTTTCTAAAGTCTTGGAGCGTTTAGTTCATAATCAACTTACTGTTTTTATCAATACTTACTCCTTAATGAATCCTTTGCAATCTGGTTTTCGCCCAGGGCATAGTACAACAACTGCTCTGGTGAAAATTACCGATGACATCCGTCAAGGAATGGACAATGGCTTGGTAACGGTTCTGTCACTGCTGGACTTCAGTAGTGCTTTTAATAATGTAGACTTTGATATTCTCATAGGAATTCTTCGTACTTTCAACATGTCTCCAACAGTTATTGATTGGTTTCAGAGTTACCTGTTTGGACGCCGGCAACGGGTACGCTTAGATGATACATTTTCATCTTGGCAGGACCTCACTGCTGGAGTCCCGCAGGGCGGCGTTTTATCTCCTCTTTTATTTTCCATTTTCATAAATTCAATCTCTTGTAACCTATCTTCTTCCTATCATCTCTATGCAGACGACTTGCAAATTTATACTCAGGTACCTAGGGATAAATTACATGACGCCATCAGAACTACCAATGAAGATTTACGTAAAATTCTTGAATGGAGTATTTCCTATGGCTTAAATATAAATCCCTTAAAAACACAGTCTATCATCATTGGTAGTTCACGGCTGATTTCTAAATTAGATGCATCTCTTCTTCCCAATATCACATTTGATGGTATGCAGATTGCTATTAGTGATAAGATAAAAAACCTTGGTGTAACTTTTGACAAAGAACTATGTTGGCAGCCGCACATAACAGAATTAAGTCGTAGAATTTTTGCTTCTTATAATTCTCTTAAAAAGCTCAAAAACTTTCTTCCATTTGCCACTAAGATAAAACTTGTTCAATCTCTATTACTCCCTATCCTTGACTACGCCGATGTCTGCTATCTTAATCTTACCCAAGAGCAACTATTGAAGCTGGAACGTCTTCAAAATGTTGGTATTAGGTTCATATTTGGTTTAAGAAAATATGACCATATTTCTGAATATCGCCAAAAGCTCAAGTGGTTGCCCATCTCGCTTCGCCGGAATGCTCACATTCTCTATTTACTCTATAGAATATTGTTTATTCCTTCTTCACCTCCTTACCTTAAGGATTGTTTTAAATTTCTTTATACAACTCACTCCCGCTCTCTGCGCTCTAATGAAAACTTGCTCTTACAGACCCCTGTACACTCTTCGACATTCTTTTCTAATTCCTTTGCAGTACAGGCTGTCCAAATTTGGAACTCCCTCCCTCTGGATATTAGAAAAGCAAAATCACTTGCCATTTTTAAAAACTTGGTTAATGACCATTACCTAAAGTCATAAACTGCATCGTCATGTGTATGCTTCATTGTATTGCTATTGTATGTTAGATTAATTTAGTTTTTTTTTTTGTATAATATTTACTATCTTGATTTCTATGTCTATTGTGCACCGCCTTGTACTACTACTTTAAATATTTCTGATAGGTTGTCTGGAAGAAATCGCTATTTAGTGATAAGACCGCCGTTTGCTCACTATGTTGTACTATTACCTACTTCTTTTTATGTCTTTTTTTCTGTAAAATTGTGTGGTGAACAATAAAGAATTATCTATCTATCTATCTATCTATCTATCTATCTATCTATCTATCTATCTATCTATCTATCTATCTATCTATCTATCTATCTATCTATCCTAAAACAATCAGTTTAATTCTCAACTTTATAATTCTGTTATTGGAAAATAGTATTCTTCGATCCTTGCATTAAGGGTATTTGAAATCCCGCCACCTGATTTTTGTTACCTACCCTCACTCTCGGTGAGGAACGGTAAAAGTGAGGGTGGGACGAATATAATAGAGATAACGCGTGAGCTCCTAAACGCGCGTGACGGTCGACGTTCGACCTCGCTTCAGTTACTCCAAACTCTCATTGGCCGTGCCATAAAATTGTGTGTTGTGTGTACGTGAATTTAGCTGGTGCCGTGCAGCAGTTTCTCCGCAAGCGAACCTGAACCGAACCGGGAAGGAGTGGAATCAAGGTCAGTGCGAATTTCTTTGCCGACTGCAAGGTATCGCGTCTCTCTAACCACCACTCCTCTCCCCTCCTCTCTCATACAGTCCACTGCTCTCGAGCTATCCTTCTCATTACTGTACGGTGCAATCTCGGTCCGTGACGGGCATCGTACAAGTATGTTAAACAATTATTATTTTGATGAAAAAATGCTTTCTCATGACATGACATTTAGTTTATAGTTTGCTATAGACTACAGACTTTTTACCATAGACTCTCTGTATGAAATAATATCTATCCGTGTATATCGCTTTGTCGCGATGAAGTTCAATGCGCGGAAATATTTAAATTAAAGAAATGGAATTAAATTACCCTATATATGTAATTTATTACTTAACTAATAAGTTGCGTATCTAATAGCAGGTATCTAATTAATAGCCCTGACCTTCCGCCTGATGCAGGTCCTCTCGGGGCACAGTTGCTTCGGGAGGTACCTGTGACGCATAGGGCGGGAGATGACGTCGGGGTGCTACCACTGTGGCGCGGGCGACGAGGAGGACACAGTGGACCATACTGTCGCCGTGTGCTCTGCGTGGCGCGAAGAGCGCCGCGCCCTCGTCGCCCAAATCGACGCGGACCTGTCGCTCCCAGCCCTGGTTCTGTCCATGATCGAGGGTGATCCTGGATGGACGGCCGTCGCCTCTTTCTGCGAGGCAATATTGTCCGCATAGGAGGCGGCGGAGCGGCAGCGGGAGTTGACCACCACACTCCCCTCCCACCAACGCAGGCCATGTCGGCGGCGCCGGAGGGCAACTAACGACCTCCGGCCGCCGTAAAAAGCAGCCGCGGGTGGACCCTCGGGGGAGGACCCGCCGCCCGCACTATTGCCGCAAGGGTGAGGGCTGCGTGCTGTTCCGTGGCCCCCCTCAACTCCTAGAGTTATTACAGGAGAGCGCCGGGGGGACAAAAGCCTGACCCCCTGGCGCCAACCCTTAAGAAGGGGCCCGCCTTAAGTCAAAGGTCGAGCCAGCGCCGGCCCGGGCCACGAGATAGGCAGGCTATATATCCATAGGCCCGGGCGTAGGCGATAGGAGAACAGCGGGGTTTTTAGTGGGTAGTCGGATGTTCGAACACCTTTCCCGGAGTCCCACATATCCCTCGGTCCCCCCTGGCCGGGGGAACCCGTCAAGAGTGGTTTTTCCCCGAGACCAAAAAAAAGGTCAAACGACTCACTGCTAGCCTTGGGCCTCCCACTAGGGGGGACGGATAGTAAACCCGCTTGTCCAAGGCGAGTTGGGGAGTTACACATACCGGTGATCTCTGTATGCAGGTTCCCTCATAATGTTTTTCTTCACCGTCGGTACATGTCAATTAAAACTGCCTAAGCAGGCATGCGAATCTGGGACCTCAAGATGGATCTCCGAGTTTAATCACTGAGCTACCATGTACCTACACATTATCAATTACATATATTATAATGATATCACATACATATAAGATCACGACGAAGGTTTTTAACCAATGTGTGTTGCCAGTGATGACTTACGGAACGCATACGTGATCGCTAACTATGGGCCTTATGAGAAAGCTCATGGTCGCTCAGAGGGCAATGGAGAGGGTTATGATCGGAGTTTTCCTGTGAGATCAAATCAGAAATGAGGAGATTCGCAGAAGAACCAAAGTCACCGAAATAGCCCGGATGATTGCAAAACTGAAGTGGCAGTGGGCTGGGTACATAACGCGAAGGACAGATGGCCGTTGGGGCAGAAAAGTCTTCGAATGGCGACCGCGTATTGGAAGGCGCAATGTTGGTAGGCCCCCCACAAGATGGACCGATTATAAAAGTTACTAAATAAAACTAACTTGAACGTTAATCACCATGTATTTATTTCAACTTGACTTATCAATTATATTTCTTACACTGTCTACTTTTTAGTATTACACCCTCTTTTATATTCTGTCGCTAGTTTTTATATCTCGTCGACAGGTGTCTCCCCTCCTGCCATTCCTTGCCAATAATCAAAATTAAATATCTACCAAAATATTTACAACAGAAATGGAAACAATTATGGCATTATAATATTAAATTAAAAATGTGAACTTAAGATTATCTAGGCATTAATTATTATATTATTTCTACAAGTATTTTCTATTAATTTTGGTTATTGTGTTTTTAAACATTTACAAACTTCGGTTAATTTTATGTTAAGGAAACCTACCTACACTTAGGTTATTTACCAATGACATCATAAATTTAAGAAATCTCCACACTAGAATATTTAAGTTAAACTTGAATCTAACACGATGAACTGGTCAAGATCGCCGGAATATGTTGGATGAGGGCAGCTCAGGACTGATCATCGTGGATATCTTTGTGGAGGCCTTTGTCCAGCAGTGGGCGTCTTCCAGCTGAAACGATGATGTTGATGATGACATACATATAATGTCTAAAGCGATAGTCAGGTAACAAAAAATATAAAAACATACTAAATAATAACATCTTTATTCGATAAATATGAGAAGTAGAGTACGCCGAGAAGCCTTAGATAATTTTTCTACTTTTATTGTATAACAATCGAGTAAGTACATCGTTAATAAGTAGAAGTGTAGCCACTTTATCGCCCAGTGACGTTTATTGCCGACCCGGGCACACTTCTTCCGCCTATTACAAAGTACGAACTACCGTTCGAGCTCGTTATCGGAACAATTTGTTGCTTTTATATTAAAAATAATTGTCTATTCTCACTACTTAACAATAAGTCTCATTGAACAATATTAAATAGATGCTAGTACAATATAAAAGCAGTAACTCACAAACTTGTTTAAGTTTTATTTCCACAACTTTATAAATGAAGCTGTTTGGCGGGAAATGACTTATGGTGGAGTTAATTTTTATTGCTTCATTGCGGGTAAAGTAGAGTACAATGTTTATGTATGTAATAAATACACTTGAAATACATATCTAGGCGTTTATAACATTTCTTTGTGATGAATAAACGTATAAAAAGCTTGACGGTTGTTAAAATATGAGGTCACTTCAATTCTCATAAAATTTGTACAATAGATATTATAAACTGTTGTAATTACTATAATAACTATAATATATATATATATATATATATATATATATGTTTGTATCTTTATATCAAATATTGACACTATATTTTTTTATAATGGACACTTTTGAATGGATGAATATTGAAGTAATAGTAATAATAAGATTGTATAATAAAACAAAAAAAAACAAGTATCGTAAAATTATTACAATATTTAGTAAAAAAAAAATACAGTGACACTCCACTAGGGACCAGTTGACCAGAGTATACTTTTCCTTGTTTACTTGACATGATTTTATTCCTTCGCTAAAATTACTATTAAAAATAAAATTTATCGTTTCTAAGTAAAAAAAGTATAGTATCGTTTCTCAGCAACAAAGAGCGCAACGCACAACTAGTGCTATAATTTAGATAGCTCTTTTCTGTTTTCTCTCAAATTGAGGTGTTTTTGTGAATAACTCAATGTCAGTGAGTCGGCGGATATATCTCCCAAGCAGGGCACGCAATGAGGCCGCTATTATTGTATTATTCATGCTACGACTTTTGTTTACTTTGTTTTGTTACTAACTTTGTTTAGGAATATTTATTTCTTTAACTAGTTGGTGACACAATTCATGCTTTTGATTTATATTGCAAGATTAAACTATTTGTTTGGGCTTAAGACTACAATTTATATATTATATTTTTCGTGAGAAACACATAAACTGAATCCATCGAGTTCACAATGAAATATCATTACAGTAAATGAGACTGTCCCGGTATGAGTGTATGCCTGAAATATTTTATAAATTACATATATTCACATTTTATGTATTCTCCGTGCAGCGGCGAAGAAAGAATACTAACCTCTGCAGCCGGGGTCGGCCTGTCGTAAAAGGCGACAAAACAATCCACCCTGGCTACGTGGTAGGGCATCAAAACCCGTCTGGATGACGATCAGCTTTTTCTTAAGTATAATTATAATAACTTTGTGTTGTATTCCGGCATTAGTGACCCAAGTTCCTGTACCCATATGGGACAGTAGAGTGTTCGCGATGCCACTGGCACTGCAAATACCCATAGGCGACGGTAACTGCTATATTCTAAGTGGGCCGTCAGCCTGCCTGCTGTCTTACAGCAATCAAAAAGTTTCTAGGTGACATTATAATAATATATCTATGACCTCCTTAGTCCAGGGCTTTCGTATATCAGAACGCCTGCGGGGTGACCAGAGCATGGGAATTTATTTACAAGTAGTATTTCAATCGTCTAGCACCAATAAGAGAGGCACTTTACTGCTTACTTTGGAACTATATGGCGATATGTCAATTGCATTAGTAATAATATTTCAAGTGCGTGTTTATTTTGATATTCCGTTGATTTTTTATATTTCCTAGGTTTTGATCAACTGTCATTATTTATTTATCTTCTTCTTCTTAAATGCGATTCTAAACTAAGGCATGCGTTGTAGTGACCATGTCCACGCATAAAATAAGTATACCTGCATGTCACCCCCGCACTCCCCCGTTGCTTTCGTGTCTTGATAGTGACGTAATCGCAACTATATATAGATACGCGAGACAAGCTAGCTGATCTAAGACTGCATAGCATGTACTAAATTACATATACTACAGTAACTATAAAAACCTAGAAAGCCTTACCATACACCTTCACTATGTTAAATGTACGTTCATCTACCAATAACTTGACTAATATCCTATCATTTAATCCTCTCAACATCCGTCACACATTTTTTTAATTCGCTGTCTAATACCACACTTCCTTTTAACATCACTTCCGCAATAATAAAATTTATACCCCGCCTCAATCTCGAGCTCTCGAACCGTTCCTTCGTCTCTTGCAGGCAAGCCATATTTATTCGTCTCCTTTCTAATACATCTACTATTTCCCTCCCTCTTCCAGTAATCGTACCTACATTCCAACTTGCCAGTCTTATTCTCCTTTCACGTACTTCCGTTCCCTTTTCATTGAAGTACATGTTGTACTAATAGTTGTGACTTACTTTTTACAACCGGCTGCCTGCCTGACATTAACCCCTTTTTAGGGATTTATTCAAGTGTTACAAAATAAAAACTATACTAATAAAATAATATAGTTAAATCTTCTTCTTTCAGCCTCCATCAACCATTTTGGTTAAGGCCTCCTCAAACTTTTTCCACTCGTCGCGACAATGAGCTTTCTGGATCCAATTTGACAGTTAAATAAATAACAACTATTTATAAACAATATTCACAATAAATCTGTTCTGTTATTACTGTTCCACTTTCAATAAATCCTAGAAAATATTTGGCCAACGAGACAAAACAGCAGCTCCTTTGATGTGATACATCGCATATAGTTTATTTTCAGAAATTTCCTCTCACAATGAGTAGATTGTTCTTTTTAATGTTCAATTCTGCATGACACATGGTTTGTTTATATTTTCAATAGTTTCATTCATGTCTTTTGTCATCTATACTTCACTTTTATTATACCAAAATTTATTTCTTACATATTTTATTTTATATACTTTATTCGACTGCGATAATGATTGTAATAAAGAAATTTAGCACCATTAATTTTGTTTGTACAGGCTTTTTACTAAAAAATTAGCTAGATTAAACTTATGATTTTTCTTGTAAAAGAACTAGCGTTTTGATTGACGTATTTTAAAGCTAATATGTATATAAGAAAAAATGGCCACCATAGCAGAAACTCATTATTTTCTAATTAAATATCTAAACTGTGGAGTTACAGGTGTAACTCCACAGATCCCACACCCGTACGCATAGGCGGCGACACGGTCGAGCGCACGTACCAAGTGAAATACCTGGGCTCTGTATTTCACGCGTCTGGTGACATCGATTGTGACGTCAAGGTACGCATTGCTGCCGCGTGGGCCAAATGGCGTGAGGTAACTGGTGTCATTTGTGACCCCAAGATGCCGGTAAAGTTGAAGGGACAGGTTTATAAGACCATCATCAGGCCTGTCCATTTATACGGCTGTGAAGCGTGGCCGGTTTTAGAGCAATACAAGCAAGAACTGCGTGTCACGGAGATGAATATGCTGCGGTGGATGTGTGGAGTGACGCGGAAGAACCGCGTTAGGAACGGACATGAAGGCTTCCGCATTCGCGGAAGCCTTCATGTCCGTGACATTGCGGATAAATTGCAGGAGTGTCGGCTCCGATGGTACGGCCACGTTTTACGGCAACCGGATGCTTACGTGGGAAACAAATGTCTGGCCATGCTGCCTCCGCCGGGCCCCGGCAGGAGGGGTAGGCCCAAGAAGTGCTGGCTTGACGTCGTAAAGGGTGATATGCATGCCAATGGGCTCACTAACAGGGATGCTGAAGACCGTGCGAAGTGGAGAAGAAAAAGTCGGAAAGCGGACCCCGGGCGTCGAAGCGAGAGTTTGGGCTGCAACCGGGATTCATCGCTAAGATGAAGATGATGATGATCTAAACTGTATATGATTTTTTTTGTTGCCAAAAATGATCAAGATTATTTATGAAAAAAATTATTTGCCTTATTATTTCTGAGGTCTCCATCTTGTCCTTTCCAATTTTTAACAGATTTAAAATACTTAAGCTTTATTTTTAGACCTTTCCTGTTTATTTTAAGTTTACAAAAGTAATATCAATTGCACTCTGAGGAATCGACGAAACAAATGCTCAAGTTGCTTCCACTTTCCTCGAAGTTCTTTAGTCAGGAGTTCGCGCATCTGTAACAATACGCCTCGGGAGTCAACTTTGGGACGTGGCTTGATTTGAAGGTTACTTAATAATTACAGCTATATTTGTAATTTTGGGAATGGTTACAAGTATATTTAGAAGATAACTATGATTAACTTAATAAGTTTGCTTCGAAGTTCTTCATAATAATTAACACACAATTACTATATCTCATGTCCGTAAACTAAGTCAAACTCACTTTATCCAGCCCTAGAAAATACGGAAAATATAATAACATGCGGTTGAGTATCTTAGAGAAAACAACGCCTTTAACCACTCAATAAAAGATGTCATCAAGATAATTCTAAATTAAATCTTTGTATTTTTTCACCAAAACATCAGAGTGCAGTGTTTCCCGTTACTGCTAAACACTTGGAACATCTTGAACAACAGTACGATAATGAATAATAAATAATAATAAATATTTTGTAACAATTCACGCAGCGTCATCTAGTCCAAACTAAGTAGCACTTGTGTTATGGGCCCTAGACAACTGATATACTACTTATATACTTTTTTTTTGTAAACAAATACATATTATACATAAACACCCAGACGGGAGACGGGAATCGAACCTGTGACCTCCGCGAGCGTACCGACGTGCGTTATCCGTTACGCCACCGATGTCGTCAATGAATGAATGAAAACTCTTTATTGTTCACCTTAAATATACAAGAAAATGAAATAAACTTATAAGCTACTGAACAATGGGTGTACTTATCGCTTAGAGCAATTTCTTCCAAGCAACCCTATTTGAGGAATGATTGAAAATAAGTATAACTATTGAGGTGGTAAGGATAACTATACTATCATATGGATAATATCAATATGATAGGATTGTGATGCACGTGCTACCGGTTTCAGGAAATCAAATACCGCCTTTTTTAAATACATACAATAGCGTACATAAAAAAATGAACAATCCTACTTTTTTGCATATATATATCGAATAAAGTCTGTAATCAAGTAAATGTTTAATTTGTCACAGCCAGCACAAAATTTTAATTATTCTATTGAAAAAATGCAGCTCATCATCATCATCATCATTTCAGCCGGAAGACGCCCACTGCTGGACAAAGGCCTCCCCCAAAGATCTCCACGATGATCGGTCCTGCGCTGCCCTCATCCAACCTATCCCGGCGATCTTGACCAGATCATCGGTCCATCTTGTGGGGGGCCTACCAACACTGCGTCTTCCGGTACGCGGTCGCCATTCGAGGACTTTTCTGCCCCAACGGCCATCAGTCCTTCGAGCTATGTGCCCAGCCCACTGCCACTTCAGTTTTGCAATCATCCGGGCTATGTCGGTTACTTTGGTTCTCCTGCGAATCTCCTCATTTCTGATTCGATCTCGCTTGAGACACTGCGGTATTTGGGACGAAAAGATTTTACGGAGCTTCCCGAACGCTGCCCATCCGAGTTGGATTCGACGAGTGACCTCTTTCGCGAAATTGGACCTGCCTAACTGGATCGTTTGACCCAAGTAGACGTATTCGTCAACAATTTCGAAATTACAGTTCCCAACTGTTACGGGGGTAGGTGCGACATGGACATTAGACATGATCTTCGTCTTGTCCATGTTCATTTTGAGACCTACTCCTTGGGAAGCTGTATTGAGGCCATCAAGCATATGGCTTAAGTCTTCCATGGTTTCAGCCATGATTACGATATCATCTGCGAATCTAAGGTGAGTGATGTACTCACCGTTAATGTTGATGCCCAGTCCGTTCCAGTCCAGAAGCTTGAAGACATCTTCCAACGCAGCAGTGAACAGCAGCTCAACTCTTTAAAAATATTTTACATATCCTGTTAATAACTATATTTGTGAATTGGTACCATGAAAACTTGAATAAAATGATTGCTCTAAAGTATTTAAGTTTTGGAATACTATCCAAGACGTGCTTTAGTTCTTGCAGTGGATGATGACGAAGTTAAAGCAGATGTTTTAAATTCAAATAAAGATTCTCCAAAAATATAAACGAACTCTTCGTTCGTAAAAATAGATATATGTTTAAGATACCTATACATTTCCGGAAACGTTAACTGAAGCGGACTTGGAGTTAAACACAATAAGCTTAGAATCGGTATCTAGTGGCGCGCATCGCTCGAGGCAATAAATCAAGTGGACCCGAATGACTAATCAATTTGTCCACCGTGATTTACTGTGCCTTGATCGCAGATATCAGTGTTGTGCCGGCGAATTGTATTTATGTTATATTTTGATTTTGTTTTTAATTATGAGTCACATAAAATTATTATTATTTCTGTAATTTGAGCATTTTTAAATGGTTTCTCATGTTTTTAATTCGATGCGAGGTCTGTTTTTTAGTTATTTAATAGTAAACATTAAACTTAATACTTCTATATCCGAATTAAATCAATGCGTATTTTGTGTAACGAGCACAATTAATGATAAAAGTAAAATAGTATGTTTTTATTTTATTGTATTATATATTAGACCAAGGTACATAATTCAGATAAAGTTACGTTATATTTTATTTGAAAAAATTGTACGAAGCAGCAAAATATAAGATTTCATAGAGATAGGACTAAAATACTCATGAGTAGGAATTACAAACTAATTGAGAAATGCTTGATATTTTCCACCGTGAAGCAGATTATTGAGTTTTATTTATAATGCATATTAGCTGTGCCCGCGACTCCGTCCGCGTGGAATAGTGACTTTGGGCAGAATTTTTTGGATATCTTATGATTTATTTTGGATTAGAAACCCTATAAACCCTAAAATATAAATGAAATATGCAAACAGTCAGTATTATCGAATGCAACTGTTACGCCATGCGCCTCCGGAATACGTACGTTCGAACCTACAAAATCCAGCCTAAGCTAAACCTTATTTCATATGATTGATGACATAAATCTGAGGTTAACATAAATTGGAAATTCAACCTACATTGTCCAGCCCAAGCTAAACCCTATTTCATATGATTGATAATTTAAATCCGAAGTCAACTTAAATTGGAATTTAAAATTTCCAAAACTTATCATTTTTAACAAAAACATTTTTTTTTCTAAAATAAAAATAGCGTAAGTTACTCCTTGATACATTAGCTATCTACTAGTGAAAGTCCCGTCAATATCGGTGCAGCCATTTTAGAGATTAGCCGGAACAAACAAAGAGACAGACAGACAGACTGACAAAAATTGTAAAAAATGTTGTTTTGGTATATGTACCGTGTATACGTCCGAATGCACTTTACTAAGTGTTTGTTTGTGTTCTGTTTGTAATATTAAAATAACCGCTTTTTACTAAAAGCGGTTATTTTAATATTACAAACAGACCCTCCAATTTTATTTATTTGTATAGATAAAAATATCTTAGAGTTCCTGACAAAAGTTATTAGTCTTATGAAAAACTTGAAAATATAAGTATAATAATTTGAACATATCCCCAAACTTAGTAACACTTGATTCGTATTAATTCGTAGCTAATTCACGCTCAAGTTATCTGGTTTTTGAACATGCATTTGTAACTGCCAGTTATCTGGTTGAAAGAACTTACGAACGACGGTTTTTATTCGTGCAGGGGCGGAGAAAGAATACTAACCTCTGCGGCCGGGGTCGGCTTGTCGTAAAAGGCGACAAAACAACCCACCCTAACTACGTGGTAGGGCCTCAAAGCCCGTCTGGATGGCGACACCACCTTTGGTCTTAAGTATGCTGCCATAATAACCTTGTGTTGTGTTCTGGCATTACAGACCCAAGTTCTTGTATTCTTATGGGACATCAGCGTGTTTGCGATGCGATGTAAATAGCTAAGATATAAATTTAAATGTTGCATTTAAAAATAAAAACTCAATCACGTAACTAAGTATGCCTCGCAGACGATAAAAAACCAAACGGATTTAAAACCAAAGAAGAATCAAATTGTCGGAACTACTAAATTGGATACAGTTCGATGTACATTAATCGCCTAATGCCGTTATCTTGCTTGAGTTATTAGAGGAAATAGTAACGAAGGTATTGTTATTTATTTTATATAGATATATTATGCCCACTCTCTAACTTATTTAATATTTTTTTGACAGAATATTATATCAATGCAAAGTTTAGTTAGTAAAAATTATTTATGTAATTTAAACTTGCAATTTGACCATGACTCTGTCTTACTTAAAGAAAAATTAATAATAGTAGAGAGAGCTATCCTTTCACTTTGCTACTATGAATTTTATCTAGGGTTTAAAGATTGCACTTTGTAACCCAGTGTAATGGCAGGATAGGTTTTATGAGCAGAGAGCACCAACAATAGAAATGTGACTCTTTTTAAAACATCTTCTGTGTGACTAACCACAAAAGGAAACCCGTAACTTTCTCGTGTTGTCAGGAAAGTAGCAAAAGGAGAGGCGAGAGATTTTTCACATTTACGACTCCCTGAAAGAATTATTTCCTATTTCTAGACTGAAACACACGGCATGTTTCAGATAAGATGCAGCGGTACGTTAAAAAAGGCACAAGCACCTAATAGCTATTGCTTTTTTGCGGTGGCTCAATAGCCACAGTACAATTAGTAACAGTATTAATTACAGCAATTGCTGTACAGTAAAAAATTTTGAGAGCTTTCTTGGATTTTATTTTATTTATTCGGCATAAATCATAAACTTTAATAAAATAAACACTGCCTTAATTAAACTGCAGTTACAACAAAAAACGACACCAATTATGATGATTTCCAATTAATTAATTTAAAAATACATATAAACGTACTGCATGTCTCGTATACTGTGGAATAAGATACTCTCTTAACGGTATATTAAGCAAATTCTCATTTAGGTGAAAGCATTCCACTTTTATAGACCACCGCAATGTCCGGTTTGCGAAGAGTTATTATTATTCCACTTCCTCGTATACTATTCCCAGGGAAATAAAAAATGATTTACTACTAACTTACTGGCGTTAATGGGAGAACATTTTTATATTAAGCTAATAGATCTGATAGCTGTCAATGTACATGGGTCTTCTTCCCCATAACATTTCGTTGGGGAGATTTGGGGTCTCGAGTGCTGTTGGCATGTCTTGATGGTTCTGCGACCTCATTTGCTCATCTCCCGGATCGGACGAGCGTATAATTAAGTCTCTGGGGGTCGGTAGCGTAATGCCGCGGTGGTTTGGCGGCCGGGCGTGCAAAGGGGGCTGTCAGTGTAGCAATATAGCATTCAAAGCAGACTAATTCTAGTGAAGGAAAACTCCTTGTAATCTTAGTGGTGTGTAGCCTGTAAATTCGTTTTGGATAAGCGTGGTGGTTGGCTGTAAGGGAAAGCCTAAAATTTCAGCAGTGGAACGTTAAATTAGTTTCACTATATTCTAAACAATCTCGCTAAAAGATATATTTAGCTTTAAACAAGACCTGGAGTGTGTTTTATATGTGCAGATGCATCACGGGTATAATTTAAGATTTTTGTAAAACACTTAATTAAATAGGGGTATAAGGTAGTAAACTTTGTACCTAATTGTTTATTCGATAATTCAATATAAGATAAACTGATTTCTTAGAAAATTAGAATCAGGATTGTATTATGTTATAGTTCTCAAATTAAAGAAAAAAAGTAATTTTAAGAATATAATAGATTGTACTAGAATTATAATAACTTATTATAATTTATAATTCGTTAAAAATCTGTCTTTTTTAAATTCGTTAAATCTAAATCATCATCATCTTAGCGTTGAATCTCGGTTGCAGCCTAAACTCTTGCTTCGGCTTCCGGGGTCCGCTTTCCGACTTTTTTTGACGTTTCAACCCCTATGACGTCAAGCCAGCACTGATTGGGTCTACCCCTCCTGCCGGGACCCGGCGGTGGCGGTATGGCCAGATATTTGTTCCCCACATAAGTAGCCGGTTGCCGTAAAACGTGGCCGTACCAACGAAGGCGACACTCCTGCAATTCATCCGCTCTGTCACGGACATGAAGGCTGCCGCGAATGCGAGAGTTCCTAACGCGGTCCTTACTCCACATATCCACCGCAGCATATTCATCTCCGAGACTCGCAGTGCCTGCTTGTGTCGCTCCAGCACCGGCCACGCTTCACATCCGTATAGAAGGACAGGCCTAATGATAGTCTTATAGACCTGGCCCTTCAGTTTAACCGGTATTTTAGGGTCACAGATAACACCAGTTACTTCACGCCATTTGGCCCATGCGGCAACAATGCGTGCCTTAACGTGGGAGTCAATGTCACCAGACGCGTGAAATACAGATCCCAGGTATTTCACCTGTTCCGTGCGCTTGACTGTATCGTCGCTTATGCGCACGGGTGTGGATTCTGTGGAATTGCAGGCCAAGTACTCGGTCTTCGCCTCGTTGAATTTCTGTTTAAAATCTAAATATCTGGATTTTATTTTATCACATTATATATTATGAAATGTAGTCTCAAGAAACTAAATAAAAGCATTTAAATTTTGAAATGAGACAATGAACGAAGGATTTTGCAAAAGAGGTATTAAGTTCGCTCGAGGCCTCTCTTTATTATTCCCTTTTCTAAGTATGAAGTGGAAAGTGCGTTGATTTTAAACTGATTCACCGTGTTTTATTTAGTTTTTAATCTTGGAAGAATCTTAGAATTGTTTGAGTCTTTTAGGGAGACGCTCATCAATTGAGTTTTACTCTACATTATTACTTTTGAATAAAATATATCTGATCGCAGATATAATTTCAACCTCCGTGGCGCAGCAGCTTTCACATGCCGGAATGTCTACGGTTGTCATGGTTAACATTCCCGTCCCGATTTTGAATGTGTTACGACGTTTTTTATTTTATTAGATGACGTACAAAACAAATTGATGAACTTCAAATGCTACACCGTAACTGGGGAGACCTAAAAATTCGAATGAATTATCTTTAGATAATTTATTAACAGGAAATGAAGTGGTTCCCTTAGGGTTTATGTTAGGACTTTGAGGGTTAGGCGGTAGTCGCTGCTTCTTCTTTAAGGTGAAAATTCACTACACACGTCTATCCGCTTTGGAGTGTAGGACGGTAGTGTGGGAGTCACCCTGCAATGCCTCCGTGCGCCACCGTTTCTTACTACCACTAAAATCCACCCCAGTGTTCTTTTGTTTCGTCTTGAACCCCTGGTCTGGCTGCGACTTGTAATGGCACAGAGACGCTAGTCGCTACTAAAACAACTAAATTTAGAAATACGTTTTCTTATGGATCGTAACCCAAGAAGAAGAAGTGTCACGGAAGAGTACCTACGCCGCCTGACTATGTGTGGCACAGTAGTAAACCTCCACTCCTAAAATATATAAATAAATATAATGTAATAAAAATTTCTGATGAAACGTCGATTATCTTATCACAACAGCATACCTATTCCTAAAAAATTAAATTACTTTTGTCAATTTCAGTTAGGTGATTCATTGCACTATAACCATACGTTATTATGATAATATCACGGAAACTAGCAGACCGAGCTTAATAGCGTGCATAAACCTCCATTATACGTAGTCAATCTCCCTATATAATTCATGATTTTTTTAATATAAGATGAATTACATTACATTAAATTCTAAAAACATTTTTTTAAAACACCTATTATATTTTAATGAAGTAACTAACGATTGACAAACTTAGAAAACCACCGCGACTAAAATAAGCCCCAATTCGAACGCTTTAAAGTGGAAAAATATAACAAACACCTAAAATTAATTTAATATTTTGAATAAGTGAACTGTGCCGTGCTCCAGCAATATTAACTCCAGGCCTTCAGTTGTCTTGGATCCAATTAAGCCCCGACCGCTGTCTACTGAATATTTCACTGTTACGCCGATAAATTCTTTTCTTTTATACATTATTAAAGGAGTTGTATAAATAAAAGAGGCTTTGTTTACTGAATTATTTGAAAGCTTATTTATTATTAATTATTTTTAATTTATGTAAGTAAGAGTAACTGCTAAAGTCTTTATAGTTCAAGTCAACCTGTCAATATAAGCACCCTGTAATAACGGAAAAAGCTTAAATTTTCAACCTCTGTTTAGGAAAGAAACAATCACATACTGCTCAGCTGCAAATCAAATGGTGACTGGTTGCATTGACTGAATGCACCCGCATTTGGCACTTAGTGACACTAACTTTTCTAGTACTTATATTTTTGTTTGTATTTTTTTTATTGCTGTAGAACAGCAGACAGCCTGACGGCCCGCTTAGAATTTAACAGTTACCGTCGCCTATGGGTGTTTGCAACGCCAGTGGCATTGCGAACACGCTGCTGTCCCATAAGAGTACAGCAACTTGGGTCACTAATGCTGGAACACAACACAAGGTTATTATGGCGGCATACTTAAGACCGAAGGTGGTCGCCATCCAGACGGGCTTGAGGCCCTACCACGTAATTAGGGTGGGTTGTTTTGTCGGCTTTTACGACAGGCCGACCCCGGCCGCAGAGGTTAGTATTCTTTCTCTGTCCCTGCACGGATAAAATGTTTTACTATTATTTGTTTTATTATCCGTACAGAGGCGGAGAAAGAATACTAACCTCTGTGGCCGGGATCGGCCTGTCGTAAAAGGCGACAAAACAACCCAATCTAGCTACGTGGTAGGTCCTCAAGCCACCTTTGGTCTTAAGTATGCCGCCATAATAACCTTGTGTTGTGTTCCGGCATTAGTGACCCAAGTTCCTGTACCCTTATGGGACAACAGCGTGTTTGCGATGCCACTGGCGTTGCAAACACCAATAGGCGACGGTAACTGCTAAATTTTAAGCGGGTTGTCAGCCTGTCTGCTGTTCTACGCAATAAAAAAAATAACTACTGGTGGGAAAACGGTCTTCTTGATGGTAAGGAGTAACCGTTATAAGCATTTGTAAGGTAAAACAATTTACTGTCGTTCTGCTAAAAACAAAAAAGGGATTCCTTCTCCTTTAATATTCTATTTAGACTAAATTTAAACGAGGGTTGAAGAATAATACCAACAAAAACCTTATAATTTGATTATATGAAATGAGCAAGAGTTCAGGCAATATAACATTTACTCATCGTATAAAACATCTTAACGATTATAATAACAAAAAGCTGAAGTATAATAATTACATAACGGCGAGGTTCATACGACATATCTTTCACACAGTAAACCCGCGATCTAATTTGTCATAGATATATTCAGATAATATTACGTAATATGTAATAAATTACAATTCCTAAAGGCAGAATCTAAGGCTATATTGGTTTTTGGCAAAATTCCCCAATACGGTGCTTTCTGATGAAAAAATCCTGTAGGGAAAAGCTTCTATCTATACAATGCTCAATATATTTTGGGAAATCTCTAAGGCATCGCGTATTTTTTTCGCTCATGTAAACATTTAGGTTCGTGTAAAGCAGTATGCTATTGTGTTAATCATAGAACTTTATGTTGCATTTTTCAACTTTATAATTTGTTCTATATGATACATATCATATAGAACAAACATATCTGACATCAAAAGATATCTGGAAGCAAATAAAAAACGCATACTACACATACATAAAGTAATTTAAATAAATCCAATCCATATCGTTATTGTTCCTAGGGTATTGTATGAAGTGTTAAATTTATTATTTCGTCATCTACTTCACAGAGAGCGAAGTGAAGGAAGCATTTTATTTTCTTTTCAATGTTAAGCTAGGTTTGGGCTAGGCATCGAAGAGGCCTGCGAAAGCGGGCCGACGCCAGTCGGGGTCGCGGCCTGACTAATCCGTCGCGTTCCGAGACTTCAGCACTAAAGGCGTTTGAAGGAACACCAGGGTGGTTTTAATGGGTATACCAGCGACGTACGTCCCCCAGCCTAGAGAAGGGGACGTACGGGCACAGATAAATAAATAGTTACTACGTAAGTACGGGCGCATTGCACGGGAAGTCCCACACTACCCACATTGCCACCACACAAAAAATTTAAGTTTATGCTAGGCATCGCTCCCGGTTATGGCCGCCCGACGATAATTCTAGCGATAGCTGGGAGTAATTCACATCAGATGCCTTTGCCTCCTTCTGAGGTATAGTCATGTTCATGAAGGAGATCGTGCTTGACTTCCCTCCCGTAAATGCTACTCGACGCCGGAGGCTGGCTACCGACCTTTGGCTGCAGTAATGACCGACCGCAGGTGCCGCCTAAAAAAGGGCCGTTGCCTGCACATAAATCTATCCATGCGGGGCGGAGAAAGAATACAGCTCCTGCGGCCGGGGTCAGCCTGTTGTAAAAGGCGACAAAAAAAGCTACATGTTAGGGCCTTAAGCCCGCCTGGATGGCGACCACCTTTGGTCTAAAGTATGCCGCTATTATAACTTTGTGTTGTGTTCCGGCATTAGTGGTCCAAGTTCCTGTACCCTTACGGAACAGTATCGTGTTCGCGATACCACTGGCGTTGCAAACACCCATAGACGACGATAACTGCTAGGCCTGCGGCCTGACTACTGTGTCGCGTCTCGTGGCCTCGGCACTCAAACCGTGCAAAAGAGCACTGGCGTGGTTTTTGTGGATATGCCAGGGACATACATCACCCAGCCTAGGAAAAAGGATGTACGTATGCATTGCAACAGGACTCCCACAGTACCCCGCCCGTTTTCACGCAGCTGGGTATGGTGCACTTCCACCTGCCGAAAAAAAGTATGAGTTAGGCAGCAATCACCACCATGTTACATGTCTTTTACATAATTTCGATTCGAAAGAGATTTCCACTTGTATATAATACTCATCACGATATTTTTGGAACCATAAGGCGTAGGGACTTGAAATTTGGTAAGAATATTTTTTTCGCCGAGTAGTTTCACTCAAATCAAGCTTACTTTTTTGTCAGTGTATTAATAACTTCTCAGTCGGATACTCTTGATAGAGCAGTCGCGGTCACGCAAGATGCCCGGCAGCGCTTCATCACCGCGCGCCATTTGTCCCTAACTGAAGCCTGTCTTGCGCAGTCGTTTAGGGATGTGTGTGTCATCGACTTAATTTAGTCCGTCCATCGCAAAGGCGAACGCCCTCGCGATCTGCTGCCATTTACCCGGCCCTGCACAACGAGCCGCTCCACGGAGTCCCCCCCCGTGTCGCGTCATGTCCAAAGAACTGGAGTATTCGGGATTACACCATCGTTGACAATCTCTCGCCGATGTTAAGCTCCTTCAAGATGGAGACATTGGTGCGGTGCTGTGTCCAGGAGACAATAATAATAATCTTTATTCAATTTTAAAATAACAATACACTTCAACTGCAATAGTCGTCGTCTCTAAATAGGCTAGCTTATAGCCTGTGTTAAGGAACGACGGCCATTTAAATCCTACAAATAATGCAACCAAACATACAAATATGAATACAAATATGAAAAGCTCCACATTCTTTTACACATCTATGTTCGATTTAGTGTGTGTGTATGTGTGTGTGTGTGTATGTTCGTGTGTGTGTGTGTGTGTGTGTGTTCGTGTGTGTGTGTTCGTGTGTGTGTGTGTGTTCGCGCGTGTGTTTGTGTTCGCGCGCTTGTGTGTGTGTGTGTGTTCATGTGTGTGAGTGTGTAAGCGGGAAAGTACAAACTTTCTGTCTCAGTTCAGGCAAAGACAAAGCTATATATAGAAATATCATAATTTATTTTATTATAAATAAGAGGTCCTAAATAAATAGAAAATTTTCTTGTAAAAGCTACATTTAAATTAGGAAGAGTGCAAACTTTATGTTTAAGACGCTTATTCACTGCTACAAATGGTGTGACACAATGCTGAAATATAACTACATGCAGTATATATGTATAATTGTCTCACTGTGAGCACTTTGCAAGTTTTATAAAGTTCAATTGTAGAAAAAAGTTTATGTTTAAAACTTGCCACCTTAAGAATTGCTCGCTGAGCTACCTCCAGGGGTTTAATCATGGTTCCCCCCCCCCCCCAAGTAGATATGCAATAACTTAAAACTGTTTCACACAACGCATAGTATACGTTTCGTATTATAAAAATATTTACAACGTGTCTGAGGATTCTAAAAATATAAATTAATTTCCGGACTCTGCCTGTTAAGATGTTATGTGTATTAAAGTTCAACATTAAGCAGTCTCCTCCAACACCACATTTCCAAGGCGTCAATACGCTGCCGCTCTCTTTTCTTCACGGGTCCAAGACGGGTCTTGATAACAAAATACCTTTATTCGCACTTTTATATTTACTTTTTTCTGTCATTCGACCAGCAAAGCGGCTGAAAACGGCTAGTTTTATATATTATCGTATATTCTACTCAATAAAATATGTTCTAGCAAATATATGTTATTGTTTTTTCCTGGTAAAAAAGCAAAAAATATTTGTTCACAGTGGTCTGGCAAGATTGGCAGGCACATGTAACAGCGACACCCTCGGAGGCTGGCGGGCCAGCACTCCTCACGTGTGTCTGTCCTGCAGCCTTCAGAGAACACGCTTCAGTGGCCGCCTGGTACAGAGATGACACGGTGCTACCTGCTGCTGACCATCTCTGTGAGCTTTACCATATTTATATTTTTTACATATATATATATATATATATATATATATATATATATATATATATATATATATATATATATATATATATATATATAACCGATATGATATATAATAACAGAGTAATTTATATAAAAAGAGCCTTTGTTCTTGTTCAACTTTGTGTAACTTTATTAAATACAAACAAACTTTTATTAGATTACTGTCTTAAACCTCAATAAAAACAAGCGACTTGGAAAACCGGCGAACCGTAAAGGCTTTGTACGCACAAAATCAAACCCCAACTTACATAATAGTCCATGAACTAGCGATATTCCAAAAACATAAATCTTTTTAAAAAACGAAAAACATTTCGGTAAAAATCTAGTATCGTTTGGCAGGAGGAGAAGAGTAGGTACCACTGCCGTGAAAAGGTAATGCACCATTCTTAAGAAAAACAAATTATTGTAACCTAACCTCAAAACACTTTAAAGTTGCTTCTGCGGCAAGTGCAACCCCTTCGCCCTTACATAACAAAGGATAGGCACCCATGCTCACCTCCTCAGCTTGGGTGCCTATGCTTTGTTACAGAAGGCGAATGGCCGCACATTTTAACGTTTCGTTTTCACTTTTTATGTCATTGAGGTTAGAAACAATTTTTATTATTTTCTCTAAAAATATGCATTATCTTGTAATAAGAGTGGTACCGTTATAATCAGGGACCCATCCTCTACCAACTCTAACCCCTTTTACCCCCATACGGGTATGGTCATAACTGCCAAACAATACTAGACCGAAGCCACCATTTCGATTAATTTACATCTACAAGGATTATTTTTATGTTTTATTGTATAGTAATCAGTTAAAATAAAACTTTAACGATCTGAATATATATATTTTTTTATTGCTGAAGACCAGCAGACAGGCTGACGGCTCATTGTAAGCAGTTACAGTCGTCTTGGATATATGCGACGCTAGAGGCACTGCGAACATGATGCTGTCTCATAGGGTACAGGAACCCAGGTCACTAATGCCGGAATACAACACAAGGTTATTATTGCGCCATACTTATAAACCCAGTGTAGTTGCCATTCAGATGGGCGTGTGGTTCTAGGACGTAGCTAGGATTTTTTGGCGCCTTTTATTACAGGCCGACCTTGGCCGCAGGGTTTAGTATACTTACTCCGCCCCTGCACGGAGAAGAAAAAATGATACCAATATTTTCCCACTAAAATATAATTTATTTCCTTTTATTTTGTTTTAGCTGGAGGCACACTGTTAGTAGACGAAGGCTGGAAGTTGATCATTCGTTCAGTAAGATTAGAGGACTCTAGGGCGCAGTATTCGTGTTCAGTTCTAGACTCTCTTACCGGGGAGAGGAGACGGAGTACCCCATTCAACATTGACGTTGCTCGTAAGTCTTGTGTTACATTGTTTAGATTTAAAAGAGAATTATATACCATTTTTTGAATAGCATGCATCTGATATATTTTTATAATGCAGAAAAAACTAATTAGAATAATTGCTCAAATAAAAAATACACAAAGATGTAAACCATTCTTTAAAAAATTTATACTGTTAACCTTTCCCTCTATATACACGATATTTGTTTATTTGTTTTTAAAAATTATCAATTATTTACTAAAAAATTCGACATACACTCATTAAATACAAGACACAAAGATAAACTTTACATACCACCGTCGCGGATTTATTTGGTAAGTAATAGTCCCTATTATATGGCCGTAAATATATATAATAAAGTTCCAGAGAAGATTAAAAGGGAAAGTAAACTAAAAATATTTAGCAAAAAATCAAAAACCTACCTAATCGAAAATTGTTATTATTCAATTTCTGACTTTTTAAAAATGCAAAAATAATGGTACTATAACAATAACAAACAAAAAGGGAATCTAGTCATAAATACAAACTTAATCGTTAAGAATAATTAATTTGATTAAAACATAAATTTACCATTGGGAAAATTTAATAATACAAATAATATATATGACAATCTAATACTTAGTGAAAAATAGACAATTGTATTTTGTTGAGTTATATTTTTTATTACTATCATTTCTTGTATTGTAATTTTTTAATTCTCATTCTTCCTATTTTACTTTTTATTATAGTCCATTTTCTAATAATAATGTATAATTTTAATTATCAATATTGTGACCACTAGTTTGGAACGTCAGAAGATGACGCTCTAAGTTTTAAGTGCTATATGTTAATGTAAGATGTTATTGTAAACACTTAGATGTTCAAATAAATATTTGAATTTGAATTGAATTGAATACCCTATTTTATTAGTGTGTCGTCTTAAAAGCCTATTGTCACTTTCATGATTTTCTTTTGAATGTCCACTATCTTTACTCTGCATAATACTCGTACCTATTGAGTAATGCAATTCATAGAAAGCATATACTTTAAATATAATTGTACACTATGATATATTCCAACTTGTTTTGCTTTTGGTAAGCTTTCTTTTGGATACGTTGATACGTGGACCACATAAAAAACAAAAGGACTAATTACGCTTCCTACTTGTATGCAGGTATACTAGTTTACTAAAATGCGTTAATGAATAAGTTACGTCACTAGTTTCCTGGCAACAAAGGCCTGCCTTTGCTAGCATCTGGTTTCTCTCGGTGAGGTTGGATTAGATAGTTGTTCCTTTGTACAGGCTGTCTAGTGACATCTTTCCATTTTTATACTTAGAATTTTTATACTAAGAACTTTGAATATCGAGGCCATTTTTCTTTTAGCAATGAGCGTGGCATCCTCTCCGCGCGCGATCTCTCACGGACAATGGGAAGCTTCTGTCCGTCGTGGCGGAGACGTGGTGTTGCCATGCTTGGTGCACTCAAATCCTCCAGCTACCATTACGTAAGTAGTATTTTATAGGAAAATTAGTTTAATATTCATAAAAAACTAAACGAATTATAGTTTTACATACATTCTACATCAGTTTTAGGAACAAGAAAGGAGAAAAGAAAAGTTTAGTGAATAAAATTTCTAAATTTAAATTAAAGGAATGGCTACTTACTTTAGACTACCATAAAACTGAAACTGTGGTACGATAGCTTTATAGAACTCACAGATAACATACTAACATGCAATCAGATTAGCTCATTTATAGACATACTCACTCACACACACACACACGCGCGCGCGCACGCATGCACTCACGCACGCACGCACGCACGCACGCTCGCACACACACACACACACACACACACACACACACACACACACACACACACACACACACACATGCACACGCACTCTTATTTTATTATTATAATTTTTGTACTTGTAAACTTTGTAAAATATTTGAACAACTGTGGGCACTGGCTTCTGTAACACAGACTTTGGTCTAGCTCAGAAGCCAGGGTAAAAATTGTTATATGTGGATTACTGTATATTTTGCAAATAAACTTATTATTATTATTAATTAGTAGTTGAAGCAGGAAAACAATAATTTATTAGAAATATACAATAATGAAATATGAATTGAATATGTATTTTTCATACTTACCTAATTTCTAAATATCTTTGTACATTTAATAGCAGTAGATAGAGTGACGTTTTACTTAATAGCTAGAAGTTATCGTCATTTATGGATGTTTTTGATTGCTAATAGGTACGTTGTTATTCGCATAGGGGAACTGAAACCTGGGTCACTAATTTCAAAACACAACACAAGGGTATCATGGCGACATATTTAAAGAACAGATGTAGTTGCGATCCATGCGGGTTTGGAGCACTACCACCTAGTTAGGGTTGCTTTTTCGCCTTTTACGACGCCCCCGACCATAGGAGGTTTAGTATTCCTACTGCACCTCTGCAGGAAGTAATAAATTGATTCTTAATTGAACTCATAACTTAGTGCATCCGACCGATTATGACGTACTCGAGCGTAGTCTTCGCCCATGCCGGCAAATGCTACATCAGTTCGATGCAGCGGCTGCAGAATAAGTTCTTGCGCATGGCAGTCCAAGCGCCACGTTACATGCGCAACGCGGACCTACACCGCGACCTAGAGCTCCTTCCCGTGAAGGAGTACATGGTATCCCTCTCGCGATCCTTCTTCGGTCTCGCTCCCCACCATCCCAATCCACTGGTGGTGGAGACAGTCAACTACACGCCCAACCGCCGAGCACCCCCCGCGCGTCGCCGACCGCGAAACGTGCTCACGGATAGACGCGACCCCATCTCTAGGACGCTGAAGCGAATGCTCTCGCGGACGCAATCCCCCCTAGTCCGGCATGGACCAGCCCGACGCAATAGGTTTAGGGACGCCTTCCGCCCCCCATAGCCTGTAGCCGTACACAACCACACAGTACACAAATACACGTAGAATAGATGTGTTGCGGGGGAGTTTCTTTCGCCGTTTCTTCTCCCCCAGCTATAAGCACTCCGAAACGGTAGTAGATTAGAATAGGATCGGCTTCACCGGTGAAGTCGATAGTCCCCAATGTAATAGTATTCTTGCCATTCGTGGCTGCCCTTCGTATATTCCCCATGCAGCGTTCGAGCCGGGAGCGCGCCTCACAGGAGACGCGCCCCGAGCACACTGCCACGGCTGATCGACCCCGCTCCCACGGGGTCGGAATGCCTTTTCCGCCCGGTGTTGCTGTCGTTAGTCGTCTGAGACGATGACAGCCTTAGCTTTAAGAAAAAAAAAAAAAAAATCATAACTTAGTAATAACTAAGATAGTTATATAACTAACAGTAAATATAAAATTATGTTTTTTGCTATAATTACACAATACTCGTATGAACCCACTTTACATACACAACACATTGTTAAAAGAAAAGAAACACACTTGGATCCTTTTATGCGTGTCCTGTTATCCCATAAGTGTTTTAGGCAAACACAAATACAGTTTTCCGAGCAAATATAATCGTATTATATAAATATGATGTAGATAAAATGTTTGCTGAGCTGTTGTAGATTGATGGCTGGGTATTATTTGATTTCGATATATTCTGCTGCACAAACAAAAGTTCTTTGTTTCTTTAACTATATCAACGGGTAACTGGATTTATTGGAGCGTGAATATCGGAAGAATTTCGCCATAACTGGCTAAAGTCTAGAAGTTTTGGCTAATAAAAGGAAAATATTATAATAGGAGCGATTGATGTGTTTTGTCTGAATACCTTAAATTCACTTGCTTATATGCTTTTTACTATGGATTATCTAGATAAGATAAATTTATCATTATCTTAATGGTAAATCTAGGTTACATTCTAAATATCTGGATGCAGTTATTGTAATGCGTTACCTTACTCTTAAGTCAAGTTTAAGGAATACTTTCCCTGCTCATCAAAGGACAAAAGTAATTTATTACGAAGTTTCTCTTTCTTTCGTGATCGTCTTGTTAACATGTAAATTATTTTAATCTAAAAGATCAAAGCATAATAATACAATCTTTGTGTTTATCTTTTTTATCTATTTTAAGTTGATAACTAATATTTAATTAATGTTTGAGACACTTCGTTGAACGCAAAGCCTTGTTTAGCAAACCTGTTATTTTTTTTATTTATACAATATTGCATTACAGACAAGCTTTTGCACAAATTTATAAACATTAATAAAATTTACATTAGTAGGTTATATTTGTAGATTATTATAAATAGTAATAAACGTCATGTCAAAAATTATAAATATAAAGTTATAAGTCATAAAACATTTTTAATAGTTAACAGAACTCAGTCTTTTATCTATCTCACAGAATTCTAGACACTTGGTTAAAATTTTGGGCCACCTATCGGCAAATATATGAATTTCTTGAGACGACTTTAACATTTCATTTAGCCTGATTGAACCAAACACTAAAGGGGAGCTCATGCGAGAAATGGTGGACCATCGTGGCACAGTGAACAAACTAAGGCTGCGAAACGATGTACGCCTCTTAGGTACGTATAACTGGAAAGAGTTTGACTCGACACATAAATCTCAAAAGCTCTAAACTCCCTCTCGTTTCAAGAGAGTTATAATAATAATAATTTATTTCAGAATCAAGTCCCATACGTTATACAATCATATTAAAAATTCAGTCAAAATCAATAAAAGTTACCAAATTAGGAATGCGATTAAAAACAAAAATAAAACAAGACTAATATTAATAAACTACAAAATAAACCAAATAAATTAATAAACTCTAAAATCTTTGTATATAAATCTAATTTGAATTTAAATTTAAAAGGGTTCAATTTAGTAAGTTTAGTTAGGAAGTCAAATTTTTTTATTTTTGAAGAATGTGACAATGAACCCATTTACTTAGCAGTGGAGAGTCCCATCTATCAGAGAATACTCTGAGGATTGTGTTGGTGCTATCTCGAACCCGTGCCAGTAGAGAAGCGCATCTTTTGCGAATAATTGCAGCGAAACCGTCTATCCGAGCTTCAGCAAACATGCCGGACGCACTGTGCCTCGACGGTAGCCCCAACAGCATCCTCAGGCCATTGTTATATTGGACACGTAGGTCGTTATATACGGACACGTTATAACCATGACACCCAAGAAGACATCCAGTGGGGTATAAGTAAGGATAATATACGAATTTTTTATTATGCAAGAAGCGAAGGAATGCCTTTTGTGCCTTCTGCAATATAAGATTATGACATTCGAAGTTCGGGTTCCATACGATTGATGTAGTTTCAATTTTATTCGAAACAATGAAGTATACAAAAGTTGAACAGCTCGAAGATCTTTGAAGTCCTGCGCATTCCTTATGACAAATCCCAATCTTCGGTAACTATCAGCTACGAAATGTTTAATATTATATGATCCCGGAAATTCAATTATTTCTGCTATGTTATTTCTTCCATGCCGATTTCTTTTACGGCCTCAATTTGGTGCTCGAAGAACATAAATTGCACAATCTACCTTGTTTCTCATAACACATATGCATTGGACAATTCAACTTCACCAAAAAATTATGTATGTGATAACCGCTAGTGGGCAGGCTATCGCGTTCGGCGTCAATATTAATGCATCTGTTGAATTCAAATCCTTAGACTTCACCATGCCCCGGCAGTAGGGGTAGATCCAAAAAGTGCTGGTTTGACGTCGTAAAGGGTGATATATATGTCAATGGATTGACTACCAGGGAAGCTGAAGATCGTGCGAAGTAGAGAAGCAAAAGTCGAAAAGTGGACCTCGAGCACTAAAGAAAAAATTTGCGTTGCAACCGGGATTTAACGCTACGATAAAGATGAACAAACCTATCTAATAAGTTGATTAGATACGATCACTACTACCGCAATCATTAATCGCCTTAGATCGCCAAGTAGTTGCGTAGTTGTAATGTAGCATTAAGGTTTTTTCCCTTTAACGCGCTGTTCGCGTACATTTGGCGGAGCGCGGAACAACGCTCTGGGGTCGCATTTGGCCATATATAACGAACTTACATTAGTTGAACCCAGGGATGTATTTGGAAACCTTATGAGGATGACATCACTGGAAATAACTTGTCTCCCTTGCACTAAAATCAAAATTTTGACTACTACTACTGTAAACTTAATGATCATCGCAGTGTTTAATCCTTATTCAGTCTAAATTTTAGCTAGTTTGTTGAATAAAGAACAGTAACTTTTTTAACCAATGAACTACATTAAAAACTGATATATTTGTGGCTAGATTATGTTTCTGCAGACGCTGCTGTTCTGTTACCTCCTAACTCGGAAAAAATAAACTGAATGATGCCTTTACTATTCCATCTATATACTTGAAAAAGGAGTAATCCAGTTATTACCAATGTCTATGACTCCATAGAAAAGTGAGCGAATCGCTCTATCTTACTTCTCTTAGCTACAGCTTTTTATGTAAACGTCAACAATATTTAGCATAATAGTAATAAACATCGAAAACACAGAAAGAGGCTAGTCAACAAAATCTATAAGGCCTGGAATACATATGCTACTAGAAAAGTATGCTTGTTTGCTAGTAGGTAGTATGCTCATTTATAGCATGCTCCCAAAGTGTATACATTTGCTCATGAGAGCACATACCTCAGAAGCATACTTATTGCTAGCATGCTTCTTTCTAGCACGTGTGAGATTCAGCATTCAAAATGGACGTTTCTTTGCGGAATTAATTAAATTCAGTTATATTATTACTTTCATAAATATAAACTTGAGCGTACATTCCATAAACACTCATAATTTCAATAATGAAATATAAAATTTAAAGTTTTGTCATCGCCCCATCGAGCCATCATGACTACGCGTACCCACTCAAACAAATCAAGTAGCATGCTCGCATAGAATACACGTTCAGACTTGCTCTGGAGCCGCCGCTTTCTCCCCCGCGCCTCACACCGTGTGCTAACTACACCGAGTTGCGATTTAGTAGCGTGCTTGTTCACAAGCATGCTCTTTTCGTATACACGTGCTAATTGTATGCTATTATACTTAATAGCATCTGCTCGAAACTAGCATGCTTGTGTGCTACTACATAGTATGTGTATTCCAGGCTTTAACAATATAACAGATTGTATATGATTCAATTGACTCTTTAATTTAGCTTGTGTAAATCGCATTTGCAAAATAATTGATTATTCACAAAATTAGGACGAATCTTCAAGTTATAAAGATTCTCTTTACTAAGGCCGACTTGCACAACCAATCACTAAACTGATGTAGCGCTAAACTTATTTAAATCGTCATTCTGTCCCTGTCACGTTGACAACATTTGACAGGGACAGAATGACGATTTAAATAAGTTTAGTGCTAAATCAGTTTAGTGATTGGTTGTGCAAGTCGGCCTAAGAGTCCCTTTTTATATCTCAATACGTCCCCATTCGCTTCCTTTTATATCCACACGCAGTACCCAATTAGACCAACACCCTTTGAGATAAGGGCCGGCGAACTAGTTAATTCATACTAAAGCTGAAACTAGCTTCAAATCCCTGGGGAGAAGTATCGAAAGGCTTTATTACTATTTAACTTTGTTTTATTTTCGTCCGAGTGGTTACAGCTATAAGTAACGATTGCTCTTAATATTAATATATGCGGACAACCAAAAAAAAAATACCCTACGTATTAGGCTCATATTTTTTGGATCCCGGACTTCAAAGTGCAAGCATAGGATGCAACCAGGATGTTGTTTTATTTTAATTAGAAAAAATACAGTTATTCTCCTGTGACTAATGTGTTTATAAATTCATCATCATAATTCTAGTGGTAAATCCCGATTGTAATCTAAACTTCTACTTAAGTTCCCGGGATCAGCTTTCTGACTTTTTCTTCTTCACTTCCCACGGTCTTTTGTCGCCTTCTACGACGTCGAGCCAGCACTTTTTTGAGCTACCGTTCTTGCCGGGGTCCAGCGGAGGCAACTTATTCATCAGTTATCAGATTAATTATATTAAATAATATTGAAATTATTATCAGTTCAGTATATATAGATCGATTAGATTCTTCATTCAACACAATTTATATGCTTTCAAGTTCTAAGAACTACATATTTACTTTCAACAATATGTGGTTAAACACAGTGCTTGTAGAGATAAAACTTTGATAAGCTACATTAACACGCATTATGCAAAATGTTAAGATTGAAAACCCATGTAACTAACTGACCATAGAATTTAATTCCAATTAATTTTCAAAGGCACCAACCACCATTACGTGAATAAATTTTCAATTATTCCACACGAAAAAATATCCCGCCGTGCTTGTAATAATTATAACATTACATGTAATTAGATAAATTACACGCTACAGTAATTTCATAAAAAAAGGTAAAAATCATAATTCTCTCGTAATGCTCGATTAACGTAATTCAGGCTCGGCTACCGGAAACGTGTAGTTTGTTGCCCGGAAAACCGATAATGAATAATTCTATGGAACCACGTAAAGAGCTTCAGCGGTTTCCTTTGATTATGCTTCCTCAAAGCTTAATTAATCCTTATTTTACTTTATTATCACTTGAAAGAAGGCTTTAATGTTTGCTTTTAAATGTTAATTAAATATTGTTAACACAAATTTTGTTTTACGCTGCAATTATGGTTTCTAATCATGTTTACATTGTTGGATCTTGTTTATAGCTATCTTAGTAAATATTAATAAATAAATAAATATGGGTTTTGTTACTTCCTTAAAATATCTTATTATGTAAACATAGTATGAGCGTGTAGGACGACCTTGAATATGGAAGACAATGACCACGTATAGAATTTATAAATGAAGAATTATGAATTTGAACCATAATGTGGTGGATTTATTAAACATTTTCCAAAAACTATAATACAATCTATCCATTTGGAGTATAAGTATCAAACATTATTGTCACCATGTCTTCTGAATCGTACCATCGACTATCATATATATATATATATATATATATATATATATATATATATATATATATATATATATATATATATATATATATATATATATATATATATATATATATATATATATATATATATATATATATAATTGTTTCGATACGAAGCTTATTCTTAATTTTTAATATTTTGCGTTAAACGTGAACGATGAAGGTTTTGAAGCCATTAAAAGCTTTACTAAAACAAAAAGACGTGTGGCACTCGGGGATTGCCGCGGTAAAGCTATATTGCATAGCATTTTAATCAACTTATGCAATTATAATTATTTATTTATTTTTTATTTATGCAGTAATTTTTTTTCTAAAGTATCGATGTTTTCTATCGATATTTTTTGGACAAGATATAACGATACTCGATAAGATTATAAAAAACTAAAACTTTCGATGTTACGATATCGATGTTTTTATTATCGAGTATCGATATATCTTGTCCGAAAAGTATCGATAGAAAACAACGATACTTTAGAAAAAAAAACATCGATAGTTGAAATATCGATAGATATCGCCTATACCACACTCATCGCATGTGCGCCCCGTAAATATACATGTAGGTATATATGTATACATACGTGTACATTTAAAAAGTGTAACTTGAATTAATATAAAATAAAAAACTTGAATTAATGTCAAAGAAAATAATTACTGCATAAATAAAAAATAAATAAATAATTATAATTGCATAAGTTTATTAAAATGTTTTTCAATATCGCCTATCCCTACGTACAGTCGTACCATATACATACACGTTAAGCAAACGCTCGACCGAGCTACATGGTAGGCGGAGTGGGGGGTGTTAGGTTTTATTTTCGTTACGGAATTTCTTGATTCGGTCGCCGCGCTCAAAGCCCGCGATAAAAGATATACAATAGCTTAAAAAACGAAAGCGTTATGAAATTCTTGGATAACCGTTATTCGAGGAATCATTTTATCTGCGGCTTTGTATTAATGATCAGATTTTCATATGATATTTTTAATCACAAACTTGATTTAAGTTGCATGTTTGCCTTAATATTATATTTAAATGTTTTAAATTCGTTTCGTCTAATTTTCAACAATGGTTTTCGTGAATCCACGAAAAGTGATAACTAAAGAGAGAATCATTAGAATTATTTTCGTATACTATACTCTCAAAAGTTTATTTTGAGCGTACACGACTTTATTTTAAAATAGTTCATATTTAATGTTGAAAAATAGTTAATTTGTGAAAGACTGGTATTAAATTTTCATCTAATGTATGTAGATGAACAAAAAAAAAGTAAAAAATAAAATGATAAATAATTTTTGCCTTAAATAGAAACTAAGCTTAGTAATATTCCAAAACTTGATTAGTAACAACATTTATTCCAATTGCTCTATGGAAATAGGTCAAAGTCCTTAGAAGCAATTACCTACGGCTTTATTCTAATACTTAATTAAAAACCCGAACCATCAAGTTCGGAACTTAATTCGTGTTGGCGTAAACCGAGAACGCAGCCTGATGGCCCATTACTGCGCGTTATATGACACGTTATATTGCCTGTGTTACAGGACTAACAGGCCTTCTAGTGTGGGACATAAATGGCACATCATCCAACTAGTACATATTAAGCGATCCTATGTATAAACATATTTTGTTATTCTCTTAGTGGGAGATTAAATTTTTGGAGTTATACTTTAAGTAAAATATTTACGATCTACGCGCACACCAACAGTCAAAAAGCGACTTGATATAGTTAGCTGATAGGTTTCTGTGAAGATTCCTATCCGTATTCACAGTAGTTTCTCAAATATTCATAACACGTGTTTTATATTAATGGGGATAAAACATATACTTATTGATAAATATACATGTGATTTTAAATTTTAATTATACATCGTGGTGAATGGCCACTAGGCCATTTTTAAAAATTGTGATGAAAGTGACTTTTATCTTTAAAAATAACCTTTTTTAGTTCATTCATAGGTTTAAAGTTTACTGTCGGTATGTATTATTTTTATTTGTTAACATTATAATTTTTTTATTAAATTATCATTCCTTTTACAACTCAAGAGTATATGGGTATATGAGTAGAGCATATGGGATGAAATCATTAACATAAAATCTTTAACGTGAAGAGTTTACTACTTTTTTTTTTAATTTTTAGTTCGTAGTATTTATATGGATACTATGTATTGTAAGTACTATGGGTACGAACTATGAGTTGTCTGGAAGATATATTAAGATAATTAATAAGCGTTGAGACTGTTTAATGTCGTACTATGTTATTATTTACGGTTAATTTAAGTTAATTTTAAGTATATGTAGTCAATAAAGAGATTTCAATTCTTTAATTATTATTTTTTGATATTTATTTTTGTGATATGTTATTTAAATAAAGTAAATTTGCTACAGAAAGCTTCTAAGTATGACCCATGTAAATATTCAATTTACTGTATACATGTGATCGAAAAATCAACATTCCAAACTTGTTACTTACCGTAATATACCAATTTATCGCCAAATATGTCACGTTGATTTTCCTTCGTAACATCTATTACGCTTTTTGTGTTAATGATTAAGAACATTAGCTTGAAAGTGCTACGATGTATCGTAAACTAAGCAATATTATTTTATGATACATTTAGTGACCCGGTGTTAAGGATTCCAAGTGGTAGAATAAAATCTTTCGTCATAAAATTATGTTAAGGAGTAAATACAGTTTTATGTGACAGTGGGTTGTAATTGCAACAGTTTTGTTTTTTTTTAAAATTTGAAACTTAATTCACTGGTGAGAAATGAAGAGATGCTCATCATGACATAATCATGAGTACATAAGTAGAATAAATAAAATTATAACTGTCAAAAAAGCACATCTTAACAACTGGAAGAAGGTAACTAGGAGCGTTACATAACAGTAGAGACAACAACAGGATATGAGAAAATTAATATACAACTTCAGGCGTTATATTTGAAATAAACTATATTTATATAGAATATAGTATGCATAAAATAGTTTTTTTAAAGCAACTATCCTCTGTTGTTTGGCATGGTCAAGCTATTAGGCTGATACGGCGTGTCATTAAAGTTGGCTTAAGTACCGTAGGTTTAAGTGTGTCCTTTATTATTGAATATAATATATAATAATTAATTAAAATGAACTAGCAAATACTGAAAATGTTATGTTATGAATCCTCGAGACAAAATTTCTTAAAATAACACTGCACGCAAACATTTTAGCTTGGATTTCGAGCAACGTCGAGCACGCTACGTCAGTGAGCATTACACCTTAAATTCAATGTATGGAACATGTAGAATCGTAGGACGTAGGGCTGTACCTATGTTAATAGAGAAACGGTTCAGATATTAAACACTGAAGCGCAATATTATGCATTTGTAACAACGTGAATGTTGTTATAAATTTATATAACATTATTTAAAATCTCACAAAATAGCAGCGTAGGACTTGTAGCATGTCGTAGTACTCAAGCTACGCGTTCTTATATATTTAGAAGGGAGGCGATCAAATTAAATCATCATTCAGGTTTGTGATTCCATCATTCGCTTTAAACACAAGCATTCCGGTAGGCATTGTCACAGGGACATCCTGTATCAACTACAATTACTCTCATCATCATCATCCTTGCGTTAAATCCCGGCTGCAAACCAAAGTTCCGCTTCGGTGCCCGGGACCTGCTTGCCGCCTTTATCTTTTCCAATTCGCACGGTCTTCAAACTCCCTGTTAGTAGTTCATTGGCACGCCTATCAATCTTTACGATGTCAATTCAGAACTTTTCGTATCTAAACCTGGTTGAGGTGACATGGCTAGACATTTCATCCCCATTTAAGTAGTAAATTATAACAACTTTAATTTAAAGTACAATTAATTGGTGCTTTAATCATTAAATGATAAAGTTTGTTAGCTATACCAGGTAGAGAAAATAAGCAGAAAATTGGTTTTGTGGTTTTTGTAAGAAAACCAGCTACCTTTTGAGGCTAATTTGAGCCTCACTAGTTGATAGTAGCGAGGCGTAGTAGCTTTAGCGTAGTGAACTCCGGTATCTCACCGTGACGTCATAAGGTAGCGGCGGAGCAGACTAATATCTATATTTGTGTTTAGCGTTATAAGGTTATGTATTCCGCTCTTCGCTTACAGTGTGACTCCACTACATCCACTCACATTTGCACCGCGTACTTTTATTTAACTTTTTACACCCTTATTCAATTTGCGACACACATATACATTTCCTCGCAACCTTATTTTCTTAATTAGAACGTTCATTTTTGCTTAACACAACTGAAATATAGTTAATTAAACAAAACAATGTCTTTTCCGTCTAGTTTTTAAACTTTTGTTCTTTTAAATTGTTTTGAATTTTATAGCCTTTACTTAAAGCTCAAGTTGATGTTAGCTGTTGTTAAGCCAAATGCTGCCTTAGTTCTTTGGATTTTTTTAAATACGATTAATTTTTCGTATCTATAAGGGTAAAAAGTTACTCATTATGTTAATGTTCTTTGGGTACTTTAAAATACAGTTAAGCTGGTTGATGAGACCTACCAAAACAGCCAAGGTTTTGAATACGGATCGCCTAATTATCGTAGATTAAGCCCATGCATAACCTAGAAGAAGTTTTGAACTTTACTTCTACAGAACTAAGCTTTAGTTGGAAGAAGCTTTAGTTGGAAGATTTATTTGGATTTTTTATTTATAAAGCAACATCGATACCATAATATTTTTCAAAAACAATAAAACTGCTCACATATTTTAATAACGGATACCAAATGCTCACTCTTAGATTAATTATCAGATCAATTCAAGTGTTAAGAAGAGTTAAAAAAGACAGAAAAGTTTATTTATCAAATTAAAAAATACTTTTTTGGATACTAATGAGTAGATAATAGTAGTAATTGAAGTTGAAGGAGACTTTTTTGATATATTGATTGGAACATATCAACCTTAATTTACACGAAAACTTAATTTATGATTTATATTTAAAGTAAATAAAGAATATTTTGACATCATAAGCGGACACTTTTTTTCCGTGCAGGGCAGATTAAGAATACTAACCCCTTAAGTCGAGGGCGGCCCCAAGCCCATCTGAAGAGCAATCAACCTGGTCCCCAAGTATGCCACAATTCAATGTCCAAATTCCTATTTGGACGGTAACTTATTGGGGGTGCCCCTGGCGTCGCAAATATCCATAGGCGATGGTAACATTATTAAGTGGGCCGTCAGACTGTCCGCTGTCCCGCAGCAATGAAAAGACTGAAATTTTCTTTATGTGTGTAACATAACAAAGAGGCCATAAATTCTGAAATAAATCCTCTGAGAAATCATTTTAACAAAGATAATCAATTTCAAATTTTCACCATACGAGAAACTTAAGATAATCTTAACTTATTACAAACTTTTGTAACTTAAATAAGCTTGTTTTGTATGGTAGATAAATTTATGAGGGATGCTCGTTAAGTATATCTTGGATGTGAGTCAGGGCAAATAACTGAACTCACATTTGTAGTCAAGGGTTGATCTACGTGGTGGCGTGGTGGGCTACTTTCTTTGTTCTCAAAATATTGCGTAAAGCCTTTAGCTTTTAAATTAGTATTTTTTAAATGTGATAATAAATTTAGCAACGGTGTTTTGCGTGTGGATGTTCCAAAATTAAAGCTTAAGCATGTATATATATATATATATATATATATATATATATATATATATATATATATATATATATATATATATATATATATATATATATATATATGTGTGTGTGTGTGTGTGTGTGTGTGTGTGTGTGTTGCGGCTAATACCCGAAGTGCGGCTACACTTAGTTCTAGCTGCTATAACTAGGTGTAGCCAGTAGCTGTTGGTTAAGCCTAGGTGTAACAGATTTGTTCACGGCTAATATTAGGTTTAGCCGATTTCATTTGGTTAAAACTAGGTATAGCCTTCTTTGTGCTGGCTACAACTAGATGTAGCTGGTAGCCGTTGGTTAAACCTTAATAAATATTGTTAATTCACAAATCATACCACTTAGTACCTGAAACTTAAAAGATTTTCTATTGAAAGATCAAACTAGACTCTAAAGAACAGCCGAAACTACCAGAACCTTTCCTAATTTGCTTCGTTGTATCTTCAAATATTGTGCTAGTTTCTAACAATATTTAGTCAAGATTGATAAATTATTAAAAAGGCTTTTAATATATTCAATGAGATTTGACGACCTCGGTGGCGTAACGGATAACGCACGTCGGTACGCTCGCGGAGGTCACGGGTTCGATTCCCGTCTCGCGTCTGGGTGTTTATGTATAATATGTATTTATTTACAAAAAAAAAGTATATAAGTAGTATATCAGTTGTCTAGGGCCCATAACACAAGTGCTACTTAGTTTGGGACTAGATGACGCTGTGTGAATTGTTACAAAATATTTATTATTATTATTTATTAGCAAGGATTTAAAATTACATTGCAAACAGTACACATTTCGGTAGAAGCACATACGACCAGGGAATGACAGAACTGTCTGTCAAAATATCAAAGAGTAAAAAACTATATTTTATTTTTTAAACAATAGGGAAGCGTTCATTCCAACAAAGACAAGTCTTGAGTTATAAATCTGCACCATTAAAAACTAGTGTCAGTGAAGGCACGCCTCATTTTCGGCAACAGCAACCATTTGTCATGTGTCAGCGGAGGCGTCGTTTCTGACCGCTAATGGATCCCGTTGAATGCTATCAAGATGGAACGCTATATCGCAGATCGTAGACGAGGTGTTTTGATGGCGTAATTAATTGCTGCCATTCCCGCTAAGTTTCTTTTATAGCGCAATCTGTTATATCGTTTTTTCCCTATGCATTAATTTATATCTATTAGTATTTGAAATTAAAATACTGCTTCCGAAAATTGTTTTAAAATTGTGGCTAATTTGATTTCTAAAGAGATAACCGACTATTTTCCGAACTTTTTTTATTGCTGTGGGACAGCAGACAGGCTGACGGCCCGCTTAGAATTTAGCAGTTACCGTCGCCTGTGGGTGTTTGCAATGTCAGTGGCATCGCGAACACGCTGCTGTCCCATAAGGGGGAACTTGGGTCACTAATGCCGGAACACAACACATGGTTATTATGGCGGCATACTTAAGACCAAAGGTGGTCATCCAGACGGGCTTGGGGCCCTACCACGTAGCTAGGATGGGTTGTTTTGTCACCTTTTACGACAAGCTGACCCCGGCTGCAAAGGTCAGTATTCTTTCTCCGCCCCTGCGCGGATAAAAAGAATCTTAAAGAAAACCCAGTGGTGCTCTTTATAAATATATAGAGTATAGACGATGTCACCCATTATACTCTAAAAAAGAAACAGACTGTCTTGTTGATTTGAAATGACTAATTTTTTCTCATGGAGTGTGGATTTTTGACTTTTAGTATATAAGTAGTATTAGTCTTGTCATATCTAGATCGAACGTTCATAATTAATCTTAAAGAAGGAAAGAAAAGTAATTGCCAATTTTTTACAGATCTCCATTCCTAACAGGAAAAGCATGCTTTAGAGCCAGCAGTGTGTACTGATCAGTAATGCTAAGTGATGTTAATTAATTGTAATTGTTTATTAAATCTAAACATCCTTGTGGTTTAAATTTGTGGCCCAATAGAAGTAAATAACAAAAAATTGCAAAACATTTGTGACTTATAATGATGCTCGTTCCTGTTGTAGCATACGTGAAGAGTTGCTAGCGGTGAGCGTTCATTCGTAATTTATCGAGCAAAGTTTTCAACTCGACAATTTCCAGTTCATATGTTACGTAAAATAAGGTATTAGTTATGAGCGATAGCGTTTTATATATAGTAAATATAACTTTATACAATTATTCAAAAGGAACTCTAAAATCCCATCTCAAAAATTAATTATCAGTCTAATAATGAGCTGTTTATTAATAAGCGATAATAATATTACTTTTTTATTACTTCTGCTCTTATTTCTCTTTAATAAAATTTTAACAATTTTCATGCAATGCCGCTCCAGGTGCGGCCTAGTTTTCTTATTTGCCATTAACTGGCTAATGGTGAAATCGGTGAGTTTTGTCTGCGTTACTATTTCCAGTTCGCACCTGTCACGGTCATGTACCGAGCACTCCAGAGGAACGTGTTGTATGGTGTTGCTAGCAAGGCCACACAATATGAACCTACTATATGGGCTTGTCGATGCACCTCATGACCTTATGAGCCCGCGATGCATTGAAGAAGAACATTTTAGTCACCCCTTACAAAGATTAGACTATGTTTATGTTGAAATTTTAAATAAATAACACGGTACATCTTTTAACTTAGACTGCATTGAAAAATATCAAACGCAAAATGACAATAATGTGAACTGCGCAGAAGTACTTGAAAGTTCGTTGACTAAATGGGAGCACAAAATTTTCACGGACGTATAATAGGTGTACAAGTAATCATATTAAACATTCTGAGTTTTGCTAACCGATGCTTTGTATGTTTATAAAATGTACCTATAATTAATATTTGTGCACAAATTTAGCCACGACTTATTGTTGTATTCTCACAGAAGGAAACTAAAGAATTAGGTTACCAAAAGTTTAGCGATAACAGTCAATAACATTTATCAAACTCGATAGCGAGTGCTTCGGCTGCGTCCGAAAAGAAAGTCTAAAAATATCGTGGTATACATTTATTTTCAGCTACTTGACAGGTATTACTCGTATTTATTCTCATCCCCTTGATTGGTTTCTAAGTCGGTCTTTTTATCGATTTTAAGACTCAACAACTCAGATGTGAATTTGTTAGAAAAGACAACAAATTTGTGGTGTTTTAATTTTATGATTGTACTTATACGTGGTACCCAAATTTTATCATATTAAAAAACCAAATTATGGTCATATGTGCAGTTTCAATAATAGCATGCACCGCTCAGCCAGATTTTCTCATCTAATTCATATTATAATAATAGCCACATAGTGGTGGTGAAGGAAATCATCGCGTCTTCACCAGTATATGTAACCCGTTAATCCACCTTTGACAAGTGTGGTGGGTATTCTCTCTTTTCTCTGGTTTAAAACAGCAGAAAGACCGACTGTTCACTTAACCGTAAGCAGTTACCGTCGCCTGTAAATGTTTGTCAAGTTATGGGGCACCGCTAACACGCTGCTGTCCTCATAGTGTACTGGAACCTGGGTCTCCAATGTTCGAACACAACACAAGGTTATTATGGTGACATACTTATGAACCAGTGGTGGTTGCAATGCAGACGGGCTTCGCCCCTACCACCTAGCTGAATATATTAAAAACTGCTTGTTATTTGTTTTACTTGAGAGTTGAGAATTCGTACGTTTTGTAGAGTACGACCGGTAGGATTCAAAGCGGAAACGACGACGGCGGATACGGTGGCGCTTCCAAATTTATTCGTATCCGTTCCACTTGCAGTCGCACAGTGCTACAATACTACACAGTAAATAACATATAGCAGTATAACGGTTATAAAACATGTTCTAATCATTTAATCAAATCTAAATGAGATATATATTGATATAGCAAGAGAAATATTTTTTTTTATTGTAAAATTAAGCATTTTATACGAATAAACTCTGAAATTTCTAAGATTTAAGTCTCTATAATTCCCTCACTAAAGTGTCGCACTCTGTAGTGCAATTGTTCATTCCATTCAATTTACGCATTATATTCTTTCATTCGTACACCATCAAGAAACAGAACTGCAAGTGTATGTAAAAACAAATACTTATGAAAGGAAACTAAGCTGAAGTCAGTAAGCAGATATTAATGTAACGACCCTATTCCTTAAAGTCACTTTTTAAAGGAATGACAAGGATTAAGCAAATTAGAAGATTAGTAGAACTAAATCTTTTAAGTGGAAACTTTACTGATTTGTTAATTTTTATATAATCTTTATATTGTGATTAATTGTAATTGTATGTTTCCCAAATAAATAAAAATAAAATAAAAAAAATAAAAACAAATAAATTGAATATGGCGTTATATAAAACATTTCTTTTAGGAGTATAAATTCAAACGGAACATTATCCAAACAAAAGAATTACATTAACAAAGTTGCCATGTAAAATAATTATAAACAGCCAATAACTGTACCGCGTGTATCCTCGCAATGAACGTGTTATAATTGTATATAAAATAAATACAAATCCAAAAATCTGGATCCCATCGGAATACCCAAAGCAGTGAGATCACTGCTTTGGGTATTTAGGTAGATACCTAGATTGTCTGATCTGGTTGAACTGATGAGTAAAACTGGAAATTTGTTTCATAATTAAGCCTTGTGGTTATTGAACCTACACATTCTCGATCGTATGTATTGTCATATATTAATAAATAACTAATATATTCTACCAAACGGTCATGAGTTCAAATCGTCGCTTATTACTGACCGACTTGAACTTTTAAGACAACAGCCGCCTACCTGAAGAGATTTCCGCCACCTATAAATGTCTAATAAGAATATTGCCTCGGTTGGTTAATAAACACTTTTGTAAGCCTAGCTTTTTTTGTATATGTATTATATTATTTAAGATTAAATAATTTTTTTTTATTTACACAATTTTTTATCCCGGAGAAAACTGTGAGTTATCAGTGCCGCGTCGAAGTTCGGGGGGAAAAGCGACGCAGATATGTGGGGTTCACCGTCTAAGAGCTCAAACACAAAACTCGAATCGACTCGATGCGAATTGCTACGATATAGTCTAGTCAACTAAGGTTTAAATCAAAAATTTGACACTTAATTTTGCATTTTTGATAAAATACACTTTTAATGATACAAAAACAGCGTGTAGAGGTTTTATTGTCCGCAACACCCGGCAAGGGTTAAAGTTTAAAGTTTTTTCCGCAATTACTTGAAAACGGTAAGAGTTAGAAAAAAAATCAATCAAATATGTATAACTCAAAATTTTACATGAAAAGGTTTATATGATTTTTTTTCCTCCGGCCAAAATTAACCAAGTTAGGAACTTTTAAAGGCAGTAGAAAAATAAGCAGTTTTTTTAAACTGCTTACAAACATCAAAATTTTAGTTTTAGAAATACAGATTTATTTATAGTTAAAAAATATAAAAAACAATAAATAAACAATTTAATATTTTCATATTGAAATGTGAAAAAAAAAAACATCAAATTTTTAGTTTTAAATTTTCATATTGAAATTTGCTTAAAAGCTAATAATTTTTTGTCATATTTAGATTATATTGGTACATTTTGGTAGGTGTGAATTTATACAGGTATAATTTTTTTTAATCTTACGCCGTTCTATCACATCCCTAGTTAAAAAGAGAGGTCTATTGTTTGCTCGCATGGTTACTCGATGATGAGTATTGCATAAAATCAACTAAGCTATTTTGTCCGTTAAAAAACTGTTATCAATTGCTGTAACTCTGGTTTCTTCTTATATAAAGAGATGATGCTTTTTTACCCATTTTAAAGATACTGACTAAGATAAGCAGTCGGCAAATGCATGTGCAAAAAGCAAAAATGATTTTAAATGTCGGTTATTCTGTATTGAATGTAGTATATTCCCGCTTCTTTCAGGACTTTCTTTGTGAAAATTTTGTCAGAATTTGGAGAAAGAATAATTTCAGAATTTTCCTCCAACCAAGTGGTAGTTCATGGTTTTATACTAACATTAACTTTAAAAAATTACTGCAATTACACCTGTGAAATACCAAGCTCACTTAAAACTTTGCTGTGCTAAATGTAACTGGGACAAATTCCAAAATTTAAAAGTTAAACTACTGCACTAACCCTTTTACTGTGAGCAACAAAATGAATCACTCCGCACCGCACCGTACCGCGCTGCTTTACGCCGCACTCGCGGTTAAATCGCACCGAACTTTTGCGGTTGCATAACTTAAAATGTTTGAGGAGAAATTTTGCTTTCCGTTTTTATTTTTTGATGTTAGAATGCGTACTTTTATTTTACCTATTATAACAGTTTTCGAGTTTAAGAGCAAAGTTTGCGCTGTTTTGCAATTTAAGGTAAAAAGAAAGTAGCTGCGTATTTACGGCTGAATTTGTGATAGACTTTCCAGTTTTTATAGACTGAAAGCCAAGATGCTGTGTTCGATAGATGAGGCATTTACATGCTAGTTGTAATAATTATTATATTACAATGTTTTAATAATTGGACGAATAATATTTGTTTGGATTTTAGGCAAAAAAAGGATAGCTCGAGAGGAGTGGACTGTATGAGAGAGGTGGGGAGAGGAGCAGTGGTTTTTTTTTATTGCGTAGGACAGCAGACAGGCTGACAGCCCGCTTAGAATTTAGCAGTTACCGTCGCCTATGGGTGTTTGCAACGCCAGTGGCATCGCAAATACGCTGCTATCCCATAAGGGTACAGGAACTTGGGTCACTAATGCCAGAACACAACACAAGGTTATTATGGCGGCTACTTATGACCAAAGGTGGTCGCCATCCAGACGGGCTTGAGGCCCTACCAAGTAGCTAGGTTGGGTTGTTTTGTCGCCTTTTACGACAGAGCGACCCCGGCCACAGAGATTAGTATTCTTTCTCCGCCCCTGTACGGTTAGAGACAAAGAAATTCGCACTGACTTGATTCCACCCCTTCCTGGTTCGATTCAGGTCGCGGACGAACTGTTGCTCGGCACCAGCTATACTCACACACAATTAATTACGGCACGGCCATTGAGAGTGGAGTAACTGAAGTCAATTGCACATGGCGCTGACAATAGTCTTACCTACCGCGCGTTTAGAAGCTTGCACGTTACTATCATATTATTTCCGTCCCACTCTCGCATTTACCATTTACCTCACCGAGACTGAAGGTAGGTAACAAATATCAGGAGGCGGGATTTCAAATGCCTTTTATGCAAGGATTGAACATACATAGAACCTGATTTAAACGCCTGGCTGATATTTTGGTGGATGTTATTTTTTTTTTTAAACAGCTCTCGCTTTGTATTTGATGATAGCTTAAATCTTGAAATTATTTCTTCTTTTTCTTAAATTGCAACAGCTTTTTACAAATATACAACTGACGAAGACATGTAGCCTACCCGGATAAAATCATTTATAAGTTGTAATGCTTGTGTGGAGGATGCGATTAAGAGAAACGTTGTTATTCGAGCACTGAATATTTATTACTTTAAAAGAACACAGTTTAGAAATACACATAAAGGAAACAATCATTATAACTATATATTAGGGTTTTCGTGTGTAAACCAGTTGCGAGCGGAGCGCGGAAACTCTTCAACTGACTGCTGCACGTGGCGTCATGTGCAACGGAGAGCACTCTGCTAGAAAGAGAGATGCATTGCGTGAGCGCGGATTGGCAGAGACGCGCGAACGAACGAATTTTTAGTATATGAAAAATGATATTGATGGCGCGTTATTAATATGGCGCGTATTCCCTACAAAGTTACATTAACATATTATATACAACGGCATAAGATCACATACAGAACCATGGCGTAATTTGTTCAATTTTACACCTGTTTATATGACGCTATAAAACGCGTCTGTTTTATCAAGCAACAAACATTTATTTTATTCTCCATACCAGAAAATAGTGTATTTGAAATATTCCCACGCGCGAAATAACATTATCGAACTTTCAACACATCGGGACATTATTCAAGCATATCACGCACTCAAAATCTTCGCGAATAGAGTGGGCCATTAATCTTTATCCGCGGTATATCCGCCGTGACGTTTCGCGCGGACATTTTGCGTCTCATATTTATTGCTGCCCTGACGGGTTTTATTTATATCTTCTGCAGGTGGAGACAATAAATGCTACTTTTAATTTGTCATATGTATCAAATATCTAAGCTGATTATTCAACTTGTTTAATTTATTATTATTGTATTTAATTTACATCGTTGTGTATGTTATATTAATTAATTATTATTAAAACTAGATATAGACCAAAGAAAAGATGGATTAAACGATGGTATGGCAAAAAATCGTGTGAATATTGATGTGACGGCTAACAAAGGTGAGATGATGTTCAGATACAACAGCGCAGTTAGCCATTGGATGGCCTAAAGAAATTGACTATCTTCTTCACTAATGACGATTATTTCTTCAGTAATACGACAACATAATTTTTCTGACATTTGTTATTATTATTGTTTTGACATTGCATAATTTTGATTAAGTGTCTATACATTTCCTGCTACCATATTATAATTTAAACATTGATTTTACCTTAAAAACTATTTTACTTTGAAATACTAGCCTTTTTTGTAAGTGTAGGTGTTGTATATCTTTTAATTTTATGATTAAATATTAACATGTCAATTTTATTGGCAGAACATGCAGTTCGAAATAATTATGTAAAATCATTTAACCGTGATGATATGATTAGTTTAGTAATGTAAATATAATAAAATAAAAAATAAAACTTGGACTTTTGATGACCACTTGGTGTAACGGGTAACGCACGTCGGTACGCTCTCGGAGGTCACGGTTTCAATTCTCGTCCAGCATCTGGGTGTTATGCATAATATGTATTTGTTTACAAAAGAAAAGTACACATGTAGTATATCAGTAGACTACCCATATCATAAGTGCTATGCAACTTAGTTTGGGACTAGATGGCTTTGTATGAAATGTCTCAATATATTAATTATTATTTATTTATCAAAACTAAAACCAGGATAGGAAACGATTTTATACGTAAAAATGGGAATCTCTTTGCAAATCTCTCGAGTTCAATTTGAAAACGACAATATCAGCTCAACAAACACTAAAGGGGGTGGGTAATGGAAAATGGTTGTAGCCCCCAAGGGACCGGTTGAGGATCCTTGCCGAGGATGAGCCCACCTTCCACAAACATAGTGGGAATCGATTACGCTTCGGGATATTGTGGCATACATTCAAAAGAGATGTCGTTTACTTAGAATTGTAAACACGTTTTGAAAATACGTACGACATTATTTAAATATCAACTAAAGAAATATTAACGAAAAAATGAGAGTGTAATTTACTTTCTCATTGATGAATATATTTAATTATGAGTTGAAATTGTGTATTGATAACTAATAAATTGTAATTTTATTACATAATTTAAATTAAACATTTGTCCAACTACTACGGCATACGGCATGATGGTGGTATTGTTATGTATGTAAAATCTTTAGTAATAGTGTCTTCTTCTTCTTCGTGCCCTTATCCCACATAACTATATGGGGTCGGCACAGCATGTTACATGTTGTAATAGTTGTGGCTTACTTTTTACAACCCCTTTTTAACCCCTTTTTGGGGAAAATCTGTTATCCTTTTTATTTAAATTATTTTTTTCGTTTCACATTGAAAGTAGGACACGAAATTTCTTGAGTAAACAATATCCGAGTGTCGGTTTGGATGTGCAGGGTGCACTTTTGCCGGGTTTCACAATTCACATTCGACAACTACGTCACGAGGGCTTCTAAATAGGAAATTCGCAGTGCCGAGCGAGCGTCTTAGAATGTTCTTGATCCTGCATTCCATTGCGCTTGAATACAGACACAGGTAGCTTGCGCACAATGCATCCATCTTCATATATTTTCATGGTGGCTTACAGCAATCTTCCTCTTGGCATGTTAGAGCCCTTGGAGTGTATAGAAAATGGGAGAAACTAGGTAACCCTTTGCCTGAGTGTCAGGGACCAGATATTGATACAATAATAAAATTCTGGAGCAATATATGGTCGGTGCCAATCAGTCACAGGAATGATGATTGAACTGGACTGGTTGAACAGGCTTGCTACGAGATAGCTGATATGGAGCCGATAACTCTTGAACCACAACACACATCTGTTGTGCAATACTTAGCTCACAGAAATGGAAGAGCCCAGGTTCAGATGGATTGCGCAATTTTTGAATAAAGTGGTTCGATAGTTCGCACCTCTTATTAGCTAGTCAATTCCAGGAAGTCATAAATGCTGGGCTGCTTCCATCTTTTATGACTACTGGTGTCACCCATCTTCTCCATAAGACCGGTAGTACCACTGAGGCTAAAAATTACAGACCCATTACTTGTCTACCAACTATTTACAAGTTGCTTACCTTGAGATCAAAATTAATGACACATGTTATTAACAATATTTTGGCTTATTCTCAAAATGGATATAAAAATGGATCATGTGGTACTAAGCAACTACTCCTCATTGATATGGCCATTAATCATCAGGTTCGTCGAAACAGAAAAAACCTTTCAGTAGCCTAGATTGAATACAAAAAGGCGTATGATTCTGTCCCTCATACATGGCTAAAAAGGGTACTCGAGCTTTACAAAATTGATAAAACCCTACGTCAATTCCTCAGTTCATGTATGGAAAATTGGGCAAATGTTCTAAGGTATCCAGGCATTGAGGATTTTTGCGCGAACCTATAAGAATTAAACGAGGCATCATTCAAGGTGACAGTTTGAGTCCGATATTGTTTTGCCTGGCCTTGAATCCACTAAGAACTTTGCTTAAGGAATCAAAGCTGCGCTTTCAACTTCGCAGAGAGAGTGAGATTATATCGCACCTAATGTATATGGATGACGCAAAGTTATTCTCATCTAAAACGCTTCACCTGGTAGAGTTACTAAAAATGAAATTATTAGTAGCTGCATTGGTATGGAGTTTCATGTGAATAAATGTTCAATCATGCATGTGCAAAGGAGGAAAGTTGTAGATTCAGAAAATATACAACTCGCTAAAAATATAACTTTCAGATGTCTCTCCGTAGGTGAAACCTATAAATATCTTGGTATGTCAAAGTGATTGGGTATACCTAATGATGATGCGAAACAGACAATAAGGGATCGTTTTTCCTCCCGCTTAAGAAAGGTCCTGAAAAGTCTTCTTTCTGGGGGGAATAAAGGTCGAGACTTTAATTTAATGGTTGGGTCGTACCATCATTGGCATACTCCTTTGACATACTCAGATGGACTCAAACTGAGTTGCATGTCATAATTAGGCGAGTCCGTGGTTTGGTGACAGCATATCGTATGCATCACCCACGCTCGTCGGTTATGAGATTGTACATCCCACGGAAATGTGGAGGTAGAGGGTTCTTAAATGTCAAAGACCTCCATAAACGTGAGGTGTACAATCTCATAGAATATTTTCTAAATGCCGATGATGCTCGGAGTATGCATTACGATGTGGTGTCAGTTGACAAGGAACTAACTTCGTTATCCTTGGCGAAACAGAACTGGCAAAGTCTAGTGGTTATTAGTGCTTCCCACCGAGCAGTTAATAGAAAAGCAAGGAGTTGTGTTGTAGGTTCTATAAGGCCCTGAATGGGCCCGATATAGACCTAATAGCATCGGTAAACTGGTTACGCTCCTGTTTAGCCAGAATTATCCACCAACATCTAGCTTTGAAATATAATCTTATAACCTTAGAGGTGCCCTATTACCAATATAGGCCTGAGCCAGTTCTCGATAATGGCTCATATTTGCTCTATTGGGATCGGTCGATTATCACGGGACAAGTGAATTGTTGCTAATAAATCTGACATCGTGATAGTGGACCGATCTGCGAGACGTGCTATGATTGTAGATGTCGCAGTTCCACATGATGGTAATCTCGTTGGTATTGAACAAGAAAAACATTTGAAACCTATTGATCTCGCACACGAGATTACTGCTATGTGGAAATTGGATACTACAATCATTGTTCCGATAGTAGTGTCGGTGAATGGTCTGATGGCGAAGAGTCTTGACCGACACCTTGAAAGGCTCTAGCTTGGTCCCTGGCTGAAGGGTCGAGTACAGAAGGCAGCTCTCTTGGAAACGGCACGTATTGTGAGGAGGTTTCTTACTCTGTTACCTGACCACCGGTAGTTTGGAACTGCAAGGACCCGCTGCTGTTGGAAGACGGTTTTTTATATTTTTTGAGATATTTTATTCTTGTTTTTTTATATAAAAATATTACAATGGTACGCCTCTAATGAAAAAAAATGTAAGGTATTGTAAAAAATATAAAAAAATTGTGAAATAAAGAAATAAATAATATAATAATAATAAATAAATAAATTTTCCTTTCCTTTTATTTCATTAAATATCAAAGCATTTTAAATGTGTAAGGTTATCGGTTCTCTGACAATATAAGCATTGTAGCGTATGTCAAGCTTTATTGGTTTTATTTCAGTCATTTTATACCAATAACTTAACATTTATTTAGTCTTTTAATTATTCTGTCAACACAATTGTCTTTCGTTTAGTTACGAAACAAATTGAAAAGAGCTAAAACAGAATAAGTTATTTTGACATTAATTCACTCCAAATATTTCTGTATTTTATATGACAGGAGACTATAATAAAGTATTACAAAATATTGGATTTAGTCATATAGAAACAATAGAGCATTCCAATTCCCAGCGCTCAACAATTGGATCAAATAAAACTTTTCATATTAGTAACAATTCCATAGATACATAGCAAAAGAGCAAATTAAACCCAAAACTTTCTTCATTTCCCTCTATATATACTTAGTTCGGGCAAGTATGGTGAGCCTAAATGTATTTATGTAGCATGGTGGTAAGGTGTGTGAGGTTTCATCGACACTACGAAATTTATTATAATCGACAGCAATTCAGGTGACAAGTGAAGCTAGGATCAGTTGGGCTCAGTCAATAATAACAAAAAACAAAGAAAAGATAATGAAAGCGGATTGCTGTTTCAAAGTTGTTGTTACAATGTTTGACTATTGCGGTACAAGGCGTCAGTTTGAATTACTGTTCTCCTAGGGTTTAAAAAATATATACATCCATCATGCAAGATAGCTCCAGTGATATTTAATTATAAAATCACGATGAAAATGTGCTGTGAATGGATCGAATTATTGATCCTCAAATAATATTTGAGAAAATACGTTATTTTAAACACTTAATAATGATAAGAGCTTTAGAGATCCTGCTGGTATTTACTTCTACTGCACCCTTGATGAAGGTCCTGATGATAACTTACATATTTATTGAGACTATACCTATATATGTTGGCCCTAAAAAAATTAAAACATTATCTTAATTATTTGATAGTGAATTGAGGATTCCAGAAAACATAAATAAAATGAATACTAAAATAAAATAAGACAACATATCGGATTACTTTGAATGATTTCCAGGAAACCTGCAATTTATGATATTTTCATTGAACAGACAAGCCCATTACCGAGTAGGTTGCTGAATATTGTAATAGACTTTGAAAATAACTTAACAAAGTAAATCAATAAAACTGCCAAGAGCCAACCAGAACCAAAAATAATCACATTACTTGATAACGAAAATACATTTATTTTTCGGGCTTTCACTGGATCATAATCGGGTCAAATTATGTTATAATACTTTTACTAGGTACTCATTTGCCGAAGTTAGCGTGTTTACTGAGAAAACTTTCACTTGTCTCCATAATCATGGTGATTTAGTATCCTAAGTTACAATAAAATCTTGTTACAAGAATATAAAACCGATTTCAACGACGCACTAAAATGTCTTGGTAAAAATACAATTTGACTCTATGAAAACACTTCTTCAAATTGGGCTTATGCTGGCAGTGCTTGGCTTCATTTGATTAAATCTGGGGTAAAATAAAAGCATATAATCCTGACTAATATTATAAATTCGAAAGTTAGTATGTATGTTTATTATTCTTTCACGCAAAAACTACTATAAAAGATTTTAACGAAAGTTTACAGTAATATAGCTTATATATCAGAATAACACAGGCTATAATTTATAAAGATACTGTATGAATAGTCAAAAATATAACGATAAGTGTCAAGTAAGTAGGAAAAATTGCGTGTCACATCGTATAAATAGCTGTGTCTCAAAGAACTTAATTTGTAATATAAATACTAACAGACGTCGACCTTTACTTCTTCTGAGTATACGTAATTAAACCTGTCACCGAGTATCGCACGTCACTGTTTTTGTAGATTAACCATGTACACGCTTAATTTATACCTTAACTAGCTGTGCCCGCGACTCCATCCGCGTGGAATAGTGACTTTAGGCAGCATTTTTTGGATATTTGAGATCAATTTAAATTGGAAATTCAACCTACTAATTCCAGCCTAAGCTGTACCCTATTTCATATGATCGATGATATAAATCTGAGGTCAACTTAAATTGGTATAAAAATTTCCGAAACTTATCATTTTTGTCAAAAACTATTTTTTTTTTATCTAAAATAAAAATAGCCTAAGTTACTCCTTGATACATTAGCTATCTGCCAGTGAAATTCCCCTCAAAATCGGTGCAGCCATTTCAGAGATTAGCCGGAACAAACAGACAGACAGACAAAAATTGTAAAAAAATGTTGTTTTGGTATATGTACCGTGTATACGTCCGAATGCAGTTAGTAAAAAGCGGTTGTTTTAATATTACAAACAGACCCTCCAATTTTATTTATTTGTATAGATAAGCAGATGTATTACATGTTCTTGTCATGTATGTCAAAGGAAGCCATATTGAGTTGGTTATTATGAGCTGTTGTTGAATTGATAATATCTTAACTCGGTATGCGTAACTCGGAATATTATTTGTTTAAATTATAATTACCTACTTATAATAATCTTAATTGAATTTAATTTGATTTGTTATATGTTCTATACTGGAAAAGAGACCTTATTAATTTGTTAACGGAAGCTATTATTATTATTAGTAAAGAGCTATGTGCAATTGGTTGTTAGGGGTTGCTGTCGATTTTATTGTTTCTTTGTATACGTAACTCGAAATATTATTTATTTTCTAATTTGTAAATTGTAATTACTCGTACTTTTAAAAATCTTAATAGAATTTTAAATGATTTGTTACATGTTTCTTTATCCGTGCAGGGGTGGAGAAAGAATACTAAACTCTGCAACCGGGGTCGGCCTGTCGTTAAAGGCGACAAAATAATCCACCCTAGCTACGTGGATGAATGGCGACCACCTTTGGTCTTAAGTATGCCGCCATAATAACTTTGTGTTGTGTTTCGGCATTAGTGACCCAAGTTCCTGTACCCTTATGGGGCAGCAGCGTGTTCACGATGCCACTGGCATTGCAAACACCCATAGGCGACGGTAACTGGTAATTCTAAGCGGGCCGTCAGCCTGTCTGCTGTCCTACAGCAATTAAAAAATTGCAGTAATATGCAGTGCCTACACAAGTAACAGCGTATGTATACTTACAAAATGTTAGCTATTTTAAGAGGCATGATACACAGAAACTATTTGTAATGACTAACATCTACTTCAACTTGTTTTCACATACTAAAGGTACTTTAACTTGAAAGATTGGTCTATTAAAGTCGATAAATTTTAATTTTATTAAATCAACTTAAAAATTGAAACTTTTAAAATCCAATTCGTCTCAATACTTGATTATTTTTGAAAGCATTAATTAATATCTTTTAGTTTAGTTTACAATTAAGATCCAGATAAGGCACATAATTGGATTGGCATCACACCGCGCGTCCGTGTGTTAATGAACAATATGTATTTATTTACAAAAGATAAGTATATTTGTTATCTTTTACCCATAACACAAGTGCTATGCTACTTACTTAGGAACTAGATGGTGTTCTGTGAATGGTATATTTTATTTAGTATATTAGATAACAACAGTTAAATTAAGAAATATTTTAGCATTCCACTATAAAAATATCGAACTCCTAATAACATTACCTCATTAATAATGCAATGTATGTATGTATCCCGTATTTCTGGGAATAGAAGTCAATACAATATCCTCAAGTCCACTAAAGCAAAATATTCTTCCTAATAAATTATTAAAACCGGACGGACTATCCGTACAAAACATGGCGTATGGTGACAATATCTCAGTCCCCAAAATCTAATTAGGAGGGTCACGTAGACCCCTACTTTTGGGGGTTCTGGCCAATAAAGGGTTAATAATGTACATAAGTTTTAGATCAATTACTTCATTTCTGGGTTTGTTTTTGTAAGATTACTTGGTACGGTTCTGGCACCGGGTAGCTCAGTGCTTACACTCGGAGACCAAGCTGGAGGTTCCGAGTTCTATCTTACCAAATATATTATAGCACTAGCTGTGCCCGTAACTCCGTCCGCGTGGAATAGTGACTTTGGGCAGCATTTTTTTGATATGTGAGGTCAACATAAATTAGAAATAAAACCTACAGGGTCCAGCCTAAGCTGCACCTTATTTCATATGATTGATGATATAAATCTGAGGTTAACTTAAATTAGAATATAAAATTTCCTAAACTTATCATTTTTAACAAAAAAAATTTTTTTTTCTAAATAAAAATAGCCTATGTTACTCCTTGTTACATCAGCTATCTGCCAATGAAAGTCCCGTCAAAATCGATGCAGCCATTTCAGAGATGAGCCGGAACAAACAGACAGACAGACAAAAATTTAAAAAAATGTTGTTTTGGTATATGTACCGTGTATACGTCCGAATGCACTTAGTAAAAAGCGATTATAGGGGAGGTCCAAGCCCAGCAGTGGGACGCCAAGGCTCTTATTATTATTACTAGCTACAACTGCAGAGGTCTGTAATAACGGAACGTTATTAGTAAGTCTTATATGTCAATAGTTTTGACATTTGACAGATCTCTCATTTTGACACATGACATAATCTAAGAGAGCACGTAGTTTGTAATCGAAAATATATTTATTTAAGTATTAAAATGGAAATTTAAAAAAAAGACTTCTACTTCCATAAGGTAAAAAACCAAATTTATAGACGCTCTCGAACACGCTCAAAGGTCGATATGGAAGTGGGTAGGGCATATAGCACGGCTATACAACAATAGGTGGTCAAAAAAATCACAACCTGGGCAGGACCATTAGGTTAAAGAGGACGAGGTCGACCTAAAGAAAAATGGGCTGACGAAACAATACATACCCCGGGCCAAAATGTGACGGAAGTAGCTAAAAACAGAAAACGTTGGAAGTGACCTTTACCCAAAAAGGAGCTTTATAAAATAAAAGCATTGATAATTAAGTTTTAGTAACTAAGAAAAATTTGTGAATATTTTTTGTAATGAATAAATAGGCTTATTATTATTATTATATTAAAATGGAAATAAAAGGAAACTATTAGTAGTAAATAACAAAACAATAAATACTATACAATACAGGATGTAACTACTTATCATTAAATTTATCATATTTTTTCAATTAATGAAGTAATATATGTAGACATTTACATACATACATACATATAATCACGCCTCTTTCCCGTAGGGGTAGGCAGATACCACTTCTTTCCACTTACTACGATCCTTACATACTTGTTTCGCTTCGTCCAATTTAATTATTCCCTTCATACATGCCCTTCGGTTTAGGATACTCTTGACCTGGCCTTTTTTCAAGACGTCCCTGATCTGGTCTCGAAACGTCCGCCTGGGTCTACCCCTTCCAACACTTCCATTCACACTCGCCTTATACACTTTTTTCGTCAATCGTTCTTCATTCATTCTCTCAACATGGCCAAACCATCTCAGCTGTATACATTTCATTTTGCAATTTCCTGCTCTCCGCTCCGTGCAGGGGCGGAGTAACACTACTAACCTCTGCGGCTAGGGTCGACAACCACACGGTCTAAAAGTATGCCGCCATAATAACATTGTGTTGTGTTTCGACATTAATGACCTAGGTTCCTGTATCCCTACGCGACAGCAGCGTATTTGCCCCTAGCGTTGCAAAAATCGAGGGAAAGACCGAGGGATATGTGGGACTCCGGGAAAGATGTTCGACCATCCGACTACCCACTGAAAAACCCCGCTGTTCTCGTATCGCCTACGCGCGGGCCTACGGATATATGGTCTGCCGTTCTCGTGGCCCGGGCCGGCGCCGGCCCGCCCTTTATCTTAAGGCGGGCCCCTTCTTGAGTGTTGGCGCCAGGGGGTCAGGCTTTCGTCCCCCTGGCGCTCTCCTGTAATAATTTTAGGAGTAGAGGGGGGCCGTGGATCAGCACGCAACCCTCACCCTTGCGGGCCGTCAGCCTGTCTGGTGTTCCTGTATGTAGCAATAAATACAAACCAATCAAGTTGCCGAAGCAGGAAAACTCAGTGAATAATTATAATTTTCTTTTGCTTAAATAATGTGTTTACACACACATAATTGAGCCCTTTCATCGTGCACAAACATTTGAAGTGCTCGCTTCTTCTAAGGAAGTATGATGAAAAATATGAAATATTTAAGGTTTCTTCGAGAATATTTCATAAAATGAATATCGGTATAAATTAATAAAATGTTTATAATTATTTATAGCTGTTGTTGAAAAAAAATCAGTACATATTTTGCACCTATCATCGACAGGCACAAGCTACACGCACACGTACGGCTCTTACGAGTACAATACTCCAAAGAACTACAAGTACAATCTAGGTAAGGCGGTTAGTAATTACCGACCAAATAATGTTACATTCATTTTTCTAGCTGAAACCGGGGTCGCCGGCTCCTTTGTTTTCTCTAATAGCCCCAGGTAGACGTGCTGTTGCCTGGCAACTGAAGTCTCTGTTGCTACGATATAAATATGTGAAATATTCGACTTTATTAAGCAGGGTGAAAAATACGCTTGAATCGGCAGATTCAAGAGTATATAGTATAATAAATAATAGTCAAATCACTTATGGAGCTTATGGAGTAAATTTTGAGGAAATATTTTAAAAGAAAATTTATTTGTATTGATTTGAAAAAATCTCTACACTTGTAACAACATGTACATAGTTTTGTAACTTATACACCACCAGAAGGATATCTCTAGACTGATATTATTATATATAAAGTACTTGAGTTGAAAGGTTTTAAAAACAAGCTCAGCAATTAGTAAGGATTTGACAAGACCCTTCCATTCAAGGTCAGAAAATCTGACGCCAGCCGTCCTCGTAGGAGATAATAAATTCATATATATATTTTTTAATGTTGTAGGACAGCAGACAGGCCAGCAGCCTGCTTAAAATTTAACAGTTACCGTTGCCTACAGGTGTTTGCAACGCCAGTGGCATCGCGAACATGCTGCTGACCCATAAGGGTACAGGAACTTGGGTCACTAATGCCGGAACACAACACAAGGTTATTATGGCGGCATACTTAAGGCCAAAGGTGGTCGCCATCCAGACGGGCTTGAGGCCCTACCACGTAACTAGGGTGGGTTGTTTTGTCGCCTTTTACGGCAGGCCGACCCCGGCCGCAGAGGTTAGTATTCTTTCTCCGCTCCTGCACGGATAAAAAATTATGAACAATCTATTAATATGAATACTACAACTAACTAAAGACGCTAGAATAGAGCAAGGCATAGAATGTAATCGGGTAAACAATACAATTCCAGAAGTCCGCTTTTCTGCTTTTTGTAATTTCCACATGTCCAGGACTATCATGAATAGTCAGGAAACCCGAAAGATTTAAGTGCTCTTAGATATAATAAAACCGAACAAGGGGATGTGTTCTATTCAATTCGGGGTCTTTTTGTTATCTGAAGGGGAATGTGAAGTGGGTGGTCTACCGCCGTTGACATGAAGTTCCTTTGTGTAGTGGGAAACGCCATGAATGGGATAGTTTCATTAAAGCTAGTTAGTAATACACGAGTCAAAACATTTCCAGGTATTAAACCTTATTACTGTATGTGTAATTCCAAGAGTCAAAGTACGAGGCATGCCTTTTAAGTTTGTCGTTTGAAGAAAAAAACACAACTAGAACCTTATAGTACTTTTTATTGTTTTTCAAAGTATTCATCACGTAGCTTAATATACTTTTTCGTTCGCTCAAACCAGTTATTATAACATTTATTCCACTCTAAAGTGGGGGTGTTCAAAATGGCTGACTTGAAAGCGTTGACTGCTTCTTCACCGGACTGGAACCTTTGACCACGAAGACTTTTCTTAATTTTAGGAATGGTAAAGAAATTGTTAGGGCTTAGGTCAGGACTGTATGGAGGATGGTCAAGAATTTCTACTTTTTCCTGCTTCAAATACTCAATCGTTTGACGAGCGCTGTGTGAGCTTGCGGTGTCGTGGTGTAGGATAATGCGTCGCTTTGAGTTAGATTTTCAAAGTTCGGCGATGATTTGTGGTAAACAAACTGTGGTATACCACTCTGTGTTAACCCGTTCTATGATCTTCAAGTGCAATAGTCGCAACATGACCGGTTTTTCCAACGAACGTGGCCACCATCTTCTTTGAAGTGCTTCGAGAACGAACAACTTTAGTCGGCTTTGACTCGTCTTGAAGGACCCAGATTGTAGATTGTTATTTGGAATCAGGATCATAGGCATAGATCCAAGATTCGTCACCACTGATGATGTCGTAGACGTGATTTGACTCTCCTCGGTTGAACCTTTGCAGAGTTTTCTTACACCATCTGACGCGGGCCGCCTTATGATCGTCGGAAAGCAAATGCGGTATCCAACGGCAAACTAGCTTTCTCACACCAAGCGCTTTATGCAAGATCTTCTAAATGGTTGTCCCTGAGATGCCTAATAGAGCCTCTATCTCTCGATACATCATATGACGATCTTCGAGAATTAGTTGTCTCACAGCAATGATGTTATTTATCTTCAGTGCAGGCGGATTTTGGGCGTCATTCGCGAGATTTTGACAGTCCGCGTTTGACAGTCCGCAGATATAGGGCTTCATCACTGAACACAGATATTAGCTCTTCAAAACACTGAAGCTATGTCAGGCCTCTTCTAAAGTTGCAGAAAATTATTGCACGTACGTTTTCCTCAGAAAGTTTCATTTTCGTACGTGACCTGACAGATTGCAATCGACGCCGTGACTAAATAATAGCATTAATCCTAATACTTTTAACTATTTTGAGATTCAAAATATAAACACATTAGAATATAGATTAGTTCTAAATTCAAAATTGCCGGGAAATATGGAAACGACAGAAATTAAATTAACTTTATTATTTGAACACAGTTTTAAGGTTTGGTCGTGGGATCCCGCTCAGATATTAAACTAAAACAACCTCAACTTTCTTGGAAAATCTTAAATAACGACAAATTGATTGCTTCTTTTTTACCTCAGAAAGTAAAAGACACCGATTAGTAAGCTAAATAATATTCATTGTTGAGGTATGGAAATATTTTACCAATACTTTTTTTAAAAGGAAATTACTAGTACATGGTGGGTAACAAATAAGATTCAATCAAAGGGCTAAATCCTCATCATTTCTTCTGATACGCGAACAGAAGTTAGCTCAGTAAAAAATAATAGCATTTGTTGTTTCAGATGGTATCGTGAAACCTCAACAGGGGTGCTACGTGAGATCAGAGATGGAGAAGGGTCCGGTCGGTATAGTCGGGCACACGACGCTTTGGGCATCCGTCGCGCTGAAATAGCGGACGGAGGGCGATGGGCGTGCCGCGCAGCTAACTCGCACGGACACACCACTCTACGCCTGCACCTGGCTGTGCGAGCTCATCTCACTGCCCATGCACAGCCACATACTCAGGTACACAATTGACTATCCGAATCTTTCGTAGTCCAAATGAAAATAAATACTGTGGCTTCCAACGTAGGACTATTGTTGTGAGGTTGGCTTATCGATCAGTCGCCCCAGTGAAAACCAAAAAATATTAATAACTGTTTGTAAAGACTCTGGCCTTCATTAGGGTGTAGTTTGATTTTCAAAAACGTTAGATTGAAGCAAGTATAGATTAGAGTTCCTTTTGCCACCATCTCCTAAATTACCGTGCCAATTGTACTGTATATTTAAACAAGGGCGTAAATTGTAACTCATAAAGCTGTGTATGAGACCCCACCAGAACATGAAATTAGCTTATAAAAAATTAACTTATAGTAATATAAAAAGTTTCCAAAAAAACGACCGCAGGCTAAATGTCTATCTACTATGGGTTGCAATCATTACAGAGCCGTGCTATGTATTTTCCCTTCCTCGACAGAAACATATGGGATTCTAACGATATATGACCTAAAAATAAAATTCTAAGAGCGGCATATTTTATTTCGGATTCGGCTAAACTTTAATTTTGGAGATTTGCAATGGCCGGCGGGATCGCCCGATTTAATTTCTCCTGGCTACTGTTTGTAGAGTATTTTAAAGTCACTAATCTCTATAGAAGACTATTTAAACTTTCAAAAATTCTGTCAGTCAAATGCGAGACTTTAACGCCCATAATTTACTGCAAAAATTAAGATATGAAATAAATATAATAGCAGATCCAAAGGCTTCCATCTATATTTTTAACAGTAAAGTAACATTAACGTCTTCTTGCGACAAAAATGATTTTGTCTAATCTAAATTTCAGTACCGTTTTAAAACATACTTTAAATTTTTAACTGAAGAAGCGGTATAGAATTGTCCTTACAAGATGAAAAATTATTTAAGATGGATTCAAGGGAAACAAAAGGGATTTAACAGAAAGAATAATGCATTACGAGATAGGGTAGGGTGTCCCTTTTCTTCCCATGAGCCCGAACCGCATAGCTAATCTTACTAAATCTTATAAAATACACAAAGATTTTGGTCCTTTGTTTCATTCATTTATTCATTATCAGTTACATGTTTTGCCAATAATGGCCATGTTATTATTAAATTAACATTAGATTAAAATTGTAAAAACATTTTTGTATACAGTTAATTTATATTTAATTTCATTGATATATTATGTCTCCTTTAATGCAGTAATTTAGTCAAAATTTAGTTAATGAAGTCAATTATTTTAATTAATGTAATCTTGTATTGTATAAAACATATTTCAATCAGCCAATAAGATTACTATCGAATAATATTCCCTTATATTGTATTATAATGTTACCTAGTTTATTATTATATATTTTTATGATAATTACATAGATATTACTAGGGTAAATATGAGTTTTAGGGAATAATGAAAGTGGACGAAACGAAACAAGTATGTAAGGATCGTAGCAAGTGGAAAGATGTGGTCTCTGCCTACCCTTACGGCGGGGCAAGAATACTAACCTCTGTGGCCGAGGTCGGTCTGTCGTAAGAGGCGACAAAACAACCCACCCTAGCTACGTGGTAGGGCCTCAATGGCCTGGATGGCGACCACTTTTGTTCTTAAATATGCCGCCATAATAACCTTGTGTTGTGTTCCGGCATTAGTGACCCAAATTCCTGTACCCTTATGGGACAGCAGCGTGTTCGCGATGCCACTTGCGTTGCAAACACCTATAGGTGACGGTAACTGCTAAATTCTAAGCGGGCCGTCAGCCTGTCTGCTGTTCTACAGCAATAAAAAAAGAGGCGTGATTATATGTATGTATGTAAATATGAGTTTTATATAATGATAATGAATTTGTTTCATATAAATTGTAGCTGGAATATCCGCGATAAAATATTTAGTGAAATTTGTATTTCAGTGAATAACTCGTGAATATATGGTAGCGTGCCTATCTCCACTATCACGATTGCATAACCGATATTAACCATTTCAAACACGTTAATCTCATATTCGAGCCAAATCGAAGCTAACTATCGAACAGTGCCCCAAAGGCCAGGCTGGAGCCGCGTTAAGCGTGTGATGTTATGACGTCATAATAACCTTTATTATGTCAATCATTAAAGTCTAATAATCAATTTATTGAAGTAAATAATTAATGGCTATGACACCTGGCCAGTGCTTGAGTGGCACTAGCAGGACTGTGTCAGTTAAATATGATGTGGTAATGTGTAGGGTACGCTTAAAAATTGCATTGAGAATGCCCACATTTTTAGGTATTTAAACGTGTTACCCTCATGCATGTCCCTGACTCCAATTCGAAACGTGTCAAACTTTTCTTTAATTACCGTTACACAACTATACGGAACGTTGTGTAAACCGAGAACCAACTCATGGAACGGACGGACACGGAAGGCGACTAGCGACAGTGCAGCGAATAAACGCGTATTACAATTTGTGCTGACTTGCAGCTGACGCTAGCCGCCACAGCATCCACAGCAGTCTTCGCGGTGACAGACGTTGAAGACTAATTCTAGGAGATTCTGTGGTACATGCGTTTGATATAGTTCCGTGCCGTTCCCGCTGAATATTATGGGCTGGGTCAATCGTAATTTGCTGGCTTGACATCTTAAAGGGTGACACTTTTTTCTTTCTTTCTGAGATCTTTTCTTAGACCGCTTTAGTCTCGTGGGTGTATTCGTAAACCCTTTTCTTAACTTATGTATTAATTTCATAACAGATTAATATGCTTTGGATATCTTGATTTACGGTAAAGTATAAAGGAAATTGTATTGTAATTCATAGAAATTCTACTGATTTTCTACTATATCAACTGCAAAATCAAATAACCCTTCACTGTGAAGTGAAGACTTCCTTAGAGTCTCGATAGAGCGGACAGTTTACCCAGCACGCTTATACAAGAAGAATTATTAGTGGTGTTTTCACGATATTTATAGCAATTATATTATAAGTGGCAATAATATTATACATCCTATATCTTTAAACGAGCAATTCTTGTATATATATACTTATATAATTGGAATCTCGGAATCAGCTCCAACAATTTTCATGAAATTTAGTATACGGGGGGTTTCGGGGGCGATAAATCGATCTAGCTAGGAATCATTTCTAGAAAATGTCATTTTATTCGCTTTTTTTTATTGGAAGAAAAATAACAAAAATGTGACTCTTCCTGACATCTATCGGCGAATAATTTAAACTGAAAAATTACTCTTCCTTACATCTATCGGCGAATAATAATACTATTTTTTTAATTGCTTTAACGACACAATACTAAAGCTATTCCAGCAGATGGCGTTGTTAAGTAACAAGAAGTCAATGAGTGTTTGCTTTGAGGTTAGACTAAGAAAATCAATTGTTAATTTACAAAAAACACAATTTATAAAAAAAAATACCGAGCAAAGCTCGGTCATCCGGATATTGATAATAATATGCATATGAATTGCGTAAAACTACGCTTTTTAACGCTTTTTACTAACGCTTAATATGGTGGAAAACGAACCCATGACCTCTGGTTTCAATCCTTGGTACTTTTGTATTTCTTTAAAATAATTATGTAATGTCCCCTTAATATAATTTTTATTGGTCTCGGGGAAAAACCCTCTCTGGACGGGTTCCCACGGCCCGGGGGGCCTAGGGATATGTGGGACTCCGGGAAAGATGTTCGGCCATCCGACTACCCACATCAGGGCGGGCCTCTGCCATCTGTTCCAGGGTTTTGTCCCCCCAGCGCTCTCCTTTATTAGCTCCAAGGAGTTAAGCGGGGCCGCAGAACAGCACGCGGCCCTCACCCTCGCGGCCATAGTGCGGGCGTTGGATCCTCCCCCGAGGGGCCGCCCGCAGCCACATTCTACGGCGGCCGGAGGTCGTTGGATGCCCTCCAGACAGTTTATTATTTTTTATTAAAGTTGCATGTAGAAATACATCTGACCCTTTTTTATACCACTTGAATAGTGCACTGTAAAGCGTGAATAATTGTTTTTACATTTTTGCTCCAAATCTCTATACATATCAGCCAGTTTAAGCAGTATATATTATAATTCAAATGATATGTTCAAAAAGGCAAAGTAGTATTGATATATTTTCAGCTATAAAATCCCTTATAAATGAAAGCACAGATTAAAGGAAAGGTCAGGCTATCTTATCACACGAATACCACAGAGTTTTATCATGACAATTTTATTGCTGGCAAAGATTTGTGAGGGCATATTTCTTGCTCGAACCCCGGAACCCAAAGAATGGAATAGGTCACAGTGTAATACTCGTAAAAGACTTTTAATCACATTTAACTGCTACATGTTTGGAATTGATTTTATGTTTTATGTTAAGAAATGTGTGTATGTTTTTATTCAAAATTCAAAAAAATATTCTAGTTTTAAATGAAATGAATATTTATTAATTACCACATTTTCTCGAGGCACAGAGTCAATGGTTTATATTATTAATGATAAGAAGAAATGTTCCTTTAAATTAAATGGTACTAAATAAGAAATCCTATTCACAGCACCAGGTCGCGTAAAAGATAGTGCAGCTCGCTTTAATCCTTTGAATAAATTATGTTATTATATTATATTACGTGTGTATGTGTGTAGTTTGATTGAAGGTTCTATTGCCTAAATAATTGAGCCAATAACCCGCGTTTCACAGTGCGTTCAACCCTCGTTTCTTTTCCAAATACAACATTAAAGGCCTAGAAGTTTATGTTGCCTTGCAAGATTGAAACTTGTGTTCAGTTGTCACATTATAAAAGAAGTAATACTCGTAAGTCGAATGTTTCTTTTTTTTTAGATTTAATATGTTACTGAAGAAGTAAATGAGACTTACAGTTGAATCAAGTGTTTATTTTTACACTGTTACACTTATTTAGTAACGGTACACTCTTATTACTTTAAGATTACAGGAATGTGTACAACTTTTGATACTTTTTACAATTTCACAACTCAACATAATAGTATGCCTTGTATTCGCGAGAGCGCACTGTGCGAATGCTAAAAAACGCAAAGCTACTTATTATATCCGTGCAGGGGCGGAGAAAGAATACTAACCTCTGCGGCCGGGGTCGGCCTGTCGTAAAAGCCGACAAAACAACCGTGGTAGGACCTCAAGCCCGTCTGGATGGCGACCACCTTTGGTCTTAAGTATGCCGCCATAATAACCTTGTGTTGTGTTCCGGCATTAGTGACCCAAGTTCATATACCCATATGGGACAGCAGCGTGATCGCGATGCCACTGGCGTTGCAAACACCCATAGGCGACGGTAACTGCTAAATTCTAAGCGGGCCGTCAGCCTGTCTGCTGTCCTAAAGCAATAAAAAAAACTACCTTGCGCTTTTTAATTTAAAATATTATTATTGAAATGAACACCCGGCAAGACAAGTTTCGATTTCTCTACATCTCTCTCTTTATATCTTAATAAAATAAAGAAATGTACAATAAAATAAATATTGATAATTACAATAATTAACGTTATGAAAATAAAAGATAAATAAATAAATTACACTTTTAAGAAAAATGGATATGTAGTGCCTACATTACTGTTTTCGTGTAAAAAGACGATATTTTAAAATTTATGACTTTGCAAGTTTAATTTCTTTTGAATGTAGTCAGTGTGTTAAAATGGAAATTTCATATTCCAACTCCGATTACAATTATCCTGTGACAAGTTATCATAAAGAATATATCTAGGATAACAAAGTTCGCATATGAACACTTAATTATGTCTACTTTCTTAAACAAAAGCAAGCGGCCGTCTTTCGTACCTTGGGCCTTTAACCTTGAGCGAGGGTGCAAACGGATACCCTGCCTGATTGTTTCAGATTGGAAGGGACGAAGCAAACATTTGTACGGGCCCCTTGATTCAGGCCCGACCCGAAAGGGCGGCCAATTGCAAATCAGATTGGCACAAATGACTCAAGGTCCTTCTTATTCCGCTTCAATTTTGTTTTACAAATGTTACAAAATACTTCGGGGCGAAAGCAATGCCAACTTGGGAACATACGCATAAAAGTTTCGCTTCAAGGCCTTGTGTTGTTTTATATATAGGTATTATTTATATTTCAACGATACACTTTCTACGTCTGAGGGAGGCTCAATTTATAAGAAAAATAAAATAGCCACTCCATCTGTGCTTTGTCCTATATCATAGTTAAATCTTTGATATAGTTCATATCCTTATAATTCAGGCTTCAAACTACGAAATTGAGAAACGAAAATCCACTATCAATATAGATGTATCCAAAAACTCCATAGATAACGTATACTACCCATGTAACTCTTTATAAAGGGGAATAATGCAAAAAAGCTTCATGAGGTCAGTGTAGGCAATATATTATTTAAATAACCATTATAAGAAAAATATTCGATTTAAACTAAAATATGCATTGAACCAAATCCACCTAATAAAAGAAGCAGAACCGCGACTTTTTAACTTTAAATTTTTTCCTGTGGAGGGATTATAGCCGTTGCCCGCGCCAAATAAGCCCCTCTTGTAGTTAATATTTGATAAATATTTAATGAATATTAATATTTGACGACCTGTTAGCTTTTCGGAAACTCGTTGTATTTGTAATAATTTTTTAATGCAAAAATGTATAAGTTTTTTTTTATCCGTGCAGGGGCGGAGAAAGAATACTAACCTCTGTGGCCGAGGTCGGCCTGTCGTAAAAGGCGACAAAACAACCGACCCTAGCTACGTGGTAGGGCCTCAAGCCCGTCTGGATGGCGACCACCTTTGCTCTTAAGTATGCCGCCATAATAACCGTGTGTTGTGTTCCGGCATTAGTGACCCAAGTTCCTGTACCCTTATGGGACAGCAGTGTGTTCGCGATGCCACTGTCGTTGCAAACACCTATAGGCGACGGTAACTGCTAAATTCTAAGCGGGCTGTCAGCCTGTCTGCTGTCCTACAGCAATAAAAAAAAAGTTGAAACTTGTTTTCTTACAACACCATGCCACCCCTGTTTCAAAAACATGTTTAATCATTGATAGTCCATTGTAAAAATGTATTTTTATACAATCACAAAATAGAAAGTAACATTCCTAAAATTTAAATTGTGAAACTGCGCGCGAGACCTGAGAAGGCATTAATTTTTCAATATTTCCACTGCTAGCAAATGAGGTAACTCAATAACGGCGTACGTCAACTGTCTGTCCCGCATTGGCTTCGGGTCTGGAATTATGTTAACCGCACACACGTCCACAACTCACTCCAGTCGTCTCGGATTCAATGCGTTCTTGTCAATTTCGTTCCAAAAGGCTTCATTTGCAAAGCGACAGTTTAAAATCCAATTCTATATTATTAATATCAACTAGCTGACCCGGCAAACGTTGTTCTGCCATATAAATTTAAATAAAGTAGCCTATGTCCTTCTTTAAAGTTCACTCTATTTCTGTACCGAAATTCATCAAAATTAGTTCAGCCATCGCAGTCTTTTTTATTGATATTTTCAAGATATACAATTCCGTAGTACATTAATTTGATCAATCTCATAAGGTTTAGCCAGTGTTTGCGATTTAGCACACAAAAAACATGTTTGTTACGACATCATAATAGAAATATTTGTATTGTTCGGCTTTTCTGTATAATTTATATATATTATACAAATAAATCTTTTTCTTGAATCACTCTATCTATTACTAAAAACTGCATCAAAATCCGTTGCGTAGTTTTAAAGATCTAAGCATACATAGGGACAAACAGACAGAGGGACGACTTTGTTTTATACTATGTAGTGATATGGGTTTAATATATTATAATTCTATTTTTGCAAAAATAGTTGCCTACCACTGCATTAAGTGTAAAATTATATCTCATGGGTTTTTCATAAATATATTTTTTGAAGTTATACCTACTTCTTTCAGCGCATTTGTAAAAAAATATGTAAGTATAATTTTTACGATGCGATATAATGAAATTGGCTGATAACTGTCACTCGTAACTACGTTAGCACATAGTAGTTTCTCAAATAGTCACAAAATTACAACATGTGTTTTATATCAGTGGAGAAAAAAAAATTTATTTATGGATCACTTAATTCAAATTATACAAATAGTTTTTCAGTGTGAGCTTTAAACAAACAGTCAAGGTATACTGTCGCTTACGTTACGTAGTCACCGACTTAATCAAAGTTTCAATTGTTAATATTGAATTCGCTGAATTTAAAAACACCGGATAGTGATTACCAGATATCTGATAACTATTTAATTATGTACGTAGTAGTATGTTATTTTTTACAAAAGCTGAAGTAAAATTATTTACATATTCAACATTAAAATATACATTTGCATATAAATTAAAAAGATTACAAATCAAAGAACCGTGAAACAAACTATCCAACCAAAAAGCGATGTTTGCAATATTTATCAATATTATTTTGATACTTGTGTATGATATTGTTAATCGATGCCGGTTATTTGAACATTTAATATTTCCTCATATAGATCCACATTGTGTCACCTCCAAGCAAAACAACCGCATGACAAATAAAACTTCTAGCATAACAACGATAACATAACGATTTCGTCTATATCTCACCTTTCAAATAGTACCTATAATAGTTCGATAGTCCTACAAAACGTGTAGAGGTCACAGGTGTGACTTGAGGGTCCTTCAAGTATGTGCTATTTACTCAAGCTTATACGTCTAGAAACGTCACTCCAATAATTATAGAGAATCAAATTTATTTACGGCCCAAATATTACCAATATTTGTATATCACTTCAATGAATATACGATACGAATATTCGTTATCGATAAAATAAATATTTGCTATATATGCCATGTTTGTGGTTTAATTAATTACCGTATGCTATTAATATGTAATATGGTTTCCTTTTTATTATGTTGATTCCCGACCCTGTGTTCCCAATCAGAAAAGTTAATTGCTTTTAAAAGAATGATAAAGTAGTGCGCCTTTGCATAAAGAATATTCTCGAAGTAAACAAAGCTTTGGGTACTATAATAATACAAATATAAAAACAATATTTATATTTCTCCCTTCAAAAGTATAGTTTTAAATTTTTTCTTTTATTTTTAGTCTTTAGCCACATATCTGGCTGGTCTAAAGAACATTAATTAAGAATAAAAAAAATATTGTAAAAACGTATTACTTTACATAATACTAGTTGACCTGGCAAACGTTGTTCTTCCATATGAATTAAAAAAAAGTAGCTTATGTCCTTGAAATGATCAAACCAAATTAATGTCTGCAAATGATAAAACAATGAAACAAATTGAAAAATGATTATTTTTTAATAAAAACAGAAAATCAAGCAAACAGAAAGAAATAGGTAACAGAACAGACAACGTCAAAAAAAAGAATAAAAAACTACATCAGCTATCAATATAGCAAAGAGGTCTGCAACAGTTTTTCTCCAAGGATTCAATATATGAATATACCGAAAGTTTACAGTAATTCAGCATTATACCGTAATAAAGCATTGGTTCAGTGGCTTAGGCGTGAAAGCGTAACAAACAAACTCACTTTTTCATTTATAATATTAGTTAGGATAACAATTTATATTACGTTATACAATATAAAGTATTAAATTGGTTGGGACGAGGCATTAATATCAATGACAAGTGCATATCGCATCTTCGATTTGCTGACGACATTGCCATCATTGCAGAGACGCTGAAAGAGCTGACTACAATGCTGAACGACCTAACTGATTCTTCCAGGCGGCTTGATCTCGGTATGAATTTGGATAAAACAAAAGTCATGTTCAATTCCCATCCCTGGATTGTCTAGGATTATGTATGTCTAGGAAAAACAATTGCACCTGCCTAGAATTGGCAGGTGCAACTTTGAGATGGAAGCCATCAAGAGGATTCAATTGGGTTAGGTGGCGTTCGGTAAACTCCTTCGAGTCCTTTCGGCGACCATACCGCAAAGCTTAAAACTAAAGTCTTCGAGCAATGCGTGCTGCCCGTAACAACGTTTGTTGCCGACACGTGGACACTAACCGATGGCTTAATCCACAAATTTAAAGTCGCGCAGACAGCTGTATGGCGAGATATTTTCGTTATTTTCCTTATAGATAAAATCCGAAATAAGGAGGTACGAGAAAAGACAAAATATGCTTGTTGAAATGGCAATGGGCTAGACACGTACGTCGTACGACCGACAGCCGTTGGAGTAAGCTAGTCCCAGAGGAAATCGTGTAGCAAACGTAGTGTAGGCTTCCAGCCCGGTGGCTGGATTAGAAAAGCAGAGGGTTGGGTGTTATGGCGTGATCTTGGGGAGGTCTATGTCCAGCGGAGGGCGACGTAAAGTTGGCGATTGATTACTTTAAATTTTCCAAAATTTTATATATTTCTTACTGAGGAACAATAGAAGTGCTGACGGCCTACTTAATAATAAGCAGTCACCGTCGCTTATGGATGTTAGTGACGCTAGGGGCACCGCGAACACACTGCTGTCCACATAGGGGTACTGCGTACCTGGATCACTAATGCCTGAACACAATACAAAAGTATTGTATTATGGTTGCATACTTATAGACTAGAGATGGTTGTAATGCAAATGGGCTTGAGGCCCTACCTAGTGATTAGCGATACTGTAGTTTAATTACTAAGTAAAAGAAATGATTACCGTCGCAACGAACGTTTGCAACACCTAAAGTAGTATCAATGTATTTTTGAACTTATCTTATATCTTTAAACGAGCAATTCTTGTATATACTTACATATTTGGAATCTCGGAATCGGCTCCAACAATTTTCATGAAATTTAATATACGGGGGGTTTCGGGGGCGATAAATCGATCTAGCTAGGAATAATTTCTAGAAAATATCATTTTATTAGTTTTTTTTTATTGGAAGAAAAATAACAAAAAGGTGACTCTTCCTGACATCTATCGGCGAATAATAATACTATTTTTTTTAAATTACTTTAACGACACAACAACACTAAAGCTATTCCAGCAGATGGCGTTGTTAAGTAACACGACGTCAATGAGTGTTTGCTTTGAGGTTAGACTAAGAAAATCAATTGTTAATTTCCAAAAAACACAATTTATAAAAAAGAAAATACCGAGCAAAGCTCGGTCATCCAGCTGGTGTATATGAATTAAAACAAAAATGGAAAGAGTATATCGTAAAGGTACCATACAGTCAAAGTACGAGTAAACCAGAAAAAGGTAACAATAAGGAATAAAAGAACAGCAAAATAAATTAGGGAAGTAAATAAGCTTGGAGGTCTAAATCTTGGAGCAAAATAGAATTAGCTCCATTCTTACCATTTTGCACCGTTCTTTTCGAACGTGAATATCATTATGGTATCAGCACAACAGGTTGTAATGAAATTCAATCACAACGTGGCTAATACTTCGTGTAACAAGCTTTAACGTCGAAGAAGCACAGGGTGATTGTTGTCACAGGGTGTCAGTCATGTTTTATCGCTTTGTGGGGAACTAGATTCCTTGTGTAGTTTTGCACAATATTTTAATTTCTATAATTTAGCCTTTTATCCGTACAGGGGCGGAGAAAGAATACTGACCTCTGCGGCCGGAGTCAACCTGTCGTAAAAGGCGACAAAACAACCCACCATAGCTACGTGGTAGGGTCCCAAGCCCCTATGGATGGCGATCACCTTTAAGTGTGCCGCCATAATAACTTTGTGTTGTGTTCCGGCATTAGTGACCCAAGTTTCTGTACCTTTATGGGACAGCAGCGCGTTCACGATGCCACTGGTGTTGCAAACACCCATAGGTCTGCTATCCTACAGCAATAAGAAAAGTCCGTAATCTGATATAGTAACAATAAAATGTTAATAATAACTATTCTAATAAACTATCAACAACGACGATTATGCCAGTATTTTTTTTATTGCTCCAACTCCCGATTTATCCCGCAGCACTGACAGAGTCATCGCTCTCTTGGCGCGATATGGGGCTGCTGCTTCTTGTATTCTCAGATTAAGAGGGAGCATCCCAGCAACACCAATACCGAGTTCAAAGAAGCGGTTCTATACCCCGCTTAGAATTTAGCAGTTACGTCGTCTATGGGTGTTTGCAACGCCAGTGGCATCACGAACACACAAAAGTAGATAAAGATATTAAACGAGGCTTATTCTTTTATTGTCTCCAAATAAGCAATTCATTTTGACAATACATCCAATTTCCACCCAATCTGTACACCGCAAAGGCTTTTAATAAATCTACAATTACTTTATACATTTTATGGTTAAAAAACAAAATACTGGTTGAAAAGTCCGTTGTCACATGAATCGATATCATTGTTTGCTGCGTGAACGATTTTGTTAAAATTAATGGATTTCAATGGAATTACAATTATATCGTCTAAATTTTTTTTTCACAATTGTATTCCAAACATAATACTACATAATCCCACTAAATAAGCTTAAAAGCTCAGCTGTCTATGGACTAAAATTTAGAGCGACCAGCTTTCGGTCGAATTTCAATTAGTAGAAGTAGCTACTATATTATAAACTCTTGAAAACTTGATAAAACCTTTTAGCAATTTAGCTTATGAAATTAGTTGAAATGACAGAAGCTATTTTTTTTTTATTGCGTAGGACAGCAGACAGGCTGACAGCCCGCTTAGAATTTAGCAGTTACCGTCGCCTATAGGTGTTTGCAACGCCAGTGGCATCGCGAACACGCTGCTGTCCCATAAGGGTACAGGAACTTGGGTCACTAATGCCGGAACACAACACAAGGTTATTATGGCGGCATACTTAAGACCATTAATGCGGTTCTCCTGTGTTAGTCCACACATCCAACGCAGCATATTCGCCTCGTGACAAGCAGTTCTTTGTTATGTCGCTCAGCACCGGCCACGTTACGACGCCATGTAAAAGAACAGATCTGATGATGGTTTTACAAACTTATCCCTTCGTTTTAATTGGTATCCTGGGATCACAAAAATGACACCAGTCTTGTAGTATTGTAACAGAGAGTGCATTGGCATAGCATTTAATATCGCTAAGCATTGAACATTGTTAATTTTAAATATATTTGTATGTTTAATTTTATTTCAAATATTTACTTTCTCAAAAAACAGAATTTTTTACTTCCATAATTTAGAAACTGCGTTTAAGTAGCGAAAACTTATTATACGACTATAAATATTAGTGCGATTATATAGTATTTCAAAGTTTGGGAAATTAAAATATATTCACGTCGATAACCATCGGGTTAAATTTAAGTTTTACCCTCAAATTACCTCTTTAAACTTCCGAAGCCGTGCGTTTTAAACTGTTATTGCGATGGCGTAGTGCGCAATTACGTGGAGAGACGTCAAGCGGTTGCGACCGCGTGGATAATGGCCCGCTTTGTTATGCCAACGTCACAATTTATAAATGTTACCGGAATTACTGTTGCCGTAACTTTAACTTTAGAACTATTATATTAAGGGTAAATTTTACTTATCTCAGCAGTAAAATCGAAACTATTACCATTTCTCACATTGGTTTAATTTATTAAATTATATTAAGTTAATCAAAAGTAAAAAAAATAATTAGAATTGAGTATTTTAATTAAGTATTATTATGATTATACATTTCACATCATTCTCCAGTGAACGCGTTCTCAAAACAACGGCTGACATATATCTTATCTATAATTAATTAAATAAAATACTTATATACTAGTACTACTGTAAATCTCTTGACACGATTGTTATTTGTAACAAAAACTTGTCAAATAATAATAACGAAATATTGTTAACAAATTGTTGAAGAAATTTGATATTTCTTCTTATAGTTTTAAATTTATTAATAGCGACTTTTAAAATAAATTAGAACTTCTCTTATCATTAAACATTATAAGGTTTTGTCTAATCCTCTTACGTATCTCATAAGAGCAAATGAAAATAAAATGCTCGAGTATTCTGAGTGTACTGCAGCATCTATGTACTGCAACAATGTTTAGTTATGGTATTTACTGATATTTACCATAAAATTAAGCAATTATAAGCCCAAAAAATGTTTTTGTGTTAGGTGGTGAACAGTGGCGGAACAGCAACAATCAACTGCACCTGGGGCGGATGGCCAACACCTCGTTTGGAATGGCTCCACAATGGAGTGCCCCTGGGAACAGGCATAGCAGGCGGCCGGATGCGGGTTACCAACAACGGAGAGCAGTTGGTGATATCATCCGTGCATAGGGCGGACCGTGGCGTGTATCAATGTATGGCCAGGAACGAACGCGATTCTGCACAGGCGAGCGCTGAATTAAGGCTAGGAGGTATGTTTTTGTGTTTGTTTTGAAAATAATACCATAATATTTTTCTAGCTAAATCTGTGGCGCCTCACTCGCCACCTGATTTCTTACACTGCTAAAATCGAATAATTGTATACTTTCATATATATTCTTCTTTCTAGTTATATGTATACTTTTTAGATATTTTCGAAAGTTATGTTATGTCAATACACAAAATGTAAGAATATTATTCAGAGTCTGTCACTAAATTATTTTATATTATATAAGTTTTGTAATTATTAATTATTTATATCACACAATTACATGACACACACCATGATTAAAAATAGTGAGCCAGTGAAATATCCGTGTTTGATTAAATCTCTCGCATAGAGAATCTACCCCATAGGAGGTCCGGTTAATCCTCCAAAAATCTTTATTTTTTGACTTTTGCACATCAGAATACCTCCGGTCATCCATGTCCGTTTCTCATATTTCGATATTCTGTGTATTGTAAATACTTCTTTTTTTTGTATAGATGGGTAAATAAATAGACGCTATAGATGTGACTGTAACTTTTATTTCACGTGAGCAACTAACCCTGGACTGGATTTATTAATATATTTTTTTATTGCTGTAGGACAGCAGACAGGCTGACGGCTCGCTTAGAATTTAGCAGTTACCCTCGCCTATGGGTGTTTGCAACGCTAGTGGCATCGCGAACACGCTGCTGTCCCATAAGGGTAGAGGAACTTAGGTCACTAATGCCGGAACACAACACAAGGTTATTATGGCGGCATACTTAAGACCAAAGGTTGTCGCCATCCAGACGGGCTTGGGGCCCTACCACGTAGCTAGGGTGGGTTGTTTTGTCGCCTTTTACGACAGGCCTCGCAGAGGTTAGTACTCTTTCTCCGCCCCTGCACGGATAAAAGAAAGATTCGTTAATTTACGGTCTTATCCAATGCCTTAGTAATAAGATGCTTTGTTGGTTTTTTTCTCGTAAATACTATTGGCATTTATTAGAGTGATTACTGTTTGACGTTTCTATTTGACACGAAAAAGTATTTGTCGCAACTAGAAAAAGTAATAACTACAACTTAGTACTAACTACAAAATATAATACAAAGTAACGTAGTAATATTTAAACGCAACTTAAATATTCATCTATTAGTAACGGCGGCATTGCCGAGTTTATTAAGAAGTTTTCTAAAACATTCTGAATTTTGATAAAATTATTAATGTATGAGTTTAATGATGGTTAAATTTCTCGCTTAGCAGGAGACAACTACTGCCCTCTCCGGCCTGTCGTTAAAGGCAACAAAACAGACCTTGCTAGGTGGTCAAACTCCAAGCCCGTCTGAATGGTGACCACGTAACACACATAATAACAACGCTATATGAGTGATTAGGTTCCAGTTTCCCTCACGCAGATGGGAGCGTGTGCATGCCTGGGGTACTGCTAACATTCATAGGCAATGGTAGTTACTAACTAATAAATGGGCCGTCAGTCTATCTACACTTAACAGTAAGCAGTTATCGTCGCCTATGGATATTTGCAACGCCAGTGGCACCGTGAACACGCTGCTGTCCCATAGAGGTACAGGAACTTGGGTCACTATTGCTGGAACACAACACAAAGTTGTTATGATGACATACTTAAGACCACGTAGGGTTATATTGTCGGCTTTTACGGCAGGCCGACCTCGGCCGCAGAAGTAGGTATTCTTACTCCGGCCCTGCACGGAAAAAGCTGTCTACTGTCCCACAGCAATAAAATAAAATATTTTTAGATAAAATTGTACAAATTTTAATAGTGTTTTATCGTTTCAGACACAGCGCCAGAACTACAATACACATTCATTGAGCAAGTGTTGAGAGCAGGCCAAGTAGTGACTCTCAAATGCTCTGCATCTGGATCTCCTCCACCTCATTTTACATGGTTGCTAGATGGACAGCCTTTGAATACCATGGCTAGGGGGCATAGGTACCATTCTTAGTAGTCTCTTTAGAAATAATTAATACATTTTTAGAAAATATATCATCATATTCGGATTTAAGTATTTTTAAGTTCATCCTTTAACAACTGTATGGTATCGCTATTTATATAGCTATAATATAAATCCATAGTTTATTAATGAATGAATAGGAATGTTGGCTTGTCACGAAACAAATTTATTGTATAATATTTAACGCAAACACATTATAAGATGAAATAAATTTTCGGGGGGTTTTAAAGAGATGGCGTCATTGCCTAGTTTTGATATATTTTCAGATACAGCGTAGAACAATTTGCAACAAAAACAAATGATGTAGTTAGCTATTTAAATATATCATCAGTTAGATCCGAAGATGGCGGGCTTTATACGTGCAAAGCAACCAACTCCTTGGGAGACGTGTCTCATACGTCCCGATTGAATATTTATGGTAAGGAAGTGCAATTAGGAATAGCATGTCTATACTCTATCAACTTTAACAAAAAATAAAATGTAAACAAACAAACCAATGTTTCTCAAACAAAGCTAGCATAAAAACAACATGGCGGGTATAATCCGACCGTAATAATAAAACACTCCTTTCAATCGACAATAGTACATTGAACAGTACACTTATAATTACCAGCATATGAAACCAGTAAGAGATTTGGAAACATTGTCTTTTTAGGTTCCTTATAATGTAAGTTAGTTATTACAATTAATGTTGTAAATATGTAAATTTTATATGCATTAATATTTATCATTCATAATTGTAAAAATAAAATTATTTTATGTTTTTTTTTAAAGTAAGCAATAGTAATATAAAAAAATAAGAATATAGGAGATATTTCTAATAAATAATTAAAAGTTGCTTTGATAATTTTTATATATGTTGATTATTGTAAAATCGACATCCAAAAAAACCCTTTTTACGATTTGTTTACATTTTATTTTTTGGTAAAACGGATAAGGTATAAATAGAAAATATGTCAATATATGCATGTATTGAATCTTGAAATAATAAACAAGTAACATCTGTGTTATTTTATGACGACCTCTGTGGTATAACGGCTGACACACTTCGGTATGCTTGCGGAGGTCATAGGTTCCATTTCCGTATCGCGTCTGGGTGTTTATATATAATATGTATATATTTACATAAGTATCAGTTGTCTAGTACCCATAACACAAGTGTTGTGCTACCGACTTTGGGACTAGATGACGCTGTGAAATATCCAAAATTGTGAAGACCAAATTTTAGCGCAGTTCATAAAAACATCAAATATTTTTAATTTATTGCTGTGGGGCAGCAGACAGGCTGACGGCCCGCTTAGAATTTAGTAGTTACCGTCGCCTATAGGTGTTTGCAAAGGCCAGTGGCATCGTGAACACATTGCTATCTCATAGAAGTACAGGAACTTGGGTCACTAATGCCAGAACACAACACAAGGTTATTATGGCGGCATACTTAAGACCAAAGGTGGTCGCCATCCAGAGGGGCTTGGGCCCCTACCACGTAACTAGGGTGCATTATTTTGTCGCCTTTTACGACAGTCCGATCCCGGCCGCAGAGGTCAGTATCTCTATCTCCGCCCCTGCACGGATAATTTTTTGATTGTATGAAATATTTCAGAAAAATTTATGTTAATGTTATTTAATTTTAGGACCTCCTTACGTTAGATCTATAGGACCTATAAGAGCAGTGGCTGGTCGGGAGTTGGTGCTATACTGTCCATACTCTGGATATCCTATCAGGTAAATAAGATGTATTTTCCTCAGTTAACCAAAAATCATGATCCATAAGATAATGCTGAAAACTAAATATGAATTACATTTTCAGTTCAGTGAAATGGGAACGAGATGGTAGCCCTGTTGAATGGGACAGCAATATAGATGGCGCTTTAAAAGTAGCCAGAGTAGAACCGTCTCATGCCGGGGCATACACTTGTGCTGTTACTGGTCCTCATGATGAAATAGCTAGGAGGGAGCTGCAGCTTGTCGTAAGCAGTAAGTGCACGGATCAACTATTAAAGTAATTAGTCAAATAAATATGAATTTGTTGATTTCCTCATTTTCAGCAATATACCTCCTTAAGAATTAAGTTCTTCAGCGCATGTCCAATTTTTTGACCTACAAGAGAAAAATTTCGTACCTTTATCTATACGTCGATATTAATCATTATTATTATTTATGCTTTCGTGGTCCGTTCAGATGTTAAACCATGATTGGGAGCCCACTGACAGGCGATTCCTTTTTAAAAACCAAATATCTGTATTCTTAAAGTTTCTATAATCTGCTTGTTATTCAGCAATATATGGTGAGATGAACTTTGATTCTAATGGATATTCCATAATCTATTTCGTTTATTTTTTACATTTAAAATTGATTTTTTAGATCCACCAGAAATTGAGCCCTTTTCTTTCTCTGCAAACCTACAAGAAGGCAAAAGAGCACAGGTGAGCTGCAGCGTCACTTCAGGAGACATGCCTGTCCACTTCACGTGGTTGAAAGACAATGCTCCCATTCCTTCTAGCTTACAGGTTTGTTATTAAATCTTATAAATAAGTTTTATAAATTTATTAATTCGATGACGTCATACTTCAAGTCTATATCGAGACCGAATTTGATATTGAGTTACAATTGTTCATTTGAAATACCGTCATTCTATAGGTGGAAGAACGTGGCGCGGATTTTTTCAGCAATCTCGTTTTCAAAGAAGTGTCTGCTCACCATAGCGGGTTGTATACTTGCGTTGCCTCGAATTCCGCGGCCAAAGTCAATTATACAGCCGAATTGGTGGTTAAAGGTAACCACTATATTGTGAGCACCGGTACCGAGCACATAAGCACCTTAGATTGAGCACTGTGATTATCTGAGCACTTAAGCACAACACATAGCACTGATCATGCTTGATCCGAATATCATGACAATCTTGAAGATTTCTTTCACTGAGCATAATTGCAAACTTTTTGGTTCTTTCGAATTTAATCGGAAATAATTGATTATCATCAATAATTATTGACTTAAAAAACATTTAATTATCTTAAAAAATAAATTAAACATATTATATCTTTATCGAGATATATTTTGATATCTACAAGAATTTTGGCATTGTTTCCTGGGATTTTCACCATTAAAACCAGGCAATACCAGTTTCACGCATAGGATTTTTGAAAGCTGATCAAGATATTTTTTGAAAAATTTGCACTTTTCTCAAAGTTGCTTCAAATTAACAAAGTTACAGCCCAAAACTGCAGTATTTGGGAAAATGTGAGGATACATAAAACAATTTTGTATAGTATTTCTGATGAAAAATCATGTAGAAATAGAGTTATTTAGTTCTCGAAATTAATCATAAATGGTTAAAATTAATATTATAAAAATATAATACTACTGATTTTTGAAAAAATTGCAGTTCTATAATAATAGTCTAATAAATAGTCCTTTTTTTAATTTATTTAAACTTATCCCACTACTATTAATTATCAAAATTTAATTTTCGTTATCGGTCATCTACTGCTGATTACATTGTGTCAATAAACGATTTTTGTTTAGGATTTGGTAGATGGTCCAGTCATTAGTTCATTAGGAATTCTTTTCAAAAATGACATACATTAGATAAATCATAAGCTTTGGCCAGATCATGGATATTAGTAATGCTAAAGCATTAAAAGCTGATCGTATTGGTTATTAAGAACGAAGAATTTCACTTTACATTTTCTTCTTTGCTTCTAACGGATTTAAGATTGCTAATAATGGAAGGTAAATATGCGTAGATTATAAGTCGAAAAGGAAGTTATTTTGAAGGTTTAGATATTTTAAGAGTACGATATGTCATATTAGTGCATTAAAATTATATTATCATAATATTTACATTGACATGAGGCATTTCGCATCTTAAAATATTTTTCTGTTAAGTAATTGTAATATATAATCTTTAATTATATTCATAATTCTATTACATTATGTAATTTATTTGCAGCTAACAGGTTTGTTAAAATTATATATAACTTTATTACAATTTGCAAAATTAATAACAGACCCCCACTTAATTATGAGCATTTATTAATTAACAGTCCTCACATTGAAAACTGGAATATAAATTGTTGAACTCCAATAAATATACACCCTCTCTGTTAAATTTGACAGATTATTTTATTACGAGCTTTGTCGTTGCAACCAATGAAGTCAACAAACATACTATGCATGTGCGTAAATACATTTCACAGACGTTTATGTTTGTACTAGATTATATAGGTATATATAAACATATAAATTTTACTACTATTCACTATGTTTTGTACAATATAGATTAGATCGTATTCGTAAGCAAAACATTTGCTACTGTAGAAAGCTTAAGTTTTACATTAATATTGCTATTTGTTTTCCCACATGCAGTCTCACCAAAATGGATTTTGGAACCAAAAAATGAAGCAGTGCTTGCTGGTGAACCTGTAGGTTTACATTGTCAAACCACAGGATCACCATCCCCTCAAATCACATGGCTGAAACAAAGGGGTAAATAAGGACATATGTAATTTTTATTTTCTTTAAAACTTCATACGAAATCATCAATATTTTTTCTGTTTAGTTATTTTGATTCAATTTGTAATTGACGGTGATGCCATCTTTAGCAGGTAGCTCGACTACAGATTACGTAGCTTTAGTCAATCTCGGCGGCAGATTCCAGTTCTTTCCAAATGGCACCCTTTGGATTGAATCAGCTCTGCCTTACGATGAGGGAAACTATATGTGCAAATCTGAAAATGGCGTGGGGGCAGCGTTGACGAAAACCATATCCGTTGCCGTCAATGGTGAGGATCTCTTCTCTTTTTACAATTAAATATTAAATTTCTTAATGACCAATTTTAAAAGAGACTTCCTAGTCTACAGTGAAATCTTTTTATCTTCTACTTAAGTTTTCGAGCTGTTCTATACTTTCATTTAAGTTTTGAAGATTTATGCGTGAATACTTCTTCAACTTTATTGATTCAGAAATAATAATACATTAGTTGATTTATATTTGCGCCTAATGAAAAAATGATTTCAGAGCCAGCTCGCTTCGAGCTGACTTCGCACAACATGACGGCGCGCCGTGACTCACCTGCAACTCTGGCATGCGATGCTCGTGGGGATAGCCCCATTCGCATTACTTGGGCGCACAACATGAACCATTTAGATCTTAATACTTATAGGTAAAAGATATCATAATTTGTGATCTTTTTTAACCAAATATTATGTACCAAATTTTATCCGAATTATTCTATAATTAGGTTGTCAATAATAGGCAAAACAAAAGTGCTAATTCCATTATCAGCTTATCATTAGAAGGCATTCGTAATAAATTCGCATTCGCGGCATTTGACAATGGCATCACTGATATGGCTTCTGGAATCATAAAAACTGTAATAAAACCAATGGAATTTATGTCTTTGCAAGAATATTGTCCTCCCTTAGCTATTCAAGTGCTGATAATTATATATCATTGCTATGAGCTGTCAAAAAAAGAATTAGATGTTCATAGAAACTATCCACCTGAATTGTTATTACATGAAGTACTCTTTATATTGTACGTAGTTAATTTGTAGAAGGCCGAGCGGTTTTGCCTTATTTGTGGAAATTTGTTAAATTCAAGCAAACTTTGAGAAGCAATTTTTATTTTATTACACAATAATAATAAAATAATAAAATAACAATGACAACATTTTTATAGGTTAAGCATCTCAGAAGCAAAGACTGATAGTGGTTTAAGATCCCAGCTGTACATTAGCAGAGCTGACAGGCAGGATTCCGGCGTGTACAAGTGCCAAGCTGTCAACGCCTATGGTCATAGTGACCATTATATTTACTTATCCGTCCAAGGTTTGTTTCCGGTAATTTAAAAATATGTATCATCGTTAAATCACGACCACCCTTGCTCTATAAGTATACCGCCATAATAACCTTGTGTTCCGGTATCAGTGACCTAGTTCCAGTAGGCCCATGAGACAGCAGCGTATTTCAGGTACCCCTGGCATCGCAAACAACCATAAGCGATGGTGACCGGTTACAATTAAGTGGGCCACAGCCTATCTGCTGTCCCATAGCAATAAAACAAAAAAAAAGTTTTCATGTTTTAAAATAGCGAACCAAATGCCATAATTATTTAAAATTAATTTAGAACGTTGAAATATGTTTTATTGGACATAGTGTAATTAAAGAAAATACTATTTATCGCATACAATAATTAGAAATAAATATGGCATAATTATGGAATATAATTTTCAGAAAAACCTGATACACCTCACTCTCTGTCAGTAACGGAAATACTGAGCCGTGCAGTGCGGCTGTCTTGGAGTCAAGGCTTCGACGGCAACAGCCCGCTAGAGGGCTATTCCCTACAGCACTGCTCTTTATCACCACAGGGCGCTATTCGTGTCAACCAATGGGATTCCGCCGTAACCCTAAATGTTTCCGTCCATGGATCTTCTTCTGCTCACGTCACGTACGTGTCCTTCATATTTATCTGTATCTTCATGATATTTTTACAGCTTTATATACTTGTAAATAATAAAATATAATATGGTTGTCATAGTTAAAGTACCTTAAAATATTATTTTCGATTCAGCGGTTTTTGAGTACAATTCTCGTTTTGCTGTTAATGACTGGCAACATTTAAATTTCTGTAGTATGTAGCACTAAGTCATGACCTGTATCGCTTTTAAAACAGAACATTTGCATGACATAAATATTATGTACACTTGTATATACGACCACCATTGAAACAATGGTATTGTCACCTGAGCAACTGTTCAAAATAATTTTATGTATGCTTAAGACTTAACTCTCAAAGATTCAATCTTTAATTATTTTTAAAGATGAACATAATCAGGAGATGGTTTATTTTCTTATTACAGTCTTAACAAAAAAGGTGATGTACATTATGAAGCTTTGCTTAGTGGTCTGAAACCACACACAGCTTATATGATCCGAATAGCAGCCATCAACCAAATCGATAAAAGCGCTTACACGGAGCCTGTTGTCGTTAAAACACAAGAAGAAGGTAAGTTTTAAGTCTCTGTGCGTATTTAAAAATATGATACGTAATTGTGAGATAAATGTTGGATTTGCAGCTCCATCAGAAGCACCCACGAATGTCCATGTAACTCCTGGAGGTCCAGGGGAATTACATGTATCATGGCGGCCGCCACCAAGAGAAGCCTGGCATGGTGAGCTCTTAGGCTATTCGGTCACATGCACTGAACTTACTCCAGCCGGTCCTCCTGTAAGGAATACTTCAAGGTTAGTTTTGTGTATTACTCGTAGTTTTTAACCGACTTCAAAAAAGGAGGAGGTTATCAATTCGTCTGTATTTTTTATGGTTGTTACCTCAGAACTTTCGACTGGGTGAACCGATTTTGATGATTCTTTTTTTATATGAAAGCTGGTGCTTCCCGTGTGGTCCCATTTCAATTTGACACCGACTCCAAAAATAACAATAATTGTAACTAAATTATATTATCGTAACATAGATCGTACCTACATATTGATGAGTAGAAAAAGTAAGTTCAATATTAAGTTATAGAAGAATATGCAATTATTTTTTTACTTTTTAGTGCATATTAATTTATTTTGGTATAGTTTTTTTATTATTGAAAGCGGTTTTTTTGTTAAAATTTTTGTTTTCACGTTTATTACCACACTACTTTTAATTTGGGATATTTTATGTTTCTCAATTTAAATTTGTAAACACTTTTCTAATGTAAAAGGAGGAAAATTTTAATTATAAATCACATAACATCAGTTTAAATGTAATCGCCTACCAATATTTTACCCACACTTAATACAATAACCAGGATCAAATAAGTAATAATTATTACAGAACTCTCACTGTGAATGGATGGTCAGCAACAGAGCTCAGTTTATCGGCGCTAAGAAAATTTACAAGATACGAAGTAAGAGTGCGAGCCTTCAACGGTGTTGCTGCTGGTCCACCATCAGCTCCAGTATCTGCCACTACTTTGGAAGGAGGTGGTTACATGTTTTGTTCTACTATAGTTTTATTTATTGGTTTAAATAACTATTTTGCTGCTTATACAACAGTATATAACGATGACGGTCAGTTCAATCCGATTTAAGATATGCTTATTAGACTTAAAAGAGCTCAGCTATATACTTTCCCTCTAATTGCCATGCCTAATATGTCTTTAAGACTAAATAAGCATTGATAAACACATAAACAAAGTGATTAATAAAGCATCCAAATCATTAGGTTTTGTGATAAGAAACTCAATCACTTTTCGTTCTTTGAAAACCATTAAAATCCTTTACTGTTCTTATGTACGCAGCCTACTAGAGTATGCTTCACAAGTGTAGTATCCATATTACCAAATCTATATATTTTATTTTTATTTTATATCCCGCTTGGAGAGTATTCAAAAGAAATTTAGACGATATTTAGATTTGAAAACTAAACAGAATTCTGAAAACGATCACGATCGATGCTTACGTTATCACTTTTTGCCACTTCAATACAGAAGATCCGTAAGTGATGTCTGTCTTCTTATTAACATTGCAAATATATCATACGACTGTCCCGAACTTCTAGCTATTATAGGATTCCGTACACAGCACATACATTTTTGAAAATGACAACTGCTAAGTCCTTTGCACCTACCAATTATAGACAAAATAGCTTTTTTTATTTGAAGTGCAAATAGATTTAATCAATTAGATGCTCGGCTTGATATCGATTTATTCACAACGAAAGTTAACAGATTCAAAGTAATGATGGGTAAATACTTTTTCGACACTGTTGTAGATTGAATAGAAATTATTATTCTTTTTCTTTTTTACTGTGTTTACGAATTGTGGTAAATAACAAACTGTTAAGACTTGTAATCAGCAATAGTTTTTAAGAATATTAGATTATATATGCATGTTGTAATTTTTATTAGCCTGTAAGTTTTACTAAAATAAATAAATTTAAATGTACTGTATATATGATATATTTAAAGACATAAATATCGTCCTAATTTTTTAATTCAGTTCCGGAATCCCATCCAACTCGGCTCTCGTGTTCGCCGCTGTCATCATCGAGTATGAAGGTGACATGGAATCCACCTCCAATAGGACAGCACGGTGGTCTCATCCAGGGATATAAAGTTATTTATTTACCAATCACTTCAGATCATGGTATGTATATTATTATTTAATCCTGTGATAAGTGTACGCATAAATACTATTTTAACTATAATAAATAGTTAAGCCCTAAGCTGTTAGTGTTGGATGATCGTAACAAGTTTAGTTTGCATTATTCACCTCTCGTTTGTTTTGGTGAGTCAAATACTTGTGAAACACCCCGCTTCTTGAGGACTCCTTGCGTGACCAGTCTACCGCTTTATCATCAAATTTGTTTATACTGCAGCTTAAGGTCCACTAAGAAGTGCTGTCATGAAGTACTAAATTTCTACGCGCCGTTTGCCGATGTCTTTTCGTGATAAGGATTCTAAAATAGAAGTGATTTTTAAACCATAGGGACACTGAAAGACAATTTACAGAAAGAGACTTTCGTATGAAAGGAAAACCTTGAAAAAAAGTCTTGTAGGTTAAGTGACTTGCATCCCATAAGTTTTGATAGGAATGTTTTGAATGAACACCCCGACTCTACTTAATGATACTAATCATTTTAATGTGTGATTGCAGCAGATGTAGGTGAAATCAAGCGAGTAACCACAACTGATACATACCTCCACACGCTAAGAAAATACACGAACTACTCCATTCAGGTTCTCGCTTTTACCAATGCTGGAGATGGTAAAAGAAGCCCTGCTGTTTATTGTATGACTGAAGAAGACGGTTAGTAAAACTTGTGGCTTTGTCCACGTTGAATGACGGCATTTCTTTTTACATACATACATATAATCACGCCTCTTTCCCGTAGGGGTAGGCAGAGACCACTTCTTTCCACTTGTTACGATCCTTACATACTTGTTTCGCTTCGTCCATTTTCATTATTCCCTTCATACATGCCCTCCGGTTTAGGGTACTCTTGACCTGGCCTTTTTTCAAGACGTCCCTGATTTGGTCTCGAAACGTCCGCCTAGGTCTACCCCTTCCAACACTTCCATTCACACTCGCCTCATACACTTTTTTCGTCAATCGTTCTTCATTCATTCTCTAAACATGGCCAAACCATCTCAGCATACCTTTCTCAATTTTTGTCACTACATCTTCTTTCCTTATCTCACTATTTCTTATCCTGTCACTCAGTTTAACTCCTATCATACTTCTTAACGCTCTCATCTCAACTGCATTTATTCTGCTTTCATGTTTCTTCTGCCATACCCAACTTTCACTTCCGTACATGAGTGTCGGAATCATGCACATCCAGACGAGCCTTGTTAGACACCTTCCGACTGTTCATAAAGGAGTGCAAAGCTCCATTCACCCATGTTTCATTTCTTTTTAGCTAAACGGAAATGTTTTGTTTAAAAAATTTGTAGTTTAGGTATTGCAAACTTGTTAAATCATTTCAGTGCCATCAGCGCCAGAACAGATAAAAGCATTGGCATACACAAGTGACTCGGTGCTGGTGAGCTGGCTGCCTCCTCCTCATCCTAACGGCGTTATCTCACATTATACTGTCTATTATAGAGAAGCAGGCCGGTATGTTGATTTAATTTATTCTCATAATTCACATGTACCATATTACTAATTACAATTCTGAAATATGTTATGTCTTAATAATAATTGAGAAATTTTCAAAATATGGGATTATTTGCTAAATATTTTAAGCTCTACATATTTGTTACAAAGCCTAAGATATAATTTAAAAGTTACTTCTTTTCTCGTAAAATTGTGAGAAGAATTTTCTGGTCTTTTATATCTGTTCAGAATATCCATTTTTCTTTGTTTCATAGATTAGGTAAGCACCTGAGTTTCACTGTTCCCGTAGACAAGATGAACGACATCGAACTTATGTTTCAAGTTCGAAACCTAATGGAGAATCAACTTTATGAGTTTTGGGTGTCAGCTACGACAGGGTCCGGAGAAGGAGAATCTACATTGGTTGTAGGGCAAGGTCCAAGCTCTAGAAGTGAGTCAATATTTCTATTACACAATGTGATTTCGAAGCATATTTATCTATTATCTATACATCTATACAAATAAATAAAATTGAAGGGTCTGTTTGTAATACGTTTGTCTGTTTGCCTACGTGGTAGGGCCCCAAGCCCCTCTGGATGGCGACCACCTTTGGTCTTAAGTATGCCGCCATAATAACCTTGTGTTGTGTTCCGGCATTAGTGACCCAAATTCCTGTATCCTTAAGGGACAGCAGCGTGTTTGCGATGCCACTGGCGTTGCAAACACCTATAGGCGACGGTAACTGCTAAATTCTAAGCGGGCTGTCAGCCTGTCTGCTGTCCTACGCAATAAAAAAAAATAACCGCTTTTTACTAAGTGCATTCGGACGTATACACGGTACATATACCAAAACAATTTTTTTTACAATTTTTGTCTGTCTGTCTATTTGTTCCGGCTAATCTCTGAAATGGCTGCACCGATTTTGACGAGACTTTCACTGGCAGATAGCTGATATACCAAGGAGTAACTTAGGCTATTTTTATTTTAGAAAAAAAAATAGTTTTTGTTAAAATGATGTTTCGGAAATTTAATAATCCAATTTAAGTTGAGCTCAGATTTATATTAACAATCATATGAAATAGGGTTCAGCTTAGGCTGGACTTAGTAGGTTGAATTTCCAATTTAAGTTGACCTCATATATCCGAAAAATGCTGCTTAAAGTCACCATTCCACACGGATGGAGTCGCGGGCATAGCTAGTGTTAAATATGATAAAGTGCCATAATAACCATGTGTTGTGTTCCAGCATTAGTGACTCTGATGCCATCATCACCATCATGATAAAATAACTACATCTTTTATATTGCTGAGGAGCAGACATCAGTAGACAGGCTGCCTATTTAATAGTTAGCAGTTACCATCGCCTATGTATGTTTGCGACGCTATGGGCACCACGAACCCGCTGCTGTCCCTTAGGGTTAAATTTAAAACACCGGTTACCTGCAGCAACTTATCACAAAGAACGCATTCAATACATCTGAAATGTTTTTTTTTATAATTTATTGACTTTATCCAATAATTGAAGAAAATAAATAATAAGTTTAAATTTTATATGTATTTTGTATTGTGACCAGTCCCTGCACGCATCGCGTCCTTCGGTCGCCGAGTGGCGGTAGGCGCAGGACAACCCATCCTCCTCCCATGCTCGTGTGTTGGCATTCCCACTCCCAGGTCGAGATGGTCGCATGGAAGAATACCTGTCACCCACCACGCCTTCTATCAGGTCACTCATCGCGGACATTTGCATATCAGAGGTAACTGAAAGTTGTGCAAAAATAAATATTATCTAGATGATAGCTACCAGGCCTATTGTAAAGCTTTTATTTTGCTACTATCAAGATACACACTATATAAATATTAAGTTGTCAGGTAAAAATTTGTGTCAAATCACAAACAGTGAATTAAGTTGGTGGTATACCAAGTTTCTTGGAAGTAGGCGGCAGACCGCTTGTATTATGGTCAGTAGACAACTGATGAAAAGTTTATAAGTAATTTACTTACATACATTTCTCTTGTAAATAAATACATAAATACTCGAGAATCCATGACCTCCACAATTTTGCCGATGTGGAAAATCCGTAACGCTACGAATGTCGTCCTCCTTGTAGTAAAATAGCATTTCTCAACAGCACAAGTCAGAAGTTGATTTAAACATATTTCTACAAATTTAACGAGAGTTATTTTTGCACAGAGGTAAACGACCAATCATCAGGGAACTTCACCTGTACAGCAAGCAACACGATAGGCGAAGATTCAATTATCTATTTGGTAGTGGCAATTCTTCCACCAGCTGCGCCGGCTCTATCACTTCAGTATACCACAACTTCAAGCATTAAGTTGCATTGGCTATTGCCTGGAGATACCACTGAACCCATTTTAGGTAATATCTTAGGTTAGTTACGGTTATAATATCTTTAAAATCTACATTTATATAAAAATATTTCTATTAAAATGGGAATTTGATACATACCATAATTTATCTTTAAACGTGTTATAGTACAAATTATAGTGATATTTGGCTATAAAAACTGTACTAGAATAATTTATTGGATGAATTCATATTCTTATTTTGTTACATAATTAACATTTTTTATTGCTGTAGGACAGCAGACAGGCAGACGGCCCGCTTAGAATTTAACAGTTACCGTCGCCTATGAGTGTTTGCAACTCCAGTGGCATCACGAACACGCTGCTGTCCCCTAAGGGTACAGGAGCTTGGGTCACTAATGCCGGAACACAAGGTTATTATGGCGGCATACTTAAGACCAAAGGTGGTCGCTATCCAGACGGGCTTGAGGCCCTACCACGTAGCTAGGGTGGGTTATTTTGTCGGCTTTTATGACAGGCCGACCCCGGCCGCAGAGGTTAGTATTATTTCTCCGCCCCTGCACGGATAACATGACTTAATAAAAACAATGTACCGTAAAAATATATTAATTTTAAAAGTCTCTAATTCAAAATGGCCTCTAAGATGGTGGCTACGCTTATACTAACACAATTGTTCAGATTTTTTTTGACAACGTGAGTCAAAATTCAATACCGCTTTTACATAAATTGTACTGTTTTGGTAAACATAAAAAATTACTTTTTTCATCGCAATGATACGATGAGTAAACTGCATACTTTTTTACAGGTTATCTTCTGAATTTCAAGCAAGACTCAGACCCTGATTGGCACACAGTGGAACTATCACCTGAAATAAACTCTTACACGATGGACATGTTGAAGTGCGGCACCACTTACCATGCAAAAATTCAAGCAAGAAATAAAATATCCATAGGTCCACCTAGTGAGGTCCTTACTGCTACTACTCGGGGAGGACGTAAGTTTGACATAAAATTATTCAAGAACAAACATATTTATGTACTTATTATTATTTGTTTTTTTTTCTTTAGTTTAAACAATTACATTTATAATTCAAGATCGAACTCTTTGACATCGTCTTTTCTTATTGTATAAGTTTTTTTTGTTAATGTGCTTGGACTCGACAAAAGCGACGCCATCTTTAGAGAAAATCATCAGGTGCATCATATTAAACAAGAGAAGAGACTGTGACGACTGTTTTTGCCAGAGTGCTTAGATAATAAAAATATTGTTTTATTTTAGATAACAATATCCGGATGACCGAGCTTTGCTCGGTATTTTTTTTTATAAATTGTTTTTTGGAAATTAACAATTGATTTTCTTAGTCTAACCTCAAAGCAAACACTCATTGACTTCGTGTTACTTAACAACGCCATCTGCTGGAATAGCTTTAGTGTTGTTGTGTCGTTAAAGCAATTTAAAAAAATAGTATTATTATTCGCCGATAGATGTTAGGAAGTCATTTTTCAGTTTAAATTGGGACTACTCAAACGCCACATTTTGACATTTTCTAGAAATGTTTCCTAGCTAGATCGATTTATCGCCCCCGAAACCCCCCGTATACTAAATTTCATGAAAATTATTGGAGCCGATTCCGAGATTCCAATTATGTAAGTATATATATATATACCTAGTCAGGTCATAAATTCTGTCACATGTTTAATGTAAAATAATTGTAACAAGTTTATTAATTATGTAACCATTCATATACCAAAATGAACTTAACAAAACATAGATTCTTATGACATTAAAGTTTATTCAAAATGACCTCCGTGATTTTGAATACAAGCCTTCAATCTGCGCGGCCAGTTGTCTATCGCAGCACGAACGAGGTCCATGTCAATATCGGCGGCTGCCTTAATCAAGGATGTCTTGAGTGACTCCAAATTGGGATGAGGCTTTGAGCACGCCTTTTCCTCCAAGTGTTGCCATATCTTGTAATCTAACGGATTCAAATCTGGACTGGAGGAGGGCCAGCCTTCGTGCCGGATGAAGTCGATTTCACGCGCCGCCAGCCAGTCTTGTGTGCTCTTCGCTCTATGAGCTGGCGCCGAATCTTGTTGGAATACCCAGTGCCTGTTATTGAACATTATATGAGAAACAGGTTCCACAAGGTTCGTCAGGACTGTATTTTGATACACAACAGCATTCGTTTTTACACCTTTCTCACAAAAATGTACCTCTGTTAAGCCCCAATAAGAAACTCCCAACCATACCATGAGCGAGGATGGAAAATGACCTCGTTGGACACGCGGAATACGGTTGCTCGCTTCTTCACTACTGTGTGCGTACACCTTATCATTTTGTTTGTTGTAGCTCTCTTCTACGGTAAACATTTTTTCATCCGAAAAAAGAATTTCCCGATATTTTTTTCCCGCGTACCGCTTCAACAAAGCGCGGCATCTCTTCAGTCTCAGGTCCATTAGACGAGCATTCAAACGATGTCCTGTTTTTCTTCGATATGCCCGAAGCCCTAAGTCTTCATTTAACACCCTTTTCACCGTGGTTCTACTTAACCCCATCTGAAGGGCCAACAGTTTCTGCTTACGTTTGGGATTTCTTTGAATTCGTGCCTTCACAGCTTTTATCACTGCTGGAGTCCTAACAGACCGAGGGCGACCACTTCTTGATCTGTCATCTACACTAGAGTCTTCATTGTATCGTTTGATGGTACGATAAACGAATCTTTTGGTAATATTCAAATTTTTCAGTATGTTAAAAATTTGAATTGGCGCGTAACCGCAACGATGCAACGCAATAACTGCAACACGGTCTTCTTTAAGCGTCCACTCCATATTTAAAAATGAGTAAAATTCTAAAAGTTATACATTTTTATTTTCATGAATAATTCGAAATTCTAATTCAATAAACTTTTTTGTGGCCAGCATTCTAAAAGAAAAGTTTTTACTGTGTGACAATACTTATGACCTGACTAGGTATATATATATATATATATATATATATATATATATATATATATATATATATATATATATATATATATATATATATATATATATATATATATATATAATATATACAAGAATTGCTCGTTTAAAGATATAGGATATTCAATATTCAATCAAATTTAGGTTAGTGGGTAACAACTAATAAGATGAAAATTAAGTAATATTATTATTATTAATAATATTCAAACACGTATTTCAAAATGTGTATTACACGTATGGTTGTTCATTTTCGACTTAATCTCCAAAATCATTTTTCTCCATACATGTACATGATTGGAATATTTTTGACAGGGCCGAAACCTCCAAAGCCGGAAGATCACGTGTACATGAATTCAACGGCAATCAAAATCAATTTTTACGCGTGGCGAGATGGCGGGTGTCCCATATTGGGATTCAGAGTGTCGTACAGGAGAGCGGGTACAGAAGAGCATTGGATTAAGGTGAATGATATGTTATTTTTAATAACATTTTTGAGCGAAATAATGCAAAATAGCCTTGTTCATAATTGAGCATAATCTCCAAGCTCCGAAGTAATAGCTTACGATGGAATTAACCTTTTGCATAATTGAAAGACGAAATTCTACGAGAAATGATAACAGCATAACTGTTTTCTCGAAGTGCTTTTAAAGTTTATGATTACAAATTAAATTTAAATAAGTGTACAATCCCTCTAATGCCAGAGTCCAGTGACGTTGTGGGCTGGTATGGGTATACGTTCATCATTCGTATCACTTAATGTTGAAGAAAAGCCATTATCCGTGCAGGGTAGGAGAAAGAATACTAACCTCTGCAGCCGGGGTCGACCTATCGTAAAAGCCGAAAAAACAACCCACCCTAGCTAAGTGGTAGGGCCTCAAGCCCGTCTGTATGACGACCACCTTTGGTCTTAAGTATGCCGCCATAATAACCTTGTGTTGTGTTCCGGTATTAGTGACCCCAGTTCCTGTACCCTTATGGGACAGCAGCGTGTTCGCGATGCCACTGGCGTTGCAAACACCCATAGGCGAGGGTATCTACTTAATTCTAAGCGGACCGTCAGCCTGTCTTCTGTCCTATAGCAATAAAAAAAATACTCAGGGATATATTTTTATTAGGACCAGCAGACAAGCTGATAACCCACTTAGTGTTAAGCGGTTACCACCGCCTATGGATGTTGCGACGCTAGGAGTACTGCGAATATGCTGCTGTCTGCACAGGGGTACCGGAACCTGATCACTAATGCCGGAACATAACACAAGGTTATTATGGCTACATATAGACCAAGGGTGGTTTCTGAAGGCCGTACCGCGTAGCTAGGGTTGTTTTGTTACCTTTTACGATAAGGCCGACCCTGGCCGTAGGAATTGGTATTCTCACTCCATCCCTGCACGAATATTAATTAGTCCTATCAATGTTGAGTAATGAAATGTTCTATTTTTAAGAAGAAATAATGTTTGTAGGTTGGAGATGGTCTGAGTTCAGCCAGCCACGTCATCGGGTCCTTGACTCCCGCGACGTGGTATGAGTTGGCGATAGAGGCGTACAGCGATGCTGGAGTTGAAGCGGTTACTTTGTCTGCTGATACTCACACGCTGGCTGGGGGTATGTTAAGCTTGTTCACCAAAGTTATTACTGATGTCATAAACAATGTAAACATAAAATACATATTTTTTTCACCTAAACTATTGATTAGCAGGTTTTCTAGCTTGAGCCCTCGTCACAGTATTGAGGATAGGAAAGAGTGTTAAAAACTTTTAACTCAGCTAGACCGCTGTTTAAATAACCTCTAAAATGATAATCAAACAGTGTTCGTCCAAATCAAATAATTTTTTTAACTATGAGAATCAATATATAGAATGATATTCTATTTCCCGAAGTTTGGCTTTGAATGTTGTAAGACGTGCACATGCACATTGTTTTAGTATACTTATAATAACCTCGGAAGCGCGATCGCAAGTATCGCAACGCGGTGTGTTTTTTAAGCCCACGCCAAAATATTGTACGCAGTAACGTCAGCATAGCAAGTAATATTATATATATATATATATATATATATATATATATATATATATATATATATATATATATATATATATATATATATATATATATATATATATATATATATATATATATATATATATATATATATATATATATATATATATATATATATATATATATATATATATATATATATATATATATATACAGGGTGACTTTACCTCACCCGTCCAAAATTTTTTTACGCACTAAGCATCACTTATGGAACCCATTTTTGCAAAAAAAATTGTATGTAAAATTTTCAAAATAAAATATTTCATCCCAAGGAAAATGTTTAGTAACTTGGTTGCTCATTCAATCGTGCAAATAATCATATGTTCCAAGGTTCGTACATTGACCTTTATTATCTAACTCCTCCTCGGTATTGTAAACGAGAAGAAATGTACCTTAAGTACGCGTACAAAGAGTCGAGACTGTGTTGCGCGCCGTGCGGGACACGTGTCAACACGTCTTCGTAAGAATGCGCTAGGGTTGTACCTATGATGATTATTGTAATAAAACGAATGTTGCGATTCAACCATATTTTTTATTATTCAATCAAATGTTTAAGTTTTATCCGTGCAGGGGCGCGGAAAGAATACTAACCTCTGTGGCCGGGGGCGGCCTGTCGTAAAAGGCGACAAAACAACCCACCCTAGCTACGTGGTAGGGTCTCAAGCCTATCTGGATGGCGACCACCTTTGGTCTTAAGTATGCCGCCATAATAACCTTGTGTTGTGTTCCGGCATTAGTGACCCAAGTTTTTTAGTGGGTACATCTTTCCCGGAGTCCCACATATCCCTCGGTCACCCCGGGCCGGGGAACCCGTCAAGAGAGGTTTTTCCCTGAGACCAAAAAAAAGAAAATGGTGCTACCAGGCCGATTCATTAAGACGTTGTCAAAATTATTTAAAAATACTTTTTCTAAACGTTTCAGGTGGGACTTTTAGCCCACCATAAAAAGATGAATCTTTATTATAGGCTTTAAAATGAGTGTACAGTGTAGTTTCGTCAACATTCGGTTTCTACTGTAACAAATCATTGAAGCTAGTGAAGTTATGTTTTTTACTATGTACATTTATAAATAAATACCCTGATTTATTTTTGTTTGGCAGCCCTATGTCGGTTACAGCGTAGCGGTGTGTGTGTGCGGGGAATTACGGCGTGCGAAATACGGCTGCCGCCGCTGCCGTAAATAATTAATTAATAATCAGTCGGCCGCGTGCTGTCGCGTTGGTGCATTGTGTTTAGCGTTCGTTCACTCGCGACGTCGACAGTGCAAAAATACGGAATACGGTAATCGTTGGGTCGGTCGTGGTGGTCCCGTCCCATGATCGCCTCGATCACCGGATTTAACACCATTGGACTTTTATTTGTGGGGTGAAATTAAAAGACACGTGTATGTGGAAGAGGTCCAAAGCCTCGCGAACTTAAAAACTAAAATTGTGCGAGCGTTTGAAGATGTGCGTAATGACACTCTAGTGCTTAGAAAGGTAAAGGAAAATGTTCAAAAACGAGCTAGACTTTGCTTAGAGACAAACGGACTGCATTTTGAACATTTATTAAAATACGTGTAAAGCAGTAATGGTAAGTTAACCTCTAATTGAGGCCATGAGAACCATAGTGGCCTAACTAAGTTTTTTACAATATTGAGTTTATGATTTCTTACAGTTAAAATTAAACATTTTGATAGAACTAGGGTGGCCTAAAAGTGATACAACTAAAATTCACTAGATGGCAGCATAATCACTGTTATGGTTTTTAGTCTTTGATCTAAATTTGAGGTGCCATACTGGCCTAAATAAGATAGGCCATTATGGTTCAAGCCCGCTAAAACTTCACTATCATGATGACATTAGTTAGGCTACTTTTTGACTATCTGTTAATGGTATTTGTCATTATTTTTCCGCCCGTGCGTACTAAATCTTTCATAAATTATTTGTGAATAATTGGCTATCTGCCTGGAATATGGAAAACTGCTTCTGCTGAATCTAGGCATTCAAATTAAAGAGTGTATCAGGTTCCTAATTACACAGCTTTGGACTTACTGCCTGGGTATTCATAATTTTCATAATGATGAAGTAACAATGTATGTGTGGAATGAAACAATAGCCTCAAGGGGCCTCAGGAGATTGGTTCCTGCCTGTTACGTTACATCAAAAAGAAAGTCAAAACTAAAAACTTAATTATGTACTCAGACCAGTGCGGTGGTCAAAATAGAAATATTAAAATGCCTTTGCCAGTATATTGTTGCCCATCCAGATTACACAGTAAATAACATAGACCATAAGTACTATGTCAGTGGGCACTCATATTAAGCATGTGACCAAGATTTTGGATTAGTGGAGAAAAAGAAAAAGTTTTTCAAAACTATTTGCGTACCAGATGACTGGATTACTGTAATTAAGGCAGCTAGGGACAGGAACCCATTCAATGTCATAAAAATGACAAAATATGACTTTATTGCAACAAAAAAAAACTGGAAAATAACATTACCAATAGGAAGGTAACTGCTGAAAAGTCAAAATGCATCCATTTACATTTTTTTTAAATATTCTAATAATGAAGATGTATTATTTGAAAATGTTGATTTAAAGAAAAGGGGCTTTATACATTTGACTGGTATTAAGCTGGATCCTCTATACCCTGATGGAAAACACATCAGTTCTGAGAAAAAAAGGACTTATTTATACCTCCAGTGCATCACAGCTTTTATACTAGTATCAAAGATAATGTGTCAGTTAGAAATGACATATATGTTGAGGATGACATTGTGGTATCCTTTTATTGTTAGGTGTACTTAGTGTTACTGTTGTTTTTTTATTCAAGTGTTTAATTAACAATTGGCCTAATAACCATTTTTTTACAATCTATATAAAAAACCCTACTGCCAAAGTGGCCTATCTGTGATTAAAATGTAGAAAAATAGCAATAAAGCTATTTCGTAGCTATTAAAATCATTAATTAGAACATTATTAAGTTAATTAAAATAAAAAAGTAAAAAAAGTATGTTTTCTGAAGAGTGGTAATTAATTAAAAAAACGCTGTTTTTGTTTTCTATGGTACTCAAAAGTCTTGTCTGTTGAATTAGGCCACTATGGTTCTCATGGCCTCAATTGATTTTTTACTAATTATTGTACATATCACTAAAGATTTACGTAATTTTTTACTTATTACAAACGCGCCCTTTAACTGAAATTTTTGTATTTCGTATTTTTTGTATTTTTGTACCGATGGAGAGGTCATTGACACTTGTCGACTGTAGGTGTCAAGTATAAATTGCGAGTTCTTGTGATAACTTTGTGATGCTGATTACTCAACATTTTTGTACTATGTGATACTAAACTAAAATACATGTTTCTCATAACTTTTACTAAAGATTCTTCTGTGTGAATTTGGACGGGTGAGGCAAAGTCACCCTGTATATATATATATATATATATATATATATATATATATATATATATATATATATATATATATATATATATATATATATATATATATATATATATATATATATATATATATATATATATATATATATATATATATATATATATATATATATATATATATATATATATATATATATATATATATATATATATATATATATATATATATTATTAATTTTTAAATTACTAAAAAAAATTATTTAGCATTCTTCAGATCTTTGTAAACACTTACAAGCTGGAATAGCTATTTAGATGGTTATTTAAGAGATTAAGATAGGAAAATATGTGAAAATAAGTAGTGTTTTTGGCTAAATATTGTCCCTCAGGTCGCATCCCGCCTATGAAACCCTTCTCACCCTTATCAGGAGGATCTCGGCAATCTTCTCTCCGAACAGTTCTTGTGTCGTGTGTCGCCAGTGGCGTAGTCATAGTGGTTACTTTAGCTGCTATTGTGTGCCTAATTCATGGCAAGAAAAGGTTAGTATATTTACTCTAGAGCCTTAAATTTGCAGGGGCGGAGAAAGAATACAGTCCTCTGCGGGTGGGGTCGGCCTGTCGTAAAATGCGACAAAACAACCCGTGGTAAGGCCTAAGCCCATCTGGATGGCGACCACCTATGGTCTTAATATGCCGCCATAATAACTTTGTGTCGTGTTCCGGCATTAGTGACTCAAGTTCCTGTACCCTTATAGGATAGCAGCGTGTTCACAATGCCACTGGTGTTGCAAACACATATAGGCTACGTTAATTGCTAAATTCTAACTGGGTCGTCAGCCTGTCAGCTGTCATACAGCTAATAAAAAAAACGTGCTACTACTATCCATCAAAATATTTGTCATATGGGAATTATATTTTATGGATTACTTTAAATAAGGAGAAAATACTATTGTCAGTATACCAGTATACTTCAGAAGGTATTCAAATTAAATACCTAAAAATATTTCAGGTTCTTTTGCATCTCAAGTGACCACTACATGCGTGACGACAGGAAACTGAGCGAAAGTAACGAAGCAGAGAGGGAAAAACTTCGAGAAGGACAGAAGTTATATTCTTCGTCCTCTATCAATGGCAATGAGAAGTCAAATGATGACTCGTCAGGTGAATAGGATAATGTTATTTCTTAAATTCATAAATCTTAATTTCTAGGGTACAAAAACTGAAATATATATTAGACTAGCTGTGCCCGCGACTCCGTCCGCGTGGAATAGTGACTTTGGGCAGAATTTTTTAGATATATCTTATGGTTTATTTTGGATTACAAACCCTATAAACCCTAAAATATAAATGAAAATTAAATATACAAACAGTCAGTATTATCGAATGCAACTGTTACGCCATGCGCCTCCGGAATGCGTACGTTCGAACCTACAAAGTCCAGCCTAAGCTAAACCCTATTTCATATGATTGATGACATAAATCTGAGGTTAACTTAAATTGGTAATTCAACCTACAATGTCCAGCTTAAGCTGAACCCTACTTTATATGATTGATGATAGAAATCTGAGGTCAACTTAAATTGGATTAAAATTACCGTAACATCATTTTTAACAAAAAAAAATTCTGAAATTAAAATAGCCTAAGTTACTCCTTGATACATCAGCTATGTGTCAGTGAAAGTCCCGTCAAAATCGGTGCAGCCATTTCAGAGATTAGCCGGAACAAACAGACAGACAAAAATTGTAAAAAATGTTGTTTTGGTATATGTACCGTGTATACGTCCGAATGCAGTTAGTAAAAAGCAGTTATTTTAATATTACAAACAGACCCTCCAATTTTATTTATTTGTATAGATTATTATTATTTAAAAAAATGTGTATACAGTGTCCGGATCCAATGAACCGTTCGACTGCAAATGTATTTGTTATACTGTGCTAATAATTTTTTGTTGAATTTTAGCCGAACTGTATGAAATCAGTCCATACGCGACTTTCGGTGTGCCAGGGGCGCACTCGTTACAGTTCCGGACACTCGCGCGGAGGGATGACGAGGCGCCACCCCCGCATCGTCGCCGCAGGCGGGCCTGCGACCACTATCGATATGGTCAGTTGGGCATTTTATTTGCATAAACATTATAACTTAAATCATAACATGCGATTGTTGCGCTTTCGTGTCTTGTAATTTGAACCATCGCACATTACAAGATCGATTAGGCAAATATTATCGAAGACAAGACATAATTTATGTTAGGTAAGGTATCTCATTGGTATTACATACGGAGAGACACCGCTTAGGCAGTTTTTCACTCTTAATGTGCATATAGCATATAGCCTACCATGTACTGACGGTGAAGGAATGAGGAAACCTGCCTAGCGAGAACACCGTGCTATCTGCCTTGGACAAGCGTGGTACACTGTCCGTTCACCCCAGGAGGAGGCCCAAGTCCAGTCGTGGGCTGTGGTGTTATTATTAAGGTACCTTTTAGACAACAAAACATACAACAATAAAGTATTGTCCATGGTTGGAACTTGGAGTCCTTCAGTCGATTCCTTAGGACACTATTCACTGGACATTTTTTTTAAATTTATAATAAAGAATGTTGAGTCTAAACTCCAAGAGTAACCAAAAAAGAGACTGCAAGAAGGCCATATCTGTTTTTAACACGCATGAAATTAATTTGGACATCAGAAATATTAATGAAATAACCAGTAGACGTTAAATTAGACGAGTAGTATCGTGAATAATAGAGAGCCCACAAGTGTCCATCAAGCACTGGACCCCTTCGACAGATGAGTCGAGCCTATCTAAATGCTCGACAGTGGAGGCGCGGCACCGGCTGCGGGCGCATGCTCCTCAGGCGCACCCGCCGCCGACGCCTGCCAACGCGGACAGGTGGCGCGAGTCCCACACCGACTCCGACGACAACAGCGACAGCGCTGCCAACACCACCACTAAAGGTATGTCCACTCAAGCACTCCAAAGCCCAAGATGCTGCACACTTTTCACAAGGGCGCACACATAAGGAACTTGAGGCCTACATGATAGATTCATTACTAGGCTTTATTACACTTTTCCCCATACAAGAGTGGATAAGAATACTGTACCCAGCAGCCGCGGACGGCAACGTGTTAGCGGCGCCACTGGCATCCAAAACATCCATAGGCGACGGTAACTGCTTACTGTTAAGTGAGCCTCCAGCTGTTGCACAGAAATAAAGGAAACAAAACCAACAAACGCTAAATAATGTAAACTCCCTCTGCCGTTTCCTTGTGTTAGTTAGCAGAAGAAGTAATCCATTTCTGGTCTTTCCAATGCTTTTTTTTTGTTTGCAACGCTAGTGGCATGGGCTACCAACTCACATAAGCTATATTTAATACTAAAAACAGCAATAGATGGCGCTACCATTAACATTTGTAAATTAAAAAATGTGAATAAGCCGAATTAAGTAGAATGCTAGCTTTCATGCAATTGAAAAAACACATTGGAGTGAGGAAGGATTTTTATACCTATATATATATATATATATATATATATATATATATATATATATATATATATATATATATATATATATATATATATATATATATATATATATATATATATATATATATATATATATATATATATATATATATATATATATATATATATATATATATATATATATATATATATATATAATTATATCCGAGATTCCAATTATATATATATATATATATATATATATATATATATATATAATTGGAATCTCGGAATCGGCTCCAACAATTTGATTGGATTTTGTATGAGTTTGTATTACAAGTCTCCGGCTGCATACAAATATTTACTGCAAAATGGCGTAGTATTAGCGGCACTCTCTCACTAGATGGCAATACGTATCGTGTTATTTGTGTTCTCACTGATGCCATCTATTGATAATTCGAAGAAAGAAAAATAGCCAGTTCAATAGACAGTATTAGGGTGATACCATTTGCTTGTATTAGATGGTGTCTCTGTATATTATCTACTTTGTGCTAGTGGCATCACGAACACGCTGCTGTCCTTTATGGGTAAAAATGCTTATAGTAACAGAACTGAAATCGTTGACCAAATATACAACCAGATACTAAGGTTTTCTTATCATCTTTGTACCACCTATACACTGTCACAAGGCACTTGCGACTCGAAAAGATAAGGCCAGGATAACGATTTTCTATGTCAGGAGATAAGAGTGATAATATAAGAATATGACTTGGCGGCAGTATGAGATTTATTGTTTTAACAGGTTCAGGCAATTCGCCGTGTGGCAGCGTGTACGGCAGCGGGCGGCGCAGCGCGCGCACTACCAGCAGGTAGAACTCAGGTACCTCCCCCGCTCACTCCTCACCACTCACCGCTATCACTCATTACGAGACACATCTGTTGATAGTCCTGCCATCTGTAGATGTATTTATGGTAGCATTTTGGACCTCTTTCGTTTGCTTCGAAGAAACGTTCTGCCAATGCTACAACGAAAAGGACTGTTAAATTGTTTTTAGTAGAATATGTGTAGCTAAAAAGCATTCTTACTAATATAGATTGGCTGTCTTTATGATTTACTGTAAATAAGACAGTTATAATGTTGTGATTTTATAAATTATTCAAAATAACACTCTCTGCTCGTTTAAAAATATTTGATAGATTGATTGTTATTAGTTACATAGAGGGCAAGAATCATATTAAATGATACAGGCCTTTTGATTTCTTCTGAACCTATCTGATTTGCTTTCGCTGATATTTAAATTAAAAGTATCTTTAAAATTAAAGTCTTCTTAGACATTATGCTTAATATACACAACACCGGCTTCGAAATTTTGAAATATATTAATTAGTTGTAATCTAAAATCTGAGTGAAAATTTACTGTTCAGCGGAGGCCCGAACGGGAGCGACGGGCTCTCGGGGAGCTTCGTCCCCGCTGATATATCTTCTTTAATTGATAAGTAAGTTTATTAAGTAATATTTCTTATGGACTGACTTGAATGTATTTCACCACCGTTTTGATCGAATAACTTCAACCACTTCTTAACAATATATTTTTACGTGCAGGGGCGAGGTACACATAATACCCGAAGTCGGCCTGTCATAAAAGGCGACAAATCCGCCCTAGCTAGGTGGTAGGACCCCAAGCCCGACTGGATGGCAAACACCTTCGATCTATAAGTGGGCAGCTATAAACATTGTGTGACTCAGCTCCCAGTGCCCTACGAGAACAGCAGCGTGTTCGCTGTGCCCCTAGTGTCGCCAACATCCACAGGCAACAACAACTGCTCACTACGACTAATAAGTGAACCGTCAGCTTGTTTGCTGCTCAACAATAAAAAATATAAATTTTTCATTTTATGTATAAGCTATATGCAATATGTATAAGCAACTAATGATCGTACAAAAAGTTAAGTGAACTTTAAAAAAATACCTGCAAAATTTTGTTAAAAATTTAATTGAGTGGATGAAAATGACTGACTTGATTAAACTCTATCCGTGCAGGGGCGGAGAAAGAATACTAACCTCTGCGGCCGGGGTCGGCCTGTCGTAAAAGCCGATAAAACAACCCACCCTAGCTACGTAGTAGGGCCACAAGCCTGTCTGGATGGCGACCACCTTTGGTTTTAAGTACGCCGCCTTAATAACCTTGTGTTGTGTTCCGGCATTAATGATCGAAGTTCCTGTACTCTTATGGGATATCAGCGTGTTTGCGATGCCACTGGTGTTGCAAACATCCATAGGCGACAATAACTGCTAAATTTTAAGCGGGCCGTCAGCCTGTCTGCTGCCCTACAGCTATAAAAAGACTCCATCTCCATTGATTTTTTGGGTATATGAACTTGGATACTTGTAAAAAGTAACCCTAAAATTACGGTGTCAGCTTTAGAGAATATTGTATTTATTATTTGCGATGTTCCTGCTCACGATAGTCTTCATAACATATTCACCAGAATCACGTCTGAATCGCACACTTGAGAGCTGCAGTACGTTGTTGAATATAGTTGCAGTGCTTAATTTTTACGCGTCTATCGAACTTTGTTGTTCTGATCGCCAAGAAAAGAGATGCAATAAATTTGGATGAATTTTGTTTAACATGACAGCTACTAATTAAAAATTAAACTGAATAAACCTTTTTTTATAGTTGTAGGACAGCAAACAGACTGACGGCCCGCTTAGAATTTAGCAGTTACCGTCGCCTATAGATGTTTGCAACGTCAGTTGCATCGAGAACACTCTGCTGTCCCATAAGGGTATAGGAACTTGAGTCACTAATGCCGGAATACAACACAAGGTTATTATTGCAGCATACTTAAGACCAAAGGTGGTCGCCATCCGGACAGGCTTGAGGCTCTACCACCGTAGCTAGGGTGGGTTATTTTGTCGCGTTTTACGACAGGCCGACCCCGGCCGCAGAGGTCAGTATTCTTTCTCCACCCCTGCACGGATAAAAAACCTTTCCTTTTCAGCATGTTTATTAATAAAAGGCATAATCCAATAAACACATTCTACTACCCCCTAAGTAATAAAGTAAATATTTTCTTGTTTATGGTCTCGGTAATATTAACTGATTTATCTTATCCACAGGTACCAACAAAGAAAGGAGCAAGAACGCCGTGAATGTACCATCCATGTTTAACAGTTAATATTTTTATAACTTACAGTTATCTTCCATTTTTAATTGATTTTTAAGACTACGTTTGGGGACATCCATTAATTACGTGAGCTATTTTTCGATCAGTTTAGACTTTTGCCTGGACTCTCCCTCCCCTTACGTGAGATTGGCATTAAAAATATTTTAAACTAAAATTTATTTTTACTATTCGGGAAAATAATAAACCGTTCAAGTATACTATAATTAATTAAATTAAATAAAATACAAAGTAAAAAAACAGATAAAAACATATTTTTTAATATCTGTAATATTTTATATTTTTGAATGTGACGTGAGATTTTCGATTATCCCCCCTCGGTTTAAATGTGATTTGGTGAGATTTCATTGGACCCCCCCCCCCCATTCTGAGCTCGCGTAATTAATGGATGTCCCCTTTTTGAATATTGCTCATTTTGTAATATACGTAACATGAGTGTATTCATAAGACTATCTTCTTGAAAAGCCTGATTATGCTACGGTTATAAGTATAATATGTTTTTGCTTAATATCTGTATCTAATCTGGCATAAGTAGCAAAATAATCCTCTAAGACAGTGGTCGGAAACCCGTGACTCAGCTGCGACTTTTCCGCGAAATCAAATTTCCGTTATAATGTCTCCTAATAAAGCAAAGAATATATTTGAAAAAACAAAAACGTGTGCAGTTCACACGTGATAGAAGTGAAACCTTGAAAATAAACTAAAGAAAAACGTCAATGAGTCAGGATTCGAACCATCAAGAGACTAAGGCTAAGAGCTAGAATCCGCTTGGATTTAGCCGTTGAAATTATCCAAGTTATTAAGTTTGATGTTTACAAATCTTACCAAAAATAAAGGAAAAGTTATTGGAGTTATGCGAGTCAGGATTCGAACCCGGACCGATCCGAAACCAAGAGACCCAACGTATGACCTACAATCCACTCGAAATGGGGTGATTCAAAATTTTCCAAAAACCACAAAAACTGTTTCAAAATTATATTAAATTATTCCCCAAACTAGATTCTTTATAAAGAAAAAGAAAACAATATGGTATTTACTAATGAAAATTTCGCAGAATATTCATCAAATGTTTTTTTTTTTAATTTTTAATTTATCATTGACCATTAACTAAATATTTAGTAAAAACCATATTGTAAAAAGTTTGGAGCGCTATAATTAAAAACCTATGCGTTATACAAAAAAAAGTTTCAAATAAAAAAGATGATAAATATTATTATCTACATTAATGATCTCTACAATTTTTGTCGTACCATGCGCGATTCGCGAGACATTCGATAAAACGTGTTTTTCAAGATGGCGGCTGAAGTGAACCCCCCCCCCCTCCCCGCCGCTCCCACTTGGATTTACATTCAGGGGACACCCTTGAACATATTCCATAAAAAAAATACCAGTTCCCGTACGTTGCAAAAAAAACCCTCCGGCGCTTGGCCTTTATTATAGGAAGTGTGAAAGTAACACAAGTGGTTGAATAACTTATAAGTAACAGATAAGCGTGGTTTGGTCATGTAGTGCGAAGGAAAGAATGCCATATAACTAGGAAAATAATAGAAATGAGAGTTAATGGATACAGAAGCAGAGGTAGACCAAAGAAAAGATGGATGGATTGCGTAAAAGGTGATATGCCGAAAAAGGGTGTGAATGTTCAGATGACGGCTAGCTCCTCTGTTGTGTGAAGAGTGAGTGTGTGAATGGAAGGAGAGAACATATTGTGCCGACCACACATAGCTTGGGATAAGGGCAGGACGAAGAAGAATTGTTACATGAATTATTATTAATAAATTATGAATTTATTGAAACAATTAAACTATATATTGGTTGATATTTTAAAAGACGGGTATTTTGAGGTAACAACGACCTACGTACGCCTAATGTATAAATTAGAAAAGAACAACGCCATTTTGATTCCCACTCTGATTGTCATTTGTCACTTTAGAACTATGCAGGTAAAGGAACGGAGAACTGTTTTTGTTAAATTAAAATGGCGCCACACTAGTATCAGTTCAAATTTTTTAGGCTTTATGAACCAAATAATTTTGAACTACGCTAATAGTTTTCAATACTGTCTAATAATACAGATGCTGTCATATCATACACAATAGCTGTACTAGCGCCATTTTAGCGGGTTATTGGACTGTAATTTCAGCATAATATACTGGACACTTCTTTAACATCTCTCCCTGAGACAGAGACAGTACTCCTTATCTACCTCTTTATAATCTACATTTCCGTGTTTTACGGGCAGTTTAAGAGTAAGGATAACAAGAAGAAATTAAATGAATTCTTAAACAACGAAGAAATTAAAGGAACGATATCAAATTAGTGTTGTCCCATCAAAATATCTTCGTCATTAAAAACAAACTGTACATAATAAATAAATTACATAAATTGATAATTAGTGTAATTATAATTAAGTACACGTTTGCTGTGAGATTGTTTATGTAATCTTTTTAAACAAATTTATTCTCCGATGACTCTTATACTTCGAAATGTTTTAATAAATTTAACCAAGTACTAAAATAATTGATGAAATATTCACAAATCAAAATATTTTATTTAAATCTACCTCCAATACTTGCCAAATTAAAAGTAAACGTCCATTTTTCATTGTAGTCTGTTAAGAGTAATAATCTCATGGCAAATTATGTGAAACTACATATTTACAATGAGAACGAAATATAGAAAATAGATATGATTACTATGTTCTTTAAATATAACGACAAGCAAATATGTATGTAAAGGCTTTAGTTTATAAAAAAAAACTTCTGAAGTGTCTGTGGTCATTCGAGGAGTATTGATTGGATTCCGATCTTGAATACCGGACGGTTGACGAGAACAAAGAATTAATCTTTCGAGCAAATCAAAAGGAATTATTGGGATATTTTGGTTAGTCTTATAATTTAAAATGCTAGTAATCATAAAAAAACTCATATTTAATTATTGTTGCATAGTAGCGACTAGCGATGTTCACATTGTTCACACCATAAATACGATAGCAACAAATCGTGTCGTGTATTTATAGTGATTTATACAAGAATGCCGAACCGAACCCGAAAGTAGTGTGAATAATTATTGGTCGGATACTATCGATAGTACTATCCATGATGATATATCATCGATGACTATCGATAGTTTGAACGATCTCCAATAGATGTGGGTTCATATCCTATGCGTTGTTCTCATTTTTTCTATTCGTAAATGAGTTTTTGTAATTAACCTAGCATATTAAATGCAAAATCAATAATAGTATCCGACCAATAATGTGAACCTTGAAACGGGTTTTTTTATGAAGGAATTTAGAACATTATGGAATAAAACGTTAATTATTCATTCAATCTATTTTACTTATGACATGTCGCAAAATTCTAAAAATGTTTCGACTCCACTCTTACCTTCAAAGAAGGTATGCTATTTTCTGCATCTCGTTTAAATTGAAATAGTTTCCACTAAAATATTGTAGTAATAAAGTTTATTATTAAAAATATATTAATGTAAGTCGGCTGTTCCAACATGCAAAGGATACATATCATTATAATAGACTGCCAGTATGTAATTAAAAATATAATTCTTTTAATAAATTGTTGATTGATATAGATAAAAGTTAGTAATTATACATTATTGTATAAAATGTTCTTTCTATATACATGTTGTGTAATAATAAAATTATTAACAATAGCAGGGGTGGAATAAAGTTGTGTATTGTGGTGTTTTTGTTTTAATTCAATACAGTAATCAAAAAAGTATCCTTATTTCTAGCAATGAGTCTCGGAATTATATCGCCCACATTTAATTAGTACTGTACTTAGTGAGCATTATTTAATTACTCAAATCGACCAATCTCATAAAACACTGTGCCACAAAGTTTCACAAGATAAAAACCAACAGAAGTTAAGTAAGCAAGTGGTGATGTAATAAAGTAAAAGGAGTCGTAAAAGGCGACAAAACAATCCTAACTAGGCGGCCCCAAGTCCGTCTGGATGGCAACCACACCTGGTGTATAAGTATGCCGCCATAATAACCTTGTGAAAATTTTAATTAAATTTCGTAGAAGTCCGTCATTCACATTTTTTCTGTAGCTCTTGTCATTTACGAGTTATTGGCTGATTTAATGAAAAAATCTGGTTTAATGACCGGTTTCGCCGCAATAGGGACTTTTATGGAGTATTAAATTTTGAAGAAATCTTTAGGCAGCATGATATCATGAAGTAGCCGAGCTATAAATTTAAAATAATATCTAATTAGACACTACGTACGTGTACTCATCGTGTACTTTAGACGGCAAATCTTTGAAATTAAAAAAAGTACTTCAAATTAAAATGAAGAGCTTCGCTTTTTCTACTTTTTTCAGCATATTATAGAACTATATTTCGGGGGAGCGAAAAAAAATGTAGTTTAAAATGAATGACCTTTATCCACTTAAAATCAATTTCAGATTCATCACTAGTATGCGTGATGCATCTTTAGTTCACACTTACAAACAACTCGTTTACTATGTTCGTTGAAATTTGTTAATATGATCAGTATCACATTTTTGTTTTCGCAAAAACAGAGAACGATATGAAAATGTATTGATTTGACGATTTTATTTCAATCTCTTGATTTTAAAATAAGCTTCAATTTTTTTTTATTAAATCCGCTAAATTTCTATCAACTGCAAGAGTCAAAAAGTTAAAAGTATACGCGATGTTAACTCAACTTTGTACTGTAAGATGTTAAATATTTTAAAAAAAATGGATTGGCCGGTTAAATTTCTTTTGTAGAGATGATGAGTCATTGTCGATTTTAAAATTAATCAAAGAAAACCTGTTATCACTAAGGTAAATTTAATTATGAATGTCAACATGGCAACTATTCGAACTGACTGAAGGTATACTCTGTTAATTACTGTTATAAAGAATACGAAACAAACTTTTGATCCAATCTCATCGATTATCTTCGTGATCGCAATGTTTAAAATTCTTATAGTATACTTAAGCAAGCTATAGAGCGCGCGTTAGCGAGTATGAACTATATATATTATATGCCCGCGACTCCGTCCGCGTGGAATAGTGACTGGGCAGCATATTTTGGATAAACCTTATGGTTTATTTTGGATTAAAAACCCTATAAACCATAAAAAAATAAATGAAACAAGCAAACAGTCAGTGTTATCGAAAGCAACTGTTACGCCATGCGCCTCCGGAATACCTGCGTTCGAACCTACAAAGTCCAGCCTAAGCTAAACCCTATTTCATATGATTGTTGATATAAATCTGAGGTCAACTTAAATTGGAATATCAGGTTCCAGTATCCCTACGCGGACGGCAGTGTGATAACTGTGATAATGGTCTTTCGCGCCGCAAACATCCATAGGCGATGGCAACAGCTAATGTCACTATCACAAAGGATCACCAAAGTAAAGAAAGTTCTTGCGCACGTAGCCACAAAGATAGAAGGATGCACTCATAGATATCGTAACACAATATCATAATATTTTTCCGTGTTCTGAAGTAGGGATGATCGATATTAGAAAAACATCGATGTTGACATCGATGTAAACATCGACCTCAAAGTATCGATGTACGATAAACATCGATAGCAAAACATCGATGTTTTTGATAAGAAATAAAACTGTCTATTTTATTTAATATACGTGTTTATTAATTTAAACTGCGCTTTACGGATTATAAGCGGGCGTTTAATTATTAGACTTGACTCCGACATTTTGGTTGGTTTTCAGCAGCCTATTCACGGAAAAACTCAGATTACAAATGTCAATAAGAACATTACAATTACATCTACCCTCAACTTATTTAATTGCTATTTTAATTTATTTTGTTTATGGTTACAATTAACTCTATGGGGACCTAGTTGATTATATAGCCATCCTCATACCGTATATTTGTATGATGTGGAGAAAAAGACTGGCAGAGAATCTCCACTACACGGTCCCCAACCTAATACTTTATATGGGTGACTGACAAATCCGTCCAAATCCACACAGAAGAATCTTTAGTAAGAGTTATGGAAACATGTATTTTAGTTTAGTATCGCATAGTACAAAAATGTTGATTAATCAGCATCACAAAGTCATTCAAAGAACTCGCAATTCACGTATTACGGCGCGAGAGTGTCAATAACCTCTCCATCGGTACAGCAAAAAACTGGCAATAACTTATTAAGCAGCCGAGGACGGCGGTCATTGCACCGGGCGAGCGAATACGCACAACTCATTTACGCGGGAGCGACAGAGACAGGTAATAACAGGTTAACGCACGGAGTTTGCATCATATGACTATTCTGTACGATTGAATTAGTGATCATAAATATTTTCCTTGGAATGAAATATTTTATTTTGAAAATTTTACATATAATTTTTTTTGCAAAAATGCGTTCCATAAATGATGTTTAGTGCGTGTAAAAAATTTGGACGGGTTTGTCAAAGTCACCCTGTATAATTTCAAGAGAGGGATCAAAATATTAAGTGAAAGGAAAAACAATTAAAATGAAAAGGAAAAAACTAAGATCTGTTCCGGCTCACTCAGAAGGCACTCACGATGTCTCTCGGTCTGGTACCTATTGTTCGCTAGGCTTGAAATTTAATAGTTTTGATTATGGGGCCCCAAACTTGAGGTACTTGCCAACCATCTTCACATCTTCTCTATTTAAATTTGGGTATTTTCTGATTTCAATAGCCTCTCGTAATCTTTTTAGTGTGAAACGATTCTCTTTCGCGAGGATTTGCGGTTATGTAGTACGGCTTACTTCGATTACGTTAATCAGTGTCATCTAGTTAAAAATAGTTGTACTACCTAGGGACTCAATAGCTAGAAAGTACATCCACTGTTAGATGGCCCTAAAAGATAAATGGACGTTTCGATAATTCGATATTTTGTTCTGATAACATCAATGTGTCGATGTTATCGAAACCAAAACATCGATGTGTCGATGTTATCGAAACCAAAACATCGTTGTTTTCCAGCTAAACATCGATGTTTATTCAACATCGATGAATATCGATCATCCCCCTATTCTGAAGTGCGACAGGATGGATTGACATATTAGTTGGTTGTCAAATCTAATGTCAAATATTCTTCTTCTTCTTTATTTTAAGGCTTTTGTATCTTTATCCTAGGTAAAAATAAAGAAGAAGAAGAATATTTGACATTATTTTTTTAATAAAATGATAAATCATAAGTTTTGAGACAAATAAAATTTCTGCAAGCAATCATAATATTTGACATTACACATTCACTGTCATTGGCTCAGTAATAATACCCAGAAATTTTATTTGTCTCAAAACTTATGATTTATCAATAATAATAAAAAAATAATCTGACAGATTAACAACTGAAGTTCTAAAATTAAGTTTTTCGAAGCCGACCACTATTTAAGTACTATGTATTTTGTGACTATGCAATTTTGTCCCGTTCGCGATTCACTTTTGTTGAGTTTCGGAATGCGACATTAGATCCACAGATTACTAATGAATACTATTAGATCCTCCAACGCGCACGCGAATTTGAACTCTAAGCAGCAGTAATAAATTATTACAAATTGACTTTCCATTTTATTTAGAAAACGTTTGTATGGGAAATATAAAAGGGCTGTTTTGAGGGTTTTCCCGGCAATTATTCGAATTTTTCTCAACTTTTAAACCTTCCCTAGACCTCCACGAACATTTCAAAACCAAGATAAGATAAATCCGCTAAAGCGTCTACTTTAGCTAATCTTTCTAATCTTCCAGACCCTGACTATTCTCAATTCTCCTTTACTGAATTTGCGGATTGTGATGTTAAGATGAGCATACTGTCTATTACATCTAAAGCTATAGGCTGTGACAATATCAGCTCTAAAATGATCCTTCCTATTCTCGATCTCATCCTTCCCATAATCACCCACACTTTGAACTTTTCAGTATCTTCTGGTACCTTTCCGAACAGCTGGAAAGAAGCTCATGTCATCCCTGTACCAAAAACACCTAACCCTGTCTCCTTTTCCGATTATCGCCCTATATCCATTGTCCCATTTCTTTCCAAAGTCCTTGAACGTCTTGTCTATAATCAGATTAGTACATTCTTAAGCTCTCATAGTCTCCTAAATCCCCTACAATCTGGCTTCCAACCAGGACATAGTACCACTACTGCTCTTGTAAAAGTCACTGACGATATACGCGATGCCATGGAGCTAGGTAAAGTCACAACCCTAACGTTGCTTGATTTTAGCAATGCCTTCAATACAGTAGACTTCGACATCTTACTTGGCCTACTGCGCTCACTTAACATATCTCCAACTGCAATTCAGTGGTTTCGTGGTTACCTGTTTGGTCGCCGGCAACGTATCTGTGTCGAGAACACTTATTCTGCTTGGTGCAATACTACAGCCGGCGTGCCACAGGGTGGTGTCTTATCTCCTTTGCTTTTCGCCGTATTTATTAACTCCATTACAAAAGATTTTCAATGCTCCTACCACCTCTATGCTGACGACCTACAAATTTATAGGCACACTAAAATAGACCAACTTGCCAATACAATCAACTCTGTTAATGAAGATTTAAACTGCATCTCAAGTTGGAGTAAAGCTTATGGTCTCATTGTTAACCCCGTAAAAACGCAATTTATCATAATCGGGAGCCCTAAAATGATTGCTAAAATGCCTAATACTCTCCCTCAGGTTGTATTCGAAGGGATTTCTATACCACCTAGTACAAAAGTTAAAAACTTAGGCGTTTATTTTGATGGTTTGCTATCCTGGGCCCCTCAAATTCAAGAGGTGAGCCGAAAAATTTTTGCCTCCGCATCTTCTTTACGTAGACTACGCAATTTTCTTCCACATTCCACCAAAATTGTACTTGTACAATCCCTGCTTCTTCCTATCCTAGATTACGCAGATGTCAGCTATCTCAATATCACTGAGTGCCAACTAAATAAACTTGAGCGACTCCAAAACTTCTGCATTCGTTTCATATTTGGTTTACGCAAGTATGATCATGTCTCTGAATTTCGCGCTAAGCTCAAGTGGCTTCCTATACGTCTTCGTCGGAATGCTCATGTCCTCTCGCTTTTGTATAACATACTATTCAATCCACAAGCCCCATCTTATCTTAAGGAAAGGTTCCAATTCCTTCACACCGGCAATTTAAGGTATCTTAGGTCTTCGGAGAACCGGCTGTTAAAAATACCTTATCACTTGTCTGATTTCTCTGGAAAGTCTTTCACTGTTCAGGCCACCCGCCTTTGGAATTCTCTGCCGGAAGATATCCGGCTTTCTAAATCACTCCCGATCTTTAAAAGACTTGTAAGGGAATACTATCTGGAAAACTATTTGTAAGCGTTCATGTATGTTGTTTTCCTTTGCCTGCTTTTTGTCGTTGTTTCTATGTAATAGAACTGACATGCTGTTTAAATTACTCCCCGGATTATATATTATTTATGCACTGTATTTATGTATGTATATATTTGCTTTTATATATTATTTATGCACTGTATTTATGTATGTATGTATGTATTTATGTATTCGTTTTGAATGAATATGCAACACTACCCCACTTACAGCCCTCTCAAATTCTAATCCATCCTAAGGTTGCCTGGAAGAAATCGCTTCCAGCGATAAGGCCGCCGTTTGTACAATCTTTTGTTTGTTTTGTCCTTTATTGTATATTTTTTTTTTGTGTGTTGTGCAATAAAGTATATTCATTCATTCATTCATAAGATAAATCCGTTCAGTCGTTCTCGAATTTTAGCGAGACTAACGAACAGCAATTCATTCATATATATATATATATATATATATATATATATATATATATATATATATATATATATATATATATATATATATATATATATATATATATATATCCTGAGTTCATTTATCTTATCAAGAGAGCTAGTATCGAGTTAGCTTATTTCATTTCAACTCGTTCACGGCTCTAACTCTTTTGAATAGCTCAAAGTCTGAACTATGCGATCATTAAGCGATAAGCTTGTTAAACATGAGCATGTACTATCACACGAATTTCTTGCGTCGGATCCTGCAATTCAATTTGGGGGGCTTGCGGAGAATTTGTTTGCCGCTCGACAGTTAGTGGGACGGTGGGATGTTTCGACCTCATGTGTCATCCTAAATTTCCAATATTGCCTGACGAAGTTTTTATAATTTGACGGCAACAATTACATTTGGCCAATTTTGGTTCAGTCTCTTCAAAGTCGTTCCACAGTGCACTTCTTTTTCTATGCAAAGTAGCCATATTATAAATATAAAATAATTGCTCAAATTAATTGTAATTACTGTTTATTACATATTATTATGTTTTATATCTAATTTGAATACAAACCTATATAAACACACGGAAAAGTCAATGTCTTATCTATAATACTTATCTATTAAATGACTTTAAACAGATAACATTATACAAATATTCGAATAAGCTTGTAAGTTAAAGAATTATAACACACATATATATATATATATATATATATATATATATATATATATATATATATATATCTTCCCTTCCCTACTTTACTGCTTTATTTCTATCCAGTTTAAGATTTAATTTAGCGTGTACGTGTTGTCGTCGTAGTCGAGTGTATATTAATAATAATATACGTGTTTGACAGCTTGCAGTGATAATAATAATTATTATTACTGAATATTGTTATTCAAAGATGGATATTAAATTTTTAAATATAACTTGAAAGAAAGAAAGAAAGAAAATATATTTATTTAGGACATAAAGTTGATAATTACAATTTATAATTATATACTATATATTTGTCCCAAATTGGTCCCAGCTCAGCATTTGCTGATGGAATTTACCAGCGCTGATCTTCCACTGGGGCCATTAAGTGACACCACTAACATTATATACACAATAACACAATAAACACAATAACACGTGTGCAGTTTACACATGATAGAAGTGAAACCCTGAAAAATGTAAACCTCAAACTTTTCATTTTTCAAACAATTTTTTTGTTGAACGCATAACTTGTAAGTACATTTAGTGCTCGCAATAGTCGCACTCGCAATGCATATCGGACGGAACATGCTCAATACTATTTCTGTTCGGCGGTGATCTGCATAGATCGGGCACTTTCGGTCGTCGACTACTTGCAGGACATGACGAGACGATACGAGTAAAAGAGCCGATTGAGCCGTTCAACTATTAACTGAGCTACTGAGCTAATGTGAGCTAGATTGAAATCAAAGATCTAGTTCATTTATATCTCTCATTCAGGAGCTACCCAAGTCTCTGTGCTGTCAATGTATAAGAAATTCAAATTAAATTACTATTTCTCAATTTTATACTGTTTAGTACACTACTTTTAGAAAATTGATATATGTATATTTTAATTAGATATTGGTGAAAATAGGCATTTGTAATTAGACTAATTAGCGTGTAAACAATTAAACATGTTAAATCCCATTTGTTTTGATACTATTCAACTATATTGATTTATTACGGGCTATGTGATGAGTGACCTGTTTTTCGTATTTGTGTGTAGCCCGTAAATAATTATTAACATCATTAGAACTAACATTAATCTCTGTTGTAATGTACACACGGTAGCATTGTAGATGCTGAAATGTGATATAATGGCCGCTTGTTCAAGACAGTGGGTGAAACTCATATGAGAGTTCGTAAGAAAATAGTGTGAGAAATTTTGAGATCGTTATGATTTATGTTTAACAATGATGACGCCTATCGACGAGAAGAAAGATGACAAAGTAAGTAATAACTGTATATTATATAATTTATTTCTATTTTTTTAATTATTTCTAGTACAAACTACATTTAAAAGTCACAAACATTTAACGATTTGTAATCCAGAGTATCAAATGTTTAAAGAAAACTATTGTATATTATAATTTCTAATTAATTTGGTGGACTTAGAAATGTTTTCATTTGCTTTTAAGTTTAAATGTAGCTAATTCCACCACTTTATTTATATTCAAAAAATATAGATATAATTATGTGTATTAAAAAAAGTAAATTTTCAAAAATTTTAATTTGTTTGAAGTAAATGTAAAAATTGCACCAGCAATGTGGACCCAGTTTAGGAACTATTCTTCCCAATCCTAGAATGTCATAATATAATGTCAGTATTTCCTTATTGCCTGATGAAAATAGTTTAAATGAATTTTTTTTTCTTTTATATTCTAAGTGGGTGATTGCTGCAAGATAAACCCTGGACATAAATTAAATGCTATTATTCTTATTTTAAATTTTAAAGCGGTTGTCACAAAAATGGCAATAGATGTGTGCCAGCCTGAGCTACACTGCAAGCTCTTGTTTTTCATAATCTAGGCATAATTCTAGCTTTTTATGATTATGATTATATATGTGACAAGTTTGATTTCCATCTCATGTCTTGGTGATTATGCCTAATATATATTTATTAGCAAAAAGAAAAGTATTTATTGCACCTTTGGTAGTACAAGGTCTTAAATGTACTTTTAGTGATTTAATAAGAGAGCCATTTTAAGATTATTTTACGTTCAATACCGTATTCTTCTGCTATATATTATTTTGAAATTATTATTCTTAATTATTATTCTTAATGATTTCAAAATAATATACAGCAGAAGAATACGGTATTGAACTTAAAAAATCTTAAAATGGCTCTCCTGTAAAATCACTAAAAGTACATTTAAGACCTTGTACTACCAAAGGTGCGATATGTAATATGTACTACCCATAACATAAGTACTTTACGTACTTTGAAGCTAGATGGCATTGTGTGAATTATCCCAGAATACTTATTTATCTTTGAAAACCGGTAAGGTAACTGTGAAAACTTTGTATTATTCATAAAAAAAATATTCAACAGATACGCACAGGCATGGTGCAGGTGTCCGATGGCAAATCCAGGCCTCGGCCTGCCAGGCTTGTGCTCACTATGGATGCTGTGACTGTCCAAAGGGAAGCTCTGGTGCCTGTGCAGCCTCGGGACAAGAGTGTGCCACATGCAAGAGTATGTCTATTCAATTTTCATTCTTATTACAATATATTTTCTTAAGTGTTCAAGAAATTATCCCATTGCACTTGAGACTTTGCTTGTGTGAATCAGCAACTCAGGATGATTTCTGCCCAATTGGGGAAACATTTTATAAGTACTGAAAAACGTTTATAAACAAACAAACATGTAAAAATAAAACATTTCAAGCAATATACGAGTATGTAAGACATAAGTTCTGCTTAGCTGCTTAATACAGGTGCTAGCTATCACCATAGTAGGTCATTCCCTTGGGTTGAGACTTCAATCAGCTGGGTGCCAATGCAGCCCGAGTGCCAAGTATTAATTTAATTTTACAATAGTTTATTAGACTATTCCCATGATGTATTACAATGTAAATGCCGCCTATCCGGTAATCATTTTGTCCAGTAAATTAACACACCTTTTTTATGTATACCACTCTCTGAGGGAAAGCCAGTGAGGTATGTGGGATTACCTCCCAAGGGGGCTGCCTACTCCCCTCGGATGTATCGGGGGCAATAGGCTGCTAGTCCTGTCCAGTAAAAACCCCGGACATACGCACGCAAGATTTTGCATTGCTCTGCTAAGATAAATTAACACTTATATTAACCATTTAAGCATATCATTTTGACCAGCTTCAAGGGACAATGGTTATCGCACATAATGCCTGCAGGGGTCACGTTTTCGATTCCCATGCCAAATCTAGTTGTTCTTGTATAGTGTGTATAATAATATCAGTTGTTTTGTACACATAACACTGTGTAAATAGCCAGTTTCTTATTTTTATTTTATTTAGAGTTGCTTAACAGGAATCAGCAGTGTCATGCTTTTATGTCTGTACTCAGCAAGTATGTAATTCTTAACTTTTCTGCAGGAGAGAATGGTTCAAATAACAAGACAGAAAGTAGGGGGATTAGGCCTAAGTATAAAGGGTGGTGCAGAACATAAACTGCCCATCCTTATCTCTAAGATATACAAGGATCAGGCAGCTGACCAGACGGGGCAGCTGTTTGTTGGTGATGCTGTTATAAAAGGTAATTTCACTTTGACACACATTGTATATCTTTTTTTTCTTATCGGTAGGACAAAACTCCATACATAATTCTACATTTACAGTCAATACAAGTGCCAACTAAACTAAGAAAAGCTTGTATTCTAAAATACATTACCGGTCCCCATACAAATTCTATCGTGCAGCAGTGCTGCCGCTACATTGCTGCCGCTGCATTGCTGACGCTGAATTACTGCCGCGTCATTGCTGCCTAGCTCGGAATGTACTCTCATATAAGCTTATAGAGATTGTATGGGGACCGGTAGTGTCATGGCAGCAGTGTCGTGGCAGCACTGCTGCGTGCAGCGTAGTTCGGAATCATACCTTTAAACTGTTTGGTGTAGCTAAGTTTAATTATTTCCATGTTATGATGCACATGTATCTGAAATATTTTGAGACAACTTTAACACACTTCGATACGTTTGTGTAGGCCACAGTTTAGATTCTCGTCTCGGGTCTGGGTTTTTATGTATAATATGTATTTATTTATGAAAGAAAAGTCCTAAGTTCCTGTACTCTTATGGGACAGCAGCGTGTTCGCGTTGCCACTGGTATTGCAAACACCCATAGGCAACGGTAACTGCTTACTATTAAGTGGGCCATCTATAAAAAAAAGAAAAGAATAATGTAGTATATGAGTTGTCTAGTACCCATAACACAAGTGCTACGTTACTTACTTTGGGACTAGATGGCGCTGTGTGAGTTATCACAGTTTATTTATTTATTTTATATCCTAATGTTAAGATAAATATTTTAACAATCTACATTTTAATTAAAGTAAATTTAGCAGTAAGAAGAGAGTGATCTAGTTTTTTACACATTGATTAAAGTTTACATCATCTTTGTTAATTGTGTTTTGCTAAGTCTAAAGTCACTGCAGACTAATGTTAATTAGTGTTTCCACATGTGTTCATGAGGTCATATATATCACTGTTACATTCACAAAAGCTGCACATGTTTTATGGAACATATTAGTAAATTTATAGAACTCTAGTTTGCATTTTGTTTTTTTTTCAATAACATCTTGTTATTTTAGGAATTAATTTAGTCTATATTAACCTATTTTTTAAAGATGTAATTTTTATGTGACTTCATATACAATATTTTTTGTTTACACTCAACCAAAGTTACTACTAAAAACAAGTGCTACACTACTTATTAAAATATTGTTTTAATGTCAGGAACTATATCCTATATATAAGATATATCTTTAAACGAGCAATTCTTGTATATAGATATAATAATAATTAGAATCTCGGAATCGGCTCCAACAATTTTCATGAAATTTAGTATACGGGGGGTTTCGGGGGCGATAAATCGATCTAGCTAGGAATCATTTCTAGAAAATGTCAAAAGGTGGCGTTTGAGTAGTCCCAATTTAAACTGAAAAATGACTCTTCTTGACATCTATCGGCGAATAATAATACTATTTTTTTTTAAATTGCTTTAACAATACAACAACACTAAAGCTATTCCAGCAGATGGCGTTGTTAAGTAACACGAAGTCAATGAGTGTTTGCTTTGAGGTTAGACTAAGAAAATCAATTGTTAATTACCAAAAAAAGCAATTTATAAAAAAAAAAATACCGAGCAAAGCTATTTATGTATACTTATTCATTTTATCCATCGAGGCGTGCAGAAAAAATATTGACCTCTGCGGCTGGGGTCGGCCTGTCGTAAAAGGCGACAAAAAAACCCTCCCTAGCTACGTGGTAGGGCATCAAGTCCGTCTAAATGGCGACCACCATTGGTCTTAAGTATGTCGCCATAACTTTGTGTTGTGTTCCGGCATTAGTGACCCCAGCAGCGTGTTTGCGATGCCACTGGCATTGCAAACACCCATAGTCGACAGTAACTGCTAAATTCCAAGTGAGCTGTCAGCCTCTGTCTACAATAAATAAAATCAATACCTTGTTTTGTTCGGCCATGGTTATATATTTTTTTACACAATTCATTCAGCGCGTAGCGCCATCTAGTCCCAAATTAAGTAGCATAGCACCAGTGTTATGGGTACTAGACAACTAATATACTACATAAATACTTTTGTAAATGAATACACATTATACATAAACAACCAGACATGAGACGGGATCCAAGCCGAAACCTCTACAAGCGTACTGAAGTGCGTTAGACGCTACGCCACGGAGGATGTCGTAGTTATCTTGTTATCAGATAACTATTAACAAGACAATTTAAATTGATGTCACATAATAACAAAAAATAGGTACATCACTGCTTTCAAGCCAATGGTTAACGTTGAACAATTACTTATGCAAAGTACTGTGCTACACAACTCTAATTGGGGGCAACTATTAATTACAAAGAAGCTAATAGGAGTTATTGTCGTGGGAAGTTTAATATCAGATGTATTGACGACCTCTATGGCGAACGGATAACGCACTTCGGTACGCTTGTTGAGGTCACGGGTTCGCGTCCCGTCTTGCGTCTGGGTGTTTATGTATAATATGTATTTTATTTACAAAAATAAAAAGTATATAAGTAGTATAGTTTGGGACTAGATGGCGCTATGTGAATTGTCACAAATCTCGAGTCCTGACTCAGAATGCATCATAGGTTAAGTGTGACTATGCGGGTAGTGAAGCTGAAAAGGCTCTGCTACCATTTCCAAGTACTTATTTGTGTGAAGCAGGATTTTCGTGCCTTGGGGGACATAAATTAATTACGTGAGCTATTTTTCGATCAGTATTTTTACTATTCGGGAAAATAATAAACCGTTCAGGTATACTATAGTTAATTTATTTAAATTAAATAAAATTCAAAGTAAAAAAACAGACAAAACATATTTTTTAATATCTGTAATATTTTATATTTTTTGAATGTGACGTGAGATTTTCGATTATCCCCGCCTCGGTTTAAATGAGATTTGGTGAGATTTCATTGGATCCCTCCCCCCCATTCTGAGCTCATGTAATTAATGGATGTCCCCTAATGCTGTCTTAAAAACAAGTAGAGAAATAGACTGGATCCTCAGCATGATATGCGGTGTGCACTTTCCATAAACTTAACTCCACGTATAAATCTTCTTTGCTCAAAAATACAACACCAGGGTAGTCACTAATATTGCCGATGTATGCTTGTTACATTTTGATTTGAATACAATATAATAATGTTTTTTTTTATATTTCATAATAACATCATTTTTAACAAACCATGGGCTTTTAGTCAATCCTATTTTTTATTATCACTGGAAAAAAATAAAACATTAGGGTCGCGAGCATCAATAATATTTAATCTTTGGGTCGTCAGTCAAAAAGGTTAAGAACCGCTGATCTAAAGGTTCATTTTTGACGATATCGTAAAAATTACATTTAATAAATTTAGTTTAATATAATGTGGTGTGAGTGATAAATTCATTTTATTTTTTATTTTGATTTCGATCACTTTCATAGTTATGGGCACATGTTACTTTTATGAACCCGTGGTGGATGATTTAAAAAAAAAATGGCAGGCAGACCGACAGCTTCTGCACGCGACGACGACTGAACGAAAAAGAGGGCCCTGGCGCCTACTTGCGGCGCTTTATATAGAAGCGGTCGGCCTGTCCCTCACTCGTCTGCACTCCACACTCCGGAGACGACTCTCATTGGTTGCTTATATTCCAGAAGTGATTCTCATTGGTTGTCCAAACATTAGATTCTCATTGGTCGTTTATACTTCGGAAGTGTTACACTCCGGAAGTGATGTAAACTCTCTTTGGTTGTTTTAAATATTAGTCAGTGTTGCCAGTAAGATAATTTTGAGTTCCATATTTCTAACATTACATATATAATAAATACATTGCAAATCTAATAATATGTACTACTGTACATTTCCATGTCCAGAAAATTTCAAGAACAAAAAATTTTTTTTTATTGCTGAACTACAGCAGAGAGGCTAACGGCTCACTTAATAGTAAGCAGTACGTCGCCTATGGATGTTTGTGACGCTAGAGGCACCGCGAACACGTTGCTGTCCCATAGGAGTACAGGAACCTTGGTCACTAATGCCGGAACACAACACAAGGTTATTATGATGGCATACTTATAAACCAAGGGTTATTGCCATACAATACAAAGTAGAAAAGTTTTTGTGTCTTTTCTATTTGTTTTTGCAATTAACTGGTAGACTGGTGTCATCCTGATAAAGCCAAAAAGGAGCAAATCATTTGTTGCCTTAGACACTTTTTTTATTGCTGTAGAACAGCAGATAAGCTGACCGCTTAGAATTCAGCAGTTACCGTCGCCTATAGATATTTGCAACGCCAGTGGCATCGTGAACACGCTGCTGTCCCATAAGGGTACAGGAACTTGGGTCACTAATGCTGGAACACAACACAAGGTTATTATGGCGGCATACTTAAGGCCAAAGGTGGTCACCATCCGGACAGGCTTGAGGCCCTACCACCGTAGTTAGGGTGGGCTGTTTTGTCGGCATTTACGACAGGCCGACCCCGGCCGCAGAGGTTAGTATTCTTTCTCCGCCCCTGCACGGATAAAAAGATAATATCTCATTAAAAAAAATATTTTCCCATATCGAACCAGTGTGTGTGTATTTTATCCAGTGAATGGCGAATACATAACGGCGTGCAAACATGACGACGCCGTTAGCATACTGAGGAATGCGGGAGACATCGTGGTACTGACCGTCAAGCACTACCGAGCTGCTACACCGTTTCTACAAAAGCAAGGTAATGCAGGTTTGTGAAATGTTTTAGTATTTAAGGGTAAAATAAACCCCCTAAATGTGGACCGCTTACTGCGTGCACACATTAACGCACACACGCACTCGCACTCAAACTTCCGCACACACACACACACACACACTTATGATATTTGTTAGTTTGAAATTAGAACATCTACAGCCAGTTTTAAAAATATATACGAGATTAATGTATATTAGAGTATTTTAAATCATCACTCATTTAAGACATCTGCAAGTGAACGCTTAAGGGTTTATACATTTTTTTTTATATATTTAGCTGACGGTGCTTCGGACACCGATAGCAGTACAGGAGACGACCACCCCTCGCACCACAAACAAGTAGACGCCAATTGTAACGAGAAAAACCCAGAGCAGACCAATGGAGGCTGGCAGGTTGGTTTGTTTTAATAGTTTATATATTTTTTTTACATTTCAGTGCAGGGTATTAAAAAAATGATAATATAGAAGCCTGAACTGTATTTAGCTTGTACATTGATTAGTAATTGATAAAAAAAAACTGTTCGTGTCAGCTCCGACGCACGACTGGAGTTTACTCCTTAAGTACGAACACGTCTAAACATACGCAAAAAGAGTTTATTTAAAGGGTAAATTAACAAATTAATGAAAATAATATACATATATAAAAATATACATATATAAAAACTATTATTGTGTTGATTATATAAAAATAAGAAAATCGTTTCTTATGGAGTAAACTCCAAATATTATACCAATAAGACGACACAAGGTCGTTCGAGCGTGCGTCGCGCGTCATCTTGATACAACAAGTGGTCGGCAGCGTTCGATCGTGCGTCGCGCGTCGGCAGGGGACGGAACGTAGACACGTCCGTACGCAGCGCTCGCCGGAGCTCGAATGTATCCTAAATTAGAAAGTTGCGCACCAAAAACGTAACGAGGTCATTCATCAGTAGATTTTACTTCTCCTCACATTTTTCTCATACCGGGCGCCTTTATATATGAAAGTCGATTCTTAAGGAGTAAACTCCAAAAAATGTGTATATATATGAAATTAAAAAATATACATGTTAAAATTTATCAGTGCTGCTGGAGAGTACCTGTCAAACACGCTGTGAAGCGGTGCTAATCTTGTTCACATTATAATTAATAATAGTCATACATATTTGACTTTCTAGAAATGTTGTAGCTAGGAACTTATTTTGAATAAAAAAATTGAGTGTATTTTTAGAGCGCCGCGTGGACTGACAATGACGAATCCAGCAGACCTGGCAGCGCGACGGGGTCGGTTCGCGGCTCCAGACCGCCCTCCGTGGCCTCCGACAGGCCCAACGAGAACGTCACCAAGGAGTGGATCGATGTTGTCTCAGGTGGGCTCTCAGTATTGTCTGAGAAAACGCGCGTCCTTTTCTTGTGCTAATATTATTTAATAATAATAATTTCGCTCCGTCTCTTCCCTTGTAACTAAATTGAAATTGAATGGAATTGTTGATAATGGAAGTAGTTAGGCGCCTCGTCATATCCTTTTTCCCTGTCTACCCGCAAGTTAGTTTAGATGCTGCGGCGCCTGACGGTGATTTCGAAAATCTACTCGATCACCGCCGCGTCGCCCTCTTCTTGGCTAGCCGCCGCGCCGACGACACAACTTTTTATATGTAGGCCTAGACTCCAAATCGCAGAACCAGTCGCCGCCCTTTCTGACTTACTGGGTATTCCGTCTCCTTTCTTTTCCACGTTAATTATCGAACGCAACACACCCGCATTAATTTTTTTTCCCGCACCGCGGCTACCATCTTTCTAGATCTAAGCTGCTAGGTTATTAATTTTAAATTATTTAATGCCCACGCCTTTTTAGGAAAGTTATTGTACGATCTCTATTCTTGTTTCTGTAATACATATACATATAGTTATATATTTCCAACAAGACATTCTTGACTTAAGCTTTCCATATCAACACTCCTTTTACCGATTTTTTTTAAATATTTTCAAGTGAAAGTGCTCCTTTAGCATCGTTGCGATTTGTAAAATGGATGAAATTAAAAAGCGACAAACATATTCATAAATGGGATTTAGATTTAGCCTGCGAGAGAATGAGATAGAATACAAGTATACAATGTTTCCTATAATCTTTGTTCAGACTTTCGTAGCTTTTATGCACTAATATATGTATGGGTCGTTGTGTACCGTCAAATGGTTGCCAGAATAATGAAACAAAGATTGTTGACTATTTTTATATCAACGAATATATTTTTACAAAATCAAATTTTTATATTTGCCAGTTGTGTTCTCTCAATCTCCATCTGGTCATAGCTGTCACAACCTTTTTGGTCTGTTGTTGACTTTGATATTGCTATGCCACATATGAAATTTACTATTTAGCGTTAAAATATTAAATAACTGTTAAGCTTTGTAAAAATATTATAAAAATAATAAACCTTATCCTAACACTCCTAATATTCTACATTTATTCCATTCTCTCGTAGGCTTCTTATCCGAAGTTTCACTTTTTTTTTAAATCAGATTAATGCTTCTTTCTCTCTTTGATGCGATGAGACCTTTTATTATCAGAATAGAAAAATCGACATTACAAGAGATTGTTTCCTATTTTATGATTTCGCGTTGCAGTTCCACTTATGATGGGTTACGTGACCAGATACGTATTCGGGACCGATAAGTTGAGACCTGGTGCCTTTGAGGTATGCGTTTTTTTTTATCACATTTAACTGTTATTAATATATTGAGCTGATTTTAACAACTCTCATATACTAAGTGCAAGTATGAACAGTTGAGTTTAAAACAGGTTCGCGGTGCTCGGCCTCACTTGACCACTGGCGTGATACACGCAGAGGACCCCGCGGCGCTGTCGCACTGGCTCAAAGCCATCTCGGACAATATTGTCGGATTGACCAACTTGCAAGTAAGTACTTTGTGAAAGGGCTATATTTAGTCATTGATTTTTGATTTTGTAGCTTTTTTTACTGACGGCCCGCTTACGATTTAGCAGTTACCGTCGTCTATGAGTGTTTCCAACCATATTATGGCGGCATACTTAAGACGAAAGGTGGTTGACATCCAGTCGGGCTTGGGGCCCTACCACGTAGCTAGGGTGGGTTGTTTTGTCGACTTTTACTACAGGCCGATCCCAGCTGCAGTATTCTTTCTCCGCCCCTGCACGGATAATAGCTTTATGCTGCAGGGTAAAACTTTTGCTTCGGGGCTCTTCCTTGCTTTTCTTGTGCTAAGTAGGAACAACAAAATGAATGCAACTTATCATCCTAATACCGTTTCATCTCCATAATTATCTGTACGAAGAGGCACAATGAGAAGTGACAAAACAACCCTATCCAGTTAGTTGGGTGCAAGCCGCATGACGCAGTAATAATTTTGTATTGTGTTCCGACATAAGTGACCCAGATACCAGTTACCCTACGTGAGAGCGTGTTAGCGGTCCCTCTAACGTTGCAAACATCCATATGTAACTGCTTACTAATACGTGGGCCGGCGGTCTGTCTGCTGTTTCACAAGAATAAAAATTAATCAGAAAATATCATCCGAATATTGCTTTATTTGTCGTAATAGAATAGTCATTTTTTTTTTACTATGACATGCTGTCATAAGGGACTGTCCATTAATCACGTAAGGCTCGAAATGTCCATAAAAAATCACGAAATATCACAAGGGGGGGGGGGGGGGGTGTAATAATCACGTGTATTTATTTTTTCGGCAATCGCGTACAATATCGAATTTAGCACTGTGCCAATAACTAACTTACAAGATGCTTATCCAGTTATTGGTGTTGAAGAAAGTCTTGCTAGTCCGTGGTCCGAGGATACTGTACATTAAATGTTCATTGTTCATGTATTAGTATAAAAAAGTATGCATTTCTTTCATTATTTTTATGTCAGTCAAAAACAACCTGCAACCTTTCTGTCTACCTCTAAACGTTATTATTGTAGTCTTTAATTTTCTATAATAAAATTAGATGATACTTAAATTTAAGATCCTTTGTAGGTACTAAAAAATACACGTGATATTGGGAGAGGGGGGGGAGGGTAGTCTTAAACCTCACCATGTATCACCAAGGGGGAGGGGGGGTTAAAAATGCCAAAAAAAACATCACGTGATTAATGGACGGCCCCTAAGACACACACACCATCCGGATGATTAATTCTGTAGCTTAATAATGATGATGTATTCTCCAGATGAAACTGTTGAATCGGCACTTCCCGGCGGGCGAGCGCATCGAATACATGGGCTGGGTACACGAGGGCGTGGTGTCGCCCGCGCAGCCCTGGCAGACCTACACGCCCAAGTTCCTCGTGCTCAAGGGGACCGACGTCATGCTCTTCGACGAACCGCCGGTCAGTAATTACCTGTAGTTCGTTTTGTATACATTGCAGCATAAGATGCTAGCTTCACCGAGATCTCGTTTTACTTACGACCGGTAGAATGCAGGACGGGGGGTGCGGGGGGGGGGGGGTATCTGTCAATATTTAATCACCTCGTATCATAAATATTACCAGGTTCCAGTGATCCTACGCGAACGGCAACGTGTTAGCAGCGGTGCCCCTGGCGTCACAAATCTCGATAGATAACTGCTAAATAGTTAGACCGTCAACCTTTCTGCTGTCCCAAGGCAATAAAAAAAATTCAGGAACTTCCTTAATTCATCCATAAAAGGATTTCTTCAAATTCCCGGGTTCAAATAGAATTTTTCGCTGTCTTCTTGCAGGCCTAAATAAGTCCGTGGCATTTCAGATGAACGTGACCGAATTGGCAAAATGTCCTGAGGTGTTAAAGGTGTACCAAACGATGTTTCGCACGGTCAAGGAGAGCGAGACGGTGGACTGGCGGCAGCACTGCTTCCTGGTGCAGTCCAGCGCTGGGGGGCCCGGTACCCCGGGGCCGAGGTATTTCAGCGCCGAGACTAGGCAGGATTTGTTACGGGTGGAGGCTGCCTGGACGGCCAATATCGTCAATTCAGTTATAAGGCTAGGGGTAAGTGTTGCAGTTTTGTTTAAAAAAGAAATTTACACAAAAAAACTGTTAAATATTTTTGTTATTACTGAGGTTCTTTAGGATTGGAAGATCCCCCAGTCGCCTATGGACAATTCAAATATAGATATATCTTTACCATATTTACGTTTGTGGTAACAAAGTGGTATTACACCGGAAGACCAACTAGTTAGAGGTCCTGGTCCCGAATCCCACGATGGCATGAACATATTAGGCAGTTTTTGTCACCTAATGTAGATATTATAACAATCACTACACACCGACGCTGAAAGAAAACATCGTGAGGGGTTAGGTTCAGGGCCGTAGCCAGGGGGGGGGGGGGCATTGTGGGGCAATACCTTAAAAATACCAAAAACTAAGATAAATTTTGTTCATAGTTTGAGATAAAAAAAATTATAGTGATAGTTATGTAAACTTTTCCGTTCTTCGCATTTTTAATAACATGGCGAATCGTAGGATTCAGCTGTTTTAAATATTTTTTTTATTATTATGTTAATTATTATAATAAGTTTGCAGAAACAATATGATCTAAATGGTATTTTTGGTCATATCTATTTACTCGTATCACCACATCTAACAATTAATTATTACCTCGCTCTCACTCAGACGTGGATCTCTACATCCAAATCTGGAAGTTCAACCATCTTGTTCGCTTGTTCTTCATCATTGAGTATTTAATAGTTCTTAGATCCATGCTCATGATCTGTCATAAAAGATACATATATCCATGGTGATTGATTTAGGAGCCCGTGCTTTGAGGGCAGATCAATTATGATAATTTTTTTACTTCTGCCCTATCTTTGACCAATGCTGCCCTACCTCAAATTCGACTCTAGCTTCAGCCCTGGTTAGGTTTCTTTCAGATATTCCTACTGCCTCAGATATTCCACCTTGGACAAGCGTTCTAGACTAAAGAGGAACAAACAAAATTTTCTTTGGTCCTTTAGTACAAAATAAAGATGCAGTTTATTGTTCTGATCGCGTAGCCATACTGCTCGCCCTTCTTTGAACTCCTTATACCAAGCAAACACACGAGTCCTTGACAATATTTGATCCCCGAACTGTGCTTTAATCTCTGAAAAATATTCGTCGCTTGAAATCCTTCCCGAGCGAGAAATTTTATAATAATGCTGTGCGCAGTAGATGGGTGCACTTGCTGCTCCCACATCGCGACGGTTAATGACAAACCGGTTGGGAGTGAGAAACTACTGGCTCTTCCCACTGCTGCTGACCCCAGCCAAACATTCTTACAGGCCGTAGACGTTCATTAACAATAATCCTGTTTATATTTGATCTACCCTAGTACATTTAAAACACTTGTAAAAGTAGGGTGTCAGTCAAATAAATATACTACAAGGCAAAGAGGATTCATCTGTAGCGTACTCTGATACGTTTATTGTGTATATAATGTAGCATGGGTGTCTCAATGTCCCCCTGTTTGTCGCTCATACTCGCTTGTGTTATCTGACAGTGACATTTTGACAGCTAAACATAACTCAAGTATGCTGTAAATGTGTACCATAGACTAAATTGTATACACTATCTGTAACTTTGAAGCAGACAACACAAATGGTTCAATGGCCGCCACAGGCCTTGCATGATCGTTTCTATGATTTTTTATCCCAGTCTTATAAATCTGATTTATATTTACAGAAAAAAACTTTCACCGTAGTCCATTCTGGCAGAGCTGCTGGTCTAACCCTGGACTGGTCGTCTGGTTTCTCACTGAGTGAGGGCACCCCGGGGGCTCCTCCGGTTTGGTCGTACAGGTTCTCCCAACTCAGGGGTTCCAGTGATGATGGAAAATCAAAACTTAAATTGCATTTCCAGGATTCGGAGACGAAAGTTATTGAAACTAAGGTAAGATTATTTAAACATTGTTTAATTCAAAGTATTATACATATTAAAATACATACATCTTTATATTATATATGTGTTCCTTCTGTGTGTGTATGTTCAAGTGGATTCGAATTAAAATGCGGTTCACAACCATTTTTTTAAATTTATACGATAGAACAATGTTTTCCCGGTCAGGTAGAATTTTAGAATATATAAATATGTAGATATATATTTTTAATCATTAGAATTACTCTTTTGAGCTTGTCAGTGCTTTAAAGAAATTATAAATGACCTCCTGGCGTGACGGCTAACGCACGGTACGCTTGCGGTGGTCACGGACTCGTTTCCTGTCCAGCGTCTGGGTGTTTATGTATAATATGTATTTATTTACAAAAAAGTAGTAATCAGTTGTCTAGTACCCATAACACAAGTGCTATGCTATTTAGTTTGGGCTTAGATGGCACTGTGTGAAATTTCATATACACGACAGTTGGCCAAGGTAAAATTATCAGTTACCCAAATAGTATAGATTCCAGCTGAGTATACTACACTAGGAAATTTCTTCTTGTCACTTCTCGTGTGAAGTGAAACAAGAAAATAAATATTGGTTTTATAAAAGCGACTACCGTTTGACTCTCGAACCTTGAAAGGACATCCGAATAGATGGACGGCAGGAACTGTCTTCTGTGAGCTCGTAGAAGAACTTAAGGAAAACTTTTCTGCATGTACGGGCGGATTAAGGTGTAACCTCTGCGATCAAGGTCGGTCTGTCGTAAAAGGAGACAAAACAAGCTAAGTGACCACCTTGGGTCTTAAGTATGCCGTCATAATAACCTTAGTGACTCAAGTTCCTGTAACCCTATGGCATAGCAGCGTGTTCGTGGTGCCCCTAGCGTCGCTAACATCCTTACGACAGTACCTGCTACTACTATTCAGTGGAAGCGCCAGCTTGTTTGCTTCTTTTTCAGCAAAAAAGATAAACACGAGGTGGTCTCCCGTTGGTCAGGGTCATTGATGAATAAACAATTTTCCAGGAGTTGGAATGTCAGATTCTTCAGAGTCTGTTGTTCTGCATGCACGCATTCCTCACGGCCAAGGTGGCCTCCGTGGACCCTGCCTTCCTCGCCTCCATACACCACTCTAATTAGACCCCTAGTATTGTATACATTCGGCACTCGTTACGGCTCATTCTCATTGGTCGCATTCTTTACACCGGGAATGATGTACGTGGAATTTTACATATATAAAAATCTCGTGTCACGATGTACATACACGTATGTCCGGAATATACTCCAGAACTACTGAACCGAACTTAAAAGATAGTTTTAATCTCAATTATTGATCTTAATATTTCTTAATTTGTTGTTGTTGTTTGTATTTCTTAATTGAATAATATTTATTGGTTAGTTCTATGAATTCCTTTAAAATAGATGACGGTGTAAGTTAATTCATTGATACGACTTTTACATCGTTTGAAGTCTAGTTTGTGTAGACATTCGGTAGATGGCGTTGTGTTTCCATTTCTAGTTAACACATTATATACGATGTCATACTTGTACACGACATAAACATACTATTATATACATAATATTTAAAACGATTTACAAAATAAATTCAACTAATATTGTATACGAATAATCAATTTATTTAATTTTTTTTATAGATATTACACAAAGACTAAAAATGATAACAATTTTAACTAAACAAGTAAAATATGAAAAATACTTGAAATTATTAAGTAACTAAGTATCGTAATTGTACGTTCTTATGATTAGTAGTATCATATGATAATAATAGCCAATTCTCATCACGTTGCTGGCATAAAACCATTAATCGCGGAGATATTTTGAAATTTCACACAAAATTGTTTTCATTATAAACCTACATATATTCACATCAAGCATTCGTATGAGGAAACCCACCGGCCGATGAGAATGAGTACAAATTAGATATGTCAGTTTGGAGAGAGGCCGGTGTGGGGTTTGTTCCAGCGCAATGCAAAATCTTCCATTGTTAGAGAACTGACAATATCACGAACATTGTGTTAGAACAAACCTCCTACAGTAGGTTGTGGATGTAGGAACTTTAGAAGTAACAAACTCTTGTATTATCGAACGATTTTCTACATACAGGGGCGGAGTAAAAATACGGGGATAAAATAATCCCTGTGGCCGGGGTCGGCCTGTCGTAAAAGGCGACAAAACAATCCTCTAGCTACGTGGTAGGGCCGCAAGCCCGTCTAGATGGTAACTACCTTTGGTCTTAAGTATGCCGCCATAATAACCTTGTGTTGTGTTCCGGCATTGGTGACTCTGGTTCCTGTACTCCTATGGGACCGCAGCGTGTTCGCGGTGCTCCTAGCGTCTCGTACATCTATAGGCGACGGTCAGTGCTTACTGTTTAGTGGGCCGTCAGTTTAGCAATAAAAATAAATATATTTAAAACATCACTTTTAATGATTACTCACATTAATTGCTATTTTCAATCAAAAATCAACTGATGTTAATAGTAATTTTATTAATATCAATTACTTAAATTTAATAAAGAATCTCTCTCCAAACTTCCTTATGCATTTAAATTATAATTTATTTAAATATTATTAATATATTTTATAATTAGAATAAGAAATAAATCTTTATATATCTCTATTGTTAAAATTAATTTTAATAGGTAAAAAAGGTCTTGAAGCTGATATGTTTAAAAATTATTTATCAATCGTTAGTACAAACGCTCGTGAGAAAATAATAAAGTGTACACGTTGCTTTAACGAATATTCATCGAATGTTCTGTAGATTAGTCGGCGTGATTAAAAAGTTTTTAAGCTCCTCACCAGAATATGATTTTTTGCAATAAAAATAAAACTTGCAATGCAAAAAAGCATAACGATTTCAACATTTTGACCATGATGTAGTTTGCCACCCAAACTTCGATATATAATAACCACTATGTTATTATAATCATAATATTACTTTAATATAAAACACTATAAAAGAAATTGTTTCTTATAAAATTTTACAACGACGATAAATCGCCTGATTTTGCGATCAAAACTAGTTTTTTAACGATTTTAAACGCGTGTTTATTTTTAACATTGTATATTTTTCAGCCGCTTTTTAATAATAAACTCTGTCACATTTAAATGAATAAATTCGTTAATGTTAAGTTTGTTAACATTAACAAATTTTAAGAACGAAAGACTGTGACGCTTAAAATCGATAAAACATAGCTTTTGTGATGAATTTCAGCTGTTAAACTTTTGGAAATATTCTAGAAAGTTGAACTTGACGCAACACAATAAGCAAGTTGCTTCTTTCGATTGATATATAGTTTAAACGCGATCTTATTTTGTTGATTATTAGTTTATAATTATATATATAATATCTAGGTGCCTAATATGTTGTAGTCGATTGGAATGTCTTTAGGAAGTAAGCTTTTTTGTCATCTAAATTCTGTGCCTGGTTATTAAATCCTTTAGATGTGCCGACGTTGAACTGTTTGGAGCAAACGCGCTAAGCTGCGCCGCCTCCGATCTACAACAGTTCATTTAACTTATTGGTAAAAAAAAAAGTAAAAAACTTTTAATATTTGACGAATTTCCTATATTAAATACGGCATAAGTGCATTTATTTTGTAATCCCTAATAACTGTATAAGGCCTAGAAGTGTTGTGTATGTAACCTGAACAGCGAAAATATGAGAGACTTAAAATAGTTTTAAATGTAGCACTGTTACACGGGCTAAGGTCTTCATTATTACCACAAACCACTGAGAGTACAGAAGTGTTAGTGTGTGTTGATATAATACCTACGCTGATTGGACCATTTGCAGCAGTTAACGCTGGCCTATAAACAAAAATATACCGATGAATTGTGGCACCGATGTTGATTAGACGTCATATTTGCATTAATTCTAGAAGAAAAATATCACGAGATATGTGTCTCAAGTGGCCTGTCAAAATGATATTCCCGCTCATACTGTTACTCTATGTTTCCAGATGTTCTTTTGTGTGTATGCTAGTTATGAGCTGCAAATATATACATTTCTGTACTTTTAGTATTTTGTGCCTACAAAAGTATGTTTGATCTATGGTTTCCGAGAAATATTGTTCATAAATATCTAAGCTCATAATAATTAAATCAATGGACAAATAATAAAATAAATATTAAATGTTTAAAATGTATAATATATTAGAGGGAGTTTGTGAGTTGTATATGACGCCGTGATGTCTGTGAGAGTGTTGATTGGCAAAATTAAAACAATTTTTATACCAGGAGTGTTTCGCGTGGATGATCTGATTCTAACCAGTAGACGTATTATGTACGAACAAACAGTTAAAACAAAATACCATGATAATGTTTATTGGTTTGAATAAGTGAATATAATTTTTTTATCAAAAATTAAGACTACCTTCATTATTAAAAAATAAAAGTTTTGAATGAGGTGAAATTATGTTTGTCTATGAAATGCGAGTTGTTCCATAAGCATTTGTCGAATTCGTTCGCAATCAACATTTTTCATAATATTTCTCTATAACTAAAATAATTTTGTTGGTGTAATTCACACGTGAATTGAACGCAATAACAGACTGTGTATTATATACGATATTTCTATCAATTATTATCAAAGTTGCAATTAAATAGTCAATTTGTTATAATCGAACAAAAATTATATCTGATTTTAAAATTATTATATATTTTAAAAATATATCGATATTCATCAGTAATGTGAATGTTGTATGAAATACATAGATTATTTAAAAAACATTTGCGCTTTCTTCATATCATTAAAATTAAGTGTTAGAAAACATATATTTATCACGAATGTTTTACAAATTGTTCAAATCATCATTTATTTATACAAAGGATAGCAAATATATTTTATTTACAGTTTAAAAAAATATTTTACGTGAACGCGTATTTGGTTATTTTTTATGTTACAATGTATTTATGTCGAATGTTAGAAGTAAGAAGTAGTAGTTATGAAATATTTAATTGTATAAATAAAGCCTTTGAAATGTATCCCTTAACATTACTCTGTATACACACAGTTTTTATCCGTACAGGGGCGGAGAAAGAATAGTGACCTCTGCGGCCCGGATCGGCCTGTCGTAAAAGGCGACAAAACAACCCTAGCTACGTGGTAGGGCCCCAAGCCCGTCTGGATGGCGACCACCTTTGGTCTTAAGTATGCCGACATAACTTAGCAATAACTTTGTGTTGTGTTCCGGCATTAGTGGTTCATGTATAACCCTTATGGGACAAAGCGTGTTCGTAATGCCACTGGCGTTGCAAACAGCCATAGGCGACGGTAACTGCTAAATTCTAAGTGGGCCGTCAGCCTATGCTGTCCTACAGCAATAAAAAAAGTCTCCCATTAAACACATTTAAGCTGAATTTTACAATAAATTCGCCGTTTTAATGTTATATACGATGAAAACTTTTTATATAAAATAATATAAAAATAGTCTTACCAGTGTATATACAGGCTGCATTATCAAAGTATTTCACATTTTCTGGGAAAAATAGATTTATTAATGAAACTGCTAAAATTCTAAATTCTGAAGAAGGCATTTGCCTCTCAGGAGGCATTCAATTTTCTCTCTTTAATCGGGGAACAATAAAAGTCACACGGAGCCAAGTCTGGACTACAAACAGGCTGGGGCACCATGGAGCTCTTGCTCTGGGTCAGATAGTTGGTAACGACGAAGGCCGTGTGGCTTGGGGCCTGACGCGCGCGACCCTGTGTCTCAATCTCTTGAGCACCTCCATGTAAATACCTGCGTTGACAGTTTGTCTTTGCGGTACAAACTTGATAAAATTACTTTGTTACACTTACATTTACAAACCTCTCCTACTGCTCGTAGCAAACTGGGATTGGACGACTGGACGTGTTTGGAAGGGCTGACTCCCCACCACATTACGTCAAAAAAATTTCATGCGCTTTACTTTCATAATGTACCTTGTATATATATATATATATATCGTCCCGCAAACGACTGATATAGTATATTATGTATATGAATGTATTCCGAAAGTATTTCTTCAGTTATAATATTTGCATATCCAACACGGTTGTCGAAACAAGAGACAATTTTCGAATCCATATTAATAATCTCAAGAAAATAGTTTTTTTTAAATTATTATATTTAATTTATTTAAATTTTTATATAATTAATATTATGTTTTACAGTTTAAACCTAAAACCCTTAATTTATGAAAACAATACAGTTTTAGTTTTCATTAAGCCCTCATTTAGTTTTAGTTAAGTAACATTAAGACTATATTGGAATCTCCATTCAAAATGTGTTATTTTTTTAGAGGCTATCATTGAGGCTAAATTTATATTTAGTAAAATTAAAAACTAATATTCACAAAGTATTCGATATATTTGTCATATTCAAATAATCTAATCGATATATAGAATCGATTAAGTCCTTGTGTTATTTATCTTTTAAAATTTTAGTATATTCACAGTTCAATAAATAGCTAGTATATTGTTTTTATTTTGTGAATGAAGTCGTAATAATCTAATAGAATAATGATCTGCATTTGTATATCATAATAAGTAGTATCAATTGAATCAGTCAATTTAATCGATTATTCAAGACTGAGCGTAATATGTATTCGAATTACTTATTTCTTCCCATGGTCTTGTGTAATTTCATAACCTGTAAGTGCGAGGTCATACTCGCGGTATGCGATGGGGATTCCCCGCTTGCAGTTTACGCCTGAGTACAAACAACTGCTTAAAACTTAGTTTGAAAGATTTTATGTTATAGAATATTAGAGATTTTTAAAAGTATACACAATATTTTATTCTAAATTATCAAAGAATTATTATTTTTTTTTTTTATAATCCCGTTTATTTTTAGATGATAATTAATAGTCGCAAATATACATTTTTAATGTGAATGATAATTTATAATTGTTTTTCTTCACAATTAAATTAATAAATGCAGGTCCACGTATGGTTGAATGAGGTTACACCCTTGAAATTGTAATAAGTGTCATCAATTTTACATTTTGCTATATAATTTGTATGGATAGCTCGATGGGAAATTGTTTCTCAACTTTTGACCTGTATTTGTAACGCCTATACCCAAATTGTAACCGACAGTGTAACCGAGTTTAGTATTAGATAGTGGTTTACGCCTAGTTATTTATACATATTGTTGATTAATAACTATTGTATCCATTAGTAAAATATTAATTCGATTTGAAATGCGTTTTATTTATGCCACAAGAATCTGTGCTATTGTTTGTAACGAAATATGATATTTTCTGGCACTGACATAATCACCGTAAGAATACAGATAAAGATTATATCTAGCTGTATAAATAAATGATAGAGGTCTGTAGTTGTGCGCGCATTATGGCAAAACTACTGGATAGATTTTTTTTATTGCTGTATAGGACAGCAGACAGGCTGACGGTCCGGTTAGAATTTAGCAGTTACCGTCGCCTATGGGTGTTTGCAACGCCAGTGGCATCGCGAACACACTGCTGTCCCATAAGGGTACAGGAACTTGGGTCACTAATGCCGGAACACAACACAAGGTTATTATGGCGGCATATTTAAGACCAAAGGTGGTCGCCATCCAGATGGGCTTGGGGACCTACCACGTAGCTAGGGTGGGTTGTTTTGTCGGCTTTTACGACAGGCCGCCCCTGCACGAATAATTCAATTAAATTTTCTGTTTTATTTCTTAGACACTTGGCCCTTATTTCATAAATTATAGCGATATCTTCACTTAATATAAAGTTTTAAGAAATAACGATTTTTAAGCGTTACGTGTTCAGTGATGACATGCGTACGAAAACTTCTCATTTTTTTCGATTTTTTTTTATTATTCGACCAGCGGGCGGTAACGGCTAGTCTGCAACAAAGTGAGATGGCTGTAAAAATCAAATTTAGCCACACTATCATTTTGAAGTACTTCCATAAGGCAAAAAAAGTAACGCACGTAGCGTCGGTACGCTTGTAGAGGTCATGGGGTTATATTATCATCCCGCATCTAGTTGTTTATCTTATATCTTTAAACGAGCAATTCTTGTGTGTATATATATATATATATAGAGGCGAAAAGGCCCAGAGGACGGTCACCAACCCGATGGTCGGATCAAATTAAGGCTATCACGGGGCTCACTTTGCCTGCAGCTCTGAAACAGGCCGAGGACAGAGTGGTGTGGAGGCAGTTCATCAGCGTCTCCGTAAAGGCTTATCAAGACGGGCACGACCTTCAGGAATGAAGAACACGACGAAGAAGAATATATATATATATATATATATATATATATATATATATATATATATATATATATATATATATATATATATATATATATATATATATATATATATATATATATATATATATACCTAGTCAGGTCATAAATTCTGTCACATGTTTAATGTAAAATAATTGTAACAAGTTTATTAATTATGTAACCATTCATATACCAAAATGAACTTAACAAAACATAGATTCTTATGACATTAAAGTTTATTCAAAATGACCTCCGTGATTTTGAATACAAGCCTTCAATCTGCGCGGCCAGTTGTCTATCGCAGCACGAACGAGGTCCATGTCAATATCGGCGGCTGCCTTAATCAAGGATGTCTTGAGTGACTCCAAATTGGGATGAGGCTTTGAGCACGCCTTTTCCTCCAAGTGTTGCCATATCTTGTAATCTAACGGATTCAAATCTGGACTGGAGGAGGGCCAGTCTTCGTGCCGGATGAAGTCGATTTCACGCGCCGCCAGCCAGTCTTGTGTGCTCTTCGCTCTATGAGCTGGCGCCGAATCTTGTTGGAATACCCAGTGCCTGTTATTGAACATGGTATGAGAAACAGGTTCCACAAGGTTCGTCAGGACTGTATTTTGATACACAACAGCATTCGTTTTTACACCTTTCTCACAAAAATGTACCTCTGTTAAGCCCCAATAAGAAACTCCCAACCATACCATGAGCGAGGATGGAAAATGACCTCGTTGGACACGCGGAATACGGTTGCTCGCTTCTTCACTACTGTGTGCGTACACCTTATCATTTTGTTTGTTGTAGCTCTCTTCTACGGTAAACATTTTTTCATCCGAAAAAAGAATTTCCCGATATTTTTTTCTCGCGTACCGCTTCAACAAAGCGCGGCATCTCTTCAGTCTCAGGTCCATTAGACGAGCATTCAAACGATGTCCTGTTTTTCTTCGATATGCCCGAAGCCCTAAGTCTTCATTTAACACCCTTTTCACCGTGGTTCTGCTTAACCCCATCTGAAGGGCCAACAGTTTCTGCTTACGTTTGGAATTTCTTTGAATTCGTGCCTTCACAGCTTTTATCACTGCTGGAGTCCTAACAGACCGAGGGCGACCACTTCTTGACCTGTCATCTACACTAGAGTCTTCATTGTATCGTTTGATGGTACGATAAACGAATCTTTTGGTTATATTCAAATTTTTCAGTATGTTAAAAATTTGAATTGGCGCGTAACTGCAACGATGCAACGCAATAACTGCAACACGGTCTTCTTTAAGCGTCCACTCCATATTTAAAAATGAGTAAAATTCTAAAAGTATACCTTTTTTATTTTCATGAACAATTCGAAATTCGAATTCAATAAACTTTTTTGTGGCCAGCATTCTAAAAGAAAAGTTTTTACTGTGTGACAATACTTATGACCTGACTATGTATATATATAATTGGAATCTCGGAATCGGCTCCAACAATTTTCATGAAATTTAGTATACGAGGGGTTTCGGGGGCGATAAATCGATCTAGCTAGGAATCATTTCTAGAAAATGTCAAAAGGTGGCGTTTGAGTACTCCCAATTTAAACTGAAAAATGACTCTTCCTGACATCTATCGGCGAATAATAAAACTATTTTATTTAAATTGCTTTAACGACACAACAACACTAAAGCTATTCCAGCAGATGGCGTTGTTAAGTAACACGAAGGCAATGAGTGTTTGCTTTGAGGTTACACTAAGAAAATCAATTGTTAATTTCCAAAAAACACAATTTATAAAAAAAAATTAAAATACCGAGCAAAGCTCGGTCATCCGGATATTGTATAATAATATGTATTTATTTACAAAAGAAAAGTATATAGGTATGTAGTTTATCAGTTCTCTAATACCCATAAATCTCAACGGTTGAAATGGAAGTAGGCATGACATAGCACGGTTATCCGACAATAAGGGGACAAAGAAAATAACCTAGGCCATTAAGTCGAAAAAGACGAGACAGACCTTTATAGAAATGGGCCGACGAAATAATGGAGGCAGAGACGGCTTGGTGCATTGTGTGCATTGCATACGGTAGCAGCGGAGTTAGGGCCGCCGGCCGCGGCATGTTCAATGAACTTGACGGCGTAACAGTCGTGGAAAGCTTGATACGAGGCCCAGTGTACCTGTTGTTTCCCGACGTCATTTAAAATTGCACCATTTAACCCACCCGGATACACTTCATAAACACCCTAATAAGCTGCAAAGTTCCCATGTTAACACCTAAAAATGGAATTAAAAAAAATTGCTCCATACAAAATGACCGATAAGCTGATCGAGTTAGTATGAATGCCAATTAGATTCCATTAAGTAATTATTGCACATTACGGGCATATACAACACGGACGCTACATGAGCTAGCTTTTGAATGCAGACCGTGGGCCCGAATTGGATAGAAGCAGCTAAAAATAAAAGGGAAATAGTTCGAGATGTCCTTTACCCAAAAGAAGCCTTACAAAATAAAAGGACCCTTATTAATATAATAAATAAATAACCAAAAAAATTGTATTTTTTTTGTAAGGCTTATTATTATTATTATTTTTTGTGCCCTGATCATAGAAGAGTCATAGAAGAATATAAACGCTGAAATGTGGATCTGTTAGATTCGATAACGTAACTTTGGTTCTACAGTGAACGCTGCAAGAGTAACGTTAGATGGAGAAAACAAAAAAAAAATGTTTTAGTAAGTGCCTTCTTAATAAAATTAACGAAAACAATTCCGATGTTAGGTCGCTTTTTTACAGAACGATTTACGAATACTGTCATCGACAATATTTTCGCAGAGTTCATTCATATGTGACAGCCAACAAGCTGTAATAGTTAAAAGCAGTTAAATTCATTAGAATATTAGGTAATAATATATCATAATAAAGTTTGGGGAAAATAATGATGCAATATTCATTTTATTACTTTTATTTCCTAGCTTCAGGAACAAAGAAAAGCTACACAATTGAAAGATTCAGAAGCGACACCGCACTCAGTCAACACAAAATCTAACATTTAACACATAATGGACATTTATTATTAACTAAGACGAAGTTAAGATTCATTAATCAAAACATGATGCCATATCATACTTAGATCAATTTGCAAAAGCAAGTACAAAGTTGATTCTTCGAATTATCTAGTGGTTTCAACCTGAGATTTAATTTTAGACCAAGAGTCTATCGGTCCTTTTTGTTACAAGTGAATCTTGGTGCATTTTACAACCCTACAATTCCATTTCTTGTAAAGTAAGAAAGTTTATATGGTGTGAATTTAATTATGACACGTTCAGGGGGAGAAGGTATTGAAAATACCGCGCTTAGTCACAGGGATTTAGCCAACCGGCTTAGGTTTTCCTCACGTAGATGACGCGTTTAGTTTTTATTTGTAACTATAGGTATGCATGTACTTTTGGCGTCGCTGCGCAAGAGTTATAAAGTGCCCTATAAACGATCAAATTTGCTTGACAAATTTGTTGGTCAATCAAACAAATTAGCTTACTTGCCCGAACATTCGATAACAGATGACGCATTTTTGGCGTGGACCCCATGTTGCCAACACAACGACTGAAATCTTGTTTGACAAACATCGCCGTTCACGTTCAAACGTGTTTGTCAAACACGACAACAATCAAAATTTCCATCAAACACGACAAACACGTAGACTGTTTTACAAACACGTCAAACACAGCTGCACACTATCAAATAATTTGACAAACACGTAAATTTGTCAAGCAAATTTGATCGTTGTTTACAGGGCGCTTAAAAGACAATGTCAAATTATTTTCCTTTTAACTTTTAGTATGTCAAAAAATGTTTGAAAACCGCATACTACGGATGATCATCAAAAGGATGGAGGGGGTAAAAAGTACAGAAGTAGATCACATAGTATTATGAGTAACTTCCCAGTAAACACAGTTAAGTAATTATAACATCACATCATCACAATGATATCAAGCAGTCAGGTTGACAGGTTGATGTATGACTTGAGTCACAGGTAACCCATTATTTCATATCTCCCGACGTCAGACTGACGAAAAATATATGACATAAGTATGACCTCCAAATGCCGTCAACAATCAAAGTTTATATCAGTATGAAGTCCTAGTAATAATTAAGTCATCATTATGTCATATTTACGCAGTTTCATGGTTTCTATTTGACCTATGTATGACGTCATATTTAAGTAATGTGTTCACTAGGTTCCCTTAATACAAGATTGGAGATTGTTTATGCTGTTTGATCCCAACAGAGATGGCAAAGGACTCTTATTAATTTTTAAGGTCCATCTATCCTAAGAAAATCATAAACAAGTTTGATTAAATATCACACAGAAATTCGAAGTTATCTAAATATAATCATATGGCATCATTGTTCTATTGACAAATGGCGACAAATATTCTCAAATCTATTTTCTTAACATATACATGATATTATTATATTAAACAAGGTTAATGGTAAAACTATCCACAATAATAAATACGTGGGTATATTTAAAATTATGCATTTAACATTTATAAAGTTTGGCATTTAATGTATAAATATGCTAAATATTGTCTTTTACATATTTATTGTCATTTCGTATATAAACTAAATAAATACTTTTTCTATATTTTAACCATTACTTTTACCTCACAATAGTCTTGTAGACAATTTACGAGGGTGGTTTTGTCGTAACATATTTCGTTTCTAATTTCGTAACTAAACTACAAATAAATATTCAAGTTGTACTTAAAATTAATTATTGACATCTAAAGCAAAACATCAACAACATCGCTAAGCGTTTTAGAAAAATATTCCTTACACGAGAAACTTACAATAAAAGAACTACCTACATTTTTTTATATGACAATCAACGGATCTACATCTAAGAAAAATCTATTTGAACTAAAATTTTCCTGTTTCATAACGATAAATGCCGATATGTATGAGAAGAATTTCTGACATAGTACCTTTTATATATATATATATATATATATATATATATATATATATATATATATATATATATATATATATATATATATATATATATATATATATATATATATATATATATATATATATATATATATATATATATATATATCTTAGATACCAATATCTAAAGCTAAAACTGCAACAAAAGTTCTTTAAAACGCTAATACTATTGCATTGATTGATCCATATTATTAATCAAATAGTTTTGGATGATATAAATACAGTAACCCTTTTATTGTCTGAAACGTATTCCTTGTAAAAATATATAGGATGTGAAAATTGGTGAGCTGCGGATTTCAAGGAATCGCAGGCAAGTTATATTTAATTTAAGTTGTCCTTACTTCTACAAATATTATTTAGTGATACCTGTTCAAATTGTAGCGACATTATCATAGCTAGTATTTTTTAAATATAAGCTATGTTGTATTTCCAATGTTGAAGTGATACTTAACATCATTAATTAGTTTATTTTGATCTTTCAGGAAATATATAAGCGTATAATTGGTCAGACAATATTATAATTTATAAATTATATAAAATAAATGTTTTTGGCATGATGATGGATTAAACTAATTTTGAGACACAGGATGTTGTTATTAAATATTTTTGTTATTACGAATGAAATAGTAAAAGACTTAAGAATTTTCTAGTGGCTTACCATTTATAATTGTGTAAAAGGATTCTTGACCAAAGTTAACGCTCACATATTTCAGCATGTAAAAGCTCCTTATAAGAGTGCATTACTACTTTGTCATTAATACATTTAGTTACAGAATATTTTGTGCGTATCTATTGGGTACGTGGCTACATTTCAATAATTATGATTTACATTAAGGTTGAAATAATATGTTACATTCTACATATAAGCATATTATCATAAATAAAGTTAGCTATTATTTGTATAAAGTTTGTCCATGAATATATTATATCATATAGTATTCAGTTCAGTTTTTGTATGTGTGGCTCCAACGCCTTTGGCATTGATTTTTCCAATGTCCGAAGAATATAAATGTAACAGGTTTAATGGCGGAAAAAAGGAGGGGTCAAACGTGGTGATCGGTTTGGAAGGTAGCTTAAATTCCTATAATCCTGAGGACAGCACAAATAAATAGTTATAAGATTACTAATAATACTTATAAATTAATAAATATTTGTTATAAGTATATATTGGTTTTTTTATTAAAAATTTACTTAAAATAAATACATGGAATGAACTAAAGTTAATAAAAAGTTAACGTTAATGGGACGAGGGATATGTCTGGGCAATTAAAGAAAATATTTTCAGTAGTTCCCTCCTCGAATATAGAATTAATGATTTGGGGGATGATTCTGAATATGTGAGTATTACATCTGAAATTGGCGTCCTAATGACAAATATGTAATGAAAAACTTCTCTAAACAATGTACATTAACTAAAAATATGTACAGTTTGACTGTGTAGTATCTTTCGGTCACGCTACAATTCAAATGATGAGCGAGAATAAAAAGAGCTTTGCCTAAGACTGCATTAAGCTGTAAAGAAGACAAAATTACAAAAACGGTTGTCTTAATTAAGCATCTTCTAGTATTATTTCAACCTTAATCACTAATATAATACTAATCTATCAATACAGATTCATATGACTAGATTTTGAAAAAATACACATTTACTAACTTAGCACGAAAGTTTTTTTTTATATACGTTTGGTAACAATAACCTATGAGCAAAATTGAAATAAAATAATAAAATATAAACTAGAATTATAGAATTTTGTAAACAGTGAATACAATAAAACTATATTTAATACGTATATCTTATAACAAACATTAAACAGCGAATTTACTTTTAGAGAAGCTATTATCTAAAACTGTTACTTTAATAAAATATATCGTATTTTCCAGAAACTACACTTATCAATTTTGTCTTTAATTGATATTAATTGATCGTTAAACATTTCTGTAAAATCTATTATTATAAAATTGACAATATCTTTAATTCTTTTTATTTATTTCGAGGTTTTAAATTATTTATTATGTAAAAAATATTAGGCATATTAAAATAAATGGATATATCTCTAAAGTAGTTTAGTAGATGTAAATAGTTATAAATATTTTTAAGCAAAATATTTGTCTGTTGTCGATTCAAACAATTTTACTCGAATTATTAAATATTATTTTTTATAAACAATTACAATTCCGGTATTTGATTAATCGAATATGTGGGTATATTAGTAGTTCAGTAGTATACAATATACATATTAAACAAATCTTATTTCTTTATGTTCTTGAATTTATTTAGCATTTTTAAACGAAATTTAAAATATTGTTCACAGAGGTCAAATTGTGGTCTTCACTTAAGCTTTTTTTATTGCTAATACCGGAACACAACACAGGGTTATTATGGCGGCATACTTAAGACCAAAGGTGGTCGCCATCTAGACGGACTTGAGGCCCTACCACGTAGCTAGGGTGGGTTGTTTTGTCGCCTTTTACGACAGGCCGACCCCGGCCGCAGAGGTCAATATACTTACTCCGCCTCTGCTCGGAGAAAAATCTTATCTCATAGACTACTCACTCTAGAGACTAATCTTCTTGTTGTTCGTGAACGTACGGTCATTTTGAATATTAATAACAAATATTAATTATACCATAAAAGATCAATAAAATATACGCCACAATCACAATGATAAAAAAGGTTTAGAATAATTCATTCATTATACAGAATTGTCAGTATCTCCTATATTTAGGCTAGAGCGGTACTTTACGATTTCAGAAGATATGCATTGAACACGACAATTTCCTACTTTAGAACAGCGATTACACTAATACAGTATACCGTAATTATATTAATTATTACCTAAATATTAAGAGCAAAACATGTATATCTTACACATGTTTCATAAAGCCAATTACCAATGCATTTTATGTATTTATTTATATATTTTGTGCTTGTATCACTGCTAGCTAATGTACTGCTTAAATTTGAGAATGGTCCTTCACGCCGGATTTGCGGCAATTATTCCTATCATATAACATTTGCAGTAATTTGTTGCTAATATTAGCTAGTAGTCGTACAAACAGAATGTATATTTGTATATATGTATAAACAGACATCTATTCAGTTACTAAGGAAGGTAAGCAAAGCACACTACATATGAAATTATGAAACTGAGAAAGAAATTATCAATTTACAAATATATTTCAATTTATTATTAGAGAAATTTCGTTCTTACCGAATAAGTAAGTAAATAAAAATATTATTTTAGAATCTTAAAATATTATTAAAAATTTGTTTTTTAACGTAATTTAAAATATATGACAACTAGTATGCGACAAAACGTAACATTTTTAAAAATAACTTAGAATACTTTCATATAAACATATTTTTCAAACAATTTATTAAATATGTAGAATGCAATAAAACATATCTGGTCAACGAAATTTCGAGAAGAATCACGAATTGTTAGACATTATCTATAACGCTTAAGCGTGAACCTAAATACCTATATCCTAACTATGTTATATACCCATTCAATTATCTTACAAAGAGATTAAACAAAAATAATTCTTTTAATATTTTAAATTTAAAGTAATAAACAATTCCAGAAGTCCATTTATAAATAGCTATTTTTTTTGTTAAATTTTTATGTTAAAATTTATTAACGTACATTCAACTATTTTAGTTATTTTTAATATTCATTGATCTAAATAATATCTACGTACATAATATTGAAGAAGATCTTTAGCTATTTGTCTATTAGAACTCAATAATTCAATTACAAAAATGTAACTAATATTTTTTGATTATATATTAATTTATATATTTATACATATAATTTCTTGATATTTTTATACAAAAATTTTAATATTTTCATAACACTATAAGAAAGCTCGAATTAAGATAGACTCATAAGAAGTCGACAACCATACTTTCATCTTACACTTTAAGTTTCTGTAGTTATAACTTTGAGCAGAGCTATAATCGTTATAATTTTCGATTCACATTTATAGACATTTATATATAAAATCAAAATAAAATTTGACTAAATACGACTACGTCACTAACACCTTATGTCTATTAAAGCTATTTTACTAATTTCATCACTTTTACCAAGTTACAAAAAGTCATCTAATTTTCCCCCATATAGGGTAACTGTACATTACACTTGTTATAAATAACTTAGATTACGAGCGGTATAGGCTGTCAAAATTATTGTCAACAAGGACTATTTCCACACAACATTATTGTCAACGATTATTGTCATACGTTACAACGTCTAATGTAGGTTTTTATTGTCTTTTTTACTAAGCTATTATCATTCCTAGGCTTTAATTCCTGTCCATATAAAAATACTTCCGCAATAGGTACTTTAGATCTCACAATTCACGTATTGTATTGTGATTTACTCTTTTATTTTAAGTATAATTTATTTATTTGCAATATGGCAGTACTCTATGCGGACAGGCGTTAAAGTGATCCCATTTCCCTGAATAATCTTACAGATTCCCATATAATATATCTATAAAAGCACTTCTCTCTAATTCTACTAACACCAAACATCAAACAAATACGATACTTAAAATCTATTTGACACTATTTAACACGAAATAGAAAACAAGAATAAATTACGTTTTATATAAAAAAGAACATCTAAAAAGTTTGGGCTAAAGCTTTAAGACCCTACATGTTTTACAATAGCTGGCTAAGTGTAATAATATAATGCATGTAACATCTGTACGAATATCGCTGACATCGACGGACGCATCCGTAATTGTCCTTTACAATTGTGTTAGATTAGGGAATTAAGCAGTTTAAGTAAAGGAAACTAAACAAGGGGATATTTTACGTATATAGCCACCATGCACAAATTATGTACATGGTGTACATGGTGTCTTGTAATATAATTTTATTGTTATGGTAAACATAATTATGAGTTTTTTCATACATTCATTTAGTATGATGAAAAACTCCTTTCATCCACTCATAAAACAAATATTATTTTAGTTTCTTATTTTCTCAATTGTACATGCTCATAGCATGGTATTGAGGATGCCATGAGACTCTTTTAAAAGTTAGGTTGTCTAATCTTCGATATTAATATAGATATTACATGAATAAAAACGCGACGATGAAATCCAAAGAGATTTCAAACTTCAAAACTGAACACTTTTGAAGTAATTTTGTATACATTCTTCATCATATAGTAAATACAACGTGTAAAGATTTCTCGAATAAAAAATATTCGAGCTCTTCAAATTAATGTTCGTAGCTAAAAGTCAACCTTGCAAGTGTATATTTCTCAATATTAGTTATTATTCATTCATAATAAAGGATTGCATTATCACAGTAACTCCATGCGATCATTCGATCGGTTATTAAAGGTTTTGTCTCATTCGATTGTAACCAATCTTTGCCTAAAATAGAACAAACGTAGGCATATTCAATATTTTACGTTTAATACTTATTCGTCACATCTAAGAATCATTTATTGTCAAATTCAGTCAATGGTTTTATATATCCACAATTGAATATATAAAGTGTGTATTTATTTTTTATGTTTTAGACCTTTGTTTTTTTGTAGTAAAATATATAAACAAACTATCTAAGTTATATTTTTTAATATCAACATTGGTATATTGTAAAATATATTTTACAATTATAGACGAAAACAATTGGCAATATTTTATTATTCCAGTTGGACTACAAAAGACTGGAGAAAAACAGAGGTTAAACTTGTGTGAGTTATGCTATTTAAAATCGCTTGTATTCAATTTACGCTTCACTATTGAAGACTTGGTCGTGAACTCCGCAAATTTTCGAAAAGTATAGATAAAACTGCGAATTAATCCTGGTATAAACTAGTCTTAATTATTTGTTTAATTTATCAAGAATACTTATTAAAAATTATAATATGCAATTCTTTAGTAAGGGAGAAAGTTCAATAAATAAATTATTTTGACTCTAAAATTTTAGTCATTATCATCTTTGACAACTGTTTGATGAAAATACATTACTATGTTGCCATCCTTGTCATACACACTCGTATAACGTATTCAGATAAATTCACTGATAAGTAAATTTTAATCATTACTGAACTAAAATGGTTACAGTATTATTGATGGTTTTTGTTATATCTCTGAACCAAAAATAATAACACATGCGTCTATATCTGGTGACAACCTTCTTTAGTTGTAAATGATCTGAGTGTAAATGAGATTTATTGTTAGTAAGTGCTCTTTACGCGTTAAGTTCTTGTTTCTGTTATGCTTAACTTCTGTCACTCTATTCTTTTGTGGCATGACAATAATTGTAAATTATTTAAAAATCATTTCCTATTCACTTGTATAGCCACAAATTCTGTTACAGTGGCCCCATAGCAGGCTTGAGACTCCTACGTCTCAAGCCTGCCCCAAAAGTAACGTTATAAGAATTAAAAACTGATTCCCGTCTAGTCTTGTAGAACTCTATGAATTACAATTTGTATTCGGATATTTGCAGCAAGTAAATTACTTCGGGGTAAAATTTTACTACATACGTGTATTATGCGCTTTGTAACCATAAATATGTGGTTAGAGAGATCCGAACAGAATTTATGGTTGGACTAGACATACTTCGTATGTTATAATAGTGTACAATTTTTGTATATATAATTTTCAAAATATGTTTCGCCCTAACTTTATTATTGTCATCAATTAAGTATATTTATTGTCATATTATAGCCTACATAACGTGACGTCATTGCGACACATCATTCACGTATCCATTTAAATCTGGTTTTCTCATGATACTAATATCAATGTTAAAATATAAACGCGGCTGTAAATTATTTTCGAAGCGAACGATTGCTTAAGAACGATCTTTCGTTTGCACTAAAATATCGAGAAACAATGGACTTGCTCTAGTTGTAGCTTTTTGTACGTTTGGTATAAATGCGCTTTCAGACAAATGGTTTGCTAAAACTGGGCAATGACGTCACACGCCCTTGAACTCCCAGTAACGAACAAAGATACTAATAACGACTTCAAATATCCTCCGATTTCATATTGTCATCGTTGTACAATTCAATGTGTTTGTGGATCCAGGGGATATATTTGGAGACGTATGCATAAACTCCCGGTAGACGAGGATGGGCACATTTGATGCCCCAGGAGACGATCCCGCCCACGTACCAGCGCGAGCTATCGTTTGGATCTTTGCAGAGAAGTGGACCACCAGAGTCACCCTATAACAAATGTGTGTGTTTAATATATAAAATTTATATTAGTGTACAAACGATACGAAAGCCCGAACAAGCAGCGTGTTTGTGATGCTACTAGCGTCGTTTATCCGTGTAGGGGCGGAGAAAGAATAATGACCCCTGCGGCCGGGGTCGGCCTGTCGTAAAAGACAACAAAAAACCCACCCTAGATACGTGGTAGGGCCCCAAGCCCGTCTGGATGGCGAGCACCTTTGGTCTTAAGTATGTCACCATAATAACTTTATGTTGTGTTCCGCGGCATTAGTGACCCAAGTTCCTATACGCTTATGGGACAGTAGCGTGTTGGCGATGCCACTGGCGTTGCAAACATCCATAGGCGACGGTAACTGCTAAATTCTAAATGGGCCATCAATATATTACGGATGGTATATACCTGACATGCGTCCTTGCCGCCTTCGGGATAGCCGGCACATATCATACCCTCGGTGACGTTGAGATCGCGGTGCTCCAGCCACTGGTTGCACAGGTCCCGGTTCAACACTGGTACTTCCACTTCGTTTACTGCTGGCTCATATTCTGACACTAAAGATAATGAAGTTGATAATAACATTTATTTGATTATTTATTAGCAGCCCTCTTCACAGAAGGCCTTGGCTTACTTCTGAGTGAAACGGATGGAATATATCCAAAGCTCACAAACTATACTTACCACACAGCGGAGCAGAGGCGGAGAAAGAATACTAACCTCTGCGGCCGGGGTCGGCCTGTCGTAAAAGGCGACTAAACAACCCACCCTAGCTACGTGGTAGGGCTTCAAACCCGTCTGGATGGCGACCACCTTTGGTCTTAATTATGCCGCCATAATAACCTTGTGTTGTGTTCCGGCATTGGTGACCTAAGTTCCAGTACCTTTATGGGACAGCAGCGTGTTCGCGATGCCACTGATGTTGCAAACATCCATAGGCGATGGTAACTGCTAAATTCTAAGCGGACCGTCAGCCTGTCTGCTGTCCTACAGCAATAAAAAAAAAAAAAACAGCGTGTGATGAATGGATGAATTATGTATATTGGTGTATTATATAATTAATTTGCATATTATAATAATAATAATATGCAAATTAAGTGAGAAAAATTACTCAAAATGTGTATTCCACAGTAGTCAAGCCCGGAATGGATGTATTTGGATATAACTTTAATGTATTTATTTAATGTATTTCATTAATTACATTAAATTTACTAAAATATTCGAAAACTTGTTGGATACTGCTTATTTTTTACATGTTACTCGTTTATAAAACGAGCTACATCTGTGATTTGGCTTTAAATTTTAAATGATTTTTTAAAATTCTTGTTCTTGTAAATAATGCCTTTCTTAAATAAAGCCAATTTTATGAAAAATCACCAAAATAGACGACGTTTGTGGAAGTCAGAAGTTCGATTTCCATCCACATCTGGATATGTATAATAAATCATACTAATATTATTAATGTGAAAGTAGGTATATTTGTTACGCTTTCACGCGAAGACTACTTAACCGACCATCATGAAACTTTTTACACATATTCTTGGAGATATTAGAAGTAACATAGGATACTTTTTATTGAAAAATTTTTTTTTACATAGATCACCCTTTCAAATTTTTTTTTCGATTTAATTTTGCCTGTTAATCGCCCAGCGGAGCGCGCGTGATCGGCTAGATAGTTATAAAAGCGAAGTATGTAGAAAATTAGATACCCCAAGTACTATGCTACTTACTCTGAGACTTGTGTGTGTATGTTTATATGTGTGGTCCTGTATATTCGTAATTTGCTACTTACTGTCTTTGTCGTCGCGCTTCCCCCAGCCGATGACGGTGCAAAGAGTGCCAGCAGGTAGTTCCCGGTCCACAGTTGGAAGGCAAACCGGTGACAGCTGTTCGTGATATCGCACTCTAACTGCCAGCTAATGACGTTACAAAATATTTAAGCGTTAGTATATAGTAACGCAATAGTCATTAATAATAATTCATTCATTTTTATTGCACTAAAAATCACCTTATGATTTTTGGTCCAATACTTTTTTTATTACTACAAGAGAACAGACAGGCTGACGACCTGCTTAGAATTTAGCAGTTACCGTCGCCTATGGGTATTTGCAACGCCAGTAGCATCGACAACACGCTGCTGTCTCATAATGGTACAGGAACTTGGGCCACTAATGCCGGAACACTGGCTTGGGGCCCTACCACGTAGCCAGGGTGGGTATTTTTGTCACTTTTTACCACCCCGGCCGCAGAGGTCAATATTCTTTCTCCGCTCCTGCACAGATAAAAAATACTAAAACTTATATAAAATGCCTAAAATTATGTAAAATAATGGATTCCACTTGCTCCAGAACTAGATCTGTGTCTCCAGAGCAAGCTTCCTCTCTCATTTTTAATAAACAAATTAAATTGTAATAGATTTTGGTGTATGGTTATTGACGTAGGAAAGTTAGTTAGATTGTGAGTGCGTCTTTGTGTGTGTGTGTAGGTCTTTGAGTTGAAAGGTTAAATCCAATCCCATGGCAGATCTTAATTAAAGGTTGAAGAATGTTTAAGTGGTCTGGGCCACTGTTTGTGACTTAAGTGAATGAATGAATGAATTAATATAATATCCATAGATGCAATGCACACAATGCACCAAGCCGTCTCTGCCTGTATTATTTCGTCGGCCCAATTCTCTATAGGTCTGTCTCGTCTTTTTCGACTTAATGGCCTAGGTTATTTTCTTTGTCCCCTTATTGTCGGATAACCGTGCTATGTCATGCCTACTTCCATTTCAACCGTTAAGATTTATGGGTACTAGAGAACTGATAAACTACATATATACTTTTCTTTTGTAAATAAATACATATTATTATACAATATCCGGATGACCGAGCTTTGCTCGGTATTTTTTTTTATAAATTGTGTTTTTTGGAAATTAATAATTGATTTTCTTAGTCTAACCTCAAAGCAAACACTCATTGACTTCTTGTTACTTAACAACGCCATCTGCTGGAATAGCTTTAGTATTGTGTCGTTAAGGCAATTTAAAAAAATAGTATTATTATTCGCCAATAGATGTCAGGAAGAGTCACATTTTTGTTATTTTTCTTCCAATAAAAAAAAGCGAATAAAATGACATTTTCTAGAAATGATTCTTAGCTAGATCGATTTATCGCCTCCGAAACCCCCCGTATACTAAATTTCATGAAAATTATTGAAGCCGATTCTGAGATTCCAATATATATATATATATATATATATATATATATATATATATATATATATATATATATATATATATATATATATATATATATATATATATATATATATATATATATATATATATATATATATATATATATATATATATATATATATATATACAAGAATTGCTCGTTTAAAGATATAGGATTTATCGCCTGTAGGCGCTGGTTCAGGTAACTTTTGAACTCTGTAGTCATACGAAAACCCCCTATTGATAGAGGACGGGAATTTGAAAGGACTCACCGAACTCGAGGGTCTTCTTTCCGTACTGCCGCTGTCCACCTTTATCTTCTTATTATTAGCGTGGCACACAATAAAATTACCGTAATAATACGGATCCCAAATAACTTGAAACTGTTCTTTAATAATTATAGGAAAAGGCGCGCGTGCACAGACACAATCGATCCTTTTCGGTTTTTCACACACACTGAACTGACGTCACGGCAGCACGCCATCTCTTGGTGAGAAATGGGTATTAGGGTAGTGTCATAGGATATACAGGTGTGAGGAAGATGGCGCATAAGGCGTTCTCGCATGACTACTTAATATTAGTATATTATTATTAGTATTAACGGCTTAAACATCGCCCAACACACAAATACAGTACAGGAGAAAAACAAACAATAAATATGGTATTGTACAGTTGCAGCCTTATCGCTAAGTGCAACGATTAGACTGCAACATAACAATAATGGAACGTACCTGAAATAAAGCTATGTCATTGTCGTGCGCAATGCCAACATTGTATTGGGGATGAGGTACCACACGCTTGATCTTCACCTTCTGGCCGTAATAGGCGTGCGAGCGGCGCCGGGTGATGCCCAGCTGGATTGTCCACCCGTTCACGTCTGAATGGCTAAAGAACAAAAACTCTCTGAAAACATGTGCTTGGACGATAGCATATAAAAAAGATAAAGGTTTATGACTTAACGAGATAGCTAAAAATCTACGAGACAAAATGGTACATAATTTTAAATAACATCCACGGCAGTCACTAGATTATTTTCAAATACATAGTATGAGTCAAAAATGTACTCATAGTATTAGAAATACAGAGATGTTCATTTTAAAACCTCGTGATGGAAATTTTGTTTAATTTTTTTACTTATACTTAATAATATACAATTAAACAAAACAATCCTTGATAATCAAAATTTTAATACAGATTATAAACTCATTATAAATAAATAAATATACTGAGACAATTCACACAGCGCCACCTAGTTCCAAAGTTAGTAGCATAGCACTAGTTTTATGGGTACCTACTATACAACTGATATACTACATATATGCTTTTCTTTCGTAAATAAATATATATTATATAATACTCAGACTCGAGATGGGAACTCGTAAAATTCGCAAGCCTACCCAAGTGCGGTAGCCGTGACGTCACGGTGACCATCATAAATGGTCATTCTATTAGCTTTTATTTCAGTTATTTTCGTTAGCTTAAATTTTTCCCATAAATAAGAGAGGACAACACAAACTGCTATTTAATTCATCTTTGAACTGGGAGCGATTTTAACAATTACTTTCTCTCGTGTTAAAAAAAACCATAATTCCTGGTCTAACACAAAAGGTATTATTTACTAGATGGACTCCGATCAGCTTAAGGCTATATTAAATGCTAAGCAAATAATAACAAATCTAACTTATAAATTGTATTAATACAAGTAATGTGACGGACAACTCACTTGCCGACGCAGTGTGCGGCTGTAAGCACCCACTGGTCTGCGATGAGCACACCCGCGCAGTAGAACACCTCCTCGGGCCCGCCGAGGATCGCGGCGAGGAACGGCCAGTCGCCCGGCGACGCCTCCACGCCACCTACTATACGCTTGCTCCCGCCACCAATGGTGCGGCGCTTTCCACACTCTGGTAAAAAAAGAGACAATATACACACATCAAAAAAGTCTAAGCAATATGTAATAATTTAAATTTTAGGATGGTGGATGAGCCGCTGTATGGATGAACTTCCTGAATGCACCTGAGCCTTTCAGTATTTCCGGGCCGACGGTACACTCGCACCCTTCTTGTATCAGGCCTAAACCCGAATCGCGACTCATCGGAAAACATAACTTTATCCCATTGTTCCTGGGTCTATGTTCTGCGTTCTCTATACCATTCATTTCGACGAGCGCGATTTCCGTGACGTATCGGTGGGCACCTAATTGGGCGTCGAGCTCGTAGGCCGTACTCATGCAGTCGATTTCGCATAGTTTGGGGACTTACATCAACACCACTTGAATTTTGTAGCCTCAAACTTATCTCTCGAGTGGTTAACATCGGCTGGCGTCTTGCAGTCAGTTGTATGTACCGGTTTTGCCGAGTGGTTGTATTCCTTTTAGGGCCTAGATGCTGTTCAGCGGGTTCCCTTGTATTATTGTAGCGCTGCCAAAGACGACAAATAACACTTCTATGAATGCCAAAATCCCTACAGCTCTTTGCATTTCATTTGCCGTCAAATGATGTCGCTCCATGGCGTAAAGAATATCAAACAATTCAATTTTGTCGCTAACTTTATTTAAATGGTTGGTAAAATTATAAAATCAAGACTAAACGTAGCAATAAAAACGCACTTAAATTCAAACAAATTCCCTTTCATTTAATTTTATGAAAAAAACAAAACATAATCGAAATTTTTTTTACAACCAGCCAGTATGTCATCAATAACAAAAAAGTTTACATACCTACGCACTTTGAGTGAGTAAAGACTTAGAAAATAATTAGTATAAATGGTAAATTTGTAATATCATGCATGTTGCTTAGACTTTTTTGATGTGTATATTAGATTGAAAAGTTAACACTTAAAAAAATCCATAGTACCTTGGCCACCAATATCATTATCATCTCAGCGTTAAACCTCGGTTGCAACCCAAAATTCCGCTTCAGTGGTCGGGGTCCGCTTTCAACTTTTTCTTCCCTAAGAGTGAGTCCATTGGCACGCATTCACCCTTTACGACGTCAAGCCAGCGCTTTTTGGGCCCCCCCTTCCTCCCCCGGTGGAGGCAGCATAGCCAGATAAGTGTAAGTAGTCAGTTGCCCCAACACTCCTGTAATTTGTCCGCTATGTTACGAAGATGATGGCTACCATAGATGCAGAAGTTTCTAATGCAGTCCTTCCACATCACTTCACACATCCACCGCAGCATATTCATCTTGGTGATAAGCAACTTATGCTTATACCATTCTAGCACGAGGCTCTAGGTAACATAGATAATATTAGAAATGATAGGAGGACAATAGAACAAAGGTGCCAGCTTCAAAAATTTTAAGTTTCCATAAAAGATCTTGTCTTGATTATAATAAATCTTACACCAGTGTAGACATTTTTTGCTCTAACATTATAAATTATAAATTGAAAATATTCGAATTATGTAAATGACTAAAGTATTAAGTATTATGTTTAGATCTCTCAATTATTTTTAATGTATTTTGTAATTTTAATTTTATGACATCACTATTATTCTATTGGATGATGCAGTTATGTGTATTACCTATAAGTGGAAACTTTACTGATTTGTTAATTTTTATGTTTTCTTTATATTGTGATGTATTGTAATTGTTTGTTTCCCAAATAAATAAAAATAAAATAAAAGAAAGAACACCTTTAATAAAAATCTTGATATTTACTAATTTTTACGACTTTTACTCATCGTAAACTTTTTGTACTTATAAATGCTAGAATCAAAATCAAGAATCTGAATTACGCGTAATTAGAACCACAGGTGGTCTACCACTGTTCAGGACAAAATCTGGACTGGGTGGACGTAAAAATGTAATAAAACCGTGTCCCGGCGGGTTTAATCTGTAATTAGGGAGTGGTGTCCGTTCCAGGGAACTTTAATTATATTTTTGTATATCACAATAGGACGACAGGTGAGATAGGTTGGCTCAAGTAACGAGCGGTTGCACATTATAAGTGTTATCAAAAATATGATAACCTATTATTAAACAAAACCAAAAATAAACTTTAAAATTTATGTCTATATGCTACATTCTAATCAATTTGTCATGGATATTATACCATATATAATATATAAATGGTATAATATATATTATTTTTTATTCTTTATAACTGCCACTTATATCTGACATTTTTACTTTCACATGACATATCCTTTTCTTGCGTACAATAGAACTAAACCGAAAATAGAATACTAGTTCACGTAAGTAGCTGAATTAGGATTTACAACGGCGAATATTGTTTGAGCAAACGATTAGTTAGTAAAAGAAAAAGGATTCATTTCTAGTTTTAAACTACAATACGTTAACCCATTATTACGCTAGTAGTACGTAACCAAGCATATAGTAGTCGGATATATCTAGCCCTCGATTCACATGGAAAATAGGTTCACGGCAAAACAGTGTAAAACGAAAATCCCATCCCAGATGTGCTCAATTCAGTCACTTATTTTATTAAATCAAAAGTAAAACATCTTTAAAACCTATCTATTACATTCGATATAGATTACAATCAAAATAGACACAAATAAATCTTCAAGAATCCTCGTTGAAATGAAAATTAGCCACATCCATTATTCTTTCCCTATTACTTAAACGTTCCAATATTTTAATTTTAGTTTGCTTTAAAAACAAACTCTTATTTCTTAAGAAAATCTTTAAATTCACCGATCTTTTTGGCATCATAGAAGCTTGAAAATGTAGATGTACATAAATTACACACACATAAAGACTCCAAAAAGCTGAAAAATTTATAACTTACCAGTTCTAATACATAAACTCGTATTCGTAGTCAAATATATAGGCGTGTTCATATCTTTCCCTAAATTTATATTGTATGTCACAATACGGGGAGTCCCCCGTTATTGCCACCTTTCAGTATTGCAAGACGATTGGGACCTAAAACTGTCATGAACGATGTGTATATGGGAATATGCCATAATTATATACTTGTAAATTTTTCAAAATCCGTTAATTTATAACCCGTGTAAAAGCGAAATCATCTAAAACAGGTACCGTGTAAATCGGGGGGTAAGTGTACTAAAATTAGGGACACATTCATGCCGTCGCCTCCTTCTGCGAGGCAGTCATGTCCGCAAAGGAGGTGGCGGAGCGGGAGCTGGAGTCGACCACCACACTCTCCTCCCGCCAACGCAGGCCACGTTGGCGGCGCCGGAGGGCAAGTAACGACCTCCGGCCGCCGTAAAAAGCGGCCGCGGGCGGCCCCTCGGGGGAGGATCCGCCGCCCGCACTATTGCCGCGAGGGTGAGGGCTGCGTGCTGTTCCGCGGCCCCCCTCAACTCCTAGAGTTGTTAGGAGAGCGCCGGGGGGACGAAACCCTGACCCCCTGACGCCAACACTTAAGAAGGGGCCCGCCTCAAGACAAAGGGCGGGCCGGCGTGGGCCCGGGCCACGAGATCGGCAGGCCATATATCCGTGGGCCCGGGCGTAGGCGATAGGAGAACAGCGGGGTTTTTTAGTGGGTAGTCGGATGGCCAAACATCTTTCCCGGAGTCCCACATATCCCTCGGTCCCCCCGGGCCGGGGGAACCCGTCAAGAGAGGTTTTTCCCCGAGATCAAAAATAAAGGAACACAGTCATAATAAATATCGATAATATTCGCCGATTTCATTATTCATTATTAGATAAATATAAGTCGCATGCAAAATTATTATTCGGTTGGAAGAAAACTTGTCGCTTGTGACTTATAAATAGACCGCAGTAATTAAATTCTGTCAACTCCAAAAAGCTAACATTTCTAATTTGCGAGTAGTCTCCAAGATGAGTAAAGCTTGCCGTCTGCTTGTTGAATGAACGCTTAATTTTACTTGACAGACCGTTTGCAGAAAAAGCGGGGAATACAAGGCTTTAGAATTTATTTTCTTGTTTCAAAAAACAAATTAGAGCTACAATCATGAAAAATGCCTCGGGCCATTGAAAGGGTTTGAAACCATATCGTGCCTGTGGGTACATGGTATTTGCCTCGCATTGAGTAATTGAACTATAATATAGATATATTATTATTACATAATGAAATGATATATATAGTGAGCTGTTTATTTACATGTCAACTGTTTGTTTTTCGACTAAAATGAAATATAATAAATTAATTCATCATAATTTCATCATCATCATCATAATTTCAGCCTATAGCTGTCTACTGCTGAACATAGGCCTCTCCAATCGATTTCTGGTCTAAATATTGTGCTATAACAACCTCATGTTGTGTTCTGACATAATTGACACAGATTCTATTTCCACTACGTTGACGGCACCAAGCGACGCCGACGGTAACTTATTAGTATTCAGTGGACTGTTAGCCTGTCGCATCTTCGAAAGCAATAAAAATACTCAAGCATAAAGCGATAAAAGTTACTTAATACCGTTTGCACTACCTGCAGATGTACAATTATTTGCGTTATATAGCCTATTCCCTGAAAAAAAAAAATCCGTGCACTAATAGGGGAGGTGGCACGAACGGAATCAAACCCTGAGGAGTTATAACTGGATGTTATCTGTAATAAATACTGGAAACAGTATTATTAAAATAACACCTTAAAATATCAGGAATATAATCAATTTCTTTGATCTCATGGGAAAAGGCATTGATTCTTTTTTAACGTAAACATTTTAATACAATGTTTCAAATATTTTAAATTTTTAGTGTAACAAACAATTATTATTGGTATATGATATCAAAAACTTGTTTTTTTTAAAAGAAAAAAGAACGTCTTATTGAAATGGTAAATAATATATTTAGGGGACCTTATTAAGACCAGAAGTAACTAAAACGATAATACCTGTTAGCCGATGTTTTTATTACAAGATAAATTGTCCTCCCAGGCACGATTATACAGTGAGCAGTAAAAAAAAAAAGTTTTCTTAAAATTATAATATTTTTTAGATATATATTGTGTACACAATACACATGTATTTTAATTAGCACCTTTTTACCGATATTTTTTTTAAATAATGTGTATATTGTAATTAAAAACTAAAGAGGTCAGTCTACGGGAGCAGCCCCAATAGCTGCTCATGTACGCTGACGATATCGCGCTGGCAGATGCGGACAGGGGTAGGTTGGTGCAACGCGTGAAGGCGTGGAAAGAGTCGCTTGAGAACGGGAGTCTGAAGCTCAATGTGGCGAACACCGAGTACTTGGCCTGTAACTCCACACATCCCACACCCGGATGCACGGACCAGGTGAAATATCTGTATTTCACGCGTCTGGTGACATTGATTGCGACGTCAAGTCATGCATCTCTGCTGCGTGGACTAAATGGCGTGAGGTGACTGGTGTCATTTGTGACCCTAAGATGCCGGTTAAGTTGAAGGGACAGGTATAAACCATCATCAGGCCTGTCCTTTTATATGGCCGTGAAGCGTTGCCGGTACTAGAGCGACACAAGCAGGGACTGCGTGTCACGGAGATGAATATGCTGCGCTGGAGTGTCGCCTTCGCTGGTATGGCCACGTTTTACGGCAACCGGCTAACTACGTGGGGAACAAATGTCTGGACATGCCGTCTCCACCGGGCCCCGGCAGGAGGGATAGACTCAAAAAGTACTGGCTTCACGTTGTAAGGGGTGATATGCGCGTCAATGGATTGACTACCAAGGATGTGAAGACAGTGTGAAGTGGAGAAGAAAAAATTGGAGAGCGGACACCGGGCACCGAAGCGAAAGTCTAGGGTGTAACCGGGATTTGACGCTGGGATGATGATGATGAGGTCAGTCTATGGGATTACCGAAATGTTTTATCTGGTATTTCCTTTTGACGAAGCCAATAATCTTAATTAAATTACAGAATAAGAGAGAAAAGTAATCAACCCAAGTAAAATATACAACAATCGGCAGACGTCATAAAAATGAAACATTTTTAGAATAGAGACGTCTTAAACTTAATGAAACATTTCATTTTTATTTTTCAATCTTCTTAGGGAATCAGAATGCAAACGGCTTTATCGTTACCTATAAAACTGTGGCCATAATAAGTGGCCCCTTATGTTTGCGCATTTTTGAATACAGTAATGATTAAGAAAATGTACATTTCTTCGAATGAAAACTGAGTTTGAGTTTACATCCTGGGCATTACATATAGTTTACTAATGATAAAACCGACGAATTTAGAATCATAACAGTTAATATACGTAGGTTACTGAATGTTATATTTACAGTTTCTTCTTCTTCCTGCCCTTATCTCACATTATATGGGGTCAGCACAACATGTTACTGTTATGTTATTTATTGTTCTTTTTCTTAGATAAATTTTGTATCATAATAAATAAATTTCCATTAGAATTTTGATAATTTTGACGGATGTATTCATTCAGCATCAAATTGATGAGTTACATCATACATTTAGACGGTTGTTTATGGTGCTGATAATATAATGTTAAGAGAACAACGACAATCAAGCAACGGAACTAAACATTGTCAATGGTGGAACTGAATGATTACTGAATGTCAATTTGTCCGACGTGTTTACGACAACCGACTACTTACGTCGGGAACAAATGTCTGGCCATGCCGCCTCCGCCAGACCTCAGCAGGAGAGGTAGACCCAAAAAGTGCTAGCTTGACGTCGTAAGGGTTGATATGCGTGCGAATAGACTGACCACCAGAGATGCCGAAGACCGTGCGAAGTGGAGAAGAAAAAGTCGGAAAGCGGACCCCGGGCACCGGAGCGAGAGTTTGGACTGCAACCGGGATTCATCGCTAAGATGATGATAATGAATACGCGTTAACCATCTGCGGCCGCTACCCTCAGACTTATGTGGGGGATCACACAACTGTCTTATGGTGATTGCTCTACATGTAAACTTGGAAGCTATTCTAATTTTTTTATTGGTGTAGGCCAACAGACAGGCAGACGGCCCGCTTATAATTTAGCAATTACCGTCGTCTATGGGTGTTTACAACGCCAATAGCATCGCAAACACGCTGCTGTCCCATAAGGGTACAGGAACTTGGGTTACCAATGCCGGAACACAAGGTTGTTATAGCGGCATACTTAAGACCAAAGGTGGTCGCCATCCAGACGGGCTTGAGGCCCTACCACGTAGCTAGGGTGGCTTGTTTTGTCGCCTTTTACGACAGGCCGACCTCGGCCGCAGAGGTTAGTATTCTTTCTCCGCCCCTGCACGGATAAAATTAAGTAATTATTGTTAGGATTCGATTATTCAAACTATAAAGAGGGTTGTTTTGTACGGATTATATTAAAGTTTGCGCATATTAGTATAATTTATTTTTTTAGTTGAATGCAAGTTACAATTTCCACATATAAACTAAAAGGCATATATATGTGCTTTTAAATCTCCTATTTCTCCCACTCTCTCCATGATTCTGTTGAGTGAGTTAAAAAATGCACAGAATTAGATAATTTATTGGTTTTTATTTGTGACTAGCTGACCCGGCAAACGTTGTTCTGCCATATAAATAATGAACGCCCCCGCAACCCCTGTTGGGGGTGGAATTTCGTAAAATCCGTTCTTAGCTTTGTCAACGTTACTACTACACTTGATGCATAAACAATAATGATGGCCGACAACTGTGTAGGGAGTGAGAAAGAAAGGAAACCGGCTTCGTTCTCATCCCTACTCCGTGCTGTTTACTGGGTCAGAAGTGACACCTGTACACATCTGGCGGGGATAACTAATTAAATGACGATTGATCAGTTTTCGACCGGAGAGGAAAAATGATTAAATTACTAAAATGGCTATTAAAAAATAAGGGTTGATCGTAGAAGGGTGAAAATTGCGGATTGTATGTATTTTTGTATGTTGTATCATAAAAAGATAGAAATTAAAAATTTTGTCTAAAAAATAAAAAAAAAATTAGGGGTGGACTACCCCTAACATTTAGGGGGATGAAAAATAGATGCTGGCCGATTCTCATAGATACCGGATAAGCACAAAAAAATTCATCAAAATCGGTCAAGCCGTTTCGGAGGAGTATGGCAACGAAAACTGTGACACGAGAATTTTACATATTAGATAAATATTTCGTTTACTCGTAATTTTAAATAAATCTCTATATTTGATGCAATCAATACTAATTTTTTTATTAGATAGTTGAATTTTGATTGGATATAGAAATCTAATAATTGTATCACATATTTTCAAATAAAAGTATTGCTTGAGGTAATGTTTTTTATTCAAAATATTACTCTCCAAAAGAGTTTTAAATTTAGTTGGAAAGTTTGCAGATCGTCTCAGGAATTTTCTCGAAAGTGGCACTAACGAGCATACGCTGTTAAGCTGTTTTTAGGACTCACAAATAATTTAATAAGAACGTATACTGATGCGACATTGAATTTAATATACAATTGAATATCTAATATTTTATAGATATTTGAAAAATACGTAACAAAAGTTTTTAATTTTGCAAGAAAGTGTAAAACTAAATTTGATTAAAGAATTTTAATAAATCACATGAACATTCACAGAATTGAGAACTGTGGATTTAATTTTATGAACAATGAAAATGGTGTTCATACTTTTCTATGTATATCTGAGCTGGTAGAAGGGTTTTTTGTTATTCCTGTAAAACAGCAAACAGGTTGACGGTCTATTTAATAGAAACTTACAGTCGCCAATGAATGTAAGCGGTGCCAGACAATGCCAACACGCTACCGACCGTGTGGGGGAACTGGAACCTGGTAATTTATGCCGGAACACAATACATGGTTATTGGGGCGGCGTGTTTAGCAACCATGGTTGCCATGCAGACGGGCTTGGAGCCAAGAGTACGAGAAGGTCTATCTGTCATCGATTATGATATCATAGAAATACGATGTGATGAACACGCCTGTACACGTACGCCTGCAGGAGTTTACAAAAGTAACGTATATAAGTAGAGTATCAGTTCTTTAGTACCCATAACACAATCGCTGTGCTGCTGGCGCTGTGTGAACTAATCAAAGTTATGACAAACTGCTCTCTTATTAGAAAAATTTCTAAAATATTTTAAGATGAAAATGATTTTAACTGAACTTACAGAAGGTAAATCTTACTTTATAATTAAAGTTGAAGTTGTAGAGTTCAACGCTCGCTATGCTCAATAACTTTTTAACTTCGATCAACTTACTATATTGCTAAAATATTAAAACTTTTAAAGATATGAGAAATATTCATATTACTTCTGAAACGAGCTAAATATTGTTGTAGCAATGCTTTTATTTTATTGATCTTTGCATCAGATCTAATTCTCTAAATAGGAAAGAAGATTCTAGGCTCCAACACTAAGGCAAATAACATTACACAACTCTCTGGTCTTATTTAACATGCCGGGAAAAAATATTTTTACATTTCTTATAGCGTTCAAATTGTATGTCTAAAACGAAACCTTCAGACCAGACCTTCTGGCTTTAGATCAGGATCTCTGAGAGCTTGAATCAAGCTAATCTAATATATTCAAAATATTAATTCATTGTAAATTTACTGACTAAGGAAACGTGGTAGGGCCTCAAGCCCGTCTGGATGGCGACCACCTTTGGTCTTAAGTATGCCGCCATAATAACCTTGTGTTGTGTTCCAGCGTTAGTGATCCAAGTTCCTGTACCCTTATGGGACAGCAGCGTGTTCGCGATGCCACTGGCGTTGCAAACACCTATAGGCGACGGTAACTGCTAAATTCTAAGCGGGCTGTCAGCCTGTCTGCTGTCCTACGCAATAAAAAAAAAATAAACAATTTACGCAGCACCTTCTAATCTTAAAGTAATTAATACAGCACTTGTTTTATGGGTACTAGACTTCTGTTTCTTCTTTCTTTGTACTTATGACTCCAATGCGTTTGGCATTGATTTTGCCAATGTCTATGTTATTTATAAAAGTGACAGGTTAAATGTAGCAGTAATAGAGACGGTGAATTTAATTCTGAGATCCTGAAGACAACAAAAGAAGCAAGTTAGTATTAAAAATATATGTAGCTTTATAAGTAAATACTGTTAGAAATTAAAAAGTTAGAAAGTATATATATTAGCTTAGAGTGCACAAGTGTTAAGAGAAAGTTTACATTAATGGGGCGCGGGATTTGCTATGGCAATAGGTCATATATAGGGGTCGATATCTTTCTTATGGAAGAATATGTGTCCAAGATTTCCTTCATCAAGTCCACACTCACAGAGAATGATCACGAATTCTAATTTTGGCTAAAAAGATAGTAGAACATACCTGTCCAAGGCGATGACGTATAATTGTGTAGGTAACCTTTTTTGGGAGGGACTGAAAGCGTGCAAACCAGGGTTTGGTAAAGTTTATATTTGGTTGTAGAGTACCATAATGTTGACTGACAGTTGTTCTAGTTTTTTTTTTGCTATTATCCCATGCTATTATCCCAACTTTAAATCAAATCTGACTTTGTAAGAGTTTTTAAATCTCTAGGAAAGTATTTATTAAGAATGGTTGATCTAGTGATGGTTGTAGTAGCTTGCTTAGCACATCTATCAGCGGTTTCATTTCCGGCGATCCCACAATGGTTTGGAATCCAAGCAAGGACAATGTCAAGGTTAGAAGAGTGGAATTTATATAGGATATATTTAATCTTTAGTGAAGTTCCAGATAATTCTTTGCAACGAAAGGGCAATTTTTTAAAGTCAAGGATGCAGTTTAAGGAGTCTGTGAATATAACAGATTTAGAGATGAGGTGGGATTCTATATATATTTTTTTTTATCTTGAGAATGGCAATTTATTCTCCAGAGAAGACTGAATTGTGAGGAGGAAGTCGAAAATTTAAGATAATATGATAATTTGGGATCCAAACTGCAGGTCCAATTGGACCATTTTATTTATTAGTTTAGAGGAATCCGTAAAAAAATAGATGTTGTCAGGCCATTTCTCAGCTAATATTTTTGAAAAGATGCTATTTGCATTAATGAAGTTTATACCTAAACCAAGATTCAGCATAATATTAGGATTGAATAGAAGACTATAATAGTTAATTTCATGTAAAGGGTGTAAACTAGATTTATAAATGTAATTGAGATAATTTGAAAATTTATTGAAAGATTTAATTAATTGTGGAGGTGTTTTATGAGACCAATAAGGGGAGATGGCTATTATAGATGAAACTTGCTCAATAATTTCAAATAGGATGCTCAGAAAAATATACAACTTTGAGGAAAAATCAGTCTGCAAGTAATAGTTGACGTAAGAAAGGGGGGAATTCAAAACATTCCACTTGTAAAGCAAGCAGACAAGTCTTGATGAGGTAGGAACACTAGGAGAGTGGATAGATATAGAGCGTTCCATGAGCATAACAAGTTTGTGATTCTCATCAGGATACTCAGCTGGTACAGTTTTTGTCTGAGTAGAAGAAGATCAACATTTTCAAATGTTGTTGTAATGTCTAACAAAACACCAAAAATATGATCACTTTTGGACAATGCTAAACGGATATCTGAAATTAGGACACTTAAACTACCTGGTGTTCCTAATCCCTTGCGAAAACTAAACTGTGTCCTTGACTGATTGGTGTCCTTGATGAGATTGCAACTTTCAACTAGGCATTCTAAGCGATTCTTAAGAAGATGTTCCATAATTTTTCATAGTACAGAAGAAAAGGCAATAGGCCGATAGGAGTTATGTTCATTGGGATCCTTACCAGGTTTTAAAAATGAGGACATCTAATTGTGATTTCCAAGAATCAGGTACGAAATCACTTGTGAAAAATTTATTTATCAATTTTAATAATATAAAATAAAAAACTAATAATATTAAAATTATATTTTAATGTAAACTGAGGACTTGGTGATAAATGAATAGGGAATTCTATTTATACTGGGAGTAGAGTCTTGTAGATGATCAAGGGCACAAAAAAGTTCTGCATAAGAAAATTACCTGTCCATCTTGTCAGTACACGCAGATGGGGGAGAATAGGCCAATATACATTGACTGGGAGGAGCAAAGGGAGAAGCTAATTTAGAAAAGAAGTTAGGAAGCCAACGGGATATGTTAGAAGTTATATTATTATAAGATTGAGATTTTCTCCATACTACGGAAGCAGGAGATATAGGGGCTAGAAAAAGGCTGTTAGACTGGCGTCTCAAATATATTTTAATTGTGAAGTATTCTTCTTATTTTAGTAGATATTCTTCGGTGTTACAGAAAATTCTGCAAAAAACGATTGAAATCCTAAGTTCGGCCTATATTATTTCTTTAACAATAGCCGTACACTCTGAGTCCCACCACATAGGGGAAAAGATTTATAAAAAATTAAATTAACACTGTATGTAATTAAAATAACGCACTATTAAACTTCACAATCATTTTCTCCAAAAATCAACTGTATAACCACTTTTAGGTAAAAGTTAAAATAACTAATAATTCAAACTCAAATAACCTTGCGGTGTAAACTAATGCTAACTTTTACTACGAAATAAACATTTACTTATAGGAAATCGTTTAACGTAATATTGCCTCCGCTAAATTAAATTATCCCAATGTTCTGTATCCGGTGCCGAAATAACGGATATTACATCGATTGTTATGACGGGGAAATATTTACGACGAATTCGATTGAATAAATACATCGCTTGTAAATATCAAGTAATGCTTGATATGTGTATAACATATTATTATGTACTCATAATAAATTGTTTTTAGTTAAGCAATTTTATTTGAATATGAATTAATTGACTAAATTAAGCTAGTTAATATAACTAATTGTAACACATTTAACCTATTTATATGTATGCATCAATCTAGTCTATTTATATACTAGGTATATTAGCTGAATGGTTTTAAGCTCAAATAAGACCAGGTCCAATGCATTAGCTACACAAACAAATCACGAATAGATTATCAATTCAGCTAGTTTATACGAGTACACAACACAATATTAACGTTTTTATATTCGATCTTTCGATTTTTCTTTGGATATTGAGGTTCAGAGTAAACATGTTTTATTATTGTTCCTTGTTTAAGGAAAGGTAGTATTCCACAAGAAAATAGACGCAAATAGGCCTATGTACACAGCAGATAACCTATCGATGCGTCATCGATGCAGACGAGGGAGAGATGCGCGGAGAGGCTCTCAAATAAGACTAATAATAAAATGTATTCATTACTTTTTACTGCACGTGATACACAAAATTAACTAAAACTAATTGTGACAAATCTTGCAAGTCAAACAATATATTATTTTAGCGCTCAATAATGAGCAGCACCCGGTGTTTGCTTTTTAATTTATCATACTTATATTGTGTTCTTTTTAAAATATGATTATCAAAAAGGGTATCAGTATTTACAGTTCTAATTTAGCTTTTTTTTATTGCTGTGGGACAGCAGACAGGCTAACGGCTCACTTAGAATTTAGTAGTTACCATCGCCTATAGGTGTTTGCAACGCCAGTGGCATCGCGAATACGCTGCTGTCCCATAAGAGTACAGGAACTTTGGTCACTAATGCCAGAACACAACACAAGGTTCTTATGGCGGCATACTTAAGCCCAAAGGTGGTCGCCATCCAGACGGGCTTGGGGTCCTACCACGTAGCTAGGGTGAGTTGTTTTGTCACCTTTTACGACAGGCCGACCCCGGTCGCAGAGGTTAGTATTCTTTCTCCGCCCCTGCACGGATAAAAGCTTTTACGGAGATCGATGTCTTAACATGACAATTTTTTTGTAAATACACCGTGACATTTACGCTATAAATACTGCAAGTAGCAAGGTTTAAAAAATAACAACCCTCTTTAGCTGGCAACTCCCTTCTGTCACGGAGAATAAAATGACGGCAGCGTAAAGACAACCGAATGAGTGCAAACATGCATAGGCTTACTGTAAATCCGTCCACTTTTTACATACACAATACAATATAAATTTTTTATTTTTAATCACATTCCTAATTTGGTAACTTTTATTGATTTTGACTGAATTTTTAATATGATTGTATAATGTATGGGACTTGATTCTGAAATAAATTATTATTATTATTATTAAAATATACTTTGTTGTAAATATTTTTATTTAACAAAGGGATTTTCAAATTAAAGAATACTTTATTAATTATCAATTTAGATTAGAATTTCTTTAGCACTCTAATGATAGATCTTCAGCTATTAAGAAGTTAAGATCATGAGCTTTTCCAGGCGTGATTAGATAATTGGTTTATATACCAATTACATCATGACATAATATAACAGCCCATAGCGTCCCACTACTAGATTCGCGCTTCCCTCTAAAGGAAACGCACAGTATATCTGCTACGCTTCTCCAAGGCTGTTTGGCGGGTTACCAAACCAAACCTGCATATCAGTGATTTCGTTATGCTGGTTTCCTCACCGTGTTATCATTCACGTCGGTACGTGGCAAACAAGATATAATATGCAAGTTAGGCGAGAAAAACTGCCGAAGCTTTGCACGCCACCGTGGATATTGAAACCGGAAATTTGAGATTGGTCTTCAAGTATAATAACCCTGAACTACCAGGTACCTTAGGACATATTTATGCTAATTTGAAGACACTGCTGCTTCCGCATGGAAATATAACTATTGTGATGCAAATATACCAGAACGTCGGCTCAGATCTGAATGTATTATCCATGAACTGTATGTTTGTGCGATACAGGTTTTTTTCTAGTACCGGAAACTGTGCGTGGAAAACGTTTTTAATATAGAATGAGTCGCGAATTTGTATATTGTATTATAGTGAGAAAAATTAATAATTTACATGTTAAAAACTCCAAAACCTTTAGCTTTTGAACTCCTGTTAAATATTTTAATCTTATAATCTTTTTCTTCTAGCTTCTGTGCTCAGAAAACACCAGCGAAAAGCCTATTGAGATTGTAGACGAAAAACAAAATTAAATGAAAATTTATATTTATTATAGCTTATCAAAACATTTTTACAAAGTGTGTAAGTTCGTGCGCGTATCTGTGTGTTCGTGCGAGTCTGTCGTATAAGTAACAATGAAAATACATGATAATATAGCTATATAGCTTATAGACATATATATATTCTATTTCCGTACGCGTCCGCTACTCTCTAAGTAACAAGTAAAATAATATCTCATTTCTAGTAGTGATTTATAAAATGAAGTTAATTTTAGTTCGTTGAAAAGCAAAGGTGTTGGTCCGGTCCATTACCGCGGACACGATTTAGTGGTTAGGCGCAGATCCGAGGCCGCGGCTCCATCTAATGCCTTTATTTGACTAATGGCTTTTAAACGTTGAATTACTTTTAAATTTACTTTATTTACTCTATAACTAATATATTTTTTTATTGTTAAGAAACAACAGACAGGCTGGCTTATCCTATATCTTTAAACGAGCAATTCTTGTATGTATATGTATAATTATATAATTGGAATCTCGGAATCGGCTCCAACAATTTTCATGAAATTTAGTATACGGGGGGTTTCGGGGACGATCAATCGATCTAGCTAGGAATCATTTCTAGAAAATGTCATTTTATTCGCTTTTTTTTATTGGAAGAAAAATAACAAAAAGGTGACTCTTCCTGACATCTATCGGCGAATAATAATACAATTTTTTTTAAATTGCTTTAACGACACTACAACACTAAAGCTATTCCAGCAGATGGCGTTGTTAAGTAAAACGAAGTCAATGAGTGTTTGCTTTGAGGTTAGACTAAGAAAATCAATTGTTAATTTCCAAAAAACACAATTTATAAAAAAAAATACTAAGCAAAGCTCGGTCATCCAGCTGGTATACTTAATAGTAAGTAGTTACCGTTACCTATGGATGCTTGCGACGCTAGAGGCACCGCGAGCTCGCTCCTGTCCCATGGAGGTACAGGAATCTAAGTCAGTAACCACGGAACACAACACAAGGCTTTTATCACGGCATACTTATACCAAGGGTAGTTGCCATCCAGGTGGGCTTGGGGCTTACCATGTAGCTAGGGTTGTTTTGTCGGCCTTTTACGATAGGCCGACCCCGGCCGCAGATGTTAGTATTCTAACTCCGCCACTGCACGGAGAAAGCTATAATATGGAAACCGTAACATTATAAAAAGAATTGGTGCGTGATAAATACTTTTATAGAACAGTAAAATTTAAAAAAATTATCTTTATGATTATTGTACAAATAATTTTTGGCAATTCAAGATATTATACACCAACATCTACTTACCATAATTACTACAAATCAAATGCACTTTGGTGGAATCGTGCCTGCACTCCTTCAGCTCCTTCAACAACCCTCCTTCACTTCTTAAGAAGGCCCTGTACGACTGCGCGGCGCCGTTGACGTGAATGCGGCCTGCGCGGGAACCTAATCCACGCGGGTTCGCTGTGGCTGCCACAACCGATACTGCTGAGCTCCTGTTCACTTCCCTAGTAATAAAAATTGGAAACTTGCAGTAGTCATTTATATAAAATTATTTAAAATATAACGAATTGCAAGTTTAACTAACAGCGTAGTACTCGTAGCTCGTACGTCGTAGACGCGTAGCACTTGCTACGCGTCTTTATCAATCTAAAATGACATCCTATATCAACTACTCTGACTACATTATTACTACTACATATCGATCGACGGTACCTTTTCATAATATTTTAAGACATGTTTAATGTCACTTCTGATTGCTAAAAATCACTTCGCTAGACAGTACAGCGAGTACACAAGTTATCGTATGGCAGACATACATATCCTTACTAATATTATACACTCGAAAGTGTGTATGGATGTTTGTTACTCTTTCACGCAAAAACTAGTAAATGGATTTTAATGAAACTTTACAATAATATAGCTGAAACAAAATAACATATAGGCTATAATTTATAAATATATTATGTGAATTGTCTAAAATATATTATATCTTTTATATGTAAGCCAATATTATCAAAATAGAAAACCGTAAATACAATAAAAATTGATAATTTATTACTAATGCATATTTGGTAGTAACTTCTTAAAATCGTATTAATTCTTCTAACTATATCTTCTACTAATCTAAAACTGGAAAACTAACTCCATCCGAGATTGATGAAGTGACGAATTTCCGTTTTGATGTTAATTTGTGATCTACCTAATTTTTACGTAGTTTAGCCCTATTAATTCGTTTTGTTCGGCTTAAGTTTTGACCACATTTTACACAAATATATTTTAAATGTGAAAGTAACTCGATCTGTCTATCTATTTGTTACGGTTTTACGCCTAAACCACTGAACCAATTTTGAAGAATTGCGGTATAGAGATAAATTAGACTATAGAGAAGGACATAGGTTTTTTTAAATTTATATGGCAGAACAACGTTTACCGGTCAGCTTGTTATATTTAAAAGTAAACATACGAGTAGCCAAGCATAGAGCACAGCTTCAAAGCGATAGACTCATCCAGTCCGGAGGATATGCAAGCGGGGAACCATGAGTGGTTGGCGGCTCGGTAAACCTGCAGCTCTCCTCGGCCAACGTCGCCAGTCGCCTCACTTAGTCGAACTACAACAAAAATTATCATATTTATAAATTACATATCTCCGTGTAGAGACAAAAAAGGATGACTGACCTCTGCGGCTGGGGTCAGCCTGCTGTAAAAGAAGACAAAACAACCCAAGATAGGTGGTATGGCCCCGAGTCCATTTAGATGGGCAACCACACCTGGTTTGTAAATATGCCGCCATAATAAAGTTGTGTTGCGTTCCGGATTTAGTAACCCAGGCTCCAGGTCCCTTATGCGGACATTAGCGTGTTCGCGGTGCCTCTAGGGTCACAAACATCCACAGATAACGGTAACTATTTACTATTAAGTAGGCTGTCAGCTTGTCTACTGTTTCACAGCAATAAAAATAATTATCGCAGTATTTATTCCTAGATTTAATTCTTAGGTTCATATATAAAACAGAACGACTGGCTCATAGAACTACTTAATTTTTTTTATTTCAGACATACAATAAAGATAATACATACGACAGTTACGTTCGTCCTGTCCCCAGGGGCAGTCGACCTGTCCGTCGCACATGTGAGTCTGCGAGATGCACCTTTGGTTGCCACAGTGCACGTCCCCTGTTCGCTTGCACACCCTACAGTTAAGCTCGTCAGATCTGTCGGCGCAGTCGACGTGTCCGTCGCAGCGCCAGTCGTGCGGAATGCAGCGCTTTACGTCGCATTGGAATCCAGCAGCACAGACTAAAGGACGTGTACAAACGTTTCTTTAAGAAAGTTCACTACAATGAATGCTTATAACTGATAATACGAAGGCACTTTTGTTATTATTTACTAAAAACTGCTGAAATATTACAAACTATAGTTCGAAAAGACATTCATAAACGTAAATTAAAATATATAGCCGACAGATATCACAAAGTGCGCAAAATAAATGTACAAAAATATTGGAGAAATAAAAAAGATTTGCTTAGTTGATTGCAAAAGTCAGCGTGTAACGGGATTATTTGGGAAATCTAATAACGAAAAGATAATAATCCGTATCGTCTGAAAAAAAAGGTTTAAGGTTAAGCTAGTTGGGGTCCAACCGTTTCAACGTCGAGAGGGCTGTACATAAACTATGTTTTACTATAGACATGTTTTTGTTTTGCTTGTTTTTGGTTGCATAACCAGTTATTTGTAGGGTTGGTAAGGTATACGAGTATATGTTAAACTCTCTTATATAAGATTTCATCAATCACTAAAAATTTGACGCGGCACAATATTCATATGACATATTTTCTTTGATTACATAACATGCTTATGTGTTTATCTAATCTTCCTCATTATTTTTCGAGTCGAGGATATAACTCGATATTAATTTAAGATTAAAAATTATTAAAGTAAAAGTCTGTGTATAAGTCTAGACGTCAAGTCAAATTCCTGACCTGGTTTGGCAGCTCGAAATTTGGCTTCCTTGACCTCCCTGTTGCCGAGGCATACGTTTGTGTCCGTAGATTCCGGGAAAATTTCGCATTGTAGGTAATCTGGCATCGACAAGCCAAATACTTCCAGGAAAAACCCGCAGCGGCGCATCGTTTCTGTTCAGCAGTGTTATTCATTTACATAATCGAGTTTATTTGTTATTTTTAGATGCGTAAATTTTAACACAATACACCTAATACATTTTACCCAGAAATCTTATTAACAGGAAATGAAAACACAAATGATAATGTAAGGTAATGAATATGTAATAATTTAATAAATGAATAAACTTTACCTTTAAAAAAATTCACAATTATATGTATGTATACATGTTGGAGGATTGCAATTGCTGTAAAATGTAGTGTGTGTGTGTAAAATGTAATTGTACCAATGACAATTGCGCTTTGTGCTCGCATTTTACCCTAATGACGCCTACTAAGCTCGCAACCACTAATGACGATATCAGCGCCAATAATGTTTAGTTTAAATATTGGATATTTATTTAGTATTCTACACTTTAAATAGATAATCTTTTTGCTATTTAATAGTTGGAGCATTTAAATGCTGTCTAAGTTTAATAAAAATTTCTAATCCATTTGCCAACCACTCAAATCATATGAAAGTTATTATATTTTCCGAGTAAAATTATAATATTGTATGAATAGAATACCTTGGCACAGGCTTCTGCAGGGTCGCACCATGTGTCCCAGGGGTCCGCACTTGGGTACAAATAGCGAGCACAGGAACAGAGCAGTCAGTTCATAGCAACGGACGTCCACCACTGCATCATATATATCAAGATCCTGGAGACAACAATAAGCTAATATTTTATACAATAATATTAGCATAACATAATAATTATTCGTTATTATTTCACTGATAACGATTATTTTGATCGTAAACGTAGGTTTTTGTAATCGCAGTGCGACAGTTAGTGTATAGTTAATTAGATAGAGTATCGAATAAATATACTGGGACAACTCCCAAAGCGCCATCTAGTCACATAGTAAATATTGTAGCATTTGTGTAATGGATCTTAGACAACTGATATACTACATTTTTTTTCTTTCGTAAATATTTATACATAATCATCGTCACAACATAGAGGTCGTCAATTATTAGTAAGTTTCGAGACGGTTTAGTTCTTGGAAGGGTAAATAAACTAATGATTTTTCCCGGTCTGGGAAAAGTCATTATGGAATCCGGTCTGGGTATTCTAAGAAAAATTCTAGATTACCACCAAAAACACAAGCCTAATGTGATCTATCATCATTACTTATAAAATAACGCTTTCATTACAGACATTTCGATTCATACTTTATTATATGACATTGTCGTGATAATAAATCCATTTTCCGGCCTTATTACAGTAACCTAATCTTATTGAGGTCTTTCACTGCCCGTAAATTAGTGACATTTGGACCAATCAATTTTGTTTCTTTGATATTAAATTATTCTTATTCTTAATGGGTACAAAATTTTGGTGTCGAATCTCATTAGCTTTTCTTGCCTAGATTATGAATTTCCGTCCTGGATGCATCTAAAGCTACGGGGTTAGAGGTCTTTTGCTCAATACTCTCATAATTCTAAGCTGTCTCGCGCATATTGTGATAGAACCCTCCTGTGATTATTCCTTTAGGAACATAAAGCCATAAAAAAGAAACACAGGGTGCAAAGTTAAGTTGTTGTAATTTAGTTGATTGGGGTGATTATAGTCTAATAACCGACAAAAAACCCAAAAGGAAACTCAAACAGCGCTCTAAAAACGCAAAAATTATTCGCATGTAAGTATTTTGTCCTCCGCGGGCATTGGAATGATAGACACGACCATACAGCCGCGTCAAACTGTTTCAATACCATAAACCAACTAATTATTCGCGTCTTCTATACTGATTATTACCATGTTTTCTGAATCAAGAGTTTATTCCTAGTGAAAAAACTGCATTATAGTATTAGACACCAGTGTTAGTTATATATGTGGTATTCGTCTTGTAAGCGATTCCTTTATCACGCCCGACTGGTGTGCTTCAGAAGTAAAAAGTCCAGTGACAGCGCAAAGTTGCGTGAACCATGTAAAGGGATCCATTAAGCCCTTCGCGTTTATCACGTCGCAAATCCATCATTGTCATTTCAACAATACCCTGCGGCGGTTAAAATATGACCCACTGTTTTTATTTATATTTTCAATTATATCATTGAATCTAAGACTTTTATAAGGAAAGTGTTTCCCTATTACAATTTTAATCAATAGAGTGAACATTAGATTAGAAGGAAACAGAGGGTTATAATGGAACATTTAGAACAATATCCAGAAAATAACTAACTCGGTTTTTTCTACAATTTAATTTTTGCCGCATCTATCGTCCCGAAAAAAGCCACGGTTGTAAATGTAAGTTGCATACGAGCATAATAGGTAAGCCGATTTTAAAGTTATTTATTTCTTCTGAAGGATTTTAACTACTTATATGTACGTTAAGAAAAGTACACGTTATAAAAATGATGTCTTTTTAATAAATTTTGAGTTAAATACAGAAAACTCTTTATTGTTCATCAGATGTTAAAAAAAATAAACAAAGTAGCAACGTAGTTGGACTTTGTGCAGTATTTTTTTCTATTGACAACAAATCACAAATAATCTTCAAAAAGATATTCGAATAAATGTTCGAAATATTCGAAAGGTTTTATCAGCGTGGTACGATATGGGGTTTTTCAAAAAAGGCGTTATAAAACTTCTTCAAGGCTAGCAGCGTGTGCGTAATGCCTCTGGTGTTATAATAACTTTCAACTAAAAGTTGTCAGAATTTTTTTAAATTTTTTTATATTTTATCCGTGCAGGGGCGGAGAAAGAATACTGACCTCTGCGGCCGGGGTCGGCCTGTCGTAAAAGGTGACAAAACAACCCACCCTAGCTACGTGGTAGGGCCCCAAGCTCTTCTAGATAGCGACCACCTTTGGTCTTAAGTATGCCGCCATAATAACTTTGTGTTGTGTTTCTGTACCATTATGGCAGCGTGTTCGCGATGCCACTGGCGTTACAAACACCCATAGGCGACGGTAACTGCTCAACTCTAAGTGGGCCGCCAGCCTGTCAGCTGTCCTACAGCAATAAGAAAAAAAAAGAAAAGTGAAATAGAAATACGAATAGAAACAAATCCGTTCTTCCAAACACTCACGTTAAGTAATAATTTATGAACTTATTCTGTTATGACGAACTTATAAATCGGGAGCAATTAATGTGTCGCGTCTCCCGCTCCTTATAATCCCCCCGAGAACGGTTAAGGCACGCGTCCAATCATAATTTTACCATTCTAATCATTTTAGTTGGGGACAAATTACTCCGCAACAAGGCCGTTTCAAGGAGGAAAAACGTTATGCAATGTTTGTACATCAATTTCAAATATTTAGTTACGATAACTGGATTTAATAAATATGTAAAGGAAAATGTAATTTCTTCTTCTCTTAATTTATTTTATTATTTATTTTATATTAGTCTATGGTAAAACGTCGGTAGTCTATGGAAACTAAATGTCATGTGATGAGATAGCATTTTTCATGAAACTAACAATTGTTTTACATATTAATTTCCAATAACGCAATTATAAGGTTAAGAATTAAACTGGTGGTTTTAGGATCGACGCCGTTATTAAGACGCCTCAGTTGTGTTTGATTAACTGTGTCGCCTAATAATCATTATAAATTATTATTTTAAATTACTTTATTACACAAAACATGATTGGTGGTGATGATGATTGTGGTAATCATTATTGATTATTTTAATTATATTTTTTTTTCGGCTACTTGTTTGCAGCTGTTTTCGTCAAAGTTTTGAATAAATTTTCTATTGGGATCGCATATGCACCCACATATGATGTTTTAAGATCTAATGATTACGATTCCCTACTAGAGGGTCTAACTTTTGAAAACTAGTCAGAAAACTATTATAATTATTTCATTCTTATCTCAAGACATACATGGTCCCTAATAAAATAAACGAAATAGAATTAATAATAATTATTTTTTGAATAATTGTGTCTTAAATAGGTCCGTTGTTGCTAAAGATTTAGGCATTATCTTTGATGAGAAATTTTCATTCCGTTCACATTATCAATATATAACTTCTAAAGCTAATCAACTTTTAGGTTTCGTTCTCAGATCAAGCAAAGACTTCAAAAATCCTTATTCGGTATTTTATTCACTTATTTTATTCACTTGTGAGGAGTCTCTTGGAATATGCTACACCAATATGGTCTCCGTATTATAAAGTTCATATCGATGACATTGAAAGAGTGCAGAAAAAATGTCTCAGGGTATTAACTCACCGTTTGAAACCAGGTCGAAATAATCTTAATTATGAACAAAGACTAGCCCAATTTAAAACTGAATCTTTATCTATTCGTCGTAAATACTTTGATTTAGTCTATTTGTACAAAATTATACATTATATTATACACTCAAGTGATTTAATTTCACAAATATCTTTTAATACCAGATATATTGCGCGTAGATCACATTGCACTAATCTTTTTGTACTTGAAGTTCACAAAAACAACATTTCATACTTTAATCCCATTGTTAGAATGGCACGACATTATAATGAATTGGCAAGTAACAGCACTGATCTTGATATATTTGAAAATAGTTTTTTTAAATATTGTAAATTAGTAAAACATATTCTTAAATAATTTATATTTGACCAGTTAATGATACATTAGATTTAATTAGATAGTAACTTATATGTGTGTGAGTGTGTATGCGTGCTTTGTGTGTGAGTATGTGTCACTGCATGTGTGTTATGTGTGTATCAATATATACATACAAGGTTTTTAGGCATTTGTTGTTACAATTTTTCTGTATGCACCTGCTTTGAATTGCAATCCAGATTGTTATGTTGAATATCTAAACTTATAATTTCTTTGGTTGTAATTAGTTTTGTGCATCAATAAAATAAAATAAAAAATAATCGAATTAGAGAAAAATATCTAAAACATTATATGAAGTTACGTTATAATTCTGTTTTCTCGTAATTTATTTAGGGTTAGATCATGGTCGATCTGTTTTGTAACTTTGCCATCTTTGACTACTTAATTAGTTTAATTAATAATTAATTGCGATTCATATCCTAAGCTGGGGTGGTCTCATTCAGTAACAAGAATAGGCACATATAACCTTCCTAGATAATTGAAAATTCCAAAAGAATTCACGGGATATTTTTAGCGCAACTTTATCCGTGCAGGGGCGGAGAAAGAATACTAACCTCTGCGGCCGGGGTCTGCCTGTCGTAAAAGGCGACAAAACAACCCATCCTAGCTACGTGGTAGGGCCTCAAGCCCGTCGGATGGCAACCACCTTTGGTCTTAAGTATGCCGCCATAATAACCTTGCGTTGTGTTCCGGCATTAGTGACCCAAATTCCTGTACCTTTATGGAACAGCAGCGTTTGCGCGATGCCACTGGCGTTGCAAGCACCCATAGGCGACGGTAACTGCTAAATTCTAAGTGGGCCGTCAGCCTGTCTGTCAAATGTGTCTTGATCGTCGAAGCTGTAAGTTGAGATAGTCAAAAATAAAAGAGCAGCGGACTGGTATAAATACCTGGTATTTAAATATGCCGCTATAATAACCTTGTGTTGTGTTCTAGCATCAGTGACCCAAGTTACAGTTCCCCTACGCGTACGGCAGGGTGATAGCGGTACCCCTGGGGTCACAAATATCAATAGGCGACAGTAACTGCTTATTATTAAGTAGACCATTAGTCTGTCTGCAGTTCCGTAAAAAATATGGTAATTTTTCTGAATGATTCCGAAGCTTCCGATAAAAATATGATTACGATTAAAGTAAGTAGGCATATCTTATTTTCTGTCTCAACATTTTAAAACCTGTCCGTTAGCAATTGGGGACATATTTTTTTTCTGTAGGACAGCAGACAGGCTGACGGCCCGCTTAGAATTTAGCAGTTACCCTCGCTTACGGGTGTTTGCAACGCCAGTGGCATCGCGAACTCGCTGCTGTCCCATAAGGGTACAGGAACTTGGGTCACTAATGCCGGAACACAACACAAGGTTATTATGGCGGCATACTTAAGACCCAAGGTGGTCGCCATCCAGACGGGCTCGGGGACCTACCAGGTAGCTAGGGTGGGTTGTTTTGTCGCCTTTTACGACAGGCCGACCCCGGCCGCAGAGCTCGCTTGCATAAATAGGAAGAGATTCGAAAGCGTTGCAAAACTATCCCTTACTAACACTGTTAACCAATACGCTGCTCAATAAAAACATTTTTACATTAATAATTTTGAAACCATTTCAAAATGCATCTTGACATCTAAGCGAACTCGTCACACACAAATTGCCCCAATCTTAGTTAAATCGCATAAATCCTATTAACGGACTGGCAACAGTACACTTGGAGGGCTTCCAAGACTAATTAGTGCTCAAACTTAAACTTTGTAGGAGTGTTTCATTTGCACTATCGTACTTTAAAATCTTTGTTCGTAAATGAATAAGTTACTTTTAAGTCAATGTTTTAATTGGTAGAGTACAATACGTACTATAATTTGCGTTTATAGAGAGAATAGAGTAAAATGTGGTACATAACAATATATGAATGAATAGACTACTGCAGTACACTACTTATCCGTGCAGGAGCGGAGAAAGAATACAACCTCACCGGCCGGGGTCGTCCTGTCGTAAAAGCCGACAAAACAACCCATCCTAGCTACGTGGTAGGGCCTCAAGCCCGTCTGGATGGCGACCACCTTTGGTCTTAAGTATGCCGCCATAATAACCTTGTGTTGTGTTCTGGCATTAGTGACCCAAGTTCCTGTACCCTTATGGGACAGCAGCGTGTTCGCGATGTCACTGGCGTTGCAAACACTCATAGGCGACGGTAACTGATAAATTCTAAGCAGGCCGTCAGCCTGTCTGCTGCCCTACAGCAATAAAAAAACTGAATTATATATTGCAATATTAACATAAAACTTTACTCAGGTTTTAGTAAAAGATAGTCAGGTTTTAGTGTAGATAGCCAAGTAAACTTAACAAACTTATAAAAAAAATAAACAGATACGAGGAGAACATGGCCAAACTTGGGTAACATAGATGTAATTTCCATCAGTTACTGAAAGGTCTTTTATTGTAAGGAATTTATCACTTTTTTATCTTTACGAAGCCCTATAAAATGATGGCTTTAAAAAGGTGGCTTTATTTTATGTGCCGGATACCTAGGGATACGCAGCTAAATTAAGAACGTAGCTTTATAAATTACGTAGCAAAAGTTTAGTCATACAAAAGCAACTATTTAATTATAATTAAAACAGTACCTGTTGCGCGTCTCGTTGTCCGAAATGTCCAATATAATTCGGAAAGACAGTGAAATTATAAGATATCTTATGCTGCTGGCAGAAGTTCACAATGACGGGTAAGCACACGCCTGGGGCTGGGTTTCTGGCGCCGGGGGCCTCTGTCGGCGTGGGGAAGGTCACCACCGCAGATCGGTTCGCCAACTGGGATACATACTGTTGGCAAATCAAAAATAATCTTGAATAAAACTATATTTAAATTTACAAATCGCTGTAATTATAATAATAATTTATATTATATAAAGAAGGTGTTTGTATGATTATGATCAAGGTGGAAGCAAACACTGAGAAGCCATCTCCCTTTTCGCCAACGCTGGACTAGGTCAGTGACCTCCAGCCACCGTAGACAGTGGCTGCGGGCGGTGGGGGAAGTTCTTCGCCCGCACTTACACCACGAGGATCAAAGCACGTGTGCTGTACTGCATCCTATCCTCAATCCTGGAGTGACACACGAGAGCTTCAAAGGGTCGAAGTCTCCACCCTCGGCAAACCATGAAAGAGGCACGTTATGACATAAGGGGAGGGCTGCCACCGGCCTGGGCCATGGAATCATCCGGCTAGTTGTTCGCTAGCGCAGACCCTAAAGAAAAGGAAAACTGTGGGATTGTTAGTGGGTGGTCAGCAGTCGGAGCCTGACATATGTCCTGACTTTACCGCCGTTGAAGGGAGGAGGGGCTCACATAGAAGTTTCTTTGATAAAAAAAGGCGTATAATTATGTTTTTTTCTTTTGTTATAGTTCGGAGTGATGAGAAAGACACGTTATGTCATACATTTATATCACAGGAAGGAAACTTTATGCTAATAAAAGTAAATGATCTTATAATTTAATTTATAAAAACTGAACGAAGTTAAGTACCCGCTATCCTGTAAAGAGGGGTTAATAAAGACAGTCGAGTGGCGCGGAGGCATGCAGAATTTTCCTTTTTGATTCCGCAAAGCCGCCTTTGAGCTTCCGACTGGCTTTGAGCATAATAACTCGGGCGCTAACGTCACTTTACCCGCCGAGAATGTCAAGCTTTTATTTGTTAGTTTAGGGACGGAGCAGCTGTTCAATTTGTTTTATAACTATCTTTATTGCACGCAGAACAGTTTTTGAATAGTTGCTAGCATGTTGACGTTTTAAATGTTTTTACATTTCAACACTATTTAAAAACAATAATACATAATTTTATCCGTGCAGGGGCGGAGAAAGAATACTAACCTCTGCGGCCGGGGTCGGCCTGTCGTAAAAGCCGACAAAACAACCCACCCGAGCTACGTGGTAGGGCCTCAAGCCCGTCTGGATGGCGACCACCTTCGGTCTTAAGTATGCCGCCATAATAACCTTGTGTTGTGTTCCGGCATTAGTGACCCAAGTTCCTGTACCCTTATGGGACAGCAGCGTGTTCGCGATGCCACTGGCGTTGCAAACACCCATAGGCGACGGTAACTGCTAAATTCTAAGCGGGCCGTCAGCCTGTCTGCTGTCCTACAGCAATAAAAAAAAAAAAATAATTTTCATAATAAATGGAGCGGCATTTAGAGATATCTAAGGTTCCATGTTGAGCTGTGAGTATAGAACCTTAGTTCCCAAAGTAGTCTAAGTGGACCCCCAGTGGTCAACGGGAGTCTACGGTGACGTGACAAAAAATGAGGGTTCACAATTCGTAAGCGGGGGTCCACGAAAATTTATTTGCTTTCGATAGTGAAGAACTAAGATGTTGGCTTGACTTCAGCTATCAATGTAGGCAGATAATGTTTTAAGAAGCTCAGCGACTGTTACGAGTACTTGTAAAAACTTGCATATTCCATATTCAGTACAACGTATCGAGACTTGCAAAGCGCCACCGCTGCCGCCGCCGTGCCGTCCGCAATGCTTGTTCAGACGTGCAAAGGGACGAAATACGACTTGTGGTGTGTGTGCTTGCAATCTTACATGAACTTGTTTGATTCTTCGCCAATATAAATACGAATGCCAAGGATAAAATTTACTTATTTGTTACAGTTAATTAACCAGTTAATGTTCACTCGTTTTTTCGAACACTTCAAAAAAGTGAATTTAAAGAAGTGAAGAATTAAGTCGTGGTTGAAACTCAGCTGCAATGCAAATTTCTATAGTAACATCTAATCGTTACATTGTTTGTCAAGTTTTGGGAATATAGTAGAAATGTAGCAGGGAGTCCACCGGAACGAGCTAAATTTTGAAAGTGATCTATGAGAAAAAAGTCTGGGAACCTCTGGTATAGAACATCTCGGGACGTTGATGATCAGAAATTATATCAAAAAAAAATTTGATATTTTAAATCAAAAATTCACAGGTAGAAGGATAGTAACAATGAAACATATTCTAAGTATTCAAACACTAAACAGTCATTTTGATCAAAGTACATATATGTTAGTTTTGGATCTATATACGTATATACTCGATACGACTTATAAATATAAATTACAGGTCTAGTTTTTTCAAGGCACATTATTAGAGTTTAAGGCAGTTTTTATTGTCAATCTTCTTCTTCCTGTCCTTATCCTAAACTATGTGACCTCTATGCAGACGACTTGCAGATATACACACAAGCTTCTGTGTTTGAGTTATTTAAAGCATTTCACACAATAAACTCAGATTTAAACAGAATAATGCTGTGGAGTGATTCATTTGGGTTAAAAGTCAATCCACAAAAAACGCAGCTTATTGTCATCGGTAGTTCCAGAATGCTAGCTAAAGTTGAATGGGAAAAGTTGCCGAAAATTAATTTTGATGGATTATATATTCAGATTGGTGATAAGGTTAAAGACCTTGGTATTATTATTGACAGGGAGCTGTCTTGGCGACCTCAAATCGCTGAACTAAGCCGACGAGTTTACTTCTCTTTTAAGTCTCTTAATAGACTCAGAAATTTCCTACCGATTGCCACTAAAGTTAGGCTTGCAGAATCTTTGCTCATGCCCATTTTGGATTATGCCGATGCCAGCTATCTAGATATAACGCAAGAACAACTTAATAAACTTGAGCGCCTCCAAAATCTTTGTATCAGGTTCATATTTGGTTTGCGTAAATATGACCATGTTTCAGAATTTCGTACAAAACTCAAGTGGTTACCTATCCATCTTCGCCGGAAAACTCATATCCTTTCACTCGTTTACAAATTTATCTTTTATCCAAACGCCCCTATTTACCTAAGGAATCAATTCGAGTTTCTTAACTCGTCTGGCCTCCGAAATTTGCGTACATCTACTGAACTATCGCTTAAAACTCCTGTTCATACTTCTTCTTTTTATAATAACTCCTTCATTGTTCATGCTATCAAACTCTGGAATGCACTGCCTATTGCTATAAGACAAGCTAAGTCACTACCAACTTTTAAAAAATTGGTTAAAAATCACTACTTATCTTTAGTGTAACAACAAAACATATATTTATTTATGTATTCTACAAATATAGATATTTAAGTATGTTTATCTATTTATTTATTTATTTTATATGTATTATTGAATTTTATGTATATTATCTATTTATTATGTAAATAAAATATAATTATTATTTATTACCATACCTCCCTTCCACATCAATGTAACACCAATAATGTTCTATAGCCCGGGTTGCCTGGAAGAGATCGCTCTGTAGCGATAAGGCCGCCCATTGTAAGTCAAGTACATATTGATTGTGTAAATAAGTTTCATTGTGTTTATATAATTGATTTACAATAAAGTGTTATCTATCTATCTATCTATCTATGTGGGGGGGGGGGGGGCACAACATGTTCTCTCCTTCCGCTCTCCTCTATTAGCCGCCATCTGAACATTCAAACCCTTTTCATCCATATCATCTTTTACACAACCCATTCTTCTTTTCTTTGGTCTACCTTTCCTCTTGTATCCATCCACTTTCATTTCTAGCATCCTCCTTGTTACATGACGCTCCTCTCTTCGCATTATATGGCCATACCAGGCTTACTTTTCAGCTTCTCAATCACTGACGCTACTTTCAAACTTCTCCTGATATATTTATTTCTAATTTTATCCATTTTTGTAACTCCGCTCACCCATCTCAACATTCGCATCTCTGCTGCATGCAATTACCTTTCATCTCTCCTCTTTGTGGCCCAGCACTCTGATCCATACAATATGACAGGTCTTATAACGGACTTATAAATTTTACCTCTAAGGAACACCTATTTTGTTTTTTGGTCTCGGGGAAAAACCCTCTCTTGACGGGTTCCCCCGGCCCAGGAGGACCGAGGGACATGTGGGACTCCGGAAAAGATGTTCGGCCATCCGACTACCCACTAAAAACCCCGCTGTTCTCCTATCACCTACGCTCGGGCCTACGGAAATGTGGCCTGCCGATCTCGTGGCCCGAGCCGGCGCCGGCCTGCTCTTTGTCTTGAGGCGGGCCCCTTCTATAGTGTTGGCGCCAGGGAGTCAGGGTTTCGTCCCCCCGGCGCTCTCCTAACAACTCTAGGAGTTGAGGGGGCTGCGAAACAGCACGCAGCCCTCACCCTCGCGGCAATAGTGCGGGCCGCGGATCCTCCCCCGAGGGGCCGCCCGCGGCCGCTTTTTAGGGCGGCCAGAGGGTGACAACCTAAAAAAAGGCGATATTTGAGAAAAAACTACTGTATCAATTGTTTTAGAATTTTAAGGGTATATTTATACATATTCTAAGAATACACAATAAATTTTTGAAGAATAAAATTAAATATTTTTCGATTTACACGCGATCTCTTCTTTTAAAAGGCTGTAACTCAAAAACAGAATATTCATTTAAATTTTTAAGTACGTTATGTTTAAAGGTATAGACTAAGAAATATGCAAAAATAAAAAAATTCGATTATTTCGAAATTTCACACGTCTAAACGGCACTTGTGGATCGCAAATTGTTCCTGAGACCTGTCGCTATTTCATCCATCCTGCATTCATTCTGTTTTTCACATCTCGGCCTATCTCACCTCATTCTGGATTAATGATCCAAGGTACCGTAAGTTGGAGCAAGTTGGCAGAGACACGCCTCCTAGGGTAATCGGAGTGAAGGCGGAATTTACACTAAAGTTTATTTTTTTATTGCCTAATATATATTTTATATCTTGATTGCATCGTACTAACGATGAAGTCTTCCCGAAGAAACTGGCACATCAAGATCACTGGTGTTTATAACTAACTGGTTAACTAGCTTGATTATTAAGATATTTATGATTTTTTATTTAAAGGGAGACACAGCCTTGATTTTTCTTTGTTGTTTAGTTTATTGATAAAACTGTGGGAACCACTACATACACAATAATACAAGAAAATTAATTGAACAAGCAAAAATTGAAGAAGCGTTGGCTCCAGCGGCGCGGGCGCAGCTAAGACTATAAAACTACCAATAACAGTAAAATTTTCTATAAACCTCCTTTTTTTGATTATGGGGGTTTTTTACCCCCATAATCAAATATCGTGACATTAAACAGCAAATAAAAGGAATGCAATCAGTTCTGTAACTTTTAATTGTCACATAATCGGAAACTTCTTAAAAACGAAAGGACTATCAAATTGAAGAGTACAAATTTCCATTATTTTCCAATTAAAAATTAAATGGTATAAAACGTGCTGCGTACACAAAAACCTCACTCACTCTTTCCACGTCTTAATTGTGGTGAATTTACGCGGAACCCTAACAAAGGACACAAAGGGCAGGTGAGGCGAATTGTACAAAATGCGAAACACCTCAAATTCCTAACCAAATTACTGCGGATCCCCCGCTGTGATTATTTTAACTTGCCAAGTACACTGGACTTGTGTTTTGTTTAACCAAAGTCATACGCATTTTGCTGAAATTAACTTCTTTGACTCAAGCAATTTATAAGTCATAGAATAGCATTACAGCGTGTTTATGGTATAGTAATTTATATATTTGTCAAATTTATCAGTAATGACATAAAAAAGCAGGGCTACAATTACGAGCAAGTTAATATTGGTTCGCTACAAGCTTTCTTCCTGTTATGGCTTGGAAAGTCAAGCAGTTGTGACCTAAGCCAGATTTAATCAATTGTCTTGCGATCATTTACACTTAAAATGGAACATCGTAAACAAGGCACCATTGAAAGAAAGACGTGCATGTATGTTGAAATTATGAACAAAATAAATTTTACATCTTAACGTAAATTTTACATCTTAAACGTTAGAAAGAACATTTTCTGCGTAAGGTATAAAAAGATAATATCATCCGTATCATAGACAATATCGTTCATCGAGACAGAAGTTAAAATTGGAATAAAGAATTTTTTTAATACAATAATCAGAAAAGAAACTTACCTGCACTGCTGGGTTGGCTCTGAAGTAAGCAAATAGGGCTCCAGTGATAGCTAGTAGTGCGATGGCGTTTAGGGCAAGCTGGAGTAGTCTGAATTTGTGAGGAGATGGTTCTGAGCTAGCACCTCGCATGTCTCTCAGCATCTAAACCATAAGATTTTATTAAACCTGGAGTTCGGGATTTCTCAAAAATAATATAAATTTTCTTTTTGTTTTTTTTTGTATTTTTTCTGCACACAGATATAAAATAAATCAAATCAAATATAAATCATTTATTTCAATATCAGATTTAATGAATGTCAAAAATCTACTACCGTTTCCAATACAAAGAGCTGGCTAGAGAAGAAACGGCGAAATAAACTCCCCTGCGATGTTTTTTTAGTCTTGATTTATATTTGTCTTGTATTGTGTATAAATTTAATTACAAAATGAAATTGGAGCACAAAAAATATGAGTTAAAGTAAAGGCAATGTAATTATTTTTATTCCTCGTGTGTGCAGTCGTCAACATAATCATTAATGTTATGTTACACTAGCTGTGCCCACGACTCCGTCTCCGTTTATTTTGGATTATAAACCCTAAAATATAAATGAAATATGCAAACAGTCAGTATTATCGAATGCAACTGTTACGCCATGCGCCTCCGGAATACGTACGTTCGAACCTACAAAGTCTAGCCTAAGCTAAACTCTATTTCATATGATTGATGACATAAATCTGAGGTTAACTTAAATTGGAAATTCAACCTACAATGTTCAGCCTAAGCTGAACCCTATTTCATATGACTGATCATATAAATCTGAGGTCAACTTAAATTAGTATCCGAAACTTATCATTTATAACAAAAGCAATTTTTTTCTAAAATAAAAATAGCCTAAGTTACTCCTTGATACATCAGCTATCTGCCAGTGAAAGTCCCGTCAAAATCGGTTCAGCCATTTCAGAGATTAGCCGGAACAAACAGACAGACAGACAAAAATTGTAAAAAATGTTGTTTTGGTATATGTACCGTGTATACGTCCGAATGCACTTAGTAAAAAGCGGTTATTTTAATATTAGAAACAGATCCTCCAATTGTATTTATTTGTATAGATGAAAGAACGAGTGTTTGACGTGCTCCCGAGTGTTACAAATGTTACAACGGCGGTGGCTGAGAGTGTGTGGGGGGCGAAATATGGCCAACCTATGTCACGTGTAGGTCCACCAATCAGTGCAACCCTCGATTGTTGCGGAAAACTAGCGTGGCAAATTCAATTTAAGAAAATATTGTAACATTACGACGTTACATGGTGTAATATCCTTTCCCACACAGACGTTGCTTAATAGCTTTTTTAAACTTATATACTATTTTATCTGTGCAGGGGCGGAGAAAGAATACTAACCTCTGTGGCCGGGGTCCGCCTGTCGTAAAAGGCGACAAAACAACCTTACCCACCTTAGCTACGTGGTAGGGCCCCAATCCCGTCTGGATGGCGACCACCTTTAGTCTTAAGTATGCCGCCATAATAAACTTGTGTTGTGTTCCGGCATTAGTGACCCAAGTTCCTGTACCCTTATGGGACAGCAGCGTGTTCGCGATGCCACTGGCGTTGCAAACACCTATAGGCGAGGGTGACTGCTAAATTCTAAGCGGGCCGTCAGCCTGTCGCAATAAAAAAAACTTATTTGTTAAAAGTGTTTGAATTATTTCTGGGATTTTATTGTAAAAAGTATACTTTGCCCAATAAAAATTGTTTTGTATACTTTCCGGAGTTTACAATAAGGTGTAATTAATTCATCTTTGTTTCTTGTGTCTTTGATATGAACATCACTGAATTTAGGATAATCTGTGATATTTTTGTTAACATGTATAATACATTTTCCAAATTGTATTGAGACGCAACAGTCAATTTATTAATGTCTTTAAATTTATCCGTTAAGGAGTCCTACGGCCCCAGCCTATAGATCGCAAAAATAGCCCTTTTCTGCAGAACAAAGATGACATGAATGTCAGCAGCATTACCCCATAAAATATATCCATACTAATATTATAAATGCGAAAGTAACTCTGTCTGTCTGTCTGTCTGTTCCTCTTTCACGCCTAAACGGCTGAACGGATTTTGATGAAATTTGGTATGGTGATAGATGATAACCTAGAAATGGTCATAGGCTATAAATAATCACGCCATCGTTCTTAGGGGGTAGGCAGTAGGCAGATAACTAAATTGAGTTAGTGATTTTTTGTGCTTATCCGGTATCTATGAGAATCGGCCAACATCTATTTTTCATCCCCCTAAATGTTAGGGGTAGTCCACCCCTAAATTTTATTTTTAATTTTTTGACATTTTATTATTTTTATGGCAGAACAACGTTTGCCGGGTCAGCTAGTATATAATAATTAGACGGGCAGTGTCAACATCAGTCATAAGTCTAATTTTTTTCACGTCATAAGCCGCTCAGCTCGGTCAACTCACTAATCTATGAATACGAGTACCCCACTGTAATTTGGAATCCACAGTAATACTGAGAAAGACGGCTGACTCTACTCGTATGGTTTCTAACGGAGCATTATTTAATAGTATCTGATTTTTACCTTTTACATTAGGAAAAGAGAATGTTTTTTTTTATTGCTGTAGGACAGTGGACAGGCTGACAGTTCACTTAGAATTTAGAAATTACCATCGCCTATGGCTGTTTGCAATGACAGTAGCATCGCGAACACGCTGCTGTCCCATAAGGATACAGAAACTTGGGTCACTAATGCCGGAACACAACACAAAGTTACTATGGCGGCATACTTAAGACCAGAGGTGGTCGCCATCCAGACGGGCTTGGGGCCCTACCGCGTAGAACCAAATTAATTATTTGATAATAAACTATTAACACTAAACCAGTATACAATATTGGCTAGAGAATTGTTTACGCCATCAAACGTCGTTACTTGTCTGCAAGCCAAGCTTAGAAACTTGGAAAGCCTTTACAATATCTTTACTATCCACATATTGGAATACAAAAATATCACTACACTTTCTAACGTTTTCCCGAAGAAGTTTTTCAGCTACTCTTCTAGATGAATTCAACTTGATAGTTTCAACTGGAATAGCGACAAATAATTTCTCAAAAGCTCCAGCAGTCGCGCGTCTTGAACCTTCCTGTTTCCATATTTATAGTATTCCATATCGTTTTTATTTTAATACTAGATTCCTTTAGTATGCTATTTCTATGTAGTACTTTGGCGGCATAACATACTTTCCGGCATAACAAACTTTGAAATCAGGCAGAATAATTATATTATTTTCAAAGTATAGTTCATACAGCTTACGTCAGCTCACATAAATACCAGTAGCCCCCCATTCCTTGACATTTAAACCATGTTTCATTATCAACGTCATTAAAGTTCGAGATTTTATTAAAAAAGAGCATATATTTTAACGAAGCGCTTATGAACCAGCCCCACGAACTTTATGAGCAAGCGGTGGACGATTAAGAAAATTGGCAGGTGGACCGACAGCTTCCGTTCTTTCTTCTGTTATGAATAGTAACCAGTGGCGGAATGCCAGGCAGACCGAGAGACAGCTTGCGGCGCTTTATATAGAAGCGGTCGGTCTGTCCCTCACTCGTCCCCATTCCACACTTCGGAAGCGACTCGCATTGGTCGCTTATATTCCGGAAGTGCCTCTCTTTGGTTGTCCAAACATTAGATTCTCATCGGTCGCTTATACTCCGGAAGTTTTACACTCCGGAAGTGTGATTCTTATTGGTTGTCCAAACATTAGTTTCTCATTGGTCGTTTATACTCCGGAAATGTTACACTCTGGAAGTGATTCTCTTTGGTTGTTTTAAATATTAGTCAGTGTTACCAATAAGATAATTTTGAGTTCGATATTCATAACATTCACTTTGTCAGTTTATACAGCACTATTGCCACATGAGTAAATAAACGTACAGAGACAAAGATTCAACAACCGCGCCACGGTAGGTACATCACTACAAGTATGATGCGCGTGTGTGCGTGAGCACTGGAGGCTCGTCACGTACGGAACGAAACCTGTTTATACTGGTTCGGCCAGTGCTCAAACAAAGGGCTCACTCACCGCTCGCTGTGCTTCGCGTCGTGCGTGTTTGTTTAAATTTGAAATTTGAATTAATTAGAAATAGTGTAAATATAGTTTTATTGTACTGTGTGCATGAACAACAATCTAAAAAATAAAAACATATCTTTTTTTAATTATTCCAAAGACTCCACTAGGTAAGTAGTAAGTATAATTTATTTTTATTTTTGTTTAGTTTTTTTTTTTTTTTATCGCGTGGAACAGCAGACAGGCTAACGGCCCGCTTAGAATTTAGCAGTTACCATCGCCTATGGATGTTTGCAATACCAGTGGCATCGCGAACACGCTGCTGTCCCATAAGGGTACAGGAACTTGGGTCACTAATGCCGGAACACAACACAAGGTTATTATGGCGGCATACTTAAGACCAAAGGTGGTCGCCATCCAGACGGGCTTGAGGCCCTACCACGTAGCTAGGGTGGGTTGTTTAGTCGCCTTTTACGACAGGCCGACCCCGGCCGCAGAGGTTAGTATTCTTTCTCCGCCCCTGCACGGATAAAAATAATAGATACCTCATATAATATGTATCTGCCTCAATTTCGAAAGACACTCATATGGGTGCGATGGTGCAAAAAACGTTTTGGTATTGATCATAAATGATTTAAGTAGCTTTTTTAGTAAGTTGCACGAAATAGGTAATACCCATGGACTTAGTATACTAATAGGACTGAGCACTAGACCCGAAAAAACGAGCCGAGAGACAGGAAGATGCATAGAACGAAGGCTGTTTGCACGTGCCGGATCGATGAGGACTTTTTACATTTCCTTTATAATAGTGTATTGAACGATCCTACCAATTTTCCGCCTAGTCGGAATTTTTGTAACCTTGGATGTCTAAATTGACCGAAATTGAATTTAAATATCCTTCTGTTCAACAAAATCATAATCTATGGTTCGACATAACACTTGAAGTGCAATCGTTTCAACTATAGCTATCTTTTTTACTCACGTGCTTAGCCCATCTTTTGTACTTTTCATTAATGCTACTTGTCAACATGTGTGCATTATATCGGTATCAGTAAGGCGCGATCAGATTTGAAGAGTCAGTTACTATGAAGGTAACAAACATATTTTGTGTATAAAATCATTGTATCTATCTATTTCTTTTTACAAATAAAAAATATTTTAAATATAGCTTCTTTTTTTGTTGATGCTACCTTTCAAGTGATGTCATATCACCAACGGCTAACTTGGCGCGAATGGGTGGTACATAAAAAAGCTGACAAACGTTTTGTGTATTTATTTTAATCCTCCTGTGCCAACCCTATCAGAATAGGTAACAATTTTGCTCGCTCTTTAGAAGCTTGGTCTCTGTACGTTTACTTTACTTACTCATGTGCTATTGCATAGAAGGTATTAAAAATTAAAATTCATTAGAAATCATAAAAGTTCTGGTTAAGATATATTTGGAAGATCCTAAATGTTATAGCTCTTTCATACACTTCCTTGGTTTCACAATATCACATATTTCAAAACTCTCTCTCCGAATGGGATTCTTAAACTCAAATCTCTTTCCTGTTTTACAGTACAAGTTGTTGGCAAATGTTACTTAATTTAATTAGAAAAGCTCGTTCTTAACTCATTTTATTGTCAACGTGTGTCTCTAAAACTTTGTTCCAAGTTATAAACGGCAACGTGTGTTATAATTAATTTTAATTTGCTTAAATATTATATAACGGTTATATTTCATGACACATTAAACCAAGTTTAAATTTTAGCTAATATTAGCTTGATGGCTAATCTCTATTGACTTGGGTCATAGGTCTACGTGCTGGTCTACGTGTATTGTGATCACAACGAGGCTCACAACTGAACCCAATACTACACTCAAGTCTGTCACATCCCAGACAATGGTTTAATCCCATTGTTTGTCTTTGAGCCATTATTTCATTCAATTCTCTAAATCCAAAAATACTCGTATATGGAATACGCAGTGAAGTGTGATTTCAAGTATTGTTGGCAGTTTTGAATGGAATAGGATATTTAAAATAATTTTGATCTCTTGGTCACCTGGCAAGATAATTTCAATCAATATCTATTATTGGAAGACATTAACTTAACAATTCTAGTTATAGTTGTTCTGAGAGAAATTATCAAATCGAGCTGGCGTTTCAAACCTCCATAGGTCACGGTGACTTGGTATCAGTTGATTCATATGCCTATTTGCTGATCTACAGATTTAAAGAATTACATAATATTTGGAAATTTGTGTGTAAAAATCCATTAAGCTTTAATAAATTCAGTAATAAAATAATTGAAAATATTTATATAAGTCTACGCCATCATTGCTTTGTTGTGATTTCCAATTATATCCTAAATTGGACAAGAGTACGAAATTAACCGACAGTTCGTTGACAGATTTATATAAAAATATATGGACTATTACCTTTTTTGATTTTTTAATGAAAAACTTGCGCTTGCGCATTTTTTATTCAGGAGAGATCAGCTTAACTACCAAAAATCACTGTTAAAAATATCTAGGGGTAAGGCATAAAAAATAATAATATGGTTTATTCGTTTATCTCGTGATTAACATCTCCTATCTAGTGTGTTATTATTGCTGTATTCGTAGGTTATACGTCAGAACCCCACAAACACTACTGAGTATTGTCACAGGAATATACGCCTATTTACAGAGCCCTTCTGCTTTGAGGCTTTCATGCGGATAGGTGTAATTAAATTTAGTTTTACTAAACCACTACGAGCTACGACTGTCTGATCTAATTTACTTCATAATGGAATCCGAATCCATGAGTCTTATTGTTAATAAAATAACAAAACAAACTGTAAGGAATAGCAACAATGTTTTAAAAACATTTAAACAAACTATTCCAATAAAGTCTACCGCAGGGTCCCGGGAAAATCACGTAGTGGGTAAACACAATAATGAGTTCCATGCACACAAAATTACAAAATGTAGGACATCGTAGTCAGCGACGCAGATTGCCGGCACGTGTGTATTATGTTTTAGAAACATGAGATAGCCTCACATGCGACAATACTCGTTATTTCCTGTATACGATACGACAGCATTTGATGCATGCTGAAAATGTTGAGATGGATTAGTGGAGTTTTTCTTATTGCTGTACCATCGCCTAGGGGTGTTTGCAACGCCAGTGGCATCGCGAACACGCTGCTGTTCCATAAGGGTACAGGAACTTGGGTCACTAATGCCGGAACACAACACAAGGTTATTATAGCGGCATAAGACCAAAGGTGGTCGCCATCCAAATGGGCTTGGGCCCTACCACGTAGCTAGGGTGGGTTGTTTTGTCGCCTTTTACGACAGGCCGACCCCGACCGCAGAGGTTAGTGTTCTTTCTCCGCCCCTGCTCTTATTTGCACTGGTGATATACGTGACAATTCCTTTTTCTTCGCCCAGGGGTCGAAATTCACCCATAGTTCATAAAAAAATTAAGTTTCAACTTAATTAGTGTTCATTTGTCAAAGGCTATATCTATAATCCACGGTTTCATCACAGACTATAATCTGCATCAGTTTGAACAGCTTCATTGTAAAACTTCAAAAGGTTTTGCATTGCAAAACCTGCATTGTTAATCCGTTGCATATACATTCATTCACATTTTGTAAACACTATTCTCACAAATGTGCAATTCAGATTACTTATACATCATTTTCTTTATGCCTGAGAAAGATGTATTATTATTAGTAACTGTATAATTAGTAATTACTGATATATTTAAATATTATTATTATAAAATTAACCTGAACGGTCTTTCCCAGGCCATAAACTCTTATTAAAAAAAAAACAAAGCGTAAGTAATGTATACATGTTTGTGTATGTAGTGTATAATTCGAACAGTATTTGCGTAATGTTTATTTTAATTAATTTGATGTATTTCTAATGGATTTTAAGCAAAAAAATATAGCTCTCTGCGCTTGTCCTCCATATAAACTTTAACTGTGCCAAATTTCATACTCCTCCGTCCGCGCAACTTTTGTCAAAAGTACAAAGTTTTCGCTTCACGTATTAGTATACAGATTTGAGTCACAGTTTAGGAGACGCCAAAGCAGTACTCTGGCTAGTCTATCTCATTCTGGAGAAAGGAAATTTTCTTTGCGCTGATGTGGCTCGTACGGGTTTTATAACGGAAATGTCTTTGCTCTCTCTTTGAGGTGCGAGTCGGATACCTCTTCTCTTTGGCCCTTACTTCGTTCAGAATGGGAATTGGCACAAGCCGGCTATCGCCACTCCAAATAGCGCTGGCAATGAACGCGGATTTCAACAGCTCGGGGAATGTTCTTCCGGCTTACTCAAAGCTAATGAACCTCAGCTTCAACTCAGGGTAGGCAGACTTACGGGGACCTTTCTCTTCCGCAGCCATGGTTCACATGGTCAACCTCGCACTATGGTGGCCAGAAGTCATTCTCCAACTTGTAGAATTCTAGTTGATGTGCTTTTACAAAAGCGGGAGTGACACAGACCCAAACCCTGCCGCTCACATTTCGCCACCTTGCGGAAATATCTGCTTCACAAAAGGAGTCAACGGTTTCCTATAGTCATCAAGCATCATCCGTGTAATAAGTTTACCCTATACCGATATTCAATGAGCAAAGAGCAAAATATTATAAAGCATAACTAATATATATAATGCTTAAAATGTTTCAAATGATCACAAAATGGAAAATATTACAAATAAAGAATGCCAAAAATGAAATTTCAATCGTTTGAAATAGCTCTCAACACTTGAAAGCGTTTCGCATTTATTGTTTTATTTCCCATCTCTCCGCCGTCCTTCCGTGCACCGTTTCGTTAAACGCTTCATGCATCCTGCACTTTATTCCGCAGCGATGCCAGAAACGTTCCACAAAATCAAATAAAACAAAAACATTTTACTGTCGCCATTTTCAGGTACAAAAGTTATTTACAAAAATCATGTTGGTTATAGCTAAATAATTTTTATTTGTATGTATTAATTATGGTGTAAAGGAAATCTATCAAGATTATAATCCGTGCAGAACTGAGTACGAATTGTAATCTCTGCAGCTGGTTTCTTAATGATATACATATAAAAGACGATAAAACAAACCTAGCTTCGTGGTAGTGCTCCAAGCCCGTCTCGATGGAAACCACCCTTGGTCTATAAGTATGCCGCCATAATAACTTTGTGTTGTGTGTCCATATGGGACAGTAGTGTTCATGGTACCCCTAGCGTCGCAAACATCCATAGGACGGTAATTATTTACTATTCAGCTGTTCCTAACCAATAAAAAAGTCGAAGTCATATGCTGGTATACCTCGTTAATTAAGCGATAAAATTCATATGCCGGTTTTTTATATCTGTCATCATCATCATCTTTGCGTTGTATCCCGGTTGCAGCCCAAACTCTCGCTTCGGCGCCCGGGGTCCGCTTTCCGACTTTTTCTTCTCCACTTCGCACGGTCTTCAGCATCCCTGGTAGTGAGACCATTGGCACGCATATCACCCTTTACGACGTCAAGCCAGCACTTTTTGGGTCTACCCCTCCTGCCGGGGCCGGCGGAGGCGGCATGGCCAGACATTTGTTACCCACGTAAGCATCCGGTTGCCGTAAAACGTGGCCGTACCAACGAAGCCGACACTCTTGTAATTTAACCGAAATGTCACGGACATGAAGACTGCCGCGAATGCGGGAGTTCCTAACGCGGTCCTTCCGCGTCACTCCACACATCCACCGCAGCATATTCATCTCCGTGACACGCAGCTCTTGCTTGTGTCGCTCCAACACCGGCCACGCTTCACAGCCGTATAAAAGGACAGGCCTAATGATGGTCTTATAGACCTGTCCCTTCAACTTTACCGGCATCTTGGGGTCACAAATGACACCAGTTACCTCCCGCCATTTGGCCCACGCGGCAGCAATGCGTGCCTTGACGCATTGCTATATCTGTCTTATGGTATAAAGAAACGACGATCAAAGCCATTTACCGGTGTCATACTTTAAGCGTGTTGTTACTGTAATTTTACCTAAAATTCAACTATTAATTTAAACTGCAGTTGCAGACAACTTAAGAAAAACCAGATTATAACATTATCCCTTATTTTATTTTAATATATAACAACGGTTGTCGACCATTTAAATAAGAATCTTCCAAATAACTTGATGAGCTCTAATTATTGGAGAATACTTGAGACTCTTACAACCTTCAGCGAAAAGACACAATGAAAATTACGTCATTCATTATTATATTTCTCATTACGTTAATTAAAATATTGTGTAGCCATGTAACACGCTCTACGAGTACACAAGTAAAACACCTTGCTCATTACTAATTCTCAGAATAACAATGTTATCTATATTATTATTTACCGATACATTAGTCTCCATGCAGAGGCGAAGTAAGAATACTAACGTCTACGGCCAGAGTCGGCCTTCGTAAAAGGCAAAAAACAACCACTAGCTACGTGGTAGGGCTCCAAGCCCGTCTAAATGGCAGCCACACTGGGTTTATAAGTATGCCGCCATAATAACATTGTGTTGTGTTCCGGCATTAGTGACCCAAGTTCCTGTACCCTTATGGGACAGCAGCGTATTTGCGATGCCCCTAGGATTATAAACTACTATTAATTAGACCGTCAGCCTGTCTATCGTTCCTCAGTAATAAAAAATGTGAATGTAACTCCGTCTGTCTGTTATGTTTCCACGCCTAAACGGCTTACCAATTTTGATGAATTTCGATATAGATATTGCACCTTGGAGAAGGACAAAGGCCACTTTTTTATGTTAGTTATGTATTGTCAAATAGGCACAGATGATAATGACGCAGTGAAAGTTTTCATAGAGGCCACTAAAAACCCCCTTAGTAAAACTAAATGATGACAATTCTTTGCTTTCTGCGAGTACTTGAAGCCGACGAACTGGGCCTGATTATAGAGTATCCTATTTGATTCGAAAGCTGAGAAATGCACAACTTTAAAAATAAGAAAACATTTTTTTTATTATAATAAACATTTATAATCAACGGAAATATATTTCGCGAGACAAATAATATTTACATAAAGGTCGTTGCGCTGTCAGGTTTGTTTTGACACTGTCGGTACGTTACTGGCAAAATGCTTTGACAGGAACCAATTTTATCGGATTTATATTAAGCTCTGCTATTTTTTTTCAATACTTTTGTTCATTTGTCGATATCTGTAATAATTCAGATGTCGTCATAATACGATGATAGTCTAAATTATGCTCGAATTTTGAATAATAAATAGTGAATAATCTCTTAACAACTGGACCTGAAACTATTACTGAAAACATCGCTTTCAATAATCTAATAGAGTAGAAATAAACTCACCCGATGATGCAGAGACATGTTACTCCCATTTTGAAATCTAACGATCGTCTGCAGAGACGCTGGTGTGGACATGCTCTTAGTAATTGAGGAGTTTCCTGCCTCCTTCTCTTGTTGTTCTTTGAGGAGCAGTCCCCTCGCAATTTTCGCGTTCAAGCTTTTGTTGACATGTTGGTGGGGAAGCAAAGGCGCTTCCATGGTCTTGGTTGTATATGAAGGTGACGAGGTTTGGCTGAATGAGTCCGAGGAGACGTTTGAGTCTTGTCTCACGCTAATATTTGAGCCGGAACTCGGTGACCTAATTAAGATTTGATGTCTTATTATGATTATGAAATACATGTTGAATTTTTCTTCTTCTGGATTCAAAATTAGTTTCTTTTACAGTCTTCGGAATTAATAAAAAAAACAATCCTGCGATCTTACCTCTTCATTGGTTGATTTTGCGTGACCGTGGGCGGTGGTGAGAACGGATTATCTGGTATTTTAGTGGGCGGTCTTTTCGGCACTGGTGGCTGAGGGTTTCGGTTGCAGTCTAGTTTTGGTTGCGCAGGGAGAGGTGCCACCATTCTTCTGCTAGAAAACAAAAATAAGGTACTGAATCGCTAATTACTAATTAAAGTGATACAGATTAGAAAAGCTCTTTTCGTCGGTTGTTTTACGCACTATGTATAAAAGGGATTTATTTAATAGACATATAAGACGTGTGAGAGTGATATTGAAAGAAGAGTGAATGTAGGAAACATGGTGAATGGAGCTTTGCACTCCTTTATGAACAGTCGGAAGGTGTCTAACAAGGCTCGTCTGGCTGTGCATGAGGGGGTGTTGGTTCCGACACTCATGTACGGAAGTGAAAGTTGGGTATGGCAGAAGAAACATGAAAGCAGAATAAATGCAATTGAGATGAGAGCGTTAAGAAGTATGATAGGAGTTAAACTGAGTGACAGGATAAGAAATAGTGAGATAAGGAAACGTTGTGGTCTGAAAGAAGATGTAGTGACAAAAATTGAGAAAGGTATGCTGAGATGGTTTGGCCATGTTGAGAGAATGAATGAAGAACGATTGACGAAAAAAGTGTATAAGGCGAGTGTGAATGGAAGTGTTGGAAGAGGTAGACCTAGGCGGACGTTTCGAGACCAGATCAGGGACGTTTTGAAAAAAGGCCAGGTCAAGAGTACCCTAAACCGAAGGGCATGTATGAAGGGAATAATGAAAGTGGACGAAGCGAAACAAGTATGTAAGGATCGTAGCAAGTGGAAAGAAGTGGTCTCTGCCTACCCCTACGGGAAAGAGGTGTGATTATATGTATGTATGTATAAAACACATACGAAATATATTTAAATATTTACTAATTACACCAAAAATCTTTGGCTTCATTTTGGAATAAGCAAACGAAATATTATATATACTATGAATAAATCTTGGAATGTGTTAATCTTGTCTGTGGCACCATATGATGGGTAGGGTATCCTAAGTCTAAGGGTTGTTCTTTAGACCCAAACATAAGTTACCTGTTGCAGTTGCCATTAGAATCTGTGTTCTGAGGTCTAGGAGGTGTTGGTGGTGGCACTCGGCGGGGTGGCTGAGGGGATCGGCGTGGAGGTGCCGGTGGTGGGACGGGCAGCGGCGGTGGAGGCACCGGCGCCGTGCGCTGCGGGACGGGTGGTGGGGCAGGCGCGGCTACCACCACAGGAGGTGGTTGCAACTAACACAAATAGAAATTTCACATATATTATTATTATAAGTTTTAAACCCGTGCGTGGGCGGAGAAAGAATACTGACCTCTGCGGCCGGGGTCGGCCTGTCGTAAAAAGCGACAAAACAACCCTAGCTACGTGGTAAGGCCCTAAGCCCGTCTGGATGGCAACCACCTTTGTAACCACCTTAAGTATGTCGCTATAATAACCTTGTGTTGTGTTCCGGCATTAGTGACCCAAATTCCTGTACCCTTATGGGACAGGTCTTGTGGTCGGTTATGGGTTGACAGGTGATCTCAATATATTTCTCGAAGTTTTCATTATGAACTAATATAGTGCTAAATAATTTTGTTGCTTGTAAAATCGCTTGAGTTAAGCTGATCTGGTAGATTTTTAGTCTAGCAAAAATACTGATTGACGAAAAAATTTGCCATTTTTACATATTACACGATACTACGACGATACCCTGGTTTTCCATCTGACGCAGGATTCAACAGAATTTTGCATCTAATTCTATGGATCTATATAAAGACGATGTTAATAAAAAGGAGAATAAGAATGTACAAAAAGTACCTTGATGTGAGCTCTAGGTGGTGCCAGCCTAGACGGTGGGCAATACGGTAAGGCGTCTGATGGGCAATAGACAAATCCCGTCGGCCTCTGCGGTTGTGGCGCGCATGCTGCGGTGGAATGTCGCCTTGGTGTTCCATTGTTGGGCCGAAGTAGTTCAAGAAGTTTTTCGCCAGGAGTCGCTGCCAAACTTCCGGCACGGCCACATCTTTCAAAAGTATTTTTCAGATAAGTACCCCTACTTTTATACCCCTTACGGTTGCCAGTAATGTTCAGATTAAATAATATAATATATTATATACTTTATGAATTTTGTGATATAGCTACCACAAAAAGCTTAAATATGATGTAAAAGTTGACTACTTTGGGCCCCTACTTCAGGACATGTCTTAGCTGTTTCAAACTGTCACACGCATTGTGATCTTGATTGACACGTTAATACGCGGGGCCCAAAGTGAGGCATCGGTAAAATATATTCCCATATTTTTAAATAATATATTTATATAATATCTAATTTTAATTTGATAAGTTGTTAAAAGTATATTGTAGGTTTTAATCTATTAAGTTTTGTAATAGATCATGCCGATATATTATAAGTTTAACACGTCGTCCTGCCTGCATATCTATAATAGTTTTTAATTAATATGAAGGATAGAAATCATGTTAGATATAGTGACAATTCTGTAAACAAATGTTAAAAAGTTCTGTTTTATTTGATGTATTCTCAACAACGTGCGCACCGCCAGGACTCAGCTGCAGCCTGTTTTCGCCCCCAACATGCCCCTAAAGACGAAGATCGAGGTCTATAAGGTCTATCTTTACTCGAGGTCAACCTACGGAGCCCCAGCATGGCTAGTGCTGTGCTCGGAAGCTTAACAAAACAAGTGTACACAATTGCGGGTAGTTTTGAAGACGGTAATATTTTAAAGAAAACTCCCTTTTTTTTTTTTTATTATCTAATTTATTTAGGGGCTTTTTATAAGAATATAATGTCAGCCCCATTTTATCCTAATTACATATTACAAAAAAAATCTAATTTCTAAATCTTAAAATTATTATAAATGAAAACTGCGGCAGCAGAGAGCGGCCTCGAAAGGATGCTCTGGAAAACGCCCACTTCCCACAAGTTTACTCGCAGAGATCGTACTAGTCGCTCCCTACTGTCTTTCGTTCGGACACATTCCATCAAGAAATGGTGTACATCATCAATTTTTCCACAGTTTGTGCAATAAGGACTATTGCTCCTGCCCACCAGGTGATAAAATTTATTTAGTGGAATGTGTCCGGAGCGCAATCTATGAGCTATTACACACATTCTTCTATCAACCTCACTATTGGCAAACCAGGGGATACGAGGAGGCTCGCTTTGTAAAGTTTTATACCAGATGCCTTTTTCCCTAGATATTACGTTAAAATACTCTTTCCATTCTTTATAATATTCTTCTTTGTATTTCACTAAAACTTCAAAACTATTTGCTTCAATTAACAACTCCGAACCTTCAGAAATAGCCGATTTCGCCAGTCGATCCGCGTCCTCATTTCCCCGTAAGCCAACATGCGATGGAACCCATTGCAACACCAGCTCAATATCCTTACCAAGGAAGTTTAAGATGTGTTTTAATATATCATAAGCAATCGATGTACCTCTGCGTCCAGAGGCACATAGGGCTATATGCTGGAGAGCACTTTGACTGTCAACAAATATAACACATTTAGCACAATGCATTCTCTGTAAGTATTTAAGTGCTTCTGATATTGCAACTAGTTCCGCTGTCATTATACATAAATTATCATTTAATAGTTTAAAAAGGCCATTATTGCTATTACTATAATCATAAAATGCTGCTCCAAGACCTCTATCAGATTTTGAACCATCTGTAAATATTTTAATCCACCCATCATATTTGGAGTGTATTTCTTGTACGACTTTATTCTTAAGGATGTTGGTATCATAGGATTTCTTGTTTAAAGTAATATTATCTAATTTTTTACAAATTATATCATCTACTTTAATACTTGATACCCAAGTATTAAATTTGTACATTTCTAAAGGATAACTTGATGCTAGATTGTGATTCTTTATGTTAGAATATAATTTTACTAATAATGGAATTTTCTTATTTTGCCAATAACTATTTGATGTATAATTTAATAGAGTGTCTAATAGTTTTATAGTCACATTATTATCAAAAGATTTTACTTTCAAGAGATATTTAGTTGCTAGGAATTTTCTTCTCAAAACTAGAGTAGGAATACACGTTTCAGCTTCCATTACATGGATTGGAGTGGTGCGAATGAAACCACCTATTATCCTTAAAGCTTGGTTTTGTACTTTGTCAAGTTTCGATACATGAGACTTAACACTACTATCATAAAGAAAGCTCCCATAATCAAATCTACTCCTAACGATTGATATAAATAATCTGCGTAAGTGTTTAGGATGTACACCCCACATTGGTCCCGCTAATATTTTAAATAAGTTTAAAAATCTTTGTGTTTTTTTCCAAGTTTCATTTATATGTGTTCCCCATCGTAAATTACTGTCCAACCACATTCCTAGATATTTAACTTTATCAACACAGCTTAACGTATCCCCATAGATATTTAAGTTTATGTGCTGTCTTCTACGACCCCTACTGAATAAACAAACTTTAGTTTTTTCATTTGACAACTTCAATCCCAAAGATTCTAATAAAGAAGTCATTAAATTTAGAGCTTCTTGGAGCTGTATGACACTTTTATGAATTTTATTTGAATTAATAAAAATCACAAAGTCGTCAGCATATTGCGATATAACTACATTGGTGATACTTTTACAAATCTTGTGAGTTAAAATATTGAAAAGTAAAGGGGACAACGGGTCACCTTGCGCGATTCCTTTACTAGTCCATCTTACTAATGAATGTTTCTCTTTATCATTATCAATCGTGATTTGGAGGTGTCTTCTTTAAGAAACTCCCATATGTAAGTACAAATGTTTTTACCAACATTGATCTGATCAAGTATTTCAATAACTTTTTCTACCAAAACATTATTATAGGCGTTATCAATATCTAAAAAGCATGCCAACGTTGGCTGATTTTGAGAAAACCCTATTTGTATTTGACATACCAATTTAACAAGACAGTCTAAGCTGGATTGACAACGTCTAAAACCTATTGTATGCATTGACAAGACATCATTTTTTTCCACGTACCATTCTAATCTTTTACAAATGATAGTATGGAATATCTTACAGGTACATGATATTAAAGATATAGGTCTTAATAAAGATGACTCGGTATGATTATTCAAAATTTTAGGAATAGGTACAACGCTTATATTTCGCCACTGTTTAGGAATGTAGCCAGTCTTAAGAATTGTGTTGTATATATGAACAAGATAAAGCTTTACTTTCTTTGGCAGATTATATATCATTGAATAACTTATTTGATCATTTCCCGGAGCAGTATCTTTTTTCTTAAGGCTATTATTGAATTCTTGAATAGAAATATCTATTTCCAAAGATGTGTTGTTAGATTTAAGTATCGGACGTGAAGGCATGACAAAATCAGGAGCAAGAGTGTGTAATAAATCATTTACTTTAGCCGTACACGTACTAAAACTTCTATATTTATGCCCTTTTATCCACCGCATCTTTTTCCACATATCTGATACACTAGTGGATTCATTAATGTTATTACAAAAGGTTTTCCAAGTTTCTAATTTAGCTTGATTTATAAGTCGTTTAGTTTCAGCAATGTGATTTTCTAATATAGTTAGATTGTTTGGTGTTGGATTTCGTCTAAAATTAGATAGTGCTAATCTACGTTTTGCAACTGACTTCGAAAGATAAGGATTCCAGAAAGGTTTAGGTTTAAATTTGGAAAAAGGGTCTGCACAAACTTTTATACAGGGTATAGTTTTATCGGCAGCAGAGTTAATTTGTTCAATTAAACTGTCATATTTCATTTGTACATCATGACATATAATGCCAGGGTCTGAAAATGTTTCATGTAAGATTTTTTTGTATGAATTCCAGTCAGCTCTCTTTAAATTTCGGATATTATGAATACGTTGTTTGCTTGCATGATGTGGCCTTTTAATTTTAATAATTATATGGTCACTTCCCAACGTATCATTAGTGGTATTCCATAGACAGTTTATTGCAACATCTGTTGTAACAAATGTAATATCTGGCGAACTTTCTTGAAGAACATTGTTCACTAATTTAATTCTAGTAGCTTTACCGTTGTTTAACGAAACAAAACCATTATCTAAAGATGAATCAAATAATTGCGTTCCCCTAGTGTCACTTTTATAAGACCAATTAGTATGGTGGGCATTGAAATCCCCTGCAACAATAGTCTTACGAGGAAAACTTTTAAACAAGAAATCCCAATCAAGTTGAGAGGTTCTATTACTAGAAGGACAGTATACACTTACAATGTTTTCAATAAAGCTGCAATTAAATACTTTAATATGTACGACCTCGATAGCACAATTATTTAATGTAAAAGTAGTTTTTTGTGATTTTAAGGAGTTATGTATAATAATAGCAACCCCTCCAAATGAATCTGATCTGTCACATCTGTATACCGTGTATCCGCTCACATAAAATTCAGAATCTGGTTTGAGCCAAGTTTCACTTAAAATTGCAATATGTACCTTTTCTTGTATTAAAAGACATTCAAACTCAGTTTTTTTCGGCTTGATACTTTGTGAGTTCCACTGTAATATATTAGTCGAATAATCCATAAATTAAATTTAACATTGACTCTAACCATTTTCCCTTGGTTTTTTTAACAATAAAAGATGTGATAAACTCCGACACTATTTTAAGGCTCTCAATTATTTTCAAATCTAGAGTAATATTTGCAAAACATATATTTTTTATTTGTCTAATAGCTTCCCAAAAGGAAAGGGTACGTTTTTTAGAACTTCCTGCCGAGGGTTCTTCTATTACTTCAGCTGTCTTATATCCATTATAATCTTGTTCTAAATTGGTTTCACTAAATGCCTGAATGTCATCAGTAGGTACATTTTTATTTACAGATTTCACCTTAACTGATCTAGGTTTGATCACTACATCCCTGTAAGAAGGACTTTTTATCTCATTTTCATTATTATTAGCAATTTTGTCTGTTCCGCTATTTTCTGTAATTATGTTTTCCAGTTCATTGCTCAAGACAAGAGGTTGTTTCAGTTTCTCTTTCTCTGTTAAATATATTTGCAGAGCTTTGGAATACGTTAAGTTTTCTGCGCTCATTATAGCTCTGATTTCTTTTTCTTTAAGAAAAACTGGACATTTCTTATCTAAAGACATATGATTACGTTTGCAATTAATACATTTATACCTTGTCGTTTCGCAGTTTTCATGTGATCCCCCACATTTTGGACATATTATCTTCTTACTAGGACACTGCCTTCGTAAATGGCCAAATTTCCAACAATTAGAACATTGTGCAACAGGGAAAGTGTAACGCTCCACTTTGAGTTTACATCCATATACTTCAACAGTTGCCGGAACCACTGAACTTCGAAATCCTATACGCACAGTTTCACTTTCCACCCATTTTCCCTCTTCCGTAACGCGCCTTAACCTTTTTACCGATACAATCTCCTGTTCACAAGAGAACAAAGTGTTCAATTCATCTTCTTTAATGTCTAATTCGATATTTTTAACAACTCCATAGGATATATTTAATTCATGGGTAAAATTACATCTATATCCTAAATTACTTATATTCATCATCATCATCATCATCTCAGCGTTCATCCCGGTTGCAACCCAAACTTCCGCTTCGGTGCCCGGGGTCCGCTTTCCGACTTTTTCTACTCCACTTCGCACGGTCTTCAGCATCCCTGGTAGTGAGCCCATTAGCACGCATGTCACCCCTTACGACGTCAAGCCAGCACTTTTTGGGTCTACCCCTCCTGCCGGGGCCCGGCGGAGGCGGCATGGCCAGACATTTGTTTCCCACGTAATCATCCGGTTGCCGCAAAACGTGGCCGTACCAACGGAGCCGACACTCCTGCAATTTATCCGCAATGTCACGGACATGAAGACTGCCGCGAATGCGGGAGTTCCTAACGCGGTCCTTCCGCGTCACTCCACACATCCACCGCAGCATATTCATCTCCGTGACACGCAGTTCTTGCTTGTGTCTCTCTAACACCGGCCACGCTTCACAGCCGTATAAAAGGACAGGCCTAATGATGGTCTTATAGACCTGTCCCTTCAATTTTACCGGCATCTTGGGGTCACAAATGACACCAGTCACCTCACGCCATTTGGCCCACGCGGCAGCAATGCGTGCCTTGACGTCGCAATCGATGTCACCAGACGCATGAAATACAGATCCCAAGTATTTTACTCGGTCCGTGCGCTCGACCGTGTCACCGCCTATGCGTACGGGTGTGGGATCTGTGGAGTTACAGGCCAAGTACTCGGTCTTCGCCACATTGAGCTTCAGACCACCGTTCTCAAGCGACTCCTTCCACGCCTTCACGCGTTGCACCAGCCTACCCCTGTCTGAATCTGTCAGCGCGATATCATCAGCATACATGAGCAACCACGGGGGCTGCTCATGTGAGTTTCTGATGCTGTCTGACAATACGTCTAATACCACGCTGAACAGAAACGGACTAAGGACGGATCCTTGGTGCACCCCAACGGTGATGGGGAAAGGTTTTGTGTCGCCAACAGCGGTCCGAACTACGGAATCGGAGTCATGGTACATGTCTTGGATGATGTCAATATAGGCCTCTGGAACCCTTTTGAATCGCAATGCCCACCAGATTATCGCACGAGGAATACAGTCGAAGGCCTTCTGCAAGTCCAGAAACAGGCAGTGCAGAGGCGTATTCTTCGTCCTGTATTTCTCCGCGACAGTCCTTAGGGCAAAAACTGGGTCCATGGTCCCATGTCCAGGGCGAAACCCATACTGACACCCCGAGACAGTGCACTCCTGCCGAATCCGAGAGTCGATAAATTACTTATATTCTCACATTGTATTAATTGTTCAGCATTTTCTTTATTTTCAAATAATAATAGTACTTTAAATGGATTTTTGTATGTAATTTTTAATATACCTTTTATATTTTCAGATCTCAAAAGTTTAGCCAAGCCGATTTGTTTCGGCAAAGCATTTTCTTTCGAAGTGATAAACACCCCATAATTATTACTTTCTATTTCTCCGTGTATGTGCTTAGTATACGTTGTGTTGTTTCTATTATCATAATTCCTAGAAGAATTATACTTACGTCGCCCCTTTTTCACGGTAAGAAAATCTGAATCATCTGATGTCATATCTTCATGAATTCTTTTGTCAGCAGGTTTTGTCAAAACTTTGCTAATACTATTTTCCTTATCAGATTCTTCCGGCCGCATAACTTGTTGCACACTTATACTACTTGAACACGTACTTAAATTATCCACATCACTGTTCATTTTTGTTTAAAAGAAAATATGAAGGTAGTTTACGAAACACGGACATCGCGTATTGCGACAAAAGTGTCTGAACGCAATGACGTATCACGCGCGACTGAAAACTCCCTTAAATACTATAATAAAAAAAAAACAACCATATTCCTAATACTAGCTATGTCAGTAATTGCTGGAATAAATTTACTGTTGACACTCAGTAGGTATTGAATATTCATTATCATGAAATTAAGATCCTAAAACTGATATTTTATTCAAATTTGAACACTTTTAAATGAATATTTAAATCTAAAAGTTTACGCAATTGTACCAAGGTAGGTTTGAATAATAATTGCATTTCCGGAAATTTTAATAGCCCTACTACATTGGAAGTTGCCAAAGACGCCAGATGGATTTTCGTTTTGCTAATTCATAGCAATGGAAGGGCGCCGTTTCGTTTCTTCTTGGGAGGCAAATGGGTAATTAAGGCAATATGGTTCTTCGAAGACCTTCTGGCGTAACGGTTAGCATTACACTTGCGGAAGTCACGGGTTCAATTTCCGTCCAGCGTCTGGGTGTTTTTGTATATATTTATTTATTTACAAAAAAGTATATAATATGTAGTATATCAGTTGTCTAGTACACATAACACAAGTGCTATGCAACTTAGTTTGGGACTAAACGGCTTTTCGTGAAATTCTTCCTCCTGTCTTTATTCTACATTAAATAGGGTCGGCACAACATGTTCTCTTCTGCCACTCTCCTCTGTTGGCAGTCATCCCAACATTCACACCCTTTTTTGCCATAACATCTTTTACGCAATCCATCCATCTTTTTTTTTGGTCTAACTCTACTCCTGCATCCATCCATCATTCTATCATTTTCCTTGTTATATGGCATTCTTCCCTGCGCATTACATGGCCAAATCACATTAGTCTATTACTTTTAAGTTTTTCAATAACTAGCATTACTTTCACAGTTCCTCTAATATAACCATTTCTAATTTTATCCATTTTCGTAACTCCACACATCCATCACAACATTCTCATCTCCACAGCATTTTTTTTATTGCTGTAGTACAGCAGACAGGCTGACGGCTCGCTTAGAATTTAGCAGTTACCGTCGCCTATGGGTGTTTGGAACGCCAGTGGCATCGCGAACACGCTGCTGTCCCAAAAGGGCATGCAACAAACACTCTTTCGTCCCTCTCCTTTGTGGCCCAGTATACCGATCCATCGGATTTTTAAATTTTACCTTTGAGTTTAAGTGGTACTCTTGGGTTAGTAATTGTTCCTGAGATCTGTCGCCATTTATCCATCCTGCATTCACTCTGTTTTGTACATCTCGATCTATCTCACCACCGTTCTGGATTAATGAATTTATGTGCTATGTTTCAATATCTTATCGTATATCTTTAAACGAGCAATTCTTGTATATATATATATATATATATATATATATATATATATATATATATATATATATATATATATATATATATATATATATATATATATATATATATATATATATATATATATATATATATATATATATATATATATATATATATATATATATATATATATATATATATATATATATATATATAATTGAAATCTCGGAAATTTAGTATACGGGGGTTTCGGGGGCGATAAATCGATCTAGCTAGGAATCATTTCTAGAAAATGTCAAAAGGTGGCGTTTGAGTAGTCCCAATTTAAACTGAAAAATGACTCTTCCTGACATCTATCGGCGAATAATAATACTATTTTTTTTTAATTGCTTTAACGACACAAAAACACTAAAGCTATTCCAGCAGATGGCGTTGTTAAGTAACACGAAGTCAATGAGTGTTTGCTTTGAGGTTATACTAAGAAAATCAATTGTTTATTTATATTATTTGTGTCTTCTTAATGCACGTGTTCACTTAAAAATTAACTGCAGTTCTGGACTGACATATAATATGATGAAAATAATTTAAAGATCTATTTAAGTTTTTTTTCATTTGGTCTTCTGATCACGACAAGTAAGAGTTATCGATAGATTAAGAGTTGTGTGTGTTCTCATGTTTTATCCCGTGATAGTATACTAAACTCTAATCCCTGGACTCTAATTGTGATTATAGAGTCAAATAATGATGAGATTTTTAAAATTAATAATGTAATAGATCATAATAGTTTAATAGCTTCTAAATTTAAAAAGATGAAATCAATACATTTGCGTTCAATTTATTTTATTTTACAAATGATAAGTTAAACACCATTAGCTGGTTTGAAAGCAGTTAAAAGCCAAAAGTAATTAAGCGTCCGTAATGGGTCACCAGTTGTGGAAGGACATTAAAATCGTATAACGATACACACCTTCTCCCGGTCACTACGATCAACTGGACAGATAAAAGCTCGCTATCTAGGGCTGTCAATCTTTACCATAATTTTCAAAAGAATTTGTTAACGATTTTCACTTTTCTTGAAATCATCTATTAATGTACATTCATTTGAAATTTTTCCATTTTATAGCTGCCCTTCATTCGTTTCTGTTAAAAGTAATAACTTTTTTGCCATGCCTCGGCATTTATCGTTTCTAATACTATTTTTTTGTAATAGCACTTCTGCAGTTCTGCAGATCTGCAGTTACGCGTGCATCTTGGCAAAATTACTGGATAAATTTCAATTAAATGTTCTAAGTTTTATTTCTTAGACACTTGGCCATTATTTAAAAAAAACTACTGAAATGTCTTAATTTAATATACAGTTTATAAAGTTTTAAGAAACGAAGATTTGAACTGTGTTTTTTTGCCGCGCAGAAGTGGGGTAAGCGGTGTAGCGCGCATGCGTACGAAGTCGCGGGTATTAGCAAGTAAATAATATAGTAGGTGCAATCTCTTTTTGCTGCCTAATCACGCCTGTCTTAGTGATATTATTTACATACTCTGCAAATCTTCTTTTTTGATTTACTTCAACAGTTATCCTTCTTAATATATATTAATCTTGTCTAATTTTTTCGTGAATTGTTCTTCTTAATGCAATTCAAAATATGCTCATATATGATGATCTACAGTTATAATTTAAATAAATTAGTAGTAGTGTAGTAAATACTACATTCATTCTTGATTTCATAACTTATAACTATACCATTTTGATGTATATTAAATATAATAATGTATATATCTACTTATTCAAGTATCCTAAAGTTAATGTTTTACCGTACCAATATTGAAAACAAATGGAAAAAAGGGTGAAACCCTTTTTTCCTTATGTACCAATATTCGGTGTTCTAAAAAGAAAACTAATTATCACGTAAGTAAAACAAGAGTACGTTAACAGCGCGTAAAGCTCGCTAAAACATTACTTCAGCTTATATTCTAGAAAATGGAAACAATACCCGCGGCTGTGGTACATAAAACAAATTAAAACAAATACAGCGTCTTATAAAACAATTCTGTATAAAGCGTTGAAACTCTACAAGCGCCTAAATGTATTCACACAGAACTTTCGCCAAACCGATAAAGAATTGAATTGAATTTTTCTTTTCGATTTACTAAAGTTTAATTGAGTTTCTGAGGTGGAAAATATAATGACGTATTACCGAATACAAATTTGTCAACAACACAGGAGCGATGAATATTGGTGGTAGTTTCCATAATTTACCTTACAAGCATTTTGTTTACTTTATTTAATATTTTTATGTAAAGAAAATATATGAGAAGTATAATTATTTTCGATACAAATATGTTTTTTCCATATAGGTGTTGGAAGTATTCTCGATGTACCTTAAGCCATTATGAGTCTATATTAAACTTTTAAAATATAACCGCAATGAATGCCACATATTCTAAATATTTTGGTAATTAATTCATTCCAGTGGTAGTCAATTGAAATAGAAAATCTAAAAAATAGAAATATACGAATGTTGCAACCCTAAGAAAAGGATGTAATGGGTCGTCCATCGATCTGCATGAGTCCGCTAAAATCCATGCCTTTCGGCGATGACCGCGCGTGATCCCGCTGTGATTTACATCGACGGTGCTCCACGTTGTGTCCACCCATCTACAATGCTGAGTTCATCAATCAACTTTTTTTAAATTTATATAGAACTAGCTGACCCAGCAAACGTTGTTCTACCATATAATAAAAAACATTTTGTAGAGGACCGAATTATCATCCGTTGTTGGAGATTTAATAGTATTGGCGCCGTTTGAGCACATTCCTCCTAATATTGCAAGGGTGTTTTGTTTATTTAAATTTATTCAACCCATTTGACTCCTTCAAGTTTCGTTGTCGCGATAAAAAGTAGCTTATGTCCTTCTCCAAGGTTCAATCTATATCTATACCGAAATTAATCAGAATTGGTTCAGCGGTTTTGGCGTAAAAACATAACAAACAGACAAAGTTACTTGCACGTTTTTAATATTAGTATGGATTGTACATTACGACTTGCAATAAATTATTTATCAAACCTTCGGTAAAGCTTTTGCTTTATCAAAGCTACTTTTTATTACACATTTACAGAATTAATCCGCTAGCTAGGTGACCCAAGAAAGGTCTCTTTGTATTTGAAACAAGAACCTCTGTCTTGCAGGGTCTCGTCGCAATCACTCACTCGGTTGCATAACCCAACATCAGCTTTATCCACATAAAGATACTTGGGATGAATATTTGGGACATCTTACAACAAAAAAGCAAGGACGTGTGTTTTTTTTTTATTGCTGTAGAACAGCAGACAGGCTGACGGCCCGCTTAGAATTTAGCAGTTACCGTCGCCTATGGGTGTTTGCAACGCCAGTGGCATCGCAAACACGCTGCTGTCCCATAAGGGTACAGGAACTTGGGTCACTAATGCCGGAACACAACACTAGGTTATTATGGCGGCATACTTAAGACCGAAGGTGGTCGCCATCCAGACGGGCTTGAAGCCCTACCACGTAGAAATGTGAATGTACCACGAAGTGTACACGGTTTTTAATACTTTCATTTGCTATGCCAAACAAACAAACAGTTTTCCAAACAGTTTTGACGGGACTTTCACTGGCAAATAGCTTTTTTTTGGTCTCGGGGAAAAACCTCTCATGACGGGTTCCCCCGACCCGGGAGGACCGAGTGATATGTGGGACTCCGGGATTTTTTCGACTACCCACTAAAAACCCCGCTGTTCTCCTATCGCCTACGCCCAGGCCCATGGATATATGGCCTGCCGATCTCGTAGCCCGGACTAGCGCCGGCCCACCCTTTATCTTAAGGCGGGCCCCTTCTAAAGTGTTGGCGCTACGGGGTCAGGGTTTCGTCCCCCCGGCACTCTCCTGTAACAACTCTAGGAGTTGAGGGGGGCCGCGAAACAGCACGCAGCCCTCACCCTCGCAGCAATAGAGCGTGCGGCGGGTCCTCCCCCGAGGGGCCACTTTTTACAGCGGCCGAAGGTCATTACTTGTCCTCCGGCGCCGCCGGCGTGGTCTGCGCTGGCGGGAGGGAAGTGTGGTGGTTGACTCCCACTCCGCCGCCTCTTTTGCGGACACGACTGCCTCGCAGAAGGAGGCAGCGGCCGTCCATCCAGAATCGCCCCCGACCATGGACAGAACCAGGGCCGGGAGCGACAGGTCCGCGCCGAGTTGGGCGACGAGGGCGCGGCACTCCACGCGCCACGCATGGCGCACGGCGACAGTATGGTCCACCGTGTCCTCCTCGTCGCCCGCGCCACAGTGGTGGCACCTCGACGTCATCTCCCGCCCTATGCGACACAGGTACCTCCCGAAGCAACCGTGTCCCGAGAGGACCTGCGTCAGGCGGAAGGTCAGGGCGCCGTGGCGCCTTTTCACCCATTCGGCCAGGACGGGCCTCACCGCTTGATGGTGGCGAGGCCCGCGCTGGGGTGCGCGAGGCGCTCCTTCCACTCCACCATGAGCACCTCGTCGCGCAGCTCCACCCGCTTCACTGGCAGATAGCTGATGTAACAAGGAGTAACGTAGGCTGCTTTTATTTTAGAAAAAAAAATGGTTTTAGTTAAAAGTGATCAGTTTCGGATTTTTTTTAATCCAATTTAAGTTGACCTCAGATTTATATCATCAATCATATAAAATAGGGTTTAGCTTAGGCTGGACTTTGTAGGTTCGAACGCAGTTTGTATATTTTATTTATTTATATTTTAGGGCTTATAGGGTTTGTAATCCAGAATAAACCATAAGATATATCCAAAAAAATGCTGCCCAAAGTCACTATTCCATGCAGACGGAGTCGGGGGCACAGCTCCGTATCATATAAAGATATATGTAGTCTAGTTGTCTAATACCCATAACGTAAGCGCATTGCTGCTTACTTTGGAACTAGATGGCATTGTGTGAATTGTCACATTATACATATTTATTATTTATGTACGATGCCGGTCACAGACCAGTGTACAAGAGGGCGAGTGGGACAGTTCGAGAGCAGTGGACTGTATGAGAGAGGAGAGAAAGAAGAGCAGTGGTTAAAGAGACGCGACACCTTGCAGTGGGCAAAGAAATTCGCACTGACCTTGATTCCACCCATTCCCGGTTCGGTTCAGGTCCGCTCACGGAGTAACTGTTGCGTGCCACCAGCTAAATGACGTAAACTAGACATTGAACGCACAATCTTATGGCACGGCCAATGAGTAAGTAAGAAGTAACTGAAGCCAATTGCGCACGGCGCAGAGTGGTCTTCAGGGAGGTCGAACGTCGACCGTCCCGCGCATTTAGGGGCTTACGCGATACTACCCGCATCTCACGCTCACCGAAAGTGAGGGTAAATAACAATAATCTGGAGCCGAAATTTCAACTACCTTTTATGCAAAGTTCTAACAATTTATTTAATAATGCTAGATCAATCTCTATAAATTACGTCCTTCATCCGTGAATTGTTTACCAATGGAAACAAAGGTCTGGCCATGCCGCCTCCGCCGGGCCCCGGCAGGAGGGGTAGACCCAAAAAGTGCTGGCTTGACGTCGTAAAGGGTGATATACGTGCCAATGGGCTCACTACCAGGCATGCTGAAGACCGTGCGAAGTGGAGTAGAAAGAGTCGGAAAGCGGACCCCGGGCACCGAAACGGAAGTTTAAACCAAAACAAAACTCCTGTCAAAACCAAAACAGGTTTGTCGTGAAATGTTAATTAAATTACTGCTTAACAACGTACCAGAAACTTTCCAACAACGAAAATACCGCTAATTATTTTTATCCTTGACTCTCTTATTACTTAGAAATGAAAAGAAGTAATAAAAGCATTCATGCCACTGTGATTTAACGCTTTGAAATTTTTTATTAATATGAGAAGTTTAAAAGGTTTACAATAAAAATATATATAATATTAAGATGGTATTGAAGTAAAGGTCGACAAGGATTGTAAATACCTCAACTTTAGTGCATTATATGTAAAAGTTAGAAAAAGACTACTTTAGCACCCTAGTGATTTGAACTTTTTTGAGGGAAAAATAATACTAACCTCTGCGGCCCGCGGCTGGGGTCGACCTATCATAAAAGGAAAAACTACGTACGTCACGTGGTAGGGCGCCAAGCCCGTCTGGATGGCGACCACCTGTGGTCTTAAGTATGCCGCTATAATAACTTTCTGGCATATGTGACCCAAGTTCCTGTACCCTTATGGGACAGCAGCGTGTTCGCGATCCCAATGAAGTTACAAACACCCATAGGCGACGATAACTGCTAAATTCTAAGTGCACTTTATTTATTTTTTATTTTATTTATTTAATCTCCTAAGAATACAATATAACATAGCTGCAATAGTCCCACCAAACTGCACATCAGTTTGTCGGCAGGAAAAACGCTCACCCAACATCATTTTTGATTACAAAAGTCAAAAATTTCATTATTATATGTCATTATTGTCATTTTATAATTATCTATCATTTTCTTTCCATTATTATACTTTTATAAAATTATATATCTATATCTCTATTCTAAAATGTTTGATTTAAATCACCTGACAATAACATATTTTTTAATTTATGTTTCATAGTACATTTGGTCATTTTAAATAATTGTTTTCTTAACAGTGGGATTTTATTAAAAGTCTTGGGGATCAGATACCGACCAGCCCGTTTTCCATAATAATTATTAATTTTTTGTTACTGTTAGCTTGTCTGCTGTCCTACAGCAATAAAAAACAATAAAACGAGAAAGTGACACCAAAAATAGACAAAGTCATAGACAAATTAAATTGTATATCAAATAAGTTTTTAAGTACTGTTACAAGGGCAAACTGCATATCAATACTATGATGATCTTTGGAGACACTTTCTTTCCTGAGTAAAAGATCACAAGACCTGACTCGTCAAACAACAACCTACCATCTAAAGTAAGGTCTTTTAAAACTCGCAGACTGGTATCAGACAGTAAACGTGACAAAAATAAAACAAATGTCTTAAAAGAGGCAACATTTCCATCTATTCGCTTATATTTATTTAAGAAATGGAAAGTAAACAATCTTGTTGTAACAATTGTTCAGTATTGTTGGGGTTTTATTTACTTTTTATTACATTCTTTATCTCAAGGGTTCTTAGAGTTTTCATTAGTGATAACTGATGAAAACCTGAAAGACGATCTTGATCAGTCTATCCAATTATTTCAATAATAAAATAAAACAGCTACAGTTCACGCAACGCTCAGCTGGGCTCGGGCAGTATACCTACCATGTTTGTCCTAGGCAGATTGGCGGGTTATACGAGAGGCGGCTGATAAGTTGGCAGCCTAAGGTACTTCCTCCTCCTCCAATCGTTTGGTTCTCCTGCGAATCTCCTCATTTCTGATTCGATCTCGCAGGGAAACTCCGAGTATAGCCCTGTCCATTGCCCTCTGAGCGACCATGAGCTTTCTCATAAGGCCCATAGTTAGCGACCACGTCTGCGTTCCGTATATCATCACTGGCAACACACATTGGTTATATACCTTCGTCTTGAGACACTGCGGTATTTGGGATGAAAATATTTTACGGAGCTTCCCGAACGCTGCCCATCCGACAAGACAAGAGACTAAGGTACTAAAGGTACGAAATTTTGTGGCTACACTTGTGACACTTTTTTATGAAAATAAGGTGGATTAGATATATCCAAATTATTAGCTATAGGGAAGGTAATTGATCCCTTAACCTTTTTCTGTGCCTATGAATTAGCAAAGGGAGTGGTCTGTGTAGACACACACAAGAGTCTTCTTTGACATTCATCAAAGAGGACTCTTTAACGTATTCCAAGGAAAGGCATAAGGTTGCTAAATTAAAAAGTGATTTAAATTTATTATTTTATCTGTAGTCTTTACAGAACCAAATATAAAACGTAACTACCACTACTGATTAGTAACTAATATGTTTTTATCTTCTTTTTCCTCCTGCCCTTATTCCAGACTATATGTGGTCGGCACAACATGTTACATGTTGTAATAGTTGTGGCTTAGTTTTTACTACTGGTCGCCTGCCTGACTTTAACGCCTTTTTGGGGAAAAATCTGTGATCCTTTTTATTTAATTTTTTTATTGCTGTAGGACAGCAGACAGGCTGACGGCCCGCTTAGAATTTAGCAGTTACCGTCGCCTATGGGTGTTTGCAACGCCAGTGGCATCGCGAACATGCTGCTGTCCAATAAGGGTACAGGAACTTGGGTCACTAACGCCGGAACACAACACAAGGTTATTATGCTAGGGCTTGAGGCCCTACCACGTAGCTAGGGTGGGTTGTTTTGTTCGCCTTTTACAACAGGCCGACCCCGGCCGCAGAGGTTAGTATTATTTCTCCGCCCCTGCACGGATTAATGATTTTTCTCGTTTCACATTGAAAATAGAACGCGAAATTATTAATATGTTTTTATATTAATACAAATGTATATAATTCATTGTAGTTCCTGATACACGTACAATAGAAATGACAGTATATTAATTTTGTAATATGTTTGTTTAATAACTTGTTAAATGTCTGCAAACGGCACAGGATTATTTTCGGTTGAGCGGGTTTCTCCCCGTACATAAGTGGAGCGCCCAAGATTTCGATACGTTCCTACATCAGATGTATTCATGTGCGTTTACTATCTTAGTTATAATGGATAAGAACATTTTACGTGATCATTCAAATATAATACATGGTAGAACTCTTATTAAACTTCTTCCTGTTTTTTTTTTGTCTCGGGGAAAAACCTCTCTTGATGGGTTCCTTGACCGAGGGATATGTGGTACTCCGGGGAAGATGTTCAGCCATCCGACTACCCACTAAAAACCCCGCTGTTCTCCTATCGCCTACGCCCGGGCCTACGGATATGTGGCCTGCCGATCTCGTGGCCCGAACCGGCGCCGGCCCGCCCTTTATCTCAAGGCGGGCCTCTTCTAAAGTGTTGGCGCCAGGGGGTCAGGCTTTCGTCCCCCCGGCGCTCTCCTGTATTGTAGGAGTTGAGAGGGGCCCCGGAACAGCACGCGGCCTTCTCCGGCCGCTTTCTACGGCGGCCGGAGGTCATTGCTCGCTCTCCGGCGCCGACGACGTGGCCTGCGTTAGGGGGAGGGAAGTGTGGTGGTGTATTAATCTTCTTCCTGACCTTATCCCACATTATGTGAGATCGAGACAACGTGTTATCTTCTTCCATCATCCATCCACACCCATTTTTATCATTCTCCTTGTTATGACCTTCTTATGTTAGCATGATAAAGATATCGTGCTATTCCGCTTTTACCGTTTCATCACTGGTGCTACTCTGAAACTATTCTTTAGTTTGATATTAAACATTTTTTATTCCATTATTATTGAAATCAAACCAAATCTACAAATACTCCTTGTGGCTGCATGTATGGTATAAGAATGTGACTTTTCAGTTGGAGACTATCAACTGGTCGTGGTGATAATCAATAGGAGCCACATTGATGTTTAATTTTTTAAAGAGAAGGGTTCAAGTAAAATTTTACCTCCTACGAATAAAAACATCAATAATTTCACCAAATCAAACTTCATATACAATAGAGTTTCTGACATAATGATGGTCTGTTGATATTGAATCGATTTTGGCATTATCAGCATTAATTAATGGTATATGATTCGATATGTTCGACATTGGCTACATAATGCAGTGAACACAGAACTAAGAGGATTATTATTATCTCGAAACTTAGTTCAGATGATTAAGCTTACTTCCAAAGTGTTCGAGTATGTGAAAGACAAGTCAGATTGTGGTTCTAGAGTTGCCAGTACAATAAAGTCCGTATTATGAACGAATCAAAATACAACATGGTTTCATATATCAATATTTACTTATTTATTTTAACATTAGTGACCCAAGTTCCAGTATCCTTATGGGACAGCAGCGTGTTTGCGATGTCACTAGCGTTGCAAACACGCATAGGCGACGTAAGTGCTAAATTCTACATGGACCGTCAGCCTGTGTGCTGTCCTTTAGCAATAAAAAACAAAAAACACATACCGTCCCTTGACGGAATCAACGTCGTCGTCTGCAGTGCCGTCGGGCTGCAACTGCATGCCCCCCTGTGCCCACGTCACAGTTAGCCAATCTGAAACAAATGCGTTCGTTTTTAGCTATTGCTATCCAAAAGAAAACGTAGATTTTGTAGAGTACGCAGACTACAATATATTAATACTACCACAAATATTCAAAATACATAAATAGATTATATTTGATGTTTTTAGTATTTAGAAAGGCTTCTAAAAGTCAAATAAAACTTTTAGAGCTTGATACGAGTCAAGTACAAGTCACCAAGGGATACCGATGCATTAAGACATACTAGAATTTGGGCTATGCTACCTCAGACTGATACTTGAATACAAACGGAAGCTAATACTTAAAAGTTCATCTGATCAATTTTTTTTATTAAGTTGCTATTTCGAATTGTCGTCAGAAATGAGGTTAAATGACTCAAAGTGAAAAACCTTCGTTCATCCAATATAATAAACATCTCTTATCCCATCCTATCTGTCAATGTTAATAACCCACTTGTTAGTATGGCACGACTATTGGTGTCATTTTACACGCTAGGGGAATTATGTACAACGTTTTTCCTCCATCTTGTAGTAGGCACGAGGCCAACGCGTGTCGCAATCGCAAAAGTATTTATGTATACCCGCTTCTTGGATTTCTCTTTATTTTCCTTTCCAATAAATATATGCCTTGAGATTTATCATGACTGTCGTGATTTTTGGCTAACAAAAACTTATTCAGATACAGATGTGGTTATCATATATATCATTGGGAAGTATAAATTTTGGATTAAGATTAATAACAGCTCATCCCCCCATTGTTGCACTCGGTTCCCTTTAGAGATGATGGACAATATCTACACTTGATTACGGAATAACGAGTTATAAACCAGTATTGACAATTACGAATATATTATCAAATGTACATTTTAGAATGTTTCTCTTCATTCAGGGGCGTCCTGTCATAAATGGCGACAAAAGAATCCTAGTTAAGTGGTCTCTAAACTTGTCTGAATGGTTTCTAAGTATGCCGACATAATAATCCAGTTCCCCTACGCAGACGGCAGTGTGTTAGTGGTACCCCTAGCGTTGCAAATATCCACAGGCGACAATAACTGCTTATTACTAAGTGGGCTGGCACCCTGTTGGCGACACATTTAAAGAACAGGGGGTGGTTGCCATTCAGATAGCCTTGACTGTTTTGTTACCTTTACGACAAACCGCTCCTTGCCACTAGTTTTCTTATTCCACTCCTGAACGAAAAAATTGGGCCTACACTTAGTGATGACCAGTTCTGAGGTTCAAATTGAAAGTAAAAAAAACTTTTGCTAGATGCTACACATAATAAATATAATAATAAAATATTATCATCAAATTAAGTATCAAATAAAACAACTAAGACACGTATCTTCTATCCGTGCAGGGGTGGAGAAAGAATACTAACCTCTGCAGCCGGGGTTGGCCTGTCGTAAAAGGCGACTAAACAACCCACCCTAGCTACGTGGTAGGGCCTCAAGTCCGTCTGGATGGCGACCACCTTTGGTCTTAAGTATGCCGCCATAATAACCTTGTGTTGTGTTCTGGCATTAGTGACCCAAGTTCCTGTACCTTTATGGGACAGCAGCGTGTTCGCGATGCCACTGGTGTTGCAAACATCCATAGGCGATGGTAACTGCTAAATTCTAAGCGGGCCGTCAGCCTGTTTGCTGTCCTACATCAATAAAAAAAAAAGTATGACTTCTTAGCTAGGTCAAAATAAGGAAAATAATGTAGTATAAATAATAAAGAACACCAATAAAAGCTTCATTTCTAGATGAAAAGGAAAGCGATTTAGTTTTTGTATCCAATGCCGACGAAACAGTTCTTAATTGGAAAGCTCTACCAGTAGGCAGAACACTAGCATCGCGTCATTAAAATGCAGCACCGAGGTAAAAAGTGAGTAAGGATAGAGGTTATGGTTTTCTCGAACGCTAAAGGATCACATCGATTGCCACTGTTACTTATTGGCAAATCAAAAATCCGCACTGTTTCAAAAATATCAATCCCCTCAACGTACGCTAACCAACAAAAAATATAGATGAACACAGATATTTTTTCTTACTTGGTATGAAAATACCTATAACTATTCCTGGGGTGAAGAAATTTCAAAAGGACGTGGGATAAGAGGGCGATGTTTTATTGTTGTTAGATAATGCGCCAACGCATCCTTCCGCTAAAACACTAAGTCGAGAAAATGGGAAGTTTACAGTAAAGTTTTTGCCTCTTAACGTAACATCAATATTGCAACCTATGGACCGAATTGTCATTGAAACTTCAAAGCGTTTATACAGAAAGCGGCTACTGCGTCGTATTTTGTCAGCAGACAGCAGTGAAATAGACCCGATGTTGAATTTTTTTAAAGAAATCAATTTAAAATATTGTTGCTATATGCTGGTAGAAGCGTGAAACTCTGTGGAATCGCAAACACTAAAAAGGGCATGGCATAAATTATTAAAGACTCCATCCAATTCTTCAATTAAACCGCAAGACGATTTCAAAGAAATAACAGAAGCAATAAAAAGTCTTAGCATTGGTGAAGAGTGTGATGAAGAGAATATCAAGTGGCTAATGTTTCGGTGTATCTATAATGGTTTTTGTTTTGGGTAAGGATAAGAAACTGAGAATTGTGATGGGTTTACTTCGATTGTCCATGACGTATACATCGCAAGCTGGAAGGGCTGAGAGGCCTATCAAACACAGACAGACATGCCTGGTATATATCCCCTCCCCGACTGGATGCTTATCACACGGTCGAGAAAGTGTTACCTGGGAAATTCCTATAGGCGGATGCACGAGCCAGGGATGTTGCAGAACAATGACTAAAGGACAATTCTGCGACCTCCCACAAAGGTTTAAGGCGACCACTGGCTATACTAGCTATCCGGATATTTGGCTAGAAAACTAGCCAGTCAAGTGCTCACAGCAGCAAGGCAGTGAACTCCATATAATCGCGTAGGCTTCTCCCCGAAATTTCGGGGAGGAGTTACTTGATAGTCGCCTGTTGGGTCAATTAAGAAAAATAATAAAATGCTGTGTGTGTATTGCTTTTACATATTAATTAATACTTATTAAATAACAATATTATTTAAGTGAAAGCGTTTACGTAAAATTCAGCTGAAAGTAAGTATGAAAAATGGTTCCGATACATCAGATGTTAATATCGAAAAGATAAGAAGCCTGCTTTTGACAGCCGCTTCGTTTGAATTATTACCAACCGCCCTGAAATGAACTATTGGGTTTAACTCCATTCACGTAAATACCAGTAATTAAATTCGAATTCAAGTTTCAACGTAATTTGGTCACTTGGAAGCAAAACAAGAAATTGTATTTCAATGTTGTGATTTCGGTGTCATAAATTTAATTGTGGCTTTCTTTTGCGTCTTAAGGCGTACTCGTTGCGTAGATTGAAACAATATTTAACGTTTATTGTCAGCCTCGCCAGCTCTCGTTTCTCGTGCTAACAAACGAGTACAGAGGCAGATCTTTTCCTTTCAATAACAGATTTATACCATAACCTAATCAACTCTCGATTTCTAGAACTTTCTCAGTCAGATCTAACTAGAATTGACCGTCACAATCAACATGCTTGGATGGATTGATGAGTTGAATTATTATTTATTTCAGAAATGGGGCTCCATATCACGCTCAAGGACATTTATAAATTAATTATTTAAGGCGTGATTATATGTTTTCTAGTCTTTTAGTGCATTTTTTTATTGCTGTAGGATAGTACACAGGCTGACGGCCTGATTAGAATTTAGCAGTTACCTTCGCCTATGGGTGTTTGCAACGCCAATGGCATCGCGAACACGCTGTTGTCGCTTAAGGGACAAGATTACTATGGTGGCATACTTAAGAACAAAGGTGGTCGCCATCCAGACGGGCTAGAAGCCCTACCAGGGTGGGTTGTTTTGTCGTCTTTTACGACAGGCCGACCCCAGCCACAGAGGTTAGTATTCTTTCTCCGCCTCTGCACGGATAAAATTGCAAGATTTTCTCTATAATATGACTGGGTTTCATTTTTAAACTTGGTGGACCGTATAAAAGAATGGTGCGGCTTAGGACTAGAAAAATGGTAGCCGTGGTGCGGGAAACAAAGGTAGTGCGGGTTTAATAATTAACGTAAAAGGGAAGGAGATGGAAATACCTAGCAAGTCAGAAAGAGCGGGGACTCACCTGAGGTTCTCCGACCTGCTACTTTCCAAGGCTGGTTTTGTGTTTGGTGTCTAGGCCTTTATAACTAGCGGTTCACGATAATAAGACACATATAAAAACTCGTGCGGGTTTAACAAAGACTCGACGATGCGGACGCTAGCCAAGAAGAGAGTGGCGCAGCGGTAGTCGAGTAGTTTTATTCGAAATCACCGTCAGGCGCCGTAGCATCTAAACTAACTTGCGGGTAGGCAGGGAAAGAAGGATAGGATGAGGCGCCTAACCACTAAATGTTAACGTTTTTTAATTATTCAATAAAGCATTCTATCTCAAACTTCGTTTCTGAGTTTATCATACTGACTTATATAATTTTTTTCTTAAATTTTATGTATTATACATATTATGTTAATTTATTTAATTAATTTTATGTATTAATCTATACAAATAAATAAAATTGGAGGGTCTGTTTGTAATATTAAAATAACAGCTTTTTACTAAGTGCATTTGGATGTATACAGGGTACGCATACCAAAACAACATTTTTTTATAGATTTTGTCTCTCTGTCTGTCTGTCTGTTTGTTCCGGCTAATCTCTGAAACAGCTGGACTGATTTTGACGAGACTTTCACTGGCAGATAGCTGATGTAACAAGGAGTAACTTAGGCTACTTTTTTTTTAGAAAAAATGGTTTTAGTTAAAAGTGATCAGTTTCGGATTTTTATAAATCCAATTTAAGTTGACCTCAGATTTATATTATCAATCATATAAAATAGGGTTCAGCTTAGGCTGGAAATTTTAGGTTCGAACGCAGTTTGTATATTTCATTTATTTATATTTTAGGGTTTATAGGGTTCGTAATCCAAAATAAACCATAAGATATATCCAAACAATGCTGTCCATAGTCACTATTCCACGCGGACGGAGTCACAGGCACAGCTAGTGTGTAATATAATTTTAATTTTATGTATAATTGAAAATGACAATGGAGTTTGGAAATAAATATATCAAATAATTTAAATTGAAAATTATATTTTAAGATCATTTTAAATGTTGAACTTTCCAATGAATAATTCACAGTGCAACACAAAATGTTCTTACAAACGTTTAAAATATTCAAACAATGTAATCTTATGATCAAATAAAGCATCATTTGAAGTAAAATTCAACTTAATAAGGACTGATCATACTTATCCGCTATAATTTTAAAAGGCACAAAAGTTTCATTAAACTGATTTTTTTGTTATTGAGAACAGCAAACAGGCTGTGGGCTCGCTTTGTAGTAAGTAATTGGCATCGCGAATACTTTGTCGCCCATATTAGGATACTGGAACATGGGTCACTAATGCCAGAACACAACACAAGGTTATTATGGCAGTATTTTGACAAATCAGGGAATAGTTGCCATTCAAACTTGTTTATTTTTATTTAAACGGACTTGAGGCCCTACCTCTTAATTTTGGTAGTTTTATCGTCTTTAACGACAGGGTGACGCTGCTTGCAGGAGTCATTATTTTTACTCCGTCTTGCAGGGTAAAAGTGGCCTTGAGTTATGTGTGTTCCTATTGTGTTTTTGAAAAAACCCTGCAACAGAGGTTCTCCTATCTCCTCCTCCTTGCTTTCTTTTGAGGTGGAGGATGCAATAGATATAACTTACGTTTTAATAGGGTTGTCGGATTACAAAAATCTAATAGAAATTCAATATTGGCGAAATGTGAATCGTCTTTAACAGTGTAAATCCACATTTAAGGGGATTCTTTGCATAATCACTGGTTCCCATGAATTCATAGCTCGTATTATGCAAGGAGGCCTTGTTTGAAGAGGGTAAGACACGCCACTCCACAGAGAGAAGTAATGAGCTCTATGAATTGTGTTACTTGAAATGTGTTTGTGGAAAATAAACGTGAATTCCATTGAAAATGTTAATTAACAAACTCGTATTCTTATACTTGTTTAATATCAGTGGCATTTTAAGATTGGCATTTTTTATGTGGCATATGAGTGGCATTTTTTTATCATTACTCAGGATCAGCAGACCGGCTGACGGCCCATTCAATAGTAAGCTGTTAACGTTGCCTGTGGATGTTTGCTATTGGAACCTGGGTCACTAATGCCGAAACATATCACAAGGCTATTACTGTGGCAAACTTATAAGGGTGGTTGCCATCAATACGAGCTTGAGACCCTACCACTTAAGGTTAGTATTTTTACTCCACCCTCGCATGGAGAAAAGCGTGAACTTTTCATCATCAATTCGACTACCTCGGTGGCGTAACGGATAACGCACTTCGGTACGCTTGCGGAGGTCACGGGTTCGATTCCCGTCTCGCGTCTGGGTGTTTATTTATAATATGTATTTGTTTACAAAAAAGTATATAAGTAGTATATCAGTTGTCTAGGGCCCATAACACAAGTGCTACTTAGTTTGGGACTAGATGACGCTGTGTGAATTGTCACAAAATATTTATTATTTCTTATTATTATTATCAAAGCCCAGAGTGCGGTATTGAATATTTTCTCATAGCAATTCTATAATACTTTTGATGACTTCCTTATTGCAACGGGTTTCACGCCCGAGGGTCGTGGGTGAGATTAGATCAAAGTTCGGTATCTGAGCGATTATGTATATAATAAGTACTTAAAAATAATAAACGTAAGTATATCAGTCGTCAAGTACCCATTTACATGCGCTATTCTGTATACTTTAAGATTAGACGGCGCTGTATGAATAATACGAAATATACTGTATTTATTTATTTATTATTAATACTTTTCCTTACCTGTATTTGGCCTAAGGACTGTCAAGGGGAAATGCAGGACGAAAAATATGTCTTTGCATTTCCTATTTCTGGATATGCAGAAGGCCTTCGACTGTATTCCTCGTGTGATGATCTGGTGGCATTGCCATCTAAAAAGGTTCCAGAGACTTATATCGACACTATCCGAGACATGTACCGTAACTCTGATTCTTTAGTTCTTACTTAAATTAATAGAAACAAAATAACTGTACCTTAGAATATGTTTAAATGTTATTCTTGCAAAATTTTGGATGGGCGTGCTTCAAAAATTTGTTTAACTAACAAATTCCCAACAATGGAAATTGTTCTCAAGCACAAAATATTGCAGTACAGAAGTTAAAACCAAGTATATTTAACGCATAACGTTACGTAATAATTTTCTAGAAAAGTCTAATATAAAACGATGAGACCTAGGTATAGATGAAACCTAGGTACAAGCCGAAGTAGATAGCTCCTGATGGTGCTACTAACGGAATTGTGTTCAATGTTAAGTTATTTTAAGTATAACCTGAAAAAAACAAGTGCTATTATCGTTTCAAGATTACATGTTCACTGGCGATGTTCTTGTTATGTGTTTTTTCGAATATACTTAGCCCATCATCTCAGCATTTTTGTCGGACTTTATTTCCACTTTTGGGTATTATCACATAATATTATATAACAGTAAATAATACAAGTATTACTTACACTGTGCAACAATTTATGCGAATAAGTTCTAATATATTTGCTTTGCTTTGTTATTTTACGATACAACAGATTTGGATAAAATTTATTTAAAAGAACGACTTTCGTTAGGTATTTATTCTTTGACTTTAGTAGAATCATGAGCAACAAGTGTGGAAAGTTTAATATCTGAATTATATGTCTTCTGTGCATCTAGTCTCGTTTAATAAACTTGACATTTGAGTTATGAGAGTTCAAAACCTTATTGCCTTTTACAAAATTAATAAGCAGTGTACCCAGAGTTACCTTAATACGATTTAGTCTGGAATTTTTGATTAATTTTATTAATCACAAATATTTGTAGTGCTTATATTAAAGCAATTTCTTGGAAGCTATTCTTACATTTGGAGTCCTTTATTTTAGCATGTCGGAAATTGTAAAGGCGTCATTTATAAACAATATTTTTAAATCGACTTATGTCTTTACATAGTTCAAATTTAATTATACGAAACGTCAATAACATATCAATAAAATTATTTCGAACTAGTTCACTCATATTGAATTAACGTTATATTTAACATAAAATAACTTTATATGATTATATGTGAAATATGTTAATTTATTAACATACATTACATACACAAAGTTAAATTCATACATGTATAAATGTGTCAGTTAAAAATAAATTACTCAACTTGGGTTCGTAAATTGGAAATATCATGGATATAATGCACAATCTATTTTAAAGAGATTCATTCATACAGAATATTCAAATAAAAAATTGCTTAATAATAATATTGCAAATAATGTGTCGTAAAGCGTATGTTTATGAAACAGTCCTATTTAAATATTCACCAAGTGCAGAGAACTCTCTTCTTATATTAAAATTATTTAAAGACATATGTGAAGAGCACAAGGCTATCAGTCAAGATTGTGTTAATCGCTGTCCTGTCAGAATACATTGTACCTGAGTGGTGGCCGCACATTTTGGGTCTCATATATCAGAGCGGGTGTCAGCTCAGGTGGGAACGTATGAAGAGGTGTCCCAATTGTGAAACCGCGGCATATCCCAGCGGGCCGGGCTTAATCGAATTCGTCCGCACCTCGCTGATTTATTCACAGCCGCGGTTTGTGACCGATCACCGATAATACTTGCTTTCCTATACATTTACGTTACAAACTAAATTATAATATATTGAAATATGGGCAGAGTGTAATGAGCTCGACAAAACCTATTCAAGATCGCCTTTCTTCGAAGATTTATTGGAATAGCTTTAAAGGTTCAAATATAAAGTTGAATGGGAAAAGTTGCCGAAAATTAATTTTGATGGATTATATATTCAGATTGGTGATAAGGTTAAAGACCTTGGTATTATTATTGACAGGGAGCTGTCTTGGCGACCTCAAATCGCTGAACTAAGCCGACGAGTTTACTTCTCTTTTAAGTCTCTTAATAGACTCAGAAATTTCCTACCGATTGCCACTAAAGTTAGGCTTGCAGAATCTTTGCTCATGCCCATTTTGGATTATGCCGATGCCAGCTATCTAGATATAACGCAAGAACAACTTAATAAACTTGAGCGCCTCCAAAATCTTTGTATCAGGTTCATATTTGGTTTGCGTAAATATGACCATGTTTCAGAATTTCGTACAAAACTCAAGTGGTTACCTATCCATCTTCGCCGGAAAACTCATATCCTTTCACTCGTTTACAAATTTATCTTTTATCCAAACGCCCCTATTTACCTCAGGAATCAATTCGAGTTTCTTAACTCGTCTGGCCTACGAAATTTGCGTACATCTACTGAACTATCGCTTAAAACTCCTGTTCATACTTCTTCTTTTTATAATAACTCCTTCATTGTTCATGCTATCAAACTCTGGAATGCACTGCCTATTGCTATAAGACAAGCTAAGTCACTACCAACTTTTAAAAAATTGGTTAAAAATCACTACCTATCTTTAGTGTAACAACAAAACATATATTTATTTATGTATTCTACAAATATAGATATTTAAGTATGTTTATCTATTTATTTATTATATTTTATATATATTATTGAATTTTATGTATATTATCTATTTATTATGTAAATAAAATATAATTATTATTTATTACCATACCTCCCTTCCACATCAATGTAACACCAATAATGTTCTATAGCCCGGGTTGCCTGGAAGAGATCGCTCTGTAGCGATAAGGCCGCCCATTGTAAGTCAAGTACTCATTGATTGTGTAAATAAGTTTCATTGTGTTTATATAATTGGTTTACAATAAAGTGTTATCTATCTATCTATCTATCTATATTTCAAGCGACCATAATTTCTCGAATGTATTTACTTTACTACCGAAACCAGAAGATATTTCTGTATTTTTTTCTTCACCCATAGACTTCGAAGCTGAGGCGTTTCGAAATTCTTTCCTTCCAGCTTTTCAGCCTTAGTTATGTAAAAAATGAGGTAGTTAGTTTTAGATAAGTGCCCGTTTTTAAGGTTTAGCACTGTAGCTACCGACATTTTAGCCACCAACAACGCAAAATAGAGCGCAGAAGCTTGTTTTGGGGGAGCAGCCTCGAACTGAAAGTGAAACATTCAGACTCGACATCGATTAAACGCTTTGAAGATGAAACGTTTTAATGATTAACAACTAACGATATTACTATTATTATATTACTAATATCCGGATGACCGAGCTTTGCTCCGTATTTTTTTTTTATAAATTGTATTTTTTGGTAATTAACAATTGATTTTCTTAGTCTAACCTCAAAGCAAACACTCATTGACTTCGTGTTACTTAACAACGCCATCTGCTGGAATAGCTTTAGTGTTGTTGTGTCATAAAAGCAATTTAATAAATAGTATTATTATTCGCGCGATAGATGTCAGGAAGAGTAATTTTTCAGTTTAAATTGGGACTACTCAAACACCACCTTTTGACATTTTCTAGAAATGATTCCTAGCTAGATCGATTTATCGCCCCTGAAACCCCCCGTATACTAAATTTTATGAAAATTGTTGGAGCCGATTCCGAGATTCCAATTATATAATATACATACAAGAATTGCTCATTTAAAGATATAAGATAAACCACACTTGGTAGACTCAAACTGCGCAAGATATGCTATATTCATAGTAGTAGTCGTATATCTATAACTTCAATATTGCAATTTCAAAAGCCGACCATAAATCTTGTTCCCGCGTAACTTGGGCAATTAAGTTCGCAGCCTGTGTGGATCATTAACATATTGAATGCACCTTGAAGCCTTGAAAGCCCTGCGATGAAGGGTAAAACGTGATATCTGAACTATATAGCATACTAGTCTGATGATAAGTAGTTACGATTGTCTTTGATGATTTTCATCACTACTCGCTACTCGCTGCTATCAGTCTCATTAACAATGCAGTGCGACATTAATTAATGGATTATATGAAGTAAATAAGCGAGAATCGTTTATTATTGTCGATTATGCATTAGCGGACTATGGAGCAGGACTATAAGTGACGGGACAGACAAGTCCTGGAGTAGAGACTACGCCTCGGCAAACGTCGTGAAAGCTGAAAGTCAGTTCACAGAAAGAAAACTTTCAAAGCTAATTCTAGATCTAGACACTTTTCCCTACTTATTGAGTAAGAAAGCCAGGGCAGAATCTTAGCGAGATATCTTCGTATGACATGGTTAGACTCTTGCTGACATCCCATATACTTACTATCTTCTACCTTATCGACAACTCTATCTATGTTCCTGATCTTGTGAATCCTGGCAAGTTCGGCTTGTCGGCGCTTCTCCAGGTTGTAGTTCAGCTAGCTTTTATTCTAGTTTAGTCACTTTTCCTGCCATTTCTTTCCTCCTCATTGAACCTTTTCTTTTTTTTCAAATGCCTTTGATGTTTGTACGATTCATTTTTTTAAGTTTGGGGAATCAGGTGACAATCGTCACTATAAAAAGCAAAATTAGACCCATGTATTTTAATTTTTGCAGAGGATAGATTTTTTTTGAGCAACGTCCCTGAGCGTGTGACGTTTAAGGTACGAATGTAATCGAAATACTCTTGTAATAAGACAGCCACTGGTATAACGTATCCGTTATTATAACCGTAACCTAACATCCAGCCCTATTGAAACTCTGCCTACCATCTTTACAATAAGTGACAAAGTGTTCTTATTCATCTCACTAGTTTAAATATGATGACGAGGGTATCTCAATGTTTTTCTTCATAGACCGCATTTTTATTTGCCCCATTGCGTCCTAAGCACAATACATTTATCTATTAAAGCGAGAGCGATATATGCCAGAAGCTGAATACTGAATGAGGTGGATATATATTGTATAAGTACGCAAAGGGTTATATGTACCTCGTATTCCATATACGAGTACAGTTAGCATAAACGCGATGAGAATTTGTGATCTCTAAAGACTAAAAATTGCATTGAAAAGATTTTTTATTAAGATGAATTTTTACTTTTAAAAAGGGAAACGCAATATGCTACGATAGATATTAAGCGATTATTACCTGTAGTTGAGATATAGTATTTATTAAAATATAAGCGACGCATTTAACGAACTGATGATGAGACGATGAGAATGAGACCTGCACGGCGTAACAGCTAACGCACATCGGTATGCTTGCGGAGGTCGGTTGTTTATTGACTCGTATTTATGTATTTATTTACAAAATAAATTATATATGTAGTACATTAGCTATTACCCACACCACAAATATTAAACTACTTATTTTGGGACTAGATAACGTGTCAATTGTCACAAAATATTTACTTATTTATTTTGGAGTTTTAAGTTATAGCCTAATTGGGATTTAATAAGAACGCACTATTTATGTAATTACTGTAATATAGTAGCATTTTTTTATTAAGTAAATATTCGTAGTGTGGGCAGATTTAAGTATTTTTGTCGCATGTCAGCCATTAAACGTGTTTTTAATATGTTACGTATAAATACCATAAAGTTTTCCAATCGCAGTATAAAATGTTTTTTTTAATAATTCGTTATACAATTCCTTCAAGGCCAGTAGCACGTTGGTAGTGTATTTAGTGTTGCAAACATCTATGGACCACCACCTTCTCTTTGTCTGTCTGCTGAACTCCAGATAAATAAAAAATCATTACTTTAATTAAAAATGATTAAAGTTTATAACGGTGTTTGAATCGTTCAATATAAATATGTATCTCTCCTCAGTGATAATATAATAAAATTTTCTTTACTATATTTTGCTGGCCATACACAAAGTCTTGTTCAAACTAAAGGGACGGTAAGTACGATTGTATATTACGGTTTCCTTTGCTTGTGGGTTTATCTTTCAACATTCTTCACAACCTGAGATGTTTGCGTAATCCTCTTTTCATATTAAAATGTATTCATTCCTTTAAAAATAGCTTTGGTTTATTTAGTATTGTTAAAGTGATTAATACTTACATTTTTTGGGATTAAAAGGAATTATCAAAACTTTTGTTAAGCTCCAATTAACTTGTTAGACCATCGATATTCAGCACTAAAGTTAAAAAATACTTTGGTAAACCTATAACGGTGTAATAGAGCGGAGCCTGAATGAGGTCTACTCACTTTGATAGCTTAAAACAATAGAACGAGTCAGAATTTTCATTTAAAGTCAAAATCGATCTATTTATTTTGTGACTAACAGATTTCAAAAGGTTGAAATTTAACAATATTCGAATCTCTTTATTCTGCCACGTGTGTAACTTACAAAATTTTAGGGACATATTTTTCAATGGTTTTACTAACAATTTATGAAATAAAAAAACATGCGGGGCAGTCTTTGGGGACTGCCGATAGAAGTGAAAACTAAATAACTTGTGAATTGTATCGTCCAGCTATTAGATTATTATTCTCGATTTATAAAGAAGTGTTTATGATCAAGGATTAAAGATTAAATTGGTCATTATCACTTCTTTAGAAATCAAAAATTGTTCACCCAAAAAGTGTTCAACGCGCCTAAAGAAATTTTCACTTCAAAAACTCAACTGTATTTCAATGTAATAAAGTCGCAATTCGAATAGATATGTATATCAGTCATTATTAATAAGGTTGGCATTACTGGAATAAAACTCCGTCTTACGAATTTTCGATCAGGGCCCGTGACCTGACGCGAGTTTAACATTTTTTACTCATCACAAAAAAGTGCACAACGCCGCTAAACAAGTTTTCCCTTCAAAAAATGTTTTTAACTGTCTCCTATTTCCCCCATTAAGGGAGTAATATCTTGGTGTGGCTTTATTAGCAAACCATATTAAAGGCGTATGTTGTGTGATTACCGACAGACAGATCACACGTCACTATACAATGAACCCGCTTATAATCTGGTAACTGCTGTTGATTGTATACTGAAGCACAAAACAATTACCGTGTTTTATGCCCTTCATAATTTTTAATAAATACTGTGACAGAGTGCTTGTTTTATGGATACTAAACAACTGATAAGTAGTATACTTATATACATATTTTATAGACGTAAGCTCGAAGAGGTATTAGTATCTTTGTATTTTTTAGACTAAGAGCCGCACTACCTAGTTGTTGCCCTAACGCACTACACCACCCGTATTCTCAGGCCATTTATTAGAAATAATATTCCATGAGCATTGGTCGCATCGCTAACGTTCCCCATCCCATTGCATTAGCATTTATTTCCTAATTAGAGCGACAAGGGTTATTGTCCTTTGCAGTACTTTGGTTCGACATCCACCAGTCTCACTAGTCCGACATGGCCAAGCATCAACTCCTCAATTCGGCGAACTTGTGGCGAACAATGGTCTTCAATCAGAATTAACTCACCCACTTGTAAGTCGACCAAAGAGTAGGCTCTTTGGTCGACTTATGGAGAAAATAATTAGTATTCAACAAAACTTATAATATTTGTGATTTGGCTAGTTTCGGCTTTCGCGGGAGCGACTGCCGTCCAACTTCCCAATCCTAGGAAAAGCGAGAGATGCACTTCTTTTGCCGCATGCAAGCTGGCAAAGGAGTAGTCCATCAGTCGCCTTTTACGACTCCCTTGGAATGACCTGGGGACCCTATTCTTTTCACTGGCCGGGGGCACACGGAGAATAAAAAGGAAAGCAGACCCCGGGCACCGAAGCGAAAGTTTAGGTTGTAACCAGGATTTGTTGCTGGGATGATGATGATCAAAACTTATAATATATAAAATTACTGACGAAATTAATTATACAAATTTCTTAAGTGTACCCTAATATTTGCCCTCGAGTGTAAAAGCAAACATCTCCCCGCAGCTATGTTCGCCATATTAATTGCTGTTAATCCCACGTAAGGGGAGGACAAGGCGCTGCTTTAATGGCGGTGTAATTTGTTTTGCGGTAAACAGATAGAGTGATACAGTCTTATTTGATATTTATCAAAATTTTTCCTTCTTCTAATATTCAAGACAAATTTATATCTTCAGAGGTACATTATTTTTATATGTTTCTAAGCTTATATAGTTCTTGCGTATAAAAGGGAAAAAACACAACTCTTTGTTTGTAAGAGGAATGATAAATTAATAAAATAAGGTAAAAATTTTTTTTTTCTAGACTTAAGACTAATGTGACTTGTCGCGAATTTTTACAACGTTCTATCATTCACCACTATATATGTATAATTTAAAATCACATATACACATGTATATTTATGAATAAATATAATGTTTACATTGTTAAGAATTGTCTTTGGAATAACACAATCCATGTTATATTGCAAACATAGAGGATAGTGCTCTGAATATACACCGGATTAAATTTTATTTTGCAAATAAAGTGTTATTTCTCAAACACTGTTAAATTAGCGGGGAACTGTGTGTCGCTTCTGGCAATTTTAGTCACGATTGAACGCTTCACAAGACGACAATGATACAGCTTTTTGTGTAAAACAATTTTACAAAAATAACGATCTACTTTACTGTATGACACCTGTTTAAAATTGAATACGGACTACTCCGTATAAGTGAGTGGCCAAGTGTTAATTTAATCAAAGCTTGGGTCACGAAGTTCGAGCAAACGTGATCGACTACGAATGTTAAGCAAATGGAGTGGCCACGTTCAAGAAGAAGCGATAAGAACATTCTGGAGGCTGAAATTTCCATAAGGAACGATCTAGAATCATCTACGCGTAATTGTTCGGCGGCTTTGGCAATACCAAGGACAAGTCTGTGGAAAATTTTGCATCTGGACCCCAAACTATACCCACATAAGCTTCAAATTTTACAGGAGATGAAACCAAACGATTACATTCAACTTAAGTTATTGACTGACACTATGCTGGAGCAATTCTATAGCCTTGAGAATGTATTGTATACGGACGAGGCCCATTTTTACATCAATAGGTACGTATACAAGCACAAATGTCGATATTGGGACAGGAAAATCCCTCACTTTCAACACCAAAAGCCACTTCATTCACCTAAAACGACAGTATGGGCTGCCATATCAGCAAAAAGTATAATCAGTCAGTATTTCTTTGAAAATGATCAAGGAAATAACGTAAATGTGAACTCAGTGGAATTGATATTGAGTGAGAGTCAAGGACGTTGTCGGTAAGGGCCAATATGATAGCTCACAGACTTTCTCGATGCTCACTAGGAATGAAATTAACTCGATTCAGAGCCTATTGCATGTGCTTCTAAACGTGCAGCCTGTGGGCTGACTATTTACTTAGATCGTACAACGCTTTTTTCCCCTCCTGTAGCGCATCGGGCATGTTTGCGCATGCGCATGTAGATTGCTTTTACGCCACGATACGCACGCGAGGCATGCGCCTGATGTGGCGTTTGCGGGCCAGCACCAATAGCATCCTGAAAATGTTTGCTTGCACACTTGATATAGCCTACATTAACTGTTGCTGCAGGTTGCACAATCCGTTTGCATGTTGTAGTATGTGTATTTGTGAGTGTGTTATTTTATTGAGATTATTTTTAGATGATTTTAAGTGGGACATTAGTAATTTTGATTTTTATTATTTTAAATATTTTATTGATTTTTATAATGTAAATAATGTTGTTCGACAAATAGATAAATTATTATTACTAATGATAGTCCGCGAGTTGGGTTGAATTGAGTCAAGTCAATTTGAATTATTGGCGAGGATCCGGCGATTCAGCCGTGAGGTGACCTTGCACAAGACGGAGGCCCTGATCTTCTATGGGCCCCGTCAGAAGCCACCACCGGGATTGACTATCACAGTGGGAAACGTCCGCATCGCCCTCGGGCGGTCCATGAAATACCTTGGACTGATGCTCGACCGGCGATGGGACTTTGCGGCGCACTTTGAGAGTCTCCCGCTTGCTGCTGAACGTCGGTGGACCGGGCGCTGTGCGTTGTAGACTCTTCGAGTAGACCGTGCGATCAATGGCCCTTTCCGAGGCCCATATGGGTGAATTGCCTGACAGCTAAAACGACTGCGCTGCTACGTAGGTCCTAGCGCGTCTTGGCCGTCAGGGCAATAAGGGGATACCGCACGGTGTCCTTTGAAGCAGCTTCCCTGCTGGCCGGATCCCCACCGTGAGACCTCGGGGCTCGTGTCCTGCCGCTGTTATATCAGTGGCGCCGGGATGCAGCCAAGCGTGGCTCTCGCCCCGCGTCTCGCGAAGTAGAGGTAAAGCGGGTGAAACTGCGCGACGAAGTGCTCATGGTGAAGTGGAAGGATCATCTTGCGCACTCCAGCGTGGGCCTTGCTACCATCGAAGCGATGAGGAGACGACGTCGGGGTGTCATCACAGTGGCGCGGGCCACGAGGAGGCTATGGTGTAACACACTGTCGCCGTGTGTTCTGCCTGGCGCCAGTAGCGCCGCGCCCTCGTCGCCCAAATCGGCGCGGACCTGTCGCTTCCGGCCCTGGTTCTGTCCATAGTCGGGGGCGATCCTGGATGGACGGCCGTAGCCTCTTTTGGCGAGGCAATCTTGTCCGCAAAGATGGTGGCGGAGCGAGAGCGAGAGTCGACCACCACACTCGGGGTCTCGCCAACGCAGGCCACGTAGTCAGCGCCGGAGGGCATCCAACGACCCCAGCCGCGGTAGAAAGTGGCCGCGGATGGCCCCTCGGGGGAGGATCCGCCGCCCGCACTATTGCCGCGAGGGTGAGACCAGACTCATCTGAATGGCAATTGTCCTTGGTTTCTAAATATCACGATAACCTTGTATTGTATTCCAGCATACGTGATCCAGGTCCCACTGTCTCTGCGTGGACTATTGTCCACGCTATTGCGTACCCTTGGCGTAGCATACATGCAAAAGTGACGGTAAGTGGTTACTATTAAGTGTGCTGTCAGCTTGTTTGCTCTTCCACGGCTAAAAAAACCTTATGCTATAGCGACAAAGATTGATAAGAGTTCATATCTTTAAATCTTTCATTGCAGTATATATTTTATTTTGTAATTCAGAATCTGCTGTTGAGTATTATATAAATAATTAAAAAATCTAACAAATTAGCTACAATAAAGAATACTAGAAGAAAAAGTACAATATCAAGAGCATTGTCACAGGGTAAAGGCGCACGAAGCTTTCACGCGCCTTACTATCGTCACTTATCTGCCGTGAGTTCCATTTCTCGTGTAGAGAACCGAAAAATCGATGTAGCTAACTTTTTTTGTTTACAGGAGCTGCTAACACCGCACCTCGAAACTCCGAAGAAACTTATTATGTTCTTAAGTTAGAAACACGGAGTTAATTGTTTTATGTCAATTTATTTATATATTTCATCTCAGCTAAGTTATACATACACATACATTTTATCTATCAAACAAGTCTGTGAAAAAAGGCTTGGCCCAGTCCGAGTCATCCTTATTTCACGTAACCGCGGCTCCAGCACTTCTGGCGTAGTAAATAACATAGGAATTGTTTCATTATAGTAGCAACGTATCTCCCTTTAACAAGAGCAGGAGCATGTAAGCGCATTATACGGGAGCCCTACCTATCCCATTGTGCGATTACCAAGCGGCGAATTTGCGAAAAGCCTAAGCTTTGTAAGCTTTAGTAAAAGAATATTTTTGTCTCTTCTATTAACTGAAAATACAATATATTAACCCTGTTTAGAATTACTTGAATACGCGTGAACTGTGTAAGTGTTTAAACTGTAAGTTCAAATACTTTTAACTGAGTGCCGTGACAAAGTTGGTCGTTCACAAAGCAATCCATTAGTCAGTCTCTTAATTAAGCCTGTTTGCGACGAACCAACTCAAACACTTCGCGATAACTCAAATGAGGTGACATGTGCGTCATGATATACCGCTGGTTTAATATAGGTACACGTGTTTTAATATATCTTCATTATCCTCATATTGTTAATGTGAAACTTTGTTTGTTACATTTATATTTTAAACTAGCTATGCCCGCGACTCCATCCGCGTGGAATAGTGACTTTGGGCAGCATTTTTTGGATACATCTTATGGTTTAGTTTGGTTACAAACCCTATAAACCCTAAAATATAAATAAACAAATAATTCACTCTTTTCTTCACTTTATTATAATATATTCCATTTTTCTTTATTAATTTTTCTTTTTTATTTTGTAATAGTATATTATTCATCTGATCTAATTTTATTTCATCTATTTCAATGAAATTTACCGTTTTTAATAAATCCTTTTCTTCTGTATTTGATTTCTAGCACAGGGTTTCTACTCAAGCAGTCCACTTCTTTATTATCTTTACCTGGGACGTATATAATTTTAAAATCGTATTGAGATAGATAGTGACACAGATCGCCCAATTCTTCGTCTGTTCGTACTTTTATATTCATATTTTCCAGTGGTTTGTGATCAGAGTATATTTCGAAGTATCTCCATATCAGCCTGTGTTGCCAGTACTTTATTATCTCTTTTATAGCTAAGCATTCAAGATAAATTGCTTTTTTTTCTTTGCGTTTCATAAAGTTTCTTTGAGAAGTAGGCCACAGGTTTTTCTTTTCCATCATCTTGTGTTTGTTTTAATATTGCGCCTGTACCTTCAACCAAAGTAACCGACATAGCCCGGATGATTGCAAAACTGAAGTGGCAGTGGGCTGGGCACATAGCTCGAAGGACTGATGGCCGTTGGGGCAGAAAAGTCCTCGAATGGCGACCGCGTACCGGAAGACGCAGTGTTGGTAGGCCCCCCACAAGATGGACCGATGATCTGGTCAAGATCGCCGGGATAGGTTGGATGAGGGCAGCGCAGGACCGATCATCGTGGAGATCTTTGGGGGAGGCCTTTGTCCAGCAGTGGGCGTCTTCCGGCTGAAATGATGATGATGATGATGACCTTCAAGTAATGCATCTGTATATATCTCAATTGTAAGGTCTTTGTCGAATATCTACAACACTGGTTGGGAACATAGCATTTCTTTTATCTTTCTGAAAGATTTTTCACAATCCTCTGTCCATATCAATTTTACATTATTTTTTAATAGTTGATGTAATGGATCTAATATTGAGCTCTTTTCTATACATTTATGGTAAAAATTTATTTTCCCCAGAAATTGTCTAATTTGCTTTTGTGTAGTAGGAATTGGGAAATTTTTTATTGACGTTATGTTGTCTTTCAACGGTGTAACCGTATTTTCTCCTATTATATGTCCTAAATATCTAACTGAACTACCAGCGAACGTACACTTTTTAAATTTTAACCTAAGTCCTTCTTTTTTATTGCATCTAATAATTTGTCAATATGATTTAGATGTTCTCCAAACGTCGGTGAGTGTATTAAGATATCGTCTATATAGTTCACTGAAAATTCAATTAGTCCATATTTTCTTAATATGCTACTCAGAATTAGTTGAAATATAGCTGGAGACGTTTTTAAGCCAAACGGTAGACATGTCCATTGATAGTGACCATCTTGTGTTACAAATCCCGTCTTCTTCCTATTTTCAATTCTTAGTGGTATTGACCAAAAAGCTGAGTTAATGTCCAGTGTCGTAAAGTATTTACAATTTCTGGCTCTTATTATTATATCATCTATTAAAGGGAATGGTTGTGCTTGAGGGACCATGTTTTTATTTAAATCTCTAAAGTCTATGCACATACGTGTCTTTTCTTCATTTTTCTTATATGCTAGTGTGACGGGTGCAGCAAAAGGACTATAAGATTCTTCGATTAAATTCTTCTCTAGTAAGTTGGCTATTTATTTCTATATTTCTTTTTGTCTTCTATATTACATCTATAGGGTCTTTTACTGCACTATTTCTCCGCTATTAAATCAATTCTAGCTTCATACTAGTTAACAGTCCCAATATCGTACTTGTCTTTCGCAAACACTGATTTGTTTTTATCTATCAATTTTTCTATCTTAATTTTTTTATCTTTATCTAAATGTTCTATATTTGTTTGAAACTCTTCTGCTTCCACATGTTCATTAAAATTAATTGAACAATTTGTAACTCCACTTAATGTTATTTCTGGTTTTTCTCTTTTTCTATTTTCTGTGAAATTTATAAATTTTCATTCAACCTCAACTTGAACATAGGAATTAAGTCTAATCCTATTATGAAATCTTCAAAATCCTCCCTTTCAACTACATATATATCTACTACCTTTTCTATATCAAATATTTTTATTCTTATTCTTACCAATCCATTTCTCTGATTCACACCATTGACAGATCTCAATAATATCTTGTTTAAATCTTCTCTATTATCTTTTATTTTTATCCACTTCGAGTTTATGAAGGATACTTGAGAACCTGGACCATATGTTCCCATTATCTCTATCTGATTCTCAACTAGTAGCTTAAGTTTGATCAATGGTGTGACTATTAGTTTTTTTTCTCTGTATTTAAATTTACTTCTGTTACTGAATTGCTTCCTATAGCTTTAGGCTTCTCTTTTTTCTCTAGTTTAAACCAGCATTTTTCTTCTGGGTGATATCTTATACCTTTACCCATATTTTCACAAATCATGCATGGTTTTTTTTTCTTCATTTCTGAATTTAAGTTCTGGTTTACCTTCTTTTTTAAATATTTTCTTTTTATCTATTATCCCTTCAAGCTTTTGTAATTCTTTTATTAAATCTTTTGTATTTTCTATTTCATCTCTGGCGATCTTTTCTCTGATAAATTCTGGCAACCCAAATACAATTCTATCTATCATTGTATCAGCGTCCATGTCCTTATTTATTTCTAATAATAGTCGTTCTTTCTTTTTTGCATATTGTACTAAGGAACCTTCTTTGTATTTAAAATATGATCATATGTCCTGCTACTCCATCCCTTACCTGAAAATGTTTCTATTAATATCTGTTTCCATATATTCAAATTGTTTTTATGCTCTCCTTTTAAATTTTTCTAATACAAATTTATCCATTATGTGTTTTAAGTTTCTTTCTTTGTTGTGTTATTCTGATTTTTAAATTAATTTTTCTAATATTTTTTCCAAGCTCGAGTTTTCTTTAATATTTTCTTGAAGTGTTTGTCTCAAATATTTCCCTCCAAACTGGATATTTCTTTCATCATCTAAATATATCTTTTCTAAGTCTTTTGAAATTCTTATCCATATTTTTAACTCATCATGCCTTTTTCCTAATGAATTTTTTACCTTTTTGAAAGTCTACGTTATTGTCAACTCTTCATGATAATCTGCATATATGAGTTCATCTGGTATAACACAGTTTTCCCCTTTTTCTGTGACAATTGAGGTTATAGCTAAAACTGTAGTTTTACTATCCTTTGGAGAAGCAACAGCTCTGAATTCAAATTGTAATTTCATTCTGTGACGAAAATTGTCGTATTATAATATATTTAGATGTTGTAAGTCTGGATGGTCCGAATAAATAAACCAAATTAGTTTCTCTGTAAATAAGAGTATTATATTCTAAATTATTACTATTTATAATGCATGCATATACAAGAATTACAAGTTACCTGTAAATAAGAGAAATGACAATTAAGGTCAATTATTCATCTCTCTTTCACAAATCTGCTTTTATTTGGAATCACTTAATTATTTTAATATAAACAGAAATGAATACAGTAAAAGTAAATTATTTTTATGTAGGTAAATGTCATGTGTCATACTGTCATAGAAGAGTGCACAGAGTATCCTAAGCGCGTTCAATTTAAAGAGATAATATTCTTTATACACACACACACACACACACACACACACAATTGGTTTTAACAATAGACACAATCTTTATGCAAGGGTTTATTTATGTTTTAATAAGGTGTACTACCTCCACGTGCCCTTATTATGGATTCTAATCGGTTCCGCATAGATTTTATTAGGGTTATTAAAATATCTTACGGAATATTGTCCCATTCTTCTGAAAGTACTGTTCTTAGTGCTGCCACTGTCGTGGGCAAAGGGTTTCTCGCATATACAGCTCTTTTTAAATTGTCCCAAATATGCTCAATGGGATTAAGATCAGGGTTGCGTGCTGGCCAATTCATTGTACGTATCCCAACCTCTTCGCAATATTGTCGAACTTGTGCAGCAGCGTGCGGCCGGGCATTATCCTGCATTAAAGTAAAATTTTCGCCTACAAACCCCATGTAAGGCACCACGTGATCTTCTAAGATCTCTGTTATGTAGCGATGTGCAGTCAAACCCCCTCTATTACCATTTTGACGGACCATGTCTGTGAACACAAGTTCTGTTCGCCCGTTCATCGATATGCCAACCCAGACCATACACGAACCGCCTTCGAAAGGAACACGTTCCTCAATGCAACTTTGAGTATATCGCTCCCACGTCGACGATAGACTCTTCTGCGACCATCTGCACCATATAAACATGTCCTACACTCGTCCGTGAACAATACGTAGGCCCATTGCTCTTCTGTCCAATTCAGGTGATCACACGCAAATCTTAAGCGAGCTTGTCTATAAGCTACAGACAACTTTGGACCATTTCCTGGTCTAAAAGGGGTGATATCCGCTTCCTTTAACCTTCTTCTTATTGCTCGTGCACTCACGTTTACTTCACGCACTTCATTAAGCTCTGTTTTGATGTTAACTAACGTGAGGAAACGATTTCGCAGGGAAGTTGTAACAATAAATCGGTCATCACGACCGGTGGTTGCGCGAGTCCTGCCTGTACTACGTCTCCTTCTGTAAGAACCTGTCTCCACAAACCTTTTAGAAACCGTAGACTGGTTTAAATTTAAACTTCTACCGATCGTTCGTTGATCCAAGCCCTCCCGCACCAATGCTACAATTTGAGCCGCTTGTTCGGACGAAGTATCCATATTATGGTTCAAAAACTCTCGATAAGTTAAAAAACTAACCCAACAATTCTGCTGGTAACAATAATTCAATTGACAAAAGAATAAAAAATCAATGAGAATCAATTTAAAACTTTGCTATAAATAACACGCAAATCTGATACTACGAGTAAATTTTCTTTTCTCGGCTATATTCATTTGTTTTACTGCAGTTTTATTTTTAAATTTTTCTTTTTTTTTATATTAAGAGCCAGTCTCTCCATATTTATATAATTTATTCTAAAAAGTTTTCATACTTATTAAAAAAAATAATTTTAAAGTAATCCTGAACTTTGATGCAGTTTATAAGTCCGTCAGTTTATATATATATATATATATATATATATATATATATATATATATATATATATATATATATATATATATATATATATATATATATATATATATATATATGATAGGTCTTTTGAAATGAAGATCGTTTTCCATGAATCAGTTAGTCAGAACTGCAAGTATACAACAGCACCCTACATAGTCTCAAGTACTTCGATCTTTTGCCTCTTAAAGAAAATGTTTTCTCTCACAGCACATTTAGATGAGGTCTTCGAATCACAAACTAAACATATCAAAGGTATTCCCGCGGGTGGCGGGCAAACGCAACATTTCCCTAACGCTATCCCACTAAAAGGGTTCGAGAGGTCAACTATGTTTATTCTACGATAAATCTGTATATTCCAATGATAATAGACGTTGAAAAGAGGTATTCACTCAACGTTTTTATATTTTACATGTTTTTATTACTTTAAATCTTAAAGTAAATGTTTGTCTCCGAGAAGCAAATGTAACATAGAATAAAAAGTGAGTCAAGTAATGAATACGCGTGTGGGGTTCTCTCAATGACTAGGGTCACTGAACGTTGGCTTGATGAAGAGTGGACTGTATATTTTCTCTTGTATTGGACCCCACACTAAATAAGGCACAAAACTCCACCAAGCTTGCGACCTCCTCGGTCTGGATCCGCTCAGGTGCAGCTCACAGTGTATCACGCACGGCGTCTCTCTTTCAAATTGTTGTTTGATTACACTGCACTCGATGTTGGTGATTGGCACGGCCAATACTATAAGGAGTCTTGTAAAGGGCTTCTTATTCGCACACAGTGCAAAAAGCGGTTATATTTTGTCAATCGTTGACATAAGAGAGTGAAATTTTTGTACTACCCTCGCTTCAAACAGACATGAAGGTAGTCGGCGAAAATTGGCTGAGCACTTGTACCTAAATCTAGGCAAGGACCGAACAAAGCGAATCAAAAGAATAATGTGTTAATTCACTTGTTACAATCTCTTTACACCTTTACCACTATTGTCATCATAATTCATCAACAAGTTAATATCGATTTAGAAAGCTTTCACTTAGGAAGGAGCTACTTTTGCATACTGTCAAAGGAGAAACTTACTCGTCATTCACTTCGGTGCCTTTCCTTTTCTATTGCCTAGATAAACAGCACTGGGCAAGGACACTCCTGTCACCTGTTGATAACTAACATATTAATGCCATTTGCCAGATGGTAAACTAAACCTATGTGTATCCACCTTATAAGTACGGGTAGATTTTGATGAATTCCCTCGAGATATTCCTGTCTGCATCGGTCCTACGGAGAGTGCAGGAGGAGACGGATTACTTTTTCAGACGTGTTCAAGACATATATGGTTCTTGAAGACTTCAATACATATCATATTAAACGGATAGGTTCTCCAAATACTAATCTATCGGCTTTTAATTTTGCTCTTGATCATGGTGTCATTCGGTTAAAAGGATTATTTTCTTCGCATACTGAATAGAGTGAAAAGTCACTAGGATTATTTAATCACTGCATATTTTCCGTGATGCGTCATCGGTTTCCTGAATGGGCGTGACCCATCCTCCATCGCAAATCGGGAATGTGCCACTATTGGTCAACAGATTAGGATAGACTGCGCGAATCCTATGCGTCCTACCCATGGGGTCCCATCCTCCTAACAAGCAACAGCAAGCTGACAGCAAATTCGGTTGTTGACATGGTGCTGCAGGGAATGGAATGTAATATGCCAACTCTGTAGGTCCCGTTGGGGAATTGGGAAATCAATTGTTTGATAAACTTAGTACTTGACAGTTTTGATATCTGAACCAAATCGGAGACAGACTTAGCTTGACAGCTAAATCAAAAGAATTATTGATCCTGGACTACAACAGCAAGAGCTCGACAGGGTCCTAAAACCGGATCTGACCAAAAAAATATAATGTTGTCTCCAGGACCCTCAAAAAATTTGGGCACATTGACAAGATTGGCAAGCGTCTCTCAAGCTAAAATATATCCCTGTAAGTAGAGCTTTTTGGGTCCTTGCTAAAACTGTCCAAGGAAACTTCTGTCGGGCGTCCTTACCATCGCTACATAAACCTGTACGACTAGTCCTTCGCTTGCTCGACGTCAAAAAGTCCGCATGGAGTACTAATCTATGGGATAGAACACCTACCTGTGAGCTCAATCTCCTAGATGCGATCCAACAACGCCCAGTTCATCTTATAGACCATCCGATACTCACAAATGGTCTAAACAAGCTAGATCTTTGGAAATACTTTTTTTTAAATTTATTTGGGAAATATTTGAAAAAAAGAGTTTTCATTCATTCATTTATACATTAAATATAGATATTGAGTGTAAATATTTTCAATAAGTAAATGTACAAACAATGGCAATTTCCACATATTCGCTCAAATGTCATTAAATTAATGTGAACTAGATGACTCTATTATAATTTACATATACATAATGGAAAATAAAGACAAAAGTATGATATGAGAGGTAAAAATATACAATATTCAAATATACAACACATACTTGTTAAACTTACGAGAAAACCTCTTTTAGTGCCTCTTGGGTTTTGTATTTGAATTGTTGAGCTGAAGTAATGAATATATCAATGTCCTCAAAGTTATTATTTTTATAATAATTGACGAGTTGTCGTAAGGGGCGCACACGCCTGCGTTTGTTCTGCTTACATTAGTCGCAATCAAGGCGCGAGTATGCCTCACTTCCCTTCGATGTACAGTCCGTGGGACTAAATAACATAGTTTCTTTGTAATCTCGATACAGTCGACATGACCACGACATATATGTTAAATAGCATGCACGCAGCTAGTTGTTTACGCCGTGATTTAAGTGATAGGAACTTGTATTTCGGGAGCAATTGGTTTTATGATAGATACTGATGGTGGAATTGATAATGCATTACTCTTAGAAACTTTCGTTGAACAGCTTCAGCCTGTTCAATATGATATTGTAGATTCCAGATACAACAGACATATTCCAATTGAGGCCTGATAAGACTCTTGTACATCATCAAATATGAACCTGTTCTCTTGAGCTCGTTACTCGATCTCATTACAAAACCGTACAGTTTGTAGGCTTTATTGGTGATAATATCAATATGCTTACTGAGGTGTAGTTTAGATTTATAAAAGATCCCGTAGTGTAGAATACCTTATTTAAGTTTGTTTTGTTTAATTTGTATTTGAAATTAATAAACTTTTTATTTATAATGAAGGTTATACTAGTACATTTCGAGATACTCAGATAAAGCTATTAAATATATTATACAAGCAGTATTGTGAAAATCTGTCCAAATCTTCCTGAAAGAGATAACAGTCGTTTAATATTTCAATGCTTTTATATGTTTTCAAATTATTAGCGTATAATAGAAATTTGGAATGTTGGAAACATTGGTCAATATCATTAATGAAAAGGATAAATAACAGTAGTCCAATTATTGATCCTTGTGGTACTCCTGATGTGACATGAAAATTCTCCGACTGGTACCCGTTCAAAACTACTTTTTGAATCCTGCTCGAAATATACGCAGTAAGCAAACGCAAAAGATTGCCTCTGATACCATTGAAAGCCAATTTCTTTAATAAGTTTCTATAATAATAATAGTTCGCGATTAATTTTATCGAATGCTTTTTGAAAATCAGTTTAAACGGCATCTGTTTGATACCTGCGATCCAAGTTTTTAAACAATGTATTAGTAAATTAATAGATTAGTGTTAGTTGATCTTCGTTTAACGAAACCATGTCGTTGAGGAAGAATTAGATTGTGTAAATGCGGGTATATTTCATCATGCACCAGAATTTCGAAGAGTTTCGACATAGAATTGAGAATAGATATTGATCGGTAATTTTCAACATCGCTTTTCGATCCACTTTTGAAAACTGGATTAATATTTGCAGATTCCAATTAGTCGGAAAGAAACCACCACTTAAACACAGGACACTTAATACACAGGAGTTCATAAATAAAGTTTGCAGTTTTTTTTAAGAACAAAGAGGGGATGCCGTCTGGTCCAGGGCTTTTACTAGGATTAATATCTTTAAGAGCCGTGTAGACCTTTAGCGACTTAATCTGCACACAGATCAGACTTTGCGTTTATTTGCGTATTCTACCATCTATGCAACAGGGAATGTTCTGAGGAGCTATTTAGGACGGTATTTTCATTATCTCTTATCACTGCACTGCTCGCCATTCACTGGGTGGTCATCCCCATTTCCTGGATCCTCTTCTTTCTTATACAAAACCGTGGTCAAGAAAGTTTATATTATGTTCTCTTGGGATTTAACATGAGCTTCCGGCTTCGAGCGTTCGTCTCTAGCAACTCAACTCCAAGTATAAAAATGGTCTTAACAAAACCGCTAAGACCTTACCGATTTAAATAACAATTTCTAAAACTAAATGACATAGAGTATGTTTAAGTTAGTTAATGTTTAAGTTTTTGGGAATTTTCACGGAAGAAGGCTAAGTGTTTGTTTGAGTGAAGGCCTGTTTGTTGTATTACAGGAATCAAAAAATTCAAAATTACAATAATAAATTTACTGATTTTATGATGATGATGATGACAGACATATGCCTTAGACAATTGTAGAAAGCAATCTTTTGTTAATGAATGCCGACCACACCGTGAGTGAAACTTGTACAATGAAGTAACAAGTCACATAACATATATGATAACAAACAATTGAATGAAACAAAGGTTATTTGTTATGTAGTTTATTAATACGGGAAGCCATTTTGTAGCATGTTTGTTACGTGTGAAAGTCGAGTTCTAGGTTATTGTTATGACCCTTAGAAGGATCATAATACAAAGGTTCAGCGAGGGTTGGCGTGTACTACTCTAAAACAATGTGTGCGATAGGCGTTAAGCTGTTCAATGATTACGTATTCTGCTGGGTACTGAATGCGTTATTATTGATGAATCAACTGCATTATGGACAAGTGTGACCATTACTGAAGACACACTGCCAATTAGAAGCAATGCAATTAGACTTTGGAGTTGAAATTCAAAATATGAAACTTTCCTTCTATTTGAATTCTCTAATATTAAGGCTCGCATTCTCAAGCTCGCCACGCTACGAGCACGTCGCTAGTACCCACTATAACGACTCCGGTGTTCTTGACAAAGACACCATCTTGGGCCGGCCCGCTTTCTTGGGCCTCTTCAAAGGTATTTTATTTTCACGCAAGGTAAATTAAGTGGTCGGATCACCAATGCGCCCACTATACACACAATATAGGCGACAATATTTGTGCAGGCTCCAATCATTACTGTGTATAAACTAACTTGCTTTAATAATCCTTGCTTTAATCAGTGATCAGCCGCCAGTTGGATCACATAATCATACACATTTTTTTATTACAACCACGTTGCGACTATCCGTATATTAGGTACCCCATAAAGCATTTCGATGATAGACAGTAACTTGAGTATAAAAGAAAATATAATCTGGAGGTGGTATCCTGGGAACATTTACTTACATGTCATTTAAAAAAACCTGTGTATTTTCTATAAATGAGTGCTTATTCCCACTGGCCACGTCACTACTTGTGTCGGATATCAGTCAAATATTTAATCTCAGTAAGTTTGAATTTTATAGATAGAAAACTATTACAATCCTTACTTAAACTTTAATCTTATTAGAGACTAGAGACTTCAATATAAATTGAATATAAATTAATCAAAATCCTGAAACCAAATTTTGAACAAAATGTAAAACAACATAGCTTAAGAAGGGACATTTTTGTACAAAACAAAATTAATTTACGAAAACATCGTCATTTTAATGCTCTTAATATGAGAAAACAAACCGAGCAAATTTTTAAAGAGAAAAAGTTGCAAAGCCGCGCTCACCGGCGGAAACTTTGGGACAAAGGCTTTCAAGTATTGTACAATTTTATAATGTCGACTATTGTTTACAATGAAATTATTTTGTTTTGATAAATAAGGCTTCTACTGGAACTTGATTTTGTCTACCGCCAGTGGTTATCGAGAATTTGACGATAATGCTTACAAACAACACTTAATGATTGTGTGCTTTTTTAAGAAATAAAATGTTTTCGTCTGTCAATAATCTAGTCAGATGAATAGCAAAGATGTAGATGTAGGATATGATACTTCTCTCTAATAGCACATGCCTACTAACATTGTTTATTAATTAATTGCATATTTGACGGATGAACTAAAAAATCTGAATAATTTTTATGGACAATTTCTTTATAAATTCAATTTTGTTAACCGACTTCAAAAAAGGAAGAGGTTATCAATTCGTCTGTATTTTTTTATGTTTGTTAACTCAAAACTTTCGACTGGGTGAACCGATTTTGATGATTCTTTTTTTATATGAAAGCTGGTGCTTGCCGTATGGTCCCATTTTAATTTCGTTCAGTTCTGACAATGGCATCCATGAGAAACCCATATAAGTCTTAAATTTGCATTAAGTATGTGCGCGACAAAGGAAACACTAAAATATACCTAGCAATAATAATACACAAGCACATCTCACCTATAATTAAGTATGTAGTTACAAACCTACCTTGGCTGACACCGACTCCAAAAATAACAATAATTGTAACTACATTATACCTAGTCAGGTCATAAGTATTGTCACACAGTAAAAACTTTTCTTTTAGAATCCTGGCCACAAAAAAGTTTATTGAATTAGAATTTCGAATTGTTCATGAAAATAAAAATGTATAACTTTTAGAATTTTACTCATTTTTAAATATGGAGTGGACGCTTAAAGAAGACCGTGTTGCAGTTATTGCGTTGCATCGTTGCGGTTACGCGCCAATTCAAATTTTTAACATACTGAAAAATTTGAATATTACCAAAAGATTCGTTTTATCGTACCATCAAACGATACAATGAAGACTCTAGTGTAGATGACAGGTCAAGAAGTGGTCGCCCTCGGTCTGTTAGGACTCCAGCAGTGATAAAAGCTGTGAAGGCACGAATTCAAAGAAATCCCAAACGTAAGCAGAAACTGTTGGCCCTTCAGATGGGGTTAAGCAGAACCACGGTGAAAAGGGTGTTAAATGAAGACTTAGGGCTTCGGGCATATCGAAGAAAAACAGGACATCGTTTGAATGCTCGTCTAATGGACCTGAGACTGAAGAGATGCCGCGCTTTGTTGAAGCGGTACGCGGGAAAAAAATATCGGGAAATTCTTTTTTCGGATGAAAAAATGTTTACCGTAGAAGAGAGCTACAACAAACAAAATGATAAGGTGTACGCACACAGTAGTGAAGAAGCGAGCAACCGTATTCCGCGTGTCCAACGAGGTCATTTTCCATCCTCGCTCATGGTATGGTTGGGAGTTTCTTATTGGGGCTTAACAGAGGTACATTTTTGTGAGAAAGGTGTAAAAACGAATGCTGTTATGTATCAAAATACAGTCCTGACGAACCTTGTGGAACCTGTTTCTCATACCATGTTCAATAACAGGCACTGGGTATTCCAACAAGATTCGGCGCCAGCTCATAGAGCGAAGAGCACACAAGACTGGCTGGCGGCGCGTGAAATCGACTTCATCCGGCACGAAGACTGGCCCTCCTCCAGTACAGATTTGAATCCGTTAGATTACAAGATATGGCAACACTTGTAGGAAAAGGCGTGCTCAAAGCCTCATCCCAATTTGGAGTCACTCAAGACATCCTTGATTAAGGCAGCCGCCGATATTGACATGGACCTCGTTCGTGCTGCGATAGACAACTGGCCGCGCAGATTGAAGGCTTGTATTCAAAATCACGGAGGTCATTTTGAATAAACTTTAATGTCATAAGAATCTATGTTTTGTTAAGTTCATTTTGGTATATGAATGGTTACATAATTAATAAACTTGTTACAATTATTTTACATTAAACATGTGACAGAATTTATGACCTGACTAGGTATTATCGTAATTTAAATCGTAACTACATATTGAAGAGTAGAAAAAGTAAGTTGATTATTAAGTTATAGAAGAATATGCAATTATTTTTTTTACTTTTTAGTGCATATTAATTTATTTTGGAACAGTTTTTTTTTTCTTTGAAGGCGGTTTTTCTTTTTGTTATTTAATCAAATAGTCTCTTAAATCTTATAAACTTAAAATAAATTCCAATCGATATTGCCTGCTCAAAAATTAAGGATCTCTGATAACGGCTTCCTCTTAAAGTTTCTTAATATAACGCGGGGCGCTTCTCTGTCCGAGGAGTGCACGGGTGTGCGTACCCGAGGTGCCCGAGCATCCGCCGCCTCATTCCCCTCCCGTCCGAGGCGGCGGAGTCCCACCTTTCTTCCCGTCTACCTCCCACATCCTTTCCCAACTTCGCTCTCTGCTCGTGGCGCGATCCCCGGTGGGATGGTTGCGGGTACTGGTTGGGGTCTCGGGTTCTGTCCCGGGCCCTGATTTGGTAGTCAAAACTATGCCTATTTCGACCGCGCCTGCACAGAGAGTGTTCCTGGGGCAGGAACGGCATCTCCGCTGTCCGTCGGTCTGGCTGGGCTGGCTGCGGCGTTAGGCGACTCTCTGGTTTTTTGTAGTGTCGTCTGGTAGTCGTACCCACGCCTGACTGGCACGCGGCGGGGATGCAAGTCCCGCCCATCCGCAAAGGAGGTGGTGGAGCGGGAGCGGGAGTTGACCACCACACTCCCACACTCCCCTTCCGCCAACGCAGGCCATGCTGGTGGCGCCGGAGGGCAAGTAACTCCGGCCGCCGTAAAAAGCGGCCGCGGGCGGACCCTCGAGGGAGGATCCGTCGCGCGCACTATTGCCGCGAAGGAGAGGGCCGCGTGCTGTTCCGCGGCCCTCCTCAACTCCTTGAGTCAACAGGAGAGCGCCGGGGGGATGAAACCCTGACCCCCTGGCGTCAACACTTTAGAAGAGGCCCGCCTTGAGAAAGGGCGGGCCGGCGCCGGCCCGGGCCACGAGATCGGCAGGCCACATTTCCGTAGGCCCGGGCGTTGGCGATAGGAGAACAGTGGGGTTTTTAGTGGATAGTCGGATGGACGAACATCTTTCCCGGAATCCCACATATCCCTCGGTCCCCCGTGGCCGGGGGAACCCGTTAAGAGAGGGTTTTACCCCGAAACCAAAAAAAAGGTTATATGACAGCTACTTTCGTAAAAGCCAATGTCATTCAAATAACTCCTTACCAAACAAGGTGTGAATATAATTAGAAAATAACGCGTACCCACTTCTGTAATTCGCTTTATGTCCTATGTCAGTTTACCTTCGTTCTCTTATCCATTTTATCACAGTCTTTGGCTTCAGATTATAATAATATTTATGCCTCAACATCCAAGTATTCAAGCAAGTTGTTCCTAAGACCAGCACATCAGAGTTTAGGACGTTGGTGACCAAAATCACAGAACGTAATAAATGAAATAATAAATACAATATATTAAATCATATTTTAAAATTAATGTATTATCTTAAATAAAATTTAAGTATCTATACAAATCCTTGGATAGTTTATGCAAAAAGTTACAGTAAGCTATAGTGTCTATGCCGCACATTTTATTTAATAAGCGGACATCTTAATCAGCAGTAGCAGCAATACAGTAATTAAAGAGCCAGCTCCACGTGAGTGACTGCGGTGGCCGAGATAGCGGGTTTACTTATTTTTACGCGCAATTATGAAAGAGGTTTATTATCATAAGCTTTCTTCGTAAGGGAAAAGGAAACATTTACCTCTAGTTCAACATTTTCAGGACTTTTTATAAGAATAATATCAGCCTGACTTTTTATTTATTTGGGAAACATACAATTACAATAAACCACAATATAAAGATAACATAAAAATTAATAAATCAGTAACGTTTCCACTTAAAGGTAACACATTATTACATCATCCAATAGAATAATAGTTATGTCATAAATTAAAAAATATAAAATACATTAAAAATAAAAATTGAGAGATCTAAACCTAATAATAATTCGATTATTTTTGATTTATAATTTACAATGTTAGAGCCAAAAATGTGTACACTGGTGTAAAATTTATTATATTCAAGACAATATCTATGTAAAAGAGTGTTTCTTGCAAGATTTGATTTTATTGAAGTAATTGAAAATAGTGACTCTTGCCTTGAATTCAAACGGGGACACCTCAGGAATACTTGACTTATAAAGAAAGGGGAATCCATGTGATTATTGAGTAATTTGAATAAAAATACTTGGTCCTTCATAGCCATTCGTATACTGATAATGAATGAATTTCAGACAGCTTCATACGATCGCATTTATATTTTAAGTAATTTATAAATTTATTCTATACGGATTCAATACTGTCTTCTATACTACTATTATAAAGAGGAAAGATTTGATTGTTTGTTTGTTTGTTTGTTTGTTTGTTTGTTTGTTTGCTTTGAATAGGCTCCGAAACTACTGACCCGATTTAAAAAACTCTTTCATTGTTGGGAAGCTACACTATCCCCGGGTGACATAGGCTATATTATATTTTCAAAAAAATTAGGGATCCTTACTAAAACTCCAATAATGTAACCCAAAGTGTAAAAAAATTACCTAAAATATTATTTAAATCGCGTGCGTTGCGAAAACTATTGATGATAGAATAAAATAATGTACTACGACTTTGCAGAACACATCATTATTTATAAAAAGTGTCGCGACAGCATATGTCTAACTATTATAGTTATGCCACAATAAGTGTTCTTTTATTTTAAAAATTTAATTGAAATGCCGCCCCTAGAAAAGGCTCTTTATTTGGATCTTGGTATTAATCCTTATCAAAATAAATTACTTCATATTGAAAACTGTTTCAATACCTTTATATAACTTTTTGAATTATTCAATTCGGATATTCCATTCGAAAGATATCACGAGTTTAAAAATGTAAGTATTAGAAAAATGTTGCGTGGTAGCCGCTCACCCTGTTCGGCTAGCTAGGCAGCACCTTATGCAATGTAGGCGTGCGTCACTGGGGTTTTTACAAAAATTAGAATACTTATTAAAAAATAACGAAAAATAAATAAAAAGTAATAACAAAAAAAATCAGTAAAATAAAAGCTCATAGAAATAATAATATTCAAACTTTCTTTATAATTTTATTTTTTTAGTAACCTGACGCAAATAGAAGGGTTTGCCTCTGTCCGAGGAGTGCACGGATGTGCGTACCCGAGGTGCCCGAGCATCCGTCGCTTCACTCCCCTCTCCGTTCGAGGCGACATCCTACCTTTCTTTCCGTCTACCTCTTACATCCATTCCAACTTAGCTCTCTGTTCGTGGCGTGGTCCCCGGTGGGATGGTTGCGAATACTGATTGGGGTCCCGGGTTCTATCCTGGGACCTGATTTGGTAGTCGAAACCATGCCTATTTCGACTGCGCCTGCACAGAGAGTGTTCCCGGGGCGGGAATTGCATCTTCGCTGTCGGTTGGTCTTGCTGGGCCGGCTACGACGTCAGGCGACTCTGTTTTTTCTGGAGTGTCGTCTGGTAGTCGTACCCACGCCTGACTAGCACGCGACGGGGATGCGAGTCCCGTCCAGAATTGGCCGCGGACCTGTCGCTCCCGGCCCTGGTTCTGTCCATGGTCGGGGGCGATCCTGGATGGACGACCGTCGCCTCCTTTTGCGAGGCAGTAGTGTCTGCAAGGGAGGCGGCGGAACGGGAGCGGGAGTCCGCCACCGCACTCCCCTCCCGCCAACGTAGGCCGCGTCGTCGGCGCCGGAGGGCGGGCAACGATCTCCGGCCGCCGTAGAAAGCGGCCGCAGGCGGCCCCTCAGGGGAGGATCCGCCGCTCGCACTATTGCCGCGAGGGAGAAGCCGCGTCCTGTTCCGCCGCCCCCCTCAACTCCTAGAGTTGTTACAAGAGAACGCCGGGGGGACGAAACCCTGACCCCCTGGCGCCAGCACTTTAGAAGGGGCCCGCTTTAAGACAAAGCGTGGGCCGGCGCCGGCCCGGGCCACGAGATCGGCAGGCCATATATCCGTGGGCCCGGGCGTAGGCGATAGAACAGCGGGGTTTTTTAGTGGGTAGTCGGATGGTCGAACATCTTTTCCGGAGTCCCTTATATCCCTCGGTCCCCCCGGGCCGGGGGAACCCGTCAAGAGAGGTTTTTCCCCGAGACCGAAAAAAAATAGAAGGGTTTAATTTTTAATTTTTTGTTAAATACCCATGCGAAGCTGGGACGGGCTGCTAGTTATATTATTATCTTGTACCGTGGGTTCCACACTGTAGAGGCATATTCCAAAATGGATCTCGCGTGAGAATAAGTTTCTCTTAACTCCCAATTTTGCATATCATTTTCATACTGCTGTCAACACGGGTATAGAAAACTTTGAGCGTTCCCGTCTTGAAAACCTTGACGCCAAACGCCTGATCCGAAAAACTCGACCCAAGCCCTCCTACAACTATACTCGCAATTCAAGTGGGTCTCTTTACTGCGCTTCTTGTAATAGGACCTTCATAACAAAATTTGGTTTTGCGAGTCATGCTCGCGCTCATGCAAGAGCCCAGGCAAGGACGAGCTAAGGGTGTCGCCGTCGACGGATACGTCTGGGAGGACATCATCATCAAGCGCCTACGCGCCACAGGCCGGTTGTAGCGACGTCGATAACGTTGGTTGTAGCGTTTTGGAATCTACTCGGAGAAGTGCTTCGTGGGATCCATTGTTACATGGGATCGTTTTGGGTGGTGATCTCAACGATCATGTGGGTGATGAATGTGGGGAATTTGAGCGTGTTCACGGTGGATTAGGGCATGGTAGCAGCATCGTAGAAGGGGAGGACATCCTAAGTATGTGTGCAGCTGTCGACCTTGCCATCATTAACACAAATTTCAAAAAGAGACCCGAGCATATCATCACCTACAAGAGCAGGAGGAATGCTACCCATACCAGCAAAGTAGCCAACTACAAGTTCATACCCGGTGAGAGTCTCACTGCACAACACCATCTTCTTGTCATGGACCTTTGCGTGAAGTCCAAAGGCAAACATGTCGATCGCCTTCAACGCGTCCTACGCCAACGCGTCCAACGTCCGTCAAAGTTTGCCTCTGCTATGGGCGACAAATGCGCCGGTGGTGAGGGCAAACCGGTTCAAGCTTACTGGGACAGATGCTTGGCGAGTCTAAGCCGCAAGCCTAAGGACGCAAGAGTGACAAGGAGACTTGGTGGTAGAATGACTCAGTCCAGAAGGAAATCAGGGCGAAAAAAGCCTTCTTTAAGAAGTGGTAAGCGTCCAGATCTCCTGAAGATCACGATGCATTCAGAGTTGCCAAGCGCGCCACTAAGAAAGCTGAAGCCAGAGCCAGATAAGACTACTTACGACCACTGTACAACAAGTTGGAATCGTCTGAGGATCAGAAGCTCATGTATAAGTTGGCGCGCTCCAGAGTCAAAGTGGCACAGGATATCTCCAAGTGCCGCTGTATAAAAGACCTCGGGGGCAACCAGTTATGCGAGAACTTCGCGGTGAAAGAGAGATGGCCCTCGTATTTCCATGAGCTGCTGAACAAGCAGCATAAAGAGGTGAAGCCGCCAGATCTTCCTCCAATTCAAGGATTAATGGCACCGGTAACGCCTACAGAAGTCCAGATTTGTTTTCGCCGCATAAAAATTGGAAAGCTGTCGGAGCCGATGAAGTCCCCATCGAAGCCTGAAAGGCGATGGGCTTTCATGGTGTGGGCATTTTAACCAACCTTTTTAACCGGACACTCCTCAGCGGTACGATCCCGAAACAATGGAGGCTGAGTATCATTACTCCAGACTTCAAAGATCGGTGCAGGACTGCAATAACTACAGTAGTACAAAGGCCATGGCCTTGCGAGTTGCGACCATGGCTTCCTTCATAGTGTGCGACATGTCGCACACCATGAAGCTCTTCGAGATGATTATCGACTTTAGAATTTGGCAAGAGTGCACTGTCTCGGGATGTCAGTATAGGTTCGCCCTGGTCATGGGACCATGGGGTCTGTTTTTGCCCTAAGGAATGTTGCGGAAAACTACAGGACGAATAATACGCCTCTGCATTGCATGTTTCTTGACTTGCAGAAGGCTTTCGACTGTATTCCTCGCGCAATAATTTGATGAGCATTGCTATCCAAAAGGGATCCAGAGGCCTATATTGACATCATCCGATACATGTACCGCGATTCTCATTCCGTGGTTCGGACCGCTGTTGGCGATACAAAATCCTTCCCCATCACTGTCGGAGTACACTAAGGATCCATCCTCAGTCCGTTTCTGCTCAGCGTGGTATTAGACGTATTGTCAGACAGCATCAGAGACTCACATGAACAGCTCCCGTGGTTGCTCATGTATGCTGATGATATACCGCTGACAGATTCGGTCAGGGGTAGGCTGGTGCGACACGTGAAGGGTAGATGAAGTCGCTTGAGAAAGGTTGTCTGAAGCTCAATGTGACAAAGTCCGAGTACTTGGCCTGTAACTCCACAGATTCCACACCCGTACGCATAGGCGGCGATACGATCGAGCGCACGGCCCGAGTGAAATACCTGGGATCTGTACTAGTATTTCACACGTCTGATGACCTCGATTGCGACGTTAAGGCATTGGTACCGCGTAGGCCAAATGGCGTGAAGTAACTGGTGTCATTTGTGATCGCAAGATGCCGTTAAAGTTGAAGGGCTTTGGCTTTTATGGCTATGAAGCATGGCCGGTGTTAGAGTGAAACAATCAAGAACTGCGTGTCATGGACTGCGTGCCATGCGTAACGCGGAAAGACCGCGTTAAGAATTCCTGCATTCGAGGCAGTCTTCATGTCCGTGACATAACCGATAAATTGCAGAAGTATTATCCGTGCAGGGGCGGAGAAAGAATACTAACCTCTACGGCTGGGGTCAGCCCAAAAAAAGTGACAAAACAACCCACCCTAGATACGTGGCAGGGCCCCAAGCCCGTCTGGATGGCGATCACCTTTGGTTTTAAGTATGCCGCCACAAAAACCTTGTGTTGTGTTAATGACCCAAGTTCCTGTCCCTTATCGGACTGCAGCGTGTTCGCGATGCCACTGGCGTTGCCAACACCCATAGGAGACGGTAACTGCTAAATTTTAAGCGCACCGTCAGCTTGTCTGCTGCAGCAATAAACAAAAAAAGGAGTGTCGGTTCCGTTAGTACGGCCACGTTTTATGGCAAACGGATGCTTACGTGGAAAATAAATGTCTGGCTATGCCGCTTCCGCCGGGCCCCGACAGGAGGGGTAGACCCAAAAAGTGCTGGCTTGATGTCGTAAAGGGTGATATTTGTGCCAATGGGCTCACTACCAGGGATGCTGAAGACCGTGTGAATTGGAGTAGAAAAAGTCGGAAAGCGGACCCCGGGCACCAAAATGAAAGTTTAGGTTGCAACCGGGATACAACGCTGGGATGATGATGTTTTCTAACTAGTCATTTGCTTTCTCTGTTATCTAAAATATTTGACTTGATTGATGATGACTTGATGATTTTATTCATCATCACCCCAGCGTTGTATCCCGGTTGAAACCTAACTTCCGTATTTATGTTGATTTTATAAACGATTATTTAATAAAAATAAGAAAAAAAAAAAAATTGTTATTTTTAAACACGTGCATAAAATTGAAAAATGTGTGACGTCACATCAGGGGAAGGGGGTTCTAGAAATGTCACAAACTGTTACAAGGACGGGGTGAGGGCTTAAAAAGTCCTAGAATTCGTATGACGTAATTTATGAATGGCCCTTTACTGGAAATTCTGCTGATGAGTTGCCACAAACCTAGCTTATTTCGCTAGATTCAAAGCTCGACTGGATAGCAACCACCCTTGATCTTTAAATATACCACCATAAGAACCTTGTCTTGGGTTCTGGCACAAGTGACCACGGTTCCAGTTCCTTTATGAAGAGTAGCATGTAAGCGGTGACACGGGCGTCGCAAACATTTGTAAGCGACGGTAACTGATTACTATAAAGGGCCGTTGGCCCGTCAGCTTTTCCACTGCATTAAAACATTTGTGATCGAGATCACGTATTTTGGTTTATGAGTCGAATGTAATTCAAAGTTACTATAATTTATAAAACAGACAGATGTGATAGCACTTATATAAGCATCTAGCACCATAATAAATAATAATACGCCTAGTTTTGTAAAATCTTCGAACAAATAGTAAATAGTCTGAGGGTGGATATTAATTAAGTTAACAGAAGGAAATTAAAAGCATTGAAAGTAAATTAATCTTCTTTTGTTTACCACGGATCCTGATTTTATCAAAGAAATATTTCCACGTTGAATATTTAAACAATAATATATTGTATGAGATTCTATTTAGGACTTTTTTAAGCGTTTCCTCCCTTTCACATGTGAAGTTCGAATCCCCGAGTGGTGATGTTGAGTATTTTTGCGGAATAATTTCAGTGCGCCTTTTACGTCGATGCCTCTCGATAGCATTCCGTTTTCATGACCATAGAGCACACTTTTTACACTTTTTCACTCCATCGCCGAAAAATAAACGATCATTGACCCTTCTTTTGCTATCATTTAACTAAAGGTGTAATTCATTTTTAAACCACCCAAGGGATTCATCTAAGGAATGCGCCTTATTTTCATTTCTGGTTCCCGACACGGTCGGAAAAAAGAACAAAGGTTTATTTTAGAGAAGTTATTTTTCAAACTTTGTCAAAAATGCGGTGGTCGTACTTCATAAGATACTACTCGTATTTACAGAAGAAGGAACATTATAAAATTTAAATTTAGAAGTCGGTTACAATCACCGTGTCTCAGCACGTAAATAAAAATAGCATATCATGCCTAATAGTGGCACGAGGAACTCAATTTTAAAACAGTATCTAAACGCTTTTAAATAATCATAACTAACAATTTGTTTAACCTATATGATTGATATCGATTATACGTGATTTTACACGTTTAAAATGACTGTTGAGTATTTGCGTAGGGTAAAACAAACACCGTGTCCTAGTAAAAATTGTTTCTTCAAGTAATAAAAAAACATGAATTTTCACAACATTTGAGCCCGAAAGGAAAACTCAAATGGCTGTATGTGAAAGGTAGTACCGCATTCATCGCATTTTAAGATACTGGAATTATGATGTTTGCGAATAAAATGCTAATATATCTACACAAATTGTCCTCGCACACTAAGACGCCATGACGCTTCCAATTCCGAACTAGCCACCGAAGAGGTACGAGGGGTGGTCAATAAATAGTGATAATAAGATACATTCTCGTTGGAAAGAAAAGAAAATACTAGTAGCCATATCTCAGACTAGATATAATAATAATAGTTCCATAGTACGACGATTCCTTACATCCTCTACTCAAACCCCTGCAACACTACACAATGAACCAACTCACTTGGCGTAAGCCCGTGCTAGGTTCACATTTACCAGCATTAGTTGAGGAGTAAAATATAATAATAATAAAAGGAATTAATCCTAATTTATTTTTGAAAAATAATGTGTTCTTAAAAATGGATAAAATTGGAGTTCACGAAGTAATAAAATATCTCTGCTTGAAATTTTTTACTACGGAGCTGATAAATCAAGACTTGAGAGCAACATTAGGCGTTCATGCTCTTCCATATTCTACGGTTGCGCGTTGGTGTGCTGAGTTCAAACGAGGAAGAACATCCATTAACGACAACCCCTACGCGGGACGCCCTACATCGGTAGTGACTGAACAAATGATTAAAAAAGTTTAAAACATTGTCTAGCCAGATCGTCGTGTTACTGTTTGTTTTATAGCAAAGGAAATGGAGATTTCCATAGGAAGTCTCCATGATATTACACAACCATTTGGGTATGAAGAAAGTGTCAACGCGCTGGGTGCCCAGAATGCTTTCTAACGCGCAGAAACAAACGAGACTGAGATTTTCACAAAGCTATTTGGGTTTGTTACAACAAGATCTTGACCAATTTTTGGCTCGATTCATAATTATGGATGAAACATGGCTTCACCATTATGACCCGAAAACGAAAAAACAGTCCATAACTTGGAAGAAACCGTCATCTCAATTCCGAAAAAATTTAAGGCAACTCCATCCGCCGGTAAGATCATGGGCTATTTTTCTGTGACTGGCAAGGGGTGGTAATGATGGAATACGTTAATCATCGAGCCACTATTACGGTGACTTTGTACGTATGAAAGAAAGAAAAAAGAAAGAAAGAAAATAATTTTTATTTAGGACAGTTAAACTAAACTAATATAAACTAAGTGTTAATAAAATTAAACTTAAAACAAAAGTTGTCCTAAAAGGGGCATCAGACTCAGCATAATGCTGGTCAGTTGACCAGCGCTGATCTTCCGCTGAGCCCATAAGGCACATAAGGCCCATAAGGTAACGGTACGGCAGACATTACACCTTTACTTAGCACATAGAACAAAACAAACAATAATATAATCTTATACGAATAAATATATATGTAGTATATGGTATAAAACTGTAAATATATGATAAATATAAATGCAATAACTAATAGTAATATTAATGAATATACAAGTGTTGCAATTAAGAGAAATAAATAAATAAACATTACATAAACATAAAAAGAGGTATTACAATTAAATACCACTTGTGTCCTGTTTTAGGTCGCATTGTGAGTGTTGGTGTTTATTTAAAAAAGTCTTCAATTTGCATCTGAATCCAGAAACAGATTGCTGATTTCTAATGGGCGGTGGAATATTATTCCAGCACCTTGAGGCTGCGTAACGAAAACTCCATGTTATGACAATAACAAAGTTATATATGATAACCTAGCTCCTAGTGATTTCTACTTATTTCCTAGGTTAAAGGAACATCTGAGGGGCCATAAATTTGAAGATGATGACGCATTAGTTGCGGCGGTACACGATTTTTTAAGAGATCAGGGAGAAGATTATTTTAAAAAGTGAATTTTATCTTTAGGAAAAAGACATACAGAGTGTATAAACCTAAAAGGTGACTAAGTTGAAAAATAAAATAAAATTTAATAAAGATAATTGCGTCATACTCATTATCACTTTTTATTGACCACCCCAAGTATATACTCCATGACCCCAAGCATCCAAATCAATAAATAAGTTCACTACTATAACGCGAACAATCCTATTCTAATTTTTGATCAGAATCATACAGGCAACATTTGACAAACATCCAATCAAATACCAGATAGTTTACATTAAGAGGTAGATCAGTTGTGAAAATTGCTCAATTTCCATTCCCCATTCTATTATTACAGAAGTCGCGGCAAAATGTTACACAAATTATAAATTACTTACACGTATCTCAAATTCTCTCAAACCTTTTCACACACGATTTACATCCAATTAAATTGAATGCCCAAATACCGCTACTGTATGCTCTCAAATACTGTTGAGCCATAGGGTGCTAAAATCGGTGGCATTTCTCGCGACGGAGTGAATTTCTTATTTGCGTTTGAAGCAACTAAGAAGCGCAACTTAATTTTGAATTTCTGTTTTAAAAGATTATTAACAAATATATGTTTTATAATTATTTTAAGAGTTCTTAAGTATCCTAAGATGATTAAAGAAAATTGCAGCCCGTCGCATTCACTTCAAATAACCTACTTCCAAAAAAAGATGGCGACTGATCGATGAATCTTAGAAAAGAACAAAACACATCATTTTACTAAATACTAGCTGTGCCCACGATTTCTCGCCATTGCTGGCACATCACGACACTAGCGTTGTTTCGGTCAGTTTTCATCCACAAGACTACATTTATGCTGGATAATTCTAAAGCCGGTGTTCAGATCCTACTGCCTTGCTTAATAGAATGCACTAACTGGGAAATTAGGTGAGCTTTAGGCCCCAAGAGGGCCCTTCTACATCTACTCAATTTTAGTTGCTTAAAAGATATCAAATATTATTAAATTACAAAAATGTCTGCAACAAAAATGTTCGTCGTGATTTTGAATAATGTAAAATATTTAATTTACCTTTGAAAGAGGCCATGTCTCTTCCAGTTGTCTTCAGTGTTCATTTATTAAAGTTCTGTGGACTTCTTAATCCATTACACGGGGTCACACCACTGCTCTCTGGTACCCCCTTAATTTAAATGCGTTTACCTGTAATGAAGCGATTAATATATCCTTAATTACCTTAATTAAGAGGAGTTTACACTTATACAGATTATTAAGATATGCATTGAATTAGAAATATGACATAGTGTAAGAGATATTCGTCATAAACGTAAAATTTCTATCTGGTTGTTGGACTTCTTCGTTCTTATTGTTTGGTTAAAAATGGTTAATTATTAATAAAACAGTCTACATCACCCCACTGGTGAGCTCAAGCCTAGAGGGTACAGACAGAAAATCCGCCATGCTTATTCAAAGTGGATTAGCAGATTTTCCCACGATGTTTCTTTTCACCGTCGATACGTGGCAACTGTGTTATAGTCGATACGTGGCAACTGTGTTATAACATGCATATTAGGGGATAAAAACTCCTTAAACGGTGACGCTGTCATGGGAAATGAAACTCGGTACCCTCTGTTGGTATCCGCGTATGATATCACTCCCCTGAATTTAATTTTGAAGTCATTTATATTCTTGAATTCAATTAACTATTAATTAGTGAGTAATCGGTTTAGTAGATTTTTATTTTATTTTATCAGGGTGAACTTCGGTATGATGACCTTCGTTAGCATCTAGAGAGTTGTTTAGCAAGGCGGCAATTCAGGTTTACCTCTGAAATCATTTTACCTAATAAAGACTAACTCATCTAGGCTTCTTCTAGCTCATATTTATCCGTGCAGGGGCGGAGATAGATTACATCTGCGGGTGGGGTCGGCTGTAATAGGCAACAAAACAACCCATCCTAGCTACGTGGTAGGGCCCCAAGCCCGTCTGGATGGCGATCACCTTTGGTCTTAAGTATGCCGTAATAACCTTGTGTTGTGTTCCGGCATTAGTGACCCAAGTTCCTGTACCCTTATGGGACAGCAGCGGGTTCGCGATGCCACTGGCATTGGAAACATCCATAGACGAAGGTTAGGGAGCGTTCAAGTATTACGTAACGCAATTTTTGAAGTTTTTTGATCCCCCTTCCCTCCATGTAACGCGCCGTAACGTTTTACTAACCCCCCCCCCCCCGTAAAACATTACGTAACCGCCAAGTAACCATTTTTACCTGAAAGTCACAATTATGTGGCGTAAAGTACCGGAAAGTCGCTAAAGTACCTTTATTAATGTTTTAATCGCGTTATTATTATCTATTAACATTTAAAATGTGTTGTTTTTAAAAGCAAGAGATTTTTACTACTAATCATACATTTAATTACGTCGTTTTCCTGACTTGGCCTTGTCCTTTTAAATTTTGCGAAAGCACAAAAAATTTCAAGTAGTCATTCCATTTAAAATTTTGAGAAAAAAAGAACCGTTTTGATAAATGCGTGAGAGAATTTCTGTACGCGACCCTTCTGAAGGATTAATAAATACAATTTTACGTAACGCATAGTTTAAAATACACCCCCCCCCCCGGCCCCTGTAATGCATCGTAACGTTTTACAAAACCACCACTCCCCCCAAATTCGTTACGTAATACTTGAACACTCCCTAATTAAGTGGGCCGTTAGCCTGTTAGCTGTCTTACAGCAATAAAAAATTCTTCCAATTTTGGCTTGTATAACTTGTGTAAGTTAGTTACAGTATGATTTTACTTACTTTATATTTATTTATTTATTATTTGTTCTTTATTGTACAAAAATTTACAGATATAATTACACATATTTTAAAATGGTACATTGTACAAGTGACGGCCTTATCGCTTGAAGCGATCTCTTCCAGGCGACCTTTGGATAGACAGGAGTGATTAATAAAATAAATAAAAATATATGTAATGTGCGGGAAGGTTTGCAAATACATATACATGTATATAGTATAAATAAGTATACAATGTATATAATAAACACACAATTCTATACATAAATAAATAAGAAACAAAAGTGAAACAGAATGGGAATAAAGTAAGAAATTAAATACTTGATTTTAAAAAGTGTTTCTTCTTGAAGCTTCTTGAAGGAGTAAATAGACTGAGCTTTTCGAATATTAGCAGGCAGCGAGTTCCAGAATTTCACAGCAGTAATTGTAAGTGATTTTCCATAAAATGTGGAGTTATGTTAGGGCACTGTTAACAGAAAATCCCCTGAAGGTCTCAAGGATTTAACGTCACTACGTTTGAATAATTCAAAACGCTCGTTTAGATAGCAGGGAGTTTTGGGATTGAACAGAATGTTGAAGAGTAAAGAGAAGATATAAGCATTCGGATGAAAGCGGATGGGCAGCTACTCGAGCTTGTTACGAAATTCAGAATTTAAGAAGACCAAAGATAAAGCGAATACACAAATTTTGCAGTTGCTCAAGTTTATCAAGCTGAATTTCAGTCAGATCAAGATATCAGGCATCAGCGTATTCTACGATGGGTAAAAGCGAGGACTGAGCAAGCGCAATTTTTGTGGCATGAGGAAGGAAGTTGCAAATTCTTTTCAGGGAAGCAGCGGTTGCAAACATTTTTTTTACTTAATTCTTGGAGAGGAGGATTCCATGATAAAGTATCATCGATTGTAATACCTAAGTTCTTAACTCTATCGTTTGAAGTAATGACATCATTACATTGTATATCCGGTAAAGTAAGCCAGTCAATCCGCTGAAGCATTTTGGGACTGCTTATGACAATGAATTGGGTTTTTGAAGAATTTGCTTTAAGTCCATGTTCTTTGCTCCAGTCGTAATCGTCAGAGCGTATTCGTTTAAGATGTTGGTTGGTAATTACAATCGCTTCAATTAACTTTTCAATTGAGGCTTGAGTATAAATTTGGAGGTTATCTGCATAAAGGTGGTAGGAGCTATAAAGTTTAGAGGTGATAGAATTAATAAATAGAGCGAAAAGTAAAGGGGATAATACGCCACCTTGTGGTACGTCAGCAGCGACATTACACCAGGAGAAGAAAATTTCCTCGAGGAGAACAGCAGTCGACCAAACAGGTAACTTTAAAACCAATCTACTACCGCTAGAGATATGTAAAGAGAACGAAGTATAGCTAGCAATATATCGTGGTCGATAGTATTAAAGGCGTTGCTGAAGTCCAGCAGCGTAAGTAAGGTTATTTCACCGCTATCCATCCATCTATCTGATAACTTCTTCAGATCACTCTCGAACTGATTCATCTATGTCTTGTACATCTCCATTATATTGCTAATCGAATCTTGGATAGCTTCCATGTTAAGGTGTCTTTAGTGGTAGTAATGATGAAAAGGAAATCAGAAACACAACTGTACGGCAGATAGACAACACTATAGAATCATGTTATGCATTTAAATTATTATGAATGCTTTAAATGACTTAATAAATAAATTAATTAAACAGAGCAAATGATAATAGGTGTTTACTTTCCAACTACCCGCACATGTAATATATAACTAATAGCCATTGAGTAAACGACACTTTAAACAATAGAAAATTTTAAGTAAAAGCAGCCAAATTTAAAGGGGCTATCAGTCATTTCCCGCTGAGGTTGTTTCAAGGGGTTTTAATTAATAACATTGATTAGAGGCATGATTAAAGATTCCGTCTTAATAAGCGTTTCGGGGATGACTAGACAAGTGGCGCCCTCTGCCGGGCCTCCGTGTCTGACAGCTGTCAATCAGCTCGCTCCCTGAATATTAAACGGAGCGGGGTATAAGGAAATTAGTATCCACAGACAAATGGGAACAGTAAGGCAACTTTTAAGTTGAAAAGCTTTCATAAGCCCACAAATATTATTACGCTGTAAAATATTTTTTCAATTGCAATAAAGGTGTAGTTTAGATAAGATAGGACGCATTCTATTTTCTTTCTACTAAAAAATGCTTTATGAATATAAAATAACTAAAAGTGAAAAAATAACTAGTTGAAAGCTACCTACTGATTAGAATTGAGCCTCTCTAGAGCTTAATGGGAAAACCACTAAATCGACATGTGATCTGCTTAGGTTAAGCGGCGGGTATACATCCGTTGCTTCCAATGAAGGTACAGTAAATTTAAAGGCGTCTTATCAAGAACGAATGCAACTACTGGTCGTAGTTTTACACTGTATCGAGGTTGTACCCAATATTAGAATTCTCTCCGAGAAGGGACGGAGTAGAATACTAACACCTGCGGCCGGAGTCGGCCTGTCGTAAAAGGTGACAAAACAACCCATCCCAGCTATGTGGTAGTGCTTCAAGCCCGTCTGGATGGCAACCACCCTTGGTCTTAAGTATATCGCCATAATAACCTCGTGTTGCGTTCCGGCATTAGTGACGCAGGTTTCTGCACCCCTATGGGACAGCAGCGTGTTCGCAGTTCCCCTAGCCTCGTAAACATCTATAGGCAACGGTAACTGCTTACTGTGAAGTGAGCCGTCAGCTTATCTGCAGTTTCTCAGCATTAAATAAAAAAAATCAAAATGAATATTTAATGATTTATTAAAATTTAATAAATCGATATTTCACACTAATTGAGATGTATAAAATAAAATGTAGGTAAGTAGATCATCGAATATTAAGGGGCACACCTAGTGTGAAACTTAGAAAAAGTCGATTTATTGAATTGCACATTTCGATAGTCTATATACCTTTTGAAATAACATACTAAAATTTAAAATAAATATAATATTTCAAAAAGTTTTTGAGTTACAGCCTTCTAAAGTGTAGCCGCTAAGGTATTAGAAAGTTACCTTTGCTACAGGACCAACCAGTTATTGTTAGGGCCCTGTACCCATCGAAACCCATTATAATATTTTACGAAGAAGAGCTTCAATAGCCCAGCAGGCGCAATATGAAGAAGATAAGGGTGAATTATATGGGCCTGGAATAGTATATTAGCCGTATGATTTTGATGTATTAAAAACAATAAAATCAATCATTTTATCTTTAAACGCGTTTTTCACAAAACTAAATTTTTTCAAATTAGCTGCAGTTCCAACTCGAAGACAAATCATCCGATCGCTTTGATTTTCTTTTTTTGCTTATTTTGTATTTGTTTCTCTGTACAATAATCCTCCAGATTCTCGATTGTATGAAAAATATAATTTTGGCGGGCCAAAAATCGTCTCATTTTTGGGCAAAATTCGACATTTTTATTCCAAACTTTGTTGAATTTCAATTTTTTTAACAATCGTCCTTGTATTGTATAGGGTCATTGTATAGGCAGATTAATAATCTTTTTATTTTTTTATTTTCAGTCACGGTGAGGACCGCAATCACTGCAGCAGTAGAGGGACTTTTTTTAGTAGCTTGGGAAATAGTGGTCGTTGTCGTTGCATGCAATTTGGTTAGTGCATTAGTCCTGGAAATTTGTCACAGGCAGAATACAGATTATTATTATCTCTCATTCTAAACGTAGCGTAGATAACAACAGTCGTTTACTGTTGGACGTTATTTTGGAATTATTATCCACTGTTGGACCCAGCCCCTTGCTTGATCTTGCTCAGGTCATCCGTCCGTCAGGCTGAAGAACATCCTACACTACGTTTTCTCTATACTTACTCTAGCGCTCATCAATCTTGCGAAAGGCATGACCAGTCCACTGCCACTTTAGCATTCATATTTTACAAATTATGCATCTTTTGTTCTCTTATGGATTTCTTCATTTTAAGTTATATCTGTAAAATTACTTTCTCTCCGGCCTTGAGGAGCTCAGTTGTAATTTTGTCATCAACGGAAGTCGTGCCGTTGCTAAATTATCCGAGAGCCGTCTTATTCTGGACAAAGTTAATCTCCACAAGAGCTTCCGTATAGAGGCGCGTGAGTGGTTCACGTATATCTTCAGGGTCAATGCCCAGGCTTCTCCACTAATGAAGATTCAGAAGACCATAGAACATTTTGACCTATCCTCCTTGCCATTCGCTATTCTTCGTTTTGTTATCCTCCCCAGCGGTCTGGTGAAAACTTCTTGTGTGCTTAGAGAAAGCTCTATATTCTGGCCAGACAAACAATGCAGGTAACTTCTCAAGTCTCGTCCTCATAAAATCCAATTTTTATTTTTGTACTCCCCCTTTAGCGTTGAAGTCCCCCATAGCAAATGTATGTGAAGGTTATGTTTTATATGACTTTTGAAATGTCCTCATACATAGCATCAATCTCCTCATCAAAATATGTGAAGGTTGGTGCATATACATGTACGACCACTTACCAAAATGCACAACCTATGTCTGTTGGTGAGCATATGGTACATAATATCACTTAGCTCTACCAATTCAGCGAGTTGTTCGTCCAGACGAATTGTGCGTCCATTATAGCCAAGTGTAAAGTATTGGTGTGTCAGCCTTCTGCAGCCTAGAAAGTATTCGCATCCTTATTCCCACCGTAACCGCAACCACAGCCGGGACTAGCAGGGCCGCTGCGAATTGAGGGCCATGGTTTCAGGTGCCTTTTATTTAAAGTTTTTATCAAAACGATTGGCAAGCGGATTAGTGACCGCAGTGCGGAACTATTTGCATCAGCAACGCTAGTGTCCGTCTCCGACTATACTACCGGCACGCTATGATGTCTGTTTTGACGTTTGTCCACTCATGAAGTTTCGTATTAATTAGTAATTACATTTGAAGGAGCAAATTGCTGTTCTTTATTGTATATAGCGACGTGCAGTTATTGACAATAAAGAACAGCAATTTGCTCCTTCAAATGTAATTACTAATTAATACAAAACTTCATGGATTGGACAAACGTCAAAACGGCCATCATAGCGTGCCGGTAGAATAGGTGCATTTAAGTAAGTCGGCTTAGTTGGCATGGCGAACCATCCAATCAACGGTCAAAGGCCAAAGCCTCGACCGTGGCCCAGCAAGTAGCACCACAGGCAGGTAAGGTTTACATTTGGGGGTGCTGGGTGTTGTATCCCCCTTACCTCCCGCTATATACTTAAATCTACTTAAATACGGAAAATATTTCATAAATTTAACAATATAAAATGTATTTTCAGATTCGCTCGCTCACTTAAATTCAGTTCACTGTAGAAATCCTACAAATCCACTGAATGCATTTACGATATGCTCGTTGCAAATTTAAATGGATATTGATATTGTGCATAAAGCTGTTGTTTATAGGTAAATTGATAAAATGAAAGGGTCATTGGAAATAAAATGGCTTTCTCTCTAAATAAATGTCTATTTTTGTAATAAAGGTTCAATTTTATTAAAAAAACTATCAGAATTTTAATATTTGTCAATTAAATTAGAGATTAAAGGTTTGAATATATTGTATGTACTTGTTTGAATAAAAATCATTAAATAATTAAAAATTGAAACATTTGGCATTCAAAATTTTTTATAATCAGTTTTAAACGTTGAGATGAGTGAAAATTGGAGTGAATTTTAGAATATAAGTTCCGATGTTTGTCTCTCACATCCATAAAAGCTCGCTATATTCATGCTTTGTTTGGAAAGCATAATATTAACAAACGTGCCGTACTGCCTAGAGAATTAACCATAAATACTAAGGAAGATTAAAAGCTATCTTTTTTATTGCTATAAGACAGCAGACAGGCTAACAGCTGCTTAGAATTTAGCAGTTACCGTCGCCTATGGGTATTTGCATCGCCAGTGGCATCGCGGACACGCTGTTGTCCCATAAGGGTACAGGAACTTGGATCACTAATGCCGGAACACAAGGTTATTATGGCGGCATACTTAAGACCAAAGGTGGTCGCCATCCAGACGGGCTTGAGGCCGTACCATGTGCCCAGTCTATGTTATTAATTACAAAGAGGATATTTTGCAAGAATTTATCGATGAACCAACAATTTCGATAAACCCCGTCGCCACACGACTCTCTGTAACACAATGGAAAGCGTGGTCTACAGTGCATAATGCAGGATTCTATCCTTACCATTATACTTTTGTACAAGTTATTCACAAAGAGGACCCTGAAAGGAGAGGTGCTTTCTTGTAGATTCATGTTAAATGCGGATTTAGAAGACGCGTTTTTTTTTAAATCCTATGAACCGACGAATCCAAATTCGATTAAGATGGGAATACTAACTAACACAATGAACATTTTTGGAATGAGAAAGGGCACAAAAATCTTAATAAAAAGAGGCCTAAAGGGTCGCAATGCCGTTTTTCGGTCAATGTGTGAATGGGAATAATTGACGACAATTTAATCGGAGCACATTTTTTAACGATTTAAATGCTGCAGCTTACGAATTTTTCTCAAATGAAATAAATAAATAAATAATAAATTGTTTATTGACATATATAAAAATCCATAACAATTAAATCATTGGTCCCCAAACTAGGTTGACCTGTATCTTGGGGACCCGATTCCGATTGATACAATATAATCTATGAATTTACGTAAAACTAAGCTTATTTCTTATTTCTATGTTCTTATTCTAAAGGTGCATGCATGTGTGAGAGTGTGTGTGTGTGCGTGTGTGTGTGTACGCGCGCGTACGTGTGCGTGTGTTAATAATTCATACACTCAAAAATCTTTCTGTTTCCTCATAGTCTAAGTTGAGTAGCCACTTATTTACTTTCTTTTTACATTGTAATTTATTTAATTCGTGAATATGTAATATTTTTTTTTTTTATTAAATGTTTGACCTTCTCGAAGTCGTACCTTTGGCTACAAGGCAAAACATGTTATACGAGCAATACGGAAGTCCTGCACATTTTAGTATCAATGTTAGGCGATGGTTCGATAGCCATTAGAAACTATTGATTTTATACTTTAAATATAATTTGTAATTTATAAAACCTGAAGTTGCTGAAAGAAATCACTTTAGCGTTAAGGCCACCGGTTGCTCACCGTATATTTTGTTTAAATTGTAATTTTTTATAGTGTGATCAATTAAATTATTATTCTTAAATGCAGCAATTCATCCAGTGATGGTGATAATAATAATAATAATGGTAATACCCGATAGGGAAGTTCTGAATTATCTATATAATATTCGGATTACTGATCGTTACCAGTATTGACCATTGATGGTAATAATATTGAACAAGATAAATTACCCAAAGTAAAAAATAAATCGGTTCATTCTGTCTCTCTTAGATTTCAATTCGTTTTCTATATTAGCAACACGTACACAAAACCGTGGCAAACATTCGACTTGATTAGTTTTATATGAGAAAGAGCTTCGCATTTTGGGCGGGCATCCCATCAACATTCGTGTCCGTTCCATCGGACACGTGGAGGAAATGAAGCCGGCTACCCTAACAATCGAACTGACTGACGCTTCATTCGATTGACAGACCACGTTTTATTTGTTAATTATGTTAAACACACACATATATGTCTTTTTTTTTGGTATCGGGTTGGAAAATCCTCATGGAGGCCCTTCGCCCTTCCCCGAGGGCGGACTGTCAGGCTCTTACTGACTAAAAACCAACCCGTGTTCCTCATGTACCCGTGTGTCGGAGGGGAAGGTATCGCCGAAGCATTCGTCGCCACCCCCCGACGGGTATTGGCCCGCCAGATGGTCAGGCGGGCCCCGTCACCCACTGCGGCCGTCACCCCGGCCGCAGGACTCCACTACGAGGCGCGCGCGGAACAAGACGCCGCCGCCTCGAGGCCTGCCGCTGATCGGACGACAAGACACCCCGAGTCTGCCGTCCGCAGGCCGCGCCCTACGGTGGCCGGAAGTCGGCCACCCTATGGCACCCAGTGCGTCTGCTGCGGGAGAGGAGAGAGGAGGCAGTTTCTCTCTCCCTTTCTGCCGCCTCCTTTGCGAGCATCACGGCCTCGCAGAAGGTGGCGACTGGCGACACCCTGACTCGCTCCCGACCATGGTAGGCACAACAGCCGGAAGCGAGAGGTTTCCCGCAGCTCCTACGGCCGCGACCAAGTCTCGGCGCTGCTCGGCCCAAGCTAGGCACTCTGCCAACGTATGCAGCGCCGTATCGTCGCGGCAATCACCACAATGGTGGCACTGGGACGTCGGCTCCCGGCCTATGCGACACAGATATTTCCCGAAACACCCGTGTCCGGTAATCACCTGCGTCAGCCGGAAGCTGAGGGTGCCGTGGCTCCTATTGAGCCACTCCTCTAGAATGGGCCTTACCGCCGCTACACATATATGTCTACTGTAACATAATGTTACAGTGGATATCTATACAAAATGCAAATAACGTGAATAAACATTTTATCACTAATATATATACTATGTTTTTGAAATGAAATTTCATTAACACCATTGTGATTTTAATATTCGATGAAACAAAACAGCGACACCGAAAAGAGAAATTATCGTACGTAAGATATAGATTGCGAGAGAATGAGATAGAGTACAAGTATACAGTGTTTCCTATAATTTTAGTCTCCTCGTTATTAGGGCTTTCGTAGCTTTTATACACTAATCTATGAAATGCAAACAAATTTTCTGACACACACTTTTTATGTGTTTTATGTATTCATGAGGCAGAGAAATAGCTTACCTGAAAACAGATGGTCACCATCGCCTATGGATAGTTGCAACACCAGAGACATCCTCTAATTATATTTTAGTAACCCAAATACGGTAAATTTTTTTTAAAGGCATACTACTTTTTAAATAGAGGTGTTAGTTTCAGTTAGTAAATTAATCAGAATCTGTAAGATTTTTTCGTTAAGGAGAAGTAATAAAAGCGTGTTGAGGCAGAAATCTTAATTCGCCAAGTTTGAAATGGTTTTTCGTCTTTTGGAGATTTAGAAACTTTTCTTTGCGACAAATTGTAATAGATGAATGTTTGAATAGTTTTTGTTTTTAAATTAAAGTTGTTTTATCCTAATTGAATTATTACACTGTTTATCCTAATTGAATTATTATAGGTGTTATTATGAAAAGTATTATCTCCATGCAGAGACGAAATAAGAATATTAGCCAGTGCGGCCGGGGTCAGCGTGTCGTGTCGTAGGGTTTCAAGCCCATCTGGATGGGAACGACCCTTGATCTTGCAGCCATGATAAGTATGGCGCTATGATAACCTTGTATTGTGTTCCGGTATTAGTGACCAAGATTCTTGTACCCCTATGGGACAGCAGAGTGTACACGGCATTGCTAGCGTCACAAACATCTATAGGCAACGGTAGCTGCTTACTATTAAGTGTGTCGTCAGCCTGTCTGCTGTTCCTTAGCAATGATGGCCAAGGGTGGTGGTGACCAAAGGTGGTTGCCATCCGGACGGGCTTCTGGCTCTACCACGTAGCTACATTGTTTTGTCGCCTTTTACGACAAGCCGACCTCAGCCGCAGAGGTTAGTATACTTACTCTGCCCCAGAAATTATAAAATAAATATTTACAATACTCCTGCTAAAACTAACCTAAAGATGCCTTGTACAACACAATGAAAAAGATAAATGAAGCTTGTACACCTATACAAACTGTATATGGAAGCCCAGAAAGCCATTGTGTTCAAATCTAACCCTCTTTTATTCACAAATCCAATCCTATTACATGCTTCGAACCCGCGTGCGAATAATATAATTATGTTTATTACTTGCGAAATGACTATTGACTAAAAAGGTACTAACATTAGGAACAATTACAATTGTTTTATGCAGTTAAATATGTTTTGTCTATGTAAAAACGAACATAATAAATAACAACCGATAACATCTCATCGATATCCTTATGTGACCACACTACGCTATTCTCTTTTTTCTGTTAAAGTTACTTCGCAACTTACTTGGGGTATTAATTTTAGTTTATGTGTAAGCCCGCCCAACATTTAAAGTAGAACTAAGATCATCGTCGTGGCAAATACTTCTCCAAGACTTGGAGTCAAGAGCCAGTTATGTCTAGAAAGCATTTTTATTTAAAAACAAGTACAATTTTTTTCAATAAAAGAGAGTGAGAAGAAGAGATACGTTATCTATACGACGACAAAAAAAATACGTAGTCTGAAGTTAAGGAACAAGAAGTCTTATTTTTATATCTAGAGTTCGTCAGGCTTTTGTCTGTAGCACCGATAGCAAAGTGCTCACTGTCGCCTAACGGCGTTCGCACCATCGGGAGTAATGCCAACACGCTGCCGATCTTAAAGAAATTTTATAAAGTACTAGCAGCCCGTCCCAGCTTCGCACGGGTATTTAACAAAAAATTAAAAATTAAACCCTTCTATTTTTTTCGGTCTCGGGGAAAAACCTCTCTTGACGGGTTCCCCCGGATCGAGGGATATAAGGGACTCCGGAAAAGATGTTCGACCATCCGACTACCCACTAAAAAACCCCGCTGTTCTCCTATCGCCTACGCCCGGGCCCACGGATATATGGCCTGTCGATCTCGTGGCCCGGGCCGGCGCCGGCCCACGCTTTGTCTTAAAGCGGGCCCCTTCTAAAGTGCTGGCGCCAAGGGGTCAGGGTTTCGTCCCCCCGGCGCTCTCTTGTAACAACTCTAGGAATTGAGGAGGGCTGCGGAACAGCACGCGGCCTTCTCCCTCGCGGCAATAGTGCGGGCGGCGGATCCTCCTCCGAGGGGCCGCCCGCGGCCGCTTTCTACTGCGGCCAGAGATCGTTGCCCGCCCTCCGGCGCCGACGACTCGGCCTACGTTGGCGGGAGGGGAGTGCGCTGGCGGACTCTCGCTCCCGTTCCGCCGCCTCTCTTGCAGACACTACTGCCTCGCAAAAGGAGGCGACGGCCGTCCATCCAGGATCGCCCCCGACCATGAACAGAACCAGGGCCGGGAGCGACAGGTCCGCGGCCAATTTCGGACGGGACTCACATCCCCGTCGCGTGCTAGTCAGGCGTGGGTACGACTACCAGACGACACTCCAGAAAAAGCAGAGTCGCCTGACGTCGTAGCCGGCCCAGCAAGACCAACCGACAGCGAGGATGCAATTGCAATCCCGCCCCGGGAACACTCTCTGTGCAGGCGCAGTCGAAATAGGAATGGTCTCGACTACCAAATCAGGTCCCAGGGTAGAACCCGGGACCCCAATCAGTATTCGCAACCATCCCACCGGGGACCACGCCACGAACAGAGAGCTAAGTTGGAAAGGGTGTAAGAGGTAGACGGAAAGAAAGGTAAAAGGACTCTGTCGCCTCGAACGGAGAGGGGAGTGAAGCGACGGATGCTCGGGCACCTCGGGTACGCACACCCGTGCACTCCTCGGACAGAGGAGCGCCCCTGAGGGCAAACCCTTCTATTTGCGTCAGGTTACTAAAAAAATAAAATTATAAAGAAAATTTGAATATTATTATTTCTATGAGCTTTTATTTTAATGATTTTTTTGTTATTACTTTTTATTTATTTTTCGTTATTTTTTAATAAGTATTCTAATTTTTGTAAAAACCCCAATGACGCACGCCTACATTGCATAAGGTGCTGTCTAGCTAGCCGAACAGGGTGAGCGGCTACCACGCAACATTTTTCTAATACTTACATTTTTAAACTCGTGATATCTTTCGAATGGAATATCCGAATTGAATAAATCAAAAAGTTATATGAAGGTAGTGAAGCCGTTTTGAATATGAAGTAATTTATTTTGATAAGGATTAATACCAAGATCCAAATAAAGAGCCTTTTCTAGGGGCGGCATTTCAATTAAATTTTTAAAATAAAAAAGTACTTATTGTGGCATAACTATAATAGTTAGACATATGCTGTCGCGACACTTTTTGTAAATAATGATGTGTTCTGCAAAGTTGTAGTACATTATTTTATTCTATCATCAATAGTTTTCGCAACGCACGCGATTTAAATAATATTTTAGGTAATTTTTTTACACTTTGGGTTACATTATTGGCGTTTTAGTAAGGATCCCTAATTTTTTTGAAAATATATTATAGCCTATGTCACCCGGGGATAGTGTAGCTTCCCAACAATGAAATAATTTTTTAAATCGGGTCAGTAGTTTCGGAGCCTATTCAAAGCAAACAAACAAACAAACAAACAAACAATCAAATCTTTCCTCTTTATAATAGTAGTATAGATTTTTGATAAACCTCATACCTCAACCTTGGTTAGAAATTCATTCCAAATCCGAAACATACGCAACATAAACGTCTTACAGAGTTGCGTACAAAAAGAAAGTAGTGGTAGAAAGATGAATAAATATATCGCATGCTTAATCATAAACTGATCGATTACGATTTAGGTCTAAAGTGAGATAATATAACGGGCAGCATTGTATCGACGCCCTCTATCGGCCAAACTAAGGTTTATTTCGATATCTCTTTCCCACACTGAATTACGGCTATTTAGTTATAAGCCAATATATGGCATAAGTAGTAAATGACAAAACGTTTTTTGCGATTTCCCAAAAAACAGGTTTTTTGAGTTAGGTCAGTTTATGATTAAGCATGCGATATAATTTATTTATCAATATTCAGTCATAATAAAGCTTCTGAAGTGAATGCTTTGGATACATCCAGAAAGCTGCTTGTAAAAAGAAAAGTCTATTAAGTAATAAATATTTTCATAAGACCATACAAATAATGTTCAGGCTTTAGTATACATGACTAAAGCAAATCAAAGGAAATTTGAATATACAATGCTTATATAATCAATGAGTTATCTCTACATATGTACACGTCAGTCTCTCGTATCACACACCTGTTATGTTCGAGCTTGTCACTCGTAAATCAATTTTATTTGAAAGGATATAAATTCGGGCGCGAATGGTTTTGTTTTTCTCTCTTTTGAATATTGAAATATTGGTTTTCCGATTTCATTAGTGAGTTTTTTATACCTAAACCATTTAACAGTAGGTAAAAATATGTGTTTACTTTTAGTTAACATCTTTAAATAAATAAATGTTGCCAACGAATTTTAGATCTCAGGTAAATGGCCACACCTCCGCCACCAGTATGAAGTCTATCGTTCCGAATCAAGACCAAGATGGCATGACATTTTTATGATTAAGTGATGCATGTATATCTATGAAATAAGCCCGAATACTCTACGCATTAATGTGTATTGAGTACAGTGTAAGAAAATCATCTGACCTTGAACTACCAGAGCTAGATATAGTAAATAATCATCAGAGAAACTGTCATTATGACTTAGAAAGTGCATTACTTGTATACAAATCTATGTAAATGTCTATGTATATATATATATATATATATATATATATATATATATATATATATATATATATATATATATATATATATATATATATATATATATATATATATATATATATATAATTATTTGAATATTTGACTTATGAACACGTGTGCGAGCCCCTTGACAACACGTACAAAATATCAAAATATTAAAAAACACGGGCAAGACGCAGGTGTGCGGTGCCATATAAGTAGAGCCGCACTCTCGGCGGTCGTTCTACTGTACCCCCTTCGATACGCCTCGGTTGGAGCACCTCGAAGTGTCTGCCTGCAGATTAGCGATGACCCTAGACACCTGTCTTGCAACCAACCCGCTACTTCAAGCGGAGCTTGCGTCCCTCTTCAGTTTAGGCCCTTCGATTACTATCGCGGGTGACCTAAACTGTAAACACACGAGCTGAAATTGCTCCACCTCCAACACCAACGGAATAAAACTTATCCGTCACTCAGACGATTTGCTTTTCGGCATTTTAGCTCCCTTGTCCCCCACCCGGTACCTGCCGAATCGGGATAGCGGTGGCAGCTCAAACGTTCTCGATTTGGCGCTACTCAAGGGAATAACACTGCAGTTCCGCTCAATCAAAACACATGAGGATATCGACTCAGTTCACCGACCGGTTGTCCTTAAACTAGGCCCTCCGGCCAACCAAGCGCCTCAGACCAAGTCAATCGTTGATTGGTCCAAGTGGAGTCCACTTCCATCCATCCGTCACGTCACGCCATCAGGGCCGGTGTCCCCCAGGGCTTGGCCCTGTCCCCCTTACTCTTCTCGCTGTACACCAGTGAAATGCACCGCACCCAACAGGTACATATCGCTTTATATGCCGGTGATATCGCCCTCTTCACGTCCGATATTAATCAGTATCGGATCTGCAGTCATCTCAACGAGACGGTTGAGTCGCTGAGCAACTGGTTCCGCAAATGCCGGATCGGGTAGAATCCCGATAAGAGCGCAGCGATCATGTTCGCTAGCGGTAAATCCTCCCAGAATGTAAGACGGCCGGCTCGCTCGAGTCAGTAGTCTCTCCATCCCATCAAACTGAAATACCTAGGAGTCACCCTCGATAAAGGCCTGTACTCCGGTAAACATATCAGGACGATGAGAAACAGAGCATGCTTGATGCTCGGCCGTCTCTATTCTACGGTATGCAGGAAGAGTAAAATGTCCCTTAGGAATGACACTTTACAAAACCTGCGTCCGCTCCATCATGACTTACGCGAGTGTAGTCTTCGCCCATGCTGGCAAATACTATATCAACTCGATGCAGATACTGCAAAACAAGTTCTTGCGCATAGCAGTCCAAGCACCACTCTACATGCGCAACGCGGACCTACACTGCGACCTAGAACTCCTTCCCGTGAAGTAGTACATGGTCTCCCTGTCACGATCTTTCTTCGTCCTCGCTCCCCATCACCCCAATCCGCTAGTAGTGGAGGCCAATCAATTACAGACCCGATCCCATTACTAGGACGCTAAAGCGAATGTTCTCGCGGACGCAATTCTACACAGTCCGGCATGGACTAGCCCGACGAAATAGGTTTAGGGATGCCTTCCACCCCCCATAGACTCACACAATACAAAATTACACGTAGAATAGATCTGTTGCGAGGGATTTTCTTCCGTTGTTTCTTCTCCCCCAGCTATACACATTCCGAAACGGTAGTAGATTCGAATAGGAGCGGCTTCACCGGTGAAGTCGACATGACCCCAATAAAAACTCATGCCATTTGTCAATTGTTCCTCATGCAGCGGTCGAGCCAGGAACGCACCTCACAGGAGGCGCGTCCCCCAGCACGCTGCCACGGCTAATCGACCCCGCTCCCGTGGGGTTGGAACGTCTTTTACGTTTGTGGTCGCTGTCGAGTCGTCTGAGACAACAACAACAGCCTTAACAAATAGAAAAAAAAAACTAAGTATAATTCATACTCGAACTGTCATACAGTACGGATCTCTCTGGGAGCTCTTTACTCTGCTCATCGAATATAAGAAGCCTATTAAGTACTTGTGAAGTTTTATTTCGAAGGCTCAAACAAGAGTTTTCATCGTGAAGTCAACAATTGGGATGTTTAATGCTGTGTAATAATAGGTCAATAATGCTGGCTTTACACTTTTAAAACACTACGAGCGTCTCTTCTTCATATCGTCAGTAATTTTATTCTTATGATAAGAATTATTTTAAACTTTTTAGTTTAATTAATTATGAAAGAGTGTTTTTTTATTTTTTTCAAAGTAAAATTTATTATAATATTTGTAAAATATTGTAAATACTTTTATGTTGCCTTCTTCACCGTTGTTCCGTGTAATTTATGTTATAAAATGGACTCTAACTGAATAAAACTGCCTAAAGGCGCATGTCATCATGGGATTTGAACCCCCCCTTGGCTGATTTTCAACTGTAATATCTCAATCCTGTTACTTGGCTTAACATGATTATGGGTCAATAACATTGTTAAAATATTTATTAAAATAAAGCAGCTACAAAAGTTCCTCAAATTTATCGCCAAAAAGTTCAAAGTTTGATTGAACCACCAATTTATTTCGCACCTCCAAACTGGTTTTCAACTTTCAACGATTTCATAAGTTCCGTAACTTATATTTCCGGATACTTAAGATTTGTGAGTTCAATATTTATTACCCTCACGGCAACATTAAATTTGGCACCGTACCAACTGAACTTGACCTATATGCTGTCCGGCAGTCTTTCTAAAATTTTAAAAGATTCTAGAAGGTACGAAATTTGAAAATAAATCCATTCTATAATAATTACCTAAAACAGCCTTTACAAAACTTTCGGTAAATGTGTAACAATCAATCTTAAGGCATAATTTACATGTATATACATGTCGGAGGAAGTTATATAGAGTTTGTTGTTATGAGCTATAGTCGAGTTGATAGTCTCTTAATAAGCGCTACTCGGAATATTATTTGTTTTATAATTACTTTTAAAAATCTTAATTTAATTTGTTACATGTTTCTATACTTTAAAAGGAACCTTATTAATTTGTCGAAGGAAGCTATAAAGAGTAGGAAACTATGTGGAATTGGTTGTTATGAGCTGTTGTCAAGTTGTTTCTTTATAAATGCGTAACTCAATATATTATTTGTTTAAATTGTAATTAATTTTAAAAATCATAATTTTATTTTATATGATTTTTAATATGTTTCTATAATGTAAAAATTATCAATATTATAATTCATTTAATGGCCAATCAGAGCAGAGGATGTGACTCAAATCGAAGCGCCATCTTTACTTTAGTGAGTCGGTGGTTCTTGGTATGAATATTTAAATGGCGATAGCTGATCGAGTTGGATGGTTGAGTTTTGTTAAAGTTTAATAAGATCAGGGCTAAACTCGCTGCTCCGTCTTATTTTTGTTACAAAATTGCTGTGAAGTGTAGTGTGTGCATAAATTATAAATAGTGGTGATGATAATTGTGTTCTGTGCTCACGTTTTACCCTGATTACGCCCACTAGGCTGACCACTAATGACAATGTCCGCGTAAACTATGTTTCTCCGTAATACATAAAAATCCATCTAGAAAAATTTAAACTATGAATTAATTTCTTTAACTTAATTTTCTTCCAAGCGTTTTCTCCGTACAAGGGCGGAGTAAAAATACAAACTCCTAGCTAGGTCTTGTTACAGCACTAGCCAATGGATGCGCTTAGGCTCATTGAGTTAAAATAGCTGCAAATGAGACTCGGTATCCTAACGTTCCGTCTGACACAGTTCATCGCTGATAAGTGTGTATACCAGGGACGTGTGTCCCCTTTGTCAATTAAGTGGGAGTTCCAAACTACCTCGCCACGAGCCCCAAGTTCAAAAAGTCTAAAAAGTGAAAAGAATCAATGCAAATGACGCGCAGAAAGTTCGCTTTGTGACAGTACTCAGTGAATGCTTTGGATGTAACCGGAATTAACCCTTTTGATGATAATGAACCTAATTGTATACATATTTGTATACATATATACTGTATAAAATTACACATATATTTTTTATAAATAATTTAATCTTGCCCTTTATTTAAGAGCGTTGTTGTACAAGCAATTGTGCCAGTCTGTTTAATTAAATTAAACAATTAGTAGGAACTTAAGGACTTAAGGCGACACTGCAAATAGATCGAGTTATTGTTTAAATTTTAAATATATACATTTCATCAAAAAATTCGAAACAATACTGTAAGTATTATTCAGGCGGCATTTCAATGAGATAGAGGATTGATATCATTGAAAAAATATGTCAATATAATAGCTGGCAGTTTAGTCTACACAATATAAGGTGGGCTGAAAAGTTCGTAGGCTGACACATAGATGGCGCTACTAGTATTAAATTAATATGATTTTTAGTTAGTCCTAACCTTCAAAAGACACGTGTATAAATTCGACAATTGTCGTACTATTAGTTTATGTGTATTTTGAGTGAAGGAACTATTGTTTGTTTAAAAAAATGCATAAAAAGGTATTTCGTGTGTTTCGCCAAAAAGCATTACTTTTAAAAAAAGTACTATTGAAGCCAAGACTTGGCTTGATAAACATTATTAGGACTCTGCACCAGGAAAATCAGTTCAGAAGTGAAGTGAACGCCCCAAAGAGGCTGTTACCGACGAAAACATAAAAAAAGTCCACAAAATAATTTTGGGTAACCGAAAAGTGAAGTTTATTAAGATAGCTGAGACCCTAAAAATATCAAGGGAACGTATTAGACATATCCTAGATGAATATTTGGATTTGCGAAAGCTCTGTTCAAAGAGGGTGCCGCGCGAGCTCACAATCGACCAAAAACAACAACGAATTGATGGTTCTGAGCAGTGTTTGAAGCTGTTCAATAGTAATAAATCAGAATTTTTGCATCGATGAGTGATAATGAATGAACCATGGCTCTATCATTTCACACCGGAGTCCAATTGACAGTCAGCCGAGTGGACTGCACATGATGAACCGACTCCAAAGCATGGAAAGACGCAAAAGTCGGCTGGCAAGGTTATCAATATTTTGGAATGCGCATGGTATAATATTCATCGACTATCTTTAAAAGGGAAAAACCATCACCAGCGACTATTACGTAGCGTTATTGGAGCGTTCGAAAGACAAAATCGCGGAAAAACGGCCCCATTTGAAGAAGAAGAAAGTGCTATTTCATAAAGACAATGGATCGTGTCACAACTCAATGCAAACGATGGCAAAATTCCATGAATAGGGCTTCGAATTGCTTCCTCATTCACCGTATTCTCCAGATTTGGCCCCCAGCGACTTTTTCCTGTTCTCAGATCTCAAGAGAATACTCGCTGCATAGAAATTTTGCGCTGATGAAAAAATGATGATGACAAATCGTACTATAAAAATGGTATCCAAACATTGTATGATCGCTATAATCGTTGTATCGCTCTCGAAAGCAACTATATTGAATAATTAAAACAAATTGTATCAAAAATAAAAATTTTGTATGTTAGCCTACGAACTTTTCACCCCACTTAATACTAGTAGTGTACCAGCATTTCAAATTTGAATTTAATTTTCGAATTTACATCCATTAAATGAATGTAGAGATTGTTTTCAAGATGTATTCCGTCGGAATTTCTGCACTTAAACACATTTTTTGCATGAATTATCGTTTGTTTTTAACTGAGATCTGAACTGAGCTCAGCGTCATTGTTAACTAAGCTCTATGACATCCTAGGAAAGAGATGTTTTCCTAAAAAATATGGATACCTAAGCCACGGAAGCAACCCAAGTTGTGACGGTGTTGGTTGCAAGGCATAGGAGCGTGTTGTGGCTGCACAATTGCACCTAAGCCTCATTGCTGTCAATAGAGTGTATCAGCGTTATCGGGAAATTGGTATGTTTACTCGCCTTCCAGGATGTGGTAGACATCGAGTCATGTCTGAGCAAGATGACCGGTATATTGTGTAAGTTTCTCTAAGAAATCGTCACTTTATTCAACTGTAGCAGTGGTTCCGTGAGGTTCGAGGATCTACTGTAAGCGATTCTACTATAAGAAGAAGATTGGCGGAGCGAGGCATGAAACCTCATAAACCAGCTAATGGCCCAAAATTGACGGTAGACCACCGAAGAGCGCGCTTCAACTTAGCACTTGAGCAATTAAATTGGTCATACCTTCAATGAAGCAAAGTTCTCTTTTCTGACGAGAGTAAGATCATGATTTATGGTAATGACGGAAAAAAGAAGGTACATTGAAGAGAGGGAGAGCGTTTTGCACAGTGCTGCATTGAAAAAAGAGTCAGTTACGGGGGCGGTTCATGGACGGTTTGGGGAGGCATAAGCGCCGATAGAAAAACTGGGCTTGCGTTGGTATATGGACCTGGGTTACCTTCATTAAATATGTCACGTTACATCAAAGAGTGCTGGAACATCATGTGGTACCCTAAGCACATTTTATTGTCGAAGACTTTATTTTTATGCAGAACAATTCCAGAGCTCATACCGCAGGCATTGTAAATTAATACCTGAGCGAAATCTGTGTTGTGGTTATGGGCTGTCCAGCAAGAAGCCCGGATATGAATCCCATAGAACACCTATGGGATAAGTTGAAGAGACAAGAGCAAGAAATTCTGCTCCGGAGACGCTTGGCCAGCTTAAAACAGCTATACAAGAAGAGCGGGATAACATCCCACAACACAAGATTGTGACGCTTATCCGTTCCATGAAGAACCGCATGGAAACAGTGATAAGAGCCCGGGGAGGAAATACGAGATACTGTATAAACTTTTTTTACATTTTTCTGTTTTACAGCTTTGTTCCTACCATTTAACAATTTCTTCTTAAATGGTAAACATGTTCATACCTATTGAACAAAACACAATAGCTAAAGAAATTATATTCACAATTAAATGGCATTATTTGTACTTTTGATTAAATGTAAAAAATAAACTCTTTCAAAACCAAACTTCAGAGATGTTTGATTTTTTTGATGAGAAGTGTATTTGTTTGTTCGTTAATTGATTTAAATAATATCAGGGTTACTCCATCTTTTCTATAAGAGTCGCATGTTTGTTTTTTACTCATTAAACTACGAGTAACAAGGACATTATTCGTTTTCTTTTAAGATTGAGGATTAGATGGCATTCAATTAAGGGTGCAACCTGTTTGAAAAACTTGTAACAAAAAGAAAATATATTCCTTACAAAGATAAGCTCAATTGAAGGTGGCAGTAAGTGCTTCACGTAAAAACTCATCTTAGCGTTGAATCCCGGTTGCAGCCTAAACTCTCGCTTCGGCACCTGGGGTCCGCGTGGTCAGTCCATTGGCACGCATATAAACCCTTACGACGTCAAGCTAGCGCTTTTTGGGTCTACCCCTCTTGCCGGGGCCCGGCGGAGGCGTCATGGCCAGACATTTGTTCCCCACCTAAGTAGCCGGTTGTCGTAAAACGTGGCCATACCAGCAAAGGCAACACTCCTGCAATTTATCTGCAATGTCACGGACATGAAGTCTGCCGCGAATGCGAGAGTTCCTAACGCAGTCCTTCCGCGTTACTCCACACGTCCACCGCAGCATATTCATCTCCGTGACTCGCAGTGCCTGCTTGTGTCGCTTCAGCACCGGCCACGCTTCACCTCCGTATAAAAGGACAGTCCTAATGATGGTCTTATAGACCTGTACCTTCAATTCAACCGGTATTTTGGGATCACAGATGACACCAGTCACCACACGCCATTTGGCCCACGCAGCAGCAATGCGTGCCGTAACGTCGCAATCAATGTCACCAGACGTGTGAAATAAAGATCCCAGGTATTTCACCTGTTCAGTATACTCGACGGTATCGCCGTCTATGCGCACGGGTGTGGTGTCTGTTGAGTTGCAGACCAAGTACACGGTTTTCGCCGCATTAAGTTTCAGGCCACCGTTCTCAAGCGATTCCTACCACGCCTTTATACGTCCCACCAACTGCCCCCCAGTCCGAATCTGCCAGCGCGATATCATCAGCATACATGTGCAACCACGGAGGCTGCTCATGTGAGTTTATGATGCTATCTGACAGTACGTCTAATACCACGCTGAACAGAAACGGACTAAGGACGGATCCCTGGTGTGCTGCGACAGTGATAGGGAAGGATTTTGAGTCACCAACAGCGCTCCGAACTACGGAATCGGAATCGTGGTACATGTCCCGGATGATATATTGACATATAGGCCTCTGGAATCCCTTTGGACCGCAATGCCCACCAGATTATCGCGCAAGGAATACAGGCGAAGGCCTTCTGCAAGTCGAGAAACTGGCAATGCAGAGGCGTATTCTTCGCCCTGTATTTCTCCGCGATAGTCCTTAGGGCAAAAACAGGGTCCATTGTCTCGTGGCTTCACGTGAAAACTAACTGTATAAAAGATGACTAGCTTATGACCCAGGATATTACATCATTTATTATAATTATAAGCTTATAGCGTCCTACTACTGGGCTTTGAGAACGGAAAGGGAATGGACGGTTTGCTCGTCACGCTTGTCCAAGGCCGAGTGGCAGGTTAGATGTACCCGTAGTATCGGTATACAGGTTTCCTCGCGGTGCGTTCCTTCACCGTCGGTACATAGCAATTATTCTATAATATGCATATTATGCAAAAAAACTGCCGAACCGGAACACGCACCGTAGTATTTAAAACCGGGATTTTTAGATTGGTTTTCTAATGGAATACTACTGAGCTACCAGGTACTAACTTTCACGTCATTTGTCTATCCCAAACTGATGTAGGTTTTTTTATACAATCCTAATTCACATAATAAGCATTTTATTGAATTATTAAAGAAGTTAGAGTTCATAAGGTACTATTCGGAAAAGGAATTTCTACCCTTTTTTTACACGCTTTATAAATATATCGTTTATTTTGCACATACGGAAATTATACCCATGTAATTTATTGTATAAAATTAGTCTCAAATACACAATAATCAGTGTAACATACAACAATAAGTAGTAGCTTAACTGTTTTGTTATTCAATATAACAATAAGATCAGTAGCCGCAAATATAGTACTTGATGATTCTAAATTACATAGATTGAAAACAACAAAATAAAATAAAAACGTTTTGAATATTTCTAATCCCGAAAAAACCCTTCATAAATAAAAAGTTAATTAAAACACCGAATACCTACTATAGCGCTCTGTCAACCAACAATTTCTTTTTTTTTTCGGATTAATAAGTTCAAAAAACTAGATTAATACATGAATTTAAGTTATTAATAGTTAAATTACTTGTTATATTGTAAATAATTTTAGAGTCTGTATTTTTCTTTTTTCTGGTTTAATTATCTTTTTATGAAAGAATATTTAATAAATCACAATTTAAAATATTTTTAACATTTATGCAAATCTTTATTATTACAAATAACTAAAAGCAAGAAAACTCTTTCTAAGCGGGCAAAACAAACGTGAAAACAGCTGTGAACGTAGTAAAACTCGGCTTGCCTAAAGCCAGCCAACGTATTAACACTACATGAAACTTACCTAGTAAGGTTGATTTTTAGCTTAATATTAAATAAAAAATACGTTAACACGTGTTTTAACTGTTATTGAGGCTAGACTTGTTGGGTTTGTAACGCGGCGGGCGCGCGGCCCAGCCGCTAGCGAACTGTGGGTAGCACGCGGAAAATACGTCCGCTGGTTCGCGCGTAGGCGGTCGTCTGGGCCAGCTCCCGCTGTACCCCGCCGAGCCTCCTTAGCCCCGCTCCCTATACCCTGCCTTACTTCACAAACCACTGCAAATTACAGAAGTAAATATTTGTAAATAAACTTTTATATATTATAGAATAATAACTTCTACTTGGAATACGGCTTTTATTGTAAAAATATAGACGAATGGAATAGATATGGCAAAATTTGTTCTTTATATAATATATTTCTTGTATTTTATGTCTCTCTAAAAAGTTATGGGGTGTCCCTATTACCATTTATTACTGGAACATGCCAAAATCATAAGATCGATATTGTTGAAACCTACTTTTCGTTTGACTTTACAAGTTAGGTTTAATTTCTATACTGCCAGTCTTTTGTGGCACTCGCCAACCCTCCCAGTTTACTCCCAGCGCCGACACCTTGACGCTTATTAAAAATTGTCAAAGGATTCATAGCCAAAAATTTTGCTTAGTAATAAGGTAGTAATGATTACTTATCCAGCTCGCATTATGCTTTTGTTGAGGTTTTTATTGTACAAATGGCACTTTTACCTTATAAGGTTAATAATACTTTTATGTCTTTCCATTATTTTAAATTTCTAAATATATCATTTTCGAAATCATAATAGGTAAAAAAAGTTACTATAAATTCAAAAGTATACTTTTTAAGCTATTTCCCCTAAAATAAATGGTTTGAGAGTTTTATATAGACCGCAGCCACATTCTTCTCCTGTATATTCTGCTGTCATGCTAATTAGCACGCTATCAAATGTAGTAAAAGTCACGTTGAAGATTTTATTTCTTGTTCTACTCCCACGGGAATTTCTTTTACTAAATAAAGAAAATATTAAACTTGCTAACGAAAAATTACTACTATTCATGTTACTTATCAAGACTGAATAACTCTTAAAATTTTTCCATTAAATAAAATAATAATAATAAAGCCCTTTATTCAGACCCACTTAGTATCTATTTACAAAGTACTAATAACTAAAAACTATGTATATACAAAAAAGTATGGATATTTTTTATAGCTAAATTAATCTATTCTATTCTAATACTTAATTATTTTTTGTAGGTCTGTTTGCCAATCGGCAAAGGCCTCCTCCAACCTGTTCCATTCCTGTCTTTCTTGAGCCACTCTATTCCACGTTACTCCTGCTACTTGCCTAATGTCATCAACCCACCTTTTCTGTGGTCTGCCCCTTTTCATTTTCCCTTCTCTAGGGTACCATCGTGTCACAATTTTGCACCATTTCTCTTGGCCTCTTATCATATTAAATAAAAGGAGGAAATAATTAGAATACCGGAAGTCCTGATGTCACAAAAATCTATGTTCTGATCATTTTGTTACTCTATTGTTGCTAACTCTCTAACCTAGTACTAATAATAAGAGTCCAGTTAGAAGATAATTCTCTTTGTCTTATACTTCGATCAACATTGTTGATCGAAGTTCTTATAATAATAACTTAAAGGGGCATATAGAATTAATTGCATCTGAATATAAGGGATAATTATATATTTTAAGGGAAGTACATATATTTTAAGGGTACATAATTGCAAAATTATTAAAAGAATCTGATCAAAATATTGCACTCATGTAAATATTTTTTTTACTTACATGTAATATTTATAATTTAATCTTCTTTAACACCAGTAAATTGTATATTAATTATTCACTCAATTGTTAAAATTATTCACTTAATTTCATTTTTTACATACTTTTTATCCAAATTTTAAATGTGTTAGCAATTGGCTTGTACATATTCTATATATGTATATATGTATGTATTGTTATTATACTTTACATATTATATTATTACATATAAAACATTACATACATAACTTATAACATAACTTACAACTGAAATCTTTAAATTTTCAATATTGTTTTATGTATTTACTAGCTGTGCCCGCGACTCCGTCCGCGTGGAATAGTGACTTTGGGCAGCATTTTTTTAAAAATGTTAAGGGTGGACAACCCTTATCACTAAGGGGTATGAAAAATAGATGTCGGCCGATTCTCAGACCTACTCAATATGCTCACAAAATTTCATGAGAATCGGTCAAGCCGTTTCGGAGGAGTACGGGAACGAACATTGTGACACGAGAATTTTATATAGGTATATAAGATATTAATTTATTTAAATATTTATTTTATGGATAGTCTGATCATACAGATTGATACACATCAAAATTACTACTAATAATGTTCTTTTGTAAAAAAATGTAATCCGTTTTGGATGTTTGAAAGTCTACAATGTGTAATGCTGCTCGGTTAATATATTTTTTTATGTGGTCTATGAAGGTTGATATTGAAAACGAGCGCTATGCTTGAATAACTTCAGGCACAGCACATGCTGAATGATTGACCTCATTGGCAGATGTATATATTTCATATTATTTCTTTGTTATTGCTGTTAACCTATTTTGTACCGTTTGCCAATAAAGCTTTCTTTCTTTCTTTCTTCTTTCTTTCAATATTAATTTTTCTTTATATTTCAATATATTTAAAGAAACTTCACAACGATTGGAGGCTCATGTGAACAAATCGACGCTGGATATATTTTTTTTATATACAAAAATATAATTTTAAGTACAACTAGAAAATACATTTTGTACGATGAGGAAATCCCCCGCCAAAATGTAATTGACTGAACAATGTCGGTGTAGCCGATAAGAATTCTTTCCAAAAAATACATTAGCCTTGGAAAACGGTTCGGTGAAGAAACAAATTAACTTCTTTAGGTCGGATAGCTTAGATCATTAAGGGGCTAAACCCGACCGGAAACAAACTTACGTGTCATGCAAATTAATATGCTCTCCTTCTTCTATGTTCTTCTGCATTATGCGATTTAGTTATTGTATATTTAATGTGCTCGCAACACCATCTGCTATCATTCTTATGAAAAAATACATTGTTTACTTAAATAAATAATTATTTATTATAAAATATTCATATAAAATAAAACTTGATTTAAGTAATGTTAATTCTGCCTCAGGGTTCTGGATATAGTAACACTGCTGCAGGTTCTTATATTTGTAATCACAATTTAATCTGGAAAGAAGAGAATACAAATGTATTATACTAATAAAATAAAATACACTTGATTGTAGTGTCCTCCACATTGAGCCTCTTAAATACTAATCGGCAGCCTTAGAATTATCCCAGTGAAAGCCAATAATCGTTGGCGACGTGCCACACATGATGACTGATAACATCGGACATGTCGCTCTGCCCTTTGTGCTATAACAGCTTGTTTTCAACTAACAGATTCCTTTGTTATGTTTGTATTTATCTGCTAAAAATAATTAAGCGTCTTTATAAGATGGTGTCTGTAGATGTGATTCCTACTCAAGACGTAACATCTCTGTGATCTAAAATTAATTTGTTATCATTTACCCATAAATGTCTGTCAAGTGTAGATTTTTAAAAGCTTTAGATAAAGTCTTCTCCTAATGCAGGGGAATGCAAAAATAACTACATGTATAAAAAATTACAATAATTGTATTTAAAATATCAGAATTTTAATTAACATTTTCATAAAATTTATGGTATAGACTTACAATCGTTTTTGATTTTATAAATATATTATTTTTATATTTATAAGTATGCAAGACTTAAAATATTATTTTTTTAATTCTATGCGGTAAGTTTTACTAACTGATGAATAAATTCAACTTATTTTTTTAAGTGCTCTGAGCAAATGACACATTTATTCCCTAGTATTAAATGGACATTATACTTGTATGGCAAGATTTTATTATTTTTTATAGATTTACTTTTACTTTCTATAAAATACAGTTCAACATGTACTGAGCAGAGTTAATTTCTCCGTGTGTGTTTGAGGAATGGCGCCTGCTTGTAATCTCCAGTGGCGCGTGAAAAGATATCGTACTGAACCCCATATAAAGGACATACTGTTATCACAACAACGTGTTTTGTTCATGACGCTCATTATGTGCTTTTTGTGCTTTAGAATATATTTTACGTACTTTATATTAAATTTTAATAAAATATTGTGAGTTGTGTTTTAAAAAACGCACATTTAAAAGTAATGAATATATTAGTGTAACTTTTGCTAAATTTATATATTATACAAAGAAAATTCATATTCGATTAAATTACTCAAATAAATATGAAATGGTACTTAACCCGTTGACGATTATTTTAATAATTTCTCAAAGTGTATCTAAACTGGGAATAGATTGAAAATGTCATCATAGACCTCTCAAAACTTACAATATCGTCAAGTTTTATTCTTGGAGTCGTAAAGGAAACCTTACATTATGCATTTTGCGTTTAGTACATAAAAGATATCCTAAGCTTAGCAAATGTTATGGCAATAGTTATCTGCAAACAATAATAAAAGCACTAAACAGCTGATTCCTTTGTTGCGTCAAAACAAGCATACCTCCGCCTACGCGCTTAGACCGTACTACGCTCGTAGTGCTACGGCCACGCGTAGCAGACTTGTTACATTATTATTTGGGTTTCTGGTACACACCCCTATATTCGTACAAATACTAAAGTTCGTACAATTACTACATCATGTTTTATTATAACTTATAAAATTTATTTTAAAACTAAATAACAGACTAAATGGCGTAGCTAAGATTATTGCCCAATACTGCAGAAAAATATATTCCCGTCAAGTTAACTCAGACAAATAAGCGCGTTATACTTAATAATAAACTCATTGAATTAATACAAGTAAGAGCTTTAAATATTAACCGGTAAATGATTAGTGCAAATTTAGAAGTTCATTTTCAAACTTCAATATATATTTTAGCTGCTTCCACTTTGCGCAGACTGGTGACTTATGCCGAAACACGACACAAAGCCATTGTGGTGGCATATTTTGAAACCAGGAGCGGTCACTATCCTGGCGGGCTTGGAGCCCTACCAAATGGTGGGAGTTGTTTTGTCGCCTTTTACGACAGGCTGCCTCCGACCGCAAGAATCTTAGGTATATTCATACTCCGCCCCTGCATGGAGAAAAACTAATGGTAGTGGATGGGTCTGCCATTTCCCATGGTCTGAAGGTTCTTTGGTTATAATACTTTTGTTAGATATATCACATGATACTACTGTATTTAAAAACCAAATATTTACTACACATACTATGGTATACTGTAACTTTGTTAAAGTTCTAAATCTTGAGAAAACGTCAGTTTTACAAAAGTTCTCTATTTACCAACATTTTACCTGACTAATGTTGTTAAATTACAAAGAGAGGTAAAAAGGTCATCACTATATCTAGCCTTATTTCATATTAGCCTTAGATGTAATTAAATTACCTATAAAATCACAAGTAATTTCTTTGCGTCTATTTTGTTAGTGAAAATACCTTTTAATCTAAAAGATAATAAACTTGATTGACAACTTATAAATTTAATATTTTTGACCTCTTTAAATAGAAAAATAAAGTATCGCAGAAGGTCTTTATGTCTCTATAATTATAATCTACTCCAAACTTTTATTAAATAACTCTATTTTAGTCTCTCATTTGATTTTGTCAAAATATAAATGAAAATTACAAAAACAAATGTTGTAAATAAAATGTTAAATAATCTTGAGATTTTAGTTTTTTTGGGCTGGTATGGATAAATTTAATTTAATTACTGATTTAAAAAATCCACGACACTTATCAGATGATCTCAATTTCGCTTCATTTCGAGGATTCTTTCATTTTATATCTTGATGTCAATTCAAGTAGCCTTTTAGCTTTATTCATTTCTTGATTATTCAATTAGTTAAAGGAATATTTCCTGATTTAATGAAAGTAAGTAAATTTATACGTCCTAATATTTATAAGTCCTTAAATAAATGTGATCCTAATTTCAGACCAATATCCATACTATTAACCCTAAGTTAATTTTTTGATAAAATAGTTCTTAATCACCTGCTTATACATTGTAATGATAATAAACTGCTTCAAAGTAAACAATGAGGGTTTACCAGAGGTTGGTCCACCAATGATGCATGTGTTGCTCTTTTAAGTCATATATATAATTACGAAAAGTCTAAAAATGCTATTGAGGTCTTTTGTGAGCTCTCAAAAGCTTTCGACTTTGTAGATCACATAATATTACTAAAGAAACTTAATCATTATGACATTCGCAACAATAACCTTAATTTATTAAAACATTACTTATAGCATTGGTCACAATATATAGAGATAAATAACACTAAGTCACATGGTAGTAATTTAAGTACAGGAGTACCACAGGGCTCAATTTTGGGTCATTTCTTATTTTTAATATAAAAGATCTACCATTTTTTGTTGCTGATGTGTGTGGTGTGGTATTGTTTTTAGTATATTCTTAGATTTCTCTGAACAACTTGTCTGTCAACCCTAAAACTAAATGTGGCACATTCACTATGCCTAATGTTAGACAATATGACGCTAAAATAATTCTTAATAATACTATATCAGAACTATTTAATTCGATACTATTTTTGGGTGTCAATTTAGATAAGAAACTCTAGTTGGGCGCTATATATCAAGCTTTGTAAGTAAGCTTGGCTCTGCTGCATAAGCGATTAGAAGAGTTAGACAGTTTACGAATTTGGATACTGCAAAACTAGTATACTTCAGCTACTTTCACAGTATTATGTCGTATTGTATACTTCTGTGGGGTAATGCCGCGGACTTAGATATAATCTTTATTTGACAAAAAAGAGCTGTTAGAGTCATTTATAATCTAGGTGCTAGGAATTCTCTCAGAGCTCTCTTTGGGGAAATAGGAATTACAGTGGTTGCATCGTAATATATTTATAATAACGTTATAAGGATTCGCACTCATATTAATAATTATGTGAAGTATAAAGATGTACATAAGGTAAAAACCAGGTCCAACCATTGACTAGTTCCACTATCCTTCAATCTAAGAAAGGTATCATCCTTCTTCATGGGCGACTCAAAATTATTTAGGTATACTTACATTAGTTTAAGAACTTAGATATTAAGGTTCTTAAAAAAAGGTTTATTATTTTTTACTTTTCAGTTTTTTCGGCGGTTTAAATTTTTTGTTTTATAATTTTTTGTGGCTATATTAATTACTAGATGCTCAAATAAATAAATCCTGTCAAAATTATGCGTGGTCATAGATATAATCAGTGAGTGAACAATCAATCATTCTCTATTTTCGTACCCTTAGGGTTGGAATTTTTTTCCAAATTTATATGGGACCATCTTCGGGATATACCCTTTCCAATAAAAAAAGAATCAAAATCGGACTACTCTGTAAAAACTTATGCGTGGTCATACATAAAAAAGAAGAAAAGAACCTCCTCCGTTTTTTTCGTCGATTAATAAAATGACATATGTTTCAAATCATTACATTGCATACTTAAACCTAGCGACAGGTGTTAGAAAAACCGGTAATGGCTTTCCAGCACACCTGCTAACTGGTTACCATCCTCAGCTCCACCTTATCAAATTTCGTTCAGGCTAATATGCATTATTGTTGCTAATATTAAGCATGAAGTTACATGACAACATAGAAAATATTGTCACATAACATTCGTTAAATTTGCTCAACTCCTCACGAAACCTTTTCCTAGTGTTGACTAGATTTTGATGACAATGGATCAAACTGAAATTCTTTAAAGTATTGATTCATGGTTTGTGTTGTTTTAGTGTAATAAATATGAGATATGAAGTTGTAATAAAAGAAGTATAATTAATGTCTTAAAAGAAAGACGATTCAAATGTCATCTCATGTATCGGAAGCCTTTTAAATTATAGTATATATTAGAATTCATATGCACTTTCGAATATAAACCAATATAGGTTAAATCGAAACCTTTTTAATCTTGTTGAACAAAACTTATTTATTTGCAAGCACAGGTATTGGATCTCTGTATACTTTAACTGATATCTTTTATTATACCTTCTGTTTCCACCTAGACAATCTCATCAAGAAAATGTATCAAATCATAGTTACATTAGTACACCTTAAAAAAAATCAAGAATTCAATCCATTAAGGAAGTTGGAGTGACGCCTTATCTCGGATATCTTCAAACGGGTCCCTTTGTTAGGAACTGAAAGGTTTTAAATCAAAAACATTTATTTTCTGTTTCCACGGTTTTGTTAGTTTTTCGACTATTGTTAATTTCATTAGGTTTCAAGCTTTATTTGTAAATGTTTGTACAACCAAACTTTGGTTTGTGAACATAATACAATTACATGTTAATAAAGCAATGAGTGTTAAAACAAAATTTGCTTACGAAATTTTATAAATTTATTTCATTTTGACTTTATTTTTATTATAAGAAAACATACATATTTGGTAATCAAGCCAACACACTTAAAATGTAATTTAGAAGTTTTGAGAGCAAGTTATACCTTGTTATGCTGTTTTTCTTCATAGCCTCAGCTATTCTCTTCTCACTTGTGGCGATCGAGCCGAAGACGTATCTTATAGGAGTTCCATTCTAAACCTTGCCTCAGGGCTTACTCCTAGAGGGTTGAAACGGTCTGAAAACTGATGATGACTGGAAACATGACAGATTTTATACATCCAAATCACCATTTTAACTTACTAATCCACCTTAGTTGGACGTGTTGGGTTAACAGTGTGTGGATAAGGAAGCTTTAGCTTAATAAAGAGAGGTCACGGAATTTATTTATTTGTATTTTTGACGGCATTGCATATCTCGAATACTGTTTGTTTTTTGTCGATATTTGCTGGTATTATCTAAGACTTCTTTAAACGGCTTCATCATTCTCACGCAAATGTAAGCTAGGTGTGCGAATCATTGAAGTGCGCCCCTTTCTCGGTTGTGTGTGCCAAGGTCAGTCGCCACCCTCCGGTAACTAACGGGTAGCCCTGTGTCAGTCAGTGAGAAGCTTAGTGCGCTGTCGCTCTTTCTAGGTGTTCATATTCTTCTTCTTCGTGAATATGACTGTTTTGATGAAACAGAAGACGGCATTCTATCCAGTTGCCCACAACACAAGATTATTATGGTGGCATACTTAAGAACAAAGGTGGTCGCCATCCAGACGTGCTTGAAGCCCTACCACGTAGCTAGGGTGGGTTGTTTAGTCACCTTTTACGACAGGCCGACCCCGGCTATAGGGGTTAGTATTCTAACTCCGCCGCTGCACGGAGGTTCTTAAGTAAGACTTAGTAATGAATCACGAATCATGAATATTATATTTTTTATATTATTCATAAAATATTCGTCCTGATGACTGCTCCGTCAGGACGTAAGATGTATGTGCAAATATATTATTAATATATTTAGCCCTGTGTACTCCTATACGGACAGAAGCGTCTTCACGGTGTCCATAGCGTTGCAAACATCCATAGGCCCATCACCTGAATACTATTATGTACACCGTCAATCTGTTTTCTGTTCCTCAACGATAAAAAAAAACATACGGGGCAGTCTTTAGGGACTGCTGATAGAAGTGAAAACTAAATACTTGTGAATTGTATCGTCGAGCTATTAGATTATTATTTTCGGTTTATAAAAAATTGTTTATGATCAAGCATTAAAGTTTAAATTGGTCATTAACACTTCTTTACAAACCAAAAATAGTTCACCCAAAAAGTGCTCAACGTGCTTAGAAGTTTTCACTTCAAAAACTCAACTGTATTTCATTGTAATAAAGTCGCAATTCAAATAGATATGTATAAGTAATGCAATGCAATCATTTAAAAGTTACATTATAAAACTCGAAACTCGAGCAAAACTCCGTCTTACGAATTTTCAATCAGGTCAACATTATAAAATAAACTTTAAGTCATTATTAATAAGGTTGGTATTATTGGAGCAAAACTCCATCTTACGAATCTTACGAATTTTCGATCAGTACACGTGACCTGACGCGAGTTTAACATTTTTTACACCTCACAAAAAAGTGCACAATGCCACTAAAGAAGTTTTCACTTCAAAAATTCTTTCTTCTAAGCATAGATGAAGGAAAATTACAGTCACACAAACATCATTAAATTCTACGCCTCGGTCTCTTTACATTGAATTTTCAAAATTATTTCTATGTAGAAAATATATATATATAGATACTCATTAATACATCATCAGTAAAAAATCGGAGTGATATTATTTCGAGAAGGCTTCCATTGTAAACGAGGCTGGTAATTTAGATCCGACGTCAGATAGTACTGCAGCCCATTTCAATTTAATCAACCCCGAATTCTATAAAACGTGGAGATTGTACCTTCAGTTAAATGCAAAAATATCTTGTTAATCACTCGTAATAACTTTTGTGCTTTTATACAAATTTTTAAAACGAATATGTATGTAGTTCCATGTTGTGTATATTTGTCTGTATCTGCGTCCGTATTCATATTTTAATTCAGCCATTTTTTTTGTTTTTTTATTCTTCATATTATTGTGATTGTCTACATAATATATGAGTTGCACGATGTTAATTACAAAGGTGAATAATAATTACTTCGTTCTACAAATTCCCACCTATACGATGTATCTCAATGACAAAATTATAAATTACAATTAAAAAGCCGCCATTAAAACAGCTCCGGACCTTTTCCTAGACACGTATAACACCTATCTCCGAGAAGGTACCTTTCCAAGTAGATAGAAACTACAAAGGTTAATGCTGTAATAATATATATAAAATATATAAATAGATATATATAGTGATAACAAAGACAGAGACTCGGGGCGGGTGGCAAGCCCATGACTCCCGCAGGCGTCGTCTCTTCTTCGAATTTACTAATAATAAACATTAGATCCGTGGTTTACACTCGAGGACCAATTTAAATTTCCCGGGTTTGACTCCCGCAGTGGCAGTATTATTATTGCCAAGTAACGACGACAAAGGAAAACATCGTCAAAATACCTGCACACCGAGATCACTGGTACGTGTAACCCCCCAATCCTCCTTAGATAAACGTAGCGGGTATACTGTCCATTCCCTCTATGGGGATGCCGAAACCCAGCAGTGGGACTGTTCGCGCTGGTATTGGGTCTTCTTAGGCAAAGAGCTATCGAAGGGAAGTGAATATTTAAGGGTACTCACAATTCTCGTTTCTTGTCCTTATTTTCATGTGGGCCCACTGACTACTACTCATTGGAGTAATCAAACACACCTTTACACCATTTTACACCAGATTATTACTAAATTATTCAATTTATATTAAAAATAAGACAGAACCGACAATCACCGTTCGGCCATCGACGTTATAATGCTTTTTAAATCGGTCGCACTTCATTTGACAAGGACGGGGAGCGGATATTAAATAAGAGGAAAAGAGATAGGATATAGCATCCTCACCTAGACCCATTATAGCCAAAACGGCGTTAACAGGGACGTTATGGCCGTTATTTATTTATAAACATATTTTTCTTACTAACATTTTGGATGTATGGTTGTGACTTCCGTACCATGTCAATCCAACAATTGATCGACAATAGAAAGTATCGTTTGCTAACGTGGTACGCGGTGGGAACACACACATCAGACTTCTTCGACCAATACTATAACAAGTATGCAATAAAGGTAAATGCCTGGCAATAAAACGTAAGATATTGTTGTTACGTGACATAACGAAAAATATATTAGGTGTGCTGGAGACCAGGGAAGGGTTGAAATGGTTCCGTAGGATATTTTCAAAATTAGGAAATTCGTAGCATGTATAGGCAACATTATTTTCTCAGCATTTTTACTTTAACAAAATATCCAGTCAACGTATAACATTATGAAAGCTTTAATTCTGTATTTATTTTAATGTCTTCAAAAATTAAAATGAGAAGTATCATGATATACTCGTATCTGAAAACTTTTCTGTATACTTCTAAATAACAACAAAGCAATATTTAAAATCAATTACAATTATTGCCTTGTATAATAAATTTTTAAACTGTTCTTTTATCACTGTGATTAAACCAAGTATTGAGTTTTTTTTTTATTGCTGTAGGACAGCAGACAGGCTGACGGCCCGCTTAGAATTTAGCAGTTACCGTCGCCTATGGGTGTTTGCAACGTCAGTGGCAACGCGAATACGCTGCTGCCCTATAAGGGTACAGGAACTTGGGTCACTAATGCCGCACAACACAAGGTTATTATGGCGGCATACTTAAGACCAAAGGTGGTCGCCATCCAGACGGGCTTGAGGCCCTACCACGTAGAAAAGTATGTAACACAAAAGTATGTACCCTATTGGGTACATACATAGTTCTTGGTTATTACCAAGATCCAATATAGCGATAAAATTATAATTTTAAATATATCAATATATCAACCTTTATTTAAATATATCAATATTGAAACCACATTCAATTATAACTGCACTACTATTCGAAATTATTAAAACTACATTCTAAGTGCCACAACGTTTATGAAATTATATAAAAATACGCGTCTAGAATCTTGAGAAATATAACAGAACCTTAAAAGTCTGAAAACACAATAAGCCGCCTCCCAACAAGGCACATTAAATAGCCTGTTATTGGATGTATGGACAATCTCAAATTTCAGCCACATGTCAGCTATTGTGAGAGCCTTTCAATACAGTTATGGGCAACAATTTTAAACTGTAACAGATATTGTCAAGAACATACTCGTATATAGAGAAATATCTCTAATTCGCTGCCTCAAAATGAGCATGTTAAAATTCATAAATAAATATTGTAACTATTCATTTTTTTATGACTGTTTATACATTTTATATCTACATAACTACGATTTTATTATTATCATAGTATATATTTATTATTTTTAGGTATAGACAACATTGTAGCAGCCGCAAGTAATTAAAGGAAAGCTGCCCTTAAAATAGATAAAAGGAATAGTGAAAGTTTATTATATGTCGGTTGTATGTCAATCGTTTCACCAAAAGTCCGTATTGTACCGCTCTATGAAATATAATAATATTATAGTCGCTTGGTATTGTAACACGTGTTTGGATTTCATAAATATAGGATATTAGTTAGAATAATATCATAAATTATGAAAAAAGTAATGATTTTTGTAATTCATCATGAATATTGTTTTTCAGTCAGCCAGTAATTGGCTTAAAAGGCGTGTTCCATCTGTATCCATATACTCAACACCTATCCAGTAAAATGTCTTCATTTAAAATTTTATACACAATATGCAGTTATAATTCCTCCAAATAAACGTAAATTATTTAAAATATGAAAAGTTCAAATATGAAAAGTTAGGAAGATAATATAAAACGCATCCGTTTGAAAAGGAATTGAATTGGCAGTTCAACTTTAGACCCATTAAAACTTAATTTAGCCAGTTTTCGATATGCCCGCCACCAGACCCAAACGGAACCAATAGGAACATTTACATCTCACGATTTCTTGCATAGTGTAAGCCATAACTCACTATCTTGGCGACCTACCTGGTTTCACAATTGTTTTTAGCAAATACTCTTTTATATCCGCAGAATTGCCCCAAAGTAAGAGTTCGTATCTTAGAACTGAATCTACGTATCCGTAATATGCAGTTAGAGCCGTGTTCCTGTTTACTATTCTGCTTAATTGACTTAGAGCATATACAAATTTGCTAAATTTCTTACAAACCAAATCCACATACGCTTTCCAATTGCAGTTTTTGTCAAGTTTGTACCAAGAAATTAAATTTTATTTACTTTGTCTATTATATTACATGTCAAAGTTGTGTCGAGGTCATCAATATTATTTCAATTTTGGAAATAAATAAATTTAGTTTTATCTAGCCAATTTATCACATTACTTGTTTCGATTTTCATTAATTCAATATTTTTTTTGTTCTTAGGAATAATTTTTGAGACATCATTTGCAAAGAGCACACATTGCTGTTTAGTTATCGAATTTATGTACAGTAAAAAAGTAATAGTCTCTATATATTGCCTTGTGCGACACCAGTTTTATTTACTTTAGTCTTAGATTTTTATAACTTGTCATGACAAGGTCTCATTCATTTTTTGATTTCAACATATTGTTTTCTATTTTTCAAATAGCTTTATAACCAGTCCAAAGCGGGGCCCCTAATACCATATATTTCACATTTTCTTAATAACAATCGATGATTTACAAAGTCAAATGCTTTAGACATGTCAATAAATACAACTGAAGCAGGCATGCGCTTGTTGATATAATACTCAACTTTTTATATTAACATAAAAACTGCGTCAAATGTGGATTTTGATTTTTGAAAACCATTTTGTTCGCTTATAAATCGATAATTTTTTTAAACTGTTCAATCGAATTTGCATAGCTTTTTTAATATTTTACCAATGATTGGAACGATTTTTATGGGCATGTAATTGTCTATTTTACATTTTGAGACTCGTTTATGTAATGGTTTAACTACTGATAATTTTAATTTTTCCAAATGCGTGAATACGTACACATTTTTTATTGTCTCGGGGAAAAACCCTCTCTTGACGGGTTTCTCCAGCCCAGGGGGACCAAGAGATGTGTGGGACTCCAGGAAAGATGTTCGGACATCCGACTACCCACTAAAAGTTCTGCTGTTCTCATATTGCCTACGCCCGGACCCACGAGTATGTGTCCTGCCTATCTCGTGGCCTGGGCCAGCGCCGGCCCACCCATTGTATCGGGGCGAGCCTCTTCTGTAGTATTGGCGCCAAGGGAATCAGGATTTTATCCCCGCGGTGCTCTCCTGTATCAGCTCTAAAGAGTCGAGGGGGGCCGCGGGATAGCACGCGGTCCTCATCCTCGCGTCAACAGTGCGGGCAGCGGATCCTCCCCCAAGGGCAATATGTACACATTGCTTTAAGATATAAGTACTGATTTCATCATACCCAATAGATTTTGTGTTATTTAATGTGAAAACCATTATTATTATGAATAACGATGTGGCAACCAGTTGATGTGAGGACTGAGAAATAAGTTGAGCAGAATCAAGTCTGCATCGGCAGTTCAATCGAGAAAACTATGATATATTCATCCAGAAACACGGATGTAATACGGAGATTTACGATTCACTATTATTTTGTGTAGATAGATTTATCCTATATAAAGCTCCCATTTCATGTGCATGGTATTTAACTTGCAAGTTTAAAAACTATTGTAACGCTAAGAAATATCACATAAAATAGGAGGAACAAGTATCTAATTGTGACATATTCCTGTAAATTAACATCTAAGCACTCTTGCACTGTCGTCAGGCTCCCCAACGGGTGGGAAATTATTGAGAATAACCTAAACTTGTAGGTTATAAAGTTGCACTCGGATATTTTACTACAAAGATACGTAGAACAAAACCCTGCATATTTTTCCTTCTGTATGATATTTTCTTTAATAAGATGCACAAAAATGGACGGTATATACACTAACGGACTCATAAACTGCATCTAAGTAATAGACGACTTTGAAATAAATATTTTAACCAAGTATGCAAACTTTCTATACAGATTTAAATTGAAACCTCTAGATTGGTTCGTGAACTTTAAAACAGCGTAGGGTCATATCCTTAAGTTCAAGTTTGTGTACTGGAAAGGACCTTAAGGCTTTTTTGAAGAAAAAACAGAAATTTAAGGAAAATTGGTTTAATTAAAAAATTGGTTTTAACAATAGATACAAACTTTATGCAAGGGTTTATTTATATTTTAATAAGGTGTATTACCTCCACATGCCCTTATTACGGATTCTAATCGGTTCCGCATAGATTTTATTAGGGTTATTAAAAGATCTTGCGGAATATTGTCCCATTCTTCTGAAAGTGATGTTCTTAGTGCTGCCACTGTCGTGGGCAAAGGGTTTCTCGCATATACAGCTCTTTTTAAATTGTCCCAAACATGCTCAATGGGATTAAGATCCGGGCTGCGTGCTGGCCAATTCATTGTACGTATCCCAACCTCTTCGCAATATTGTCGAACTTGTGCAGCAGCGTGCGGCCGGGCATTATCCTGCATTAAAGTAAAATTTTCGCCTATGAATCTCATGTAAGGCACCACGTGATCTTCTAAGATCTCTGTTATGTAGCGATGTGCAGTCAAACCCCCTCTATTACCGTTTTGACGGACCATGTCTATGAACACAAGTTCTGTTCGCCCGTTCATCGATATGCCACTCCAGACCATACACGAACCGCCTCCAAAAGGAACACGCTCCTCAATGCAACTTTGAGCATATCGCTCCCCACGTCGACGATAGACTCTTCTGCGACCATCTGCACCATATAAACATGTCCTACACTCGTCCGTGAACAATACGGAGGCTCATTGCTCTTCTGTCCAATTCAGGTGATCACGCGCAAATCTTAAGCGAGCTTGTTTGTGAGCTATAGACAACTTTGGACCATTTGCTGGTCTAAAAGGGGTGATATCCGCTTCCTTTAACCTTCTTCTTATTGTTGTTCGTGCACTCAAGTTTACTCCACGCACTTCATTAAGCTCTGTTTTGATGTTAACTGACGTGAGGAAACGATTTCGCTTTTGTGGAGGTAATACACCTTATTAAAACATAAATAAACCCTTGCATAAAGTTTGTGTATGTATTGTTAAAACCAATTTTTTAATTAAACCAATTTTCCTTAAATTTCTGCTTTTTCTTCAAAAAAGTCTTAAGGTCCTTTCCAGTACACAAACTTAAAATTAAGGATATGTATGACCCTACGCTGTTTTAAAGTTCACGAACCAATCTAGAGGTTTTAATTTAAATCTGTATACAAAGTTTGCATACTTACTAAAAAAAATAATTTCAAAGTAATCTTGAACTTTGATGCAGTTTATGAGTCCGTCAGTTTATTATAAATATGTAGGTAACAAAATCTAAAAGATTATTGGTAGATACCACTTTTTATGAGGTCCAAAGAACTTGATGAAGTGGACTTATATCTCCTTGTAAGTAGGAACTATATTTTTGGTAAGCTTTAAACATACATGCCTCATAAACACATATTTTTTTAACCTAGTCGTAATATGTCCTGTTTTTATCTAGAAACCTAAGTATGCAGGTAAAATATTTAGCACATGCTATTAGCTACTAAAATAGAATCGTCTAGAGTAAATAGAAGTAGAAAATGCATTTCGGAAATTCGAGCAAGGAATTCAATGCGGAACACTGAACAATGCGATAATGATGTTAGTCTAAGGCGCATTATTGAATTTCTAACATCTAAACTACCTTCAAATGATTATTCAAAGTTATTCATCTCTATTTCATAATTAAACTTTTATAAACATGTTTATTGCACTGTTCCCTGATGTTGACCTAAAAATGATGGTTTTCTTCCTCCTGCCCTTATCCCACATTATATTGGGTCGGCACAGCATCTTCTCTCCTTCCACTCTCCCCTATTAGCCGTCATCTCAACATTCATACCCTTTTTTGCCATATCATCTTTTACACAATCCATCCATCTTTTTTTGGTCTACCTCTCTACTCCTTAATCCATCCACTCTCATTTCTATCATTTCCCTTGTTGTATGGCATTCTTAATATTTGCTGTCAATTCTATGGCTATGCACAATTTTAAAGATTTTTAAACAAAATGGAATAAAAAAGACGAAAAAACAATTAATTTATTTTGCATTGAATTGGTGTACTATGCAACGTATCCATATACCTTAACTTCTGCAAAGGGGATGCACATGGTTGGTATACCTATTAAAACCATTTTGGAGTTCTGTTGCATGTGCGGAGCGCCGTAGACGTCACTTGAATCCTACCGTAGCTCTCGTTGGCGTCCGACCTCTTTTGCCAGCCTCTTCAATCTTCAAGGTTAAATTATTTACATACCACTACATTTTAACTAAAAATAATTTAGATTTAGACTAGGTGATTACAAAATATATAAAAGTACAACCTCCATACCAAGCTGGTACCTCTTGAATCGAAAACTAAATTATCAAGTAAAGTAAATTTGCTTAAACTTATCAACTCGTAGCAAACCCTTAAATACCAATCATTCGCAAAAGTAGAAGGACAAACAGTGATTAAAGGAGACAAATACAAATATTTAAGTTTAGAATCTAATAGACTATTGAAGATAACTGCAAACCTCTCACTTAAAAGTACAAACAAAATTAAACTTTATTTTAACGATATAAGACCTAAACTAAATGTGAAATGATAACTTTGTTGGTAATTCCTGCTGAAGATGAAGATTTGGTAAAAAATAATGAACTCTATTTCAATGGTGTAGAGTCTAATTGTGTAAATAATTCATGAGATATAGATACATTTGTATCCTGATTGATTATCAAACGCATGGAAAACTTATCTAAAAAGTCCAAAACCAACATAAGTACATATAAAAATAAGTCATCTAATGAACAACTCTCCGTGGAGGGGCGGAGTAAGATACTAACCTCTGTGGCCGCGGTTGACCTGTCGTAAAAGGCGACAAAACAACCCTAGCTACGTGGTAAGGCCCCAAGCCGTCTGTATGACAACTACCCTTGGTCTTTAAGTTACCGCCATTAACCCTGTGTTATGAACTAGATTCCCGTACTCCTATACAGACAGTAGCGTATTTTTCTGTGCCCCTAGCGTCATAAACATGCATAGACGACGGTAATTACTTACTTACATAAGCCGCAAGCCTGTCTGTTGTTCCTCAACAATGAATAAAGACATCATTGACAGATCATGGTATGTTCGATTCTGTGATCCTCAAAAATCCCCACCGAATACAGAATTTATTTGGAAAAAATATTTTGGTCGGGTCTGACATTTTTTTAAACTATGAAGTAGGGTTAAATAAATAATTTAATTATACATATACAAGACTAATTAAACCTTAGTAGTAAAAGCTTGAATAAAGTTTGAGTGAAGTGAAGCTTAAAATCACATGCACCTTAGATCACACATATTCATAAGACGTCCTTGCATATCTATAATGGATATTCTTAAATAAATTTTAGTATAATTACTTTACTAGCTTCTCTTTACACCCTACCATTTACCGTGACCTTAAAACAGAATCTTGGGATATACAAAATAAAAAACAGTAGGTTAAAAGTGAATATATGATGTTTGCGCACCTCACTAGTGTGTTGTGTCTGTGGTGCCGCTTCGCTCATTCGATCATTCATTCAGGCATTCATTCCATATACATTCGTACACCCTCAAGTATAACTGCATTATTAAGAAATAATAAACTTGTAAAAACTAGGAATAAATGTAAATTAAGCTGAAGTCAGATTTTCAATACAACGACCCGAGGCCGTAACATATGAGCATATTTATACACTCGTAATGTAACAAAATTTACGCCCTTTTCAACAAATGTTGTGTGGAATAATAAAAAGAAATAGGATTTGTTAAAATTTATTTCACGGAAAATTAGCAGCACAAAATTTTTGTTTGCTACTGTACTGCCTTCCTCAATCCCAGATTGATAAGGAGAGAAAGCGCTAGGTGTTTGGGATCGGGTAAGGATTCCCCCTCGTGCTAACCATGGAAGAGGCTTGCCCTGTAACAAGGGGCGATGAGGCACCTGCCTGGACCACGGTATTGACTAAGATTTCGTTATTCCGTGTCCGTGGTATATGGTTGAAAAATAGTATTTTTTAGTAGCATGTCCCGCATTCATCTCTGGCTCTCACTTAATGAGAGCGCACAGAAACGGGATTTATCACGAAATGTGAGAAGTGAAGAAATCGTAAAAGAACACAGACAGCGACAATTTGGGTTGCAACATTTGCACATCTAAGATTCAAAAGTAGTTATCAAAAATATTGTAGACGATGCCTAGAAAAAAGATTACACTCATCAAGGCGCTGTTAATTGGCTTTAACACCTTAAGCTGCTCTCACGGCCAGACGTTTTCCAAGAGGAGCTTCAAAGGGATATATTTTAATACGCTTAATATTTTGTATAAATTTTTCAATAAACAGATAATTAAACGTTCACTTTGAACGCTTTATTAGCCTCGTAAGTAGAAATACCAAGAGCCGATATCAATCACACAAAAATTAAACGGTATATTATTAAAATAAAATGTTTACGAAGAAAATTAACGTACACATACATATTTTCTATCATATATTCAAGCAAATGAACTCCAAAAGAAATGATCAAAATGTAGATAAAATACATATTAGTTACAAAATTAGGCACTATTTTCAATTTCTTGTTTTAGAACTGAATTTTGTAAAACTTTTCTTATGAAATATATAGGTATAACTATAAAGTGTTGAGCTAAGTTATTTGATTTCTTCCTTTTATTAAAAATTTAAAACCCGAAGAAAAATTATTGAGACCTTTAATAATTCGGAAAGTGCTCCAACAGCTGCGTTCGAGGGCAATGGTGCAATACTTTTCAGGTAATTTCTTTCTAAAGATTATAACTTCTTACATCTTACTTACATTTTTATTAGTTTGTAAGTGCAAGCAACTTCGCTGAAATGGATGGAACGCAACAGCCGGACTAAAAGATACAAATTTAAGTAGATGAAGTAAGTGCCTATCTCCAGCTCTTTATGGGGTATGTACTAACGATATTCCCACTATGTCTAATTGCATTCGTCTTTAGCAACCTGATGTAACGCTGGCCAAAGCCCACCTTCTTTGTGATTTCAAAACGTCTGGATTTCGCCGCTCATCGAATGTAGTGACTGCTGGATCTTATAACCGTAAGGCTGGACACCTAGTAGTCAATGTAGGGAGCACCGTGGTATTAGTAGTCGTCCGCCGAAGCCAGTTACGCTACATATTGGAGCCGCTAAAACTCCAAAGACCAGATATTGAGGGGCCATGCTCCGACCTAATGCATCTAATTTGCCTCTGAAAACGAAGATCGGGGTCTATAAGACCTATGTGCGTTCCGGACGCACATAGGTCTTATAGACGTGAAGCCAAAAAAAACATCTCCCTACGAGTGTGTACAGTTGCTGGTCGATACATCAGGAATGATGTGTTCGCCTGTGACGTGGGCATTTCCTGTGGACACACGGAACTTTGTGCCGATGTCGGCGCGTCGGATGTTCGATCACGAAGATAGTGGCCCCCACACACATCTTTATGGCATCGCTCTTCTACACGCCTGGCCACCAGATCACTGTGGGGTTTGGTTACTTTAATTATTCCCTCTTTGCACTTGAGAGATAAGCAACTAAGGTCGCAGAACCATCAAGCCACAGGTCAAATGATTTTATGCCAGGGTAAAGAGTACCAACACCAAGGCCCCAAACTTACCCATGTAAATGGCATGGGGAGAAGACCAATTATTTACTATGATGAAGGTAGGAATTAGCTTAAAGCATTAAAAAATATCCCTTCTCAATTTAGATTCTTTGGTAATACCTACATGTTTAAATATATATAACAAGTAATACTCGTAGTATACCTCAAGGTTTTTGCATTCTTTTAAATTATGCGGGTAATGTAAGATCGCTGGAAGTTTTAATTAAATAAATGCTCGTCGTGGAAGTCCCGCGCCACCTGAAGCGATTGCCGAATAATTAGAAAAAAGAAATTAAGTCAATACTCCGCGATTTCTTCTCGTGGTTCTGTAGTTATTTAATTTCATAAAGATACTCCTTTAAAATTGTGAAATGCAGCAAAGGTTAACAGAAAATGTATATACATGTGTACAGTGTCAGCGAATAGTAATTAACTAAATAGAGCTCTTCTGTTATGGGTACTTGATAACATATATGTTTAACCTATGAATATTTTTACTATCAACAAACAGATGACTATCTCAAACAGATGACTAGATCAACAACATGTATGAATGATCAGTTAAATAAAACTAAGTCTATATATCGGCTGTAACCTACATTGGCTGTTTGTGTCCCACCTAGAAATTTGCATAGGCATATCACACTTTCGTGAAAACTTTCTGAGCTCCTGGTAAGCTTGCCTGTTGGCTTGACCACTTACTAATACGTTCAATACCTTTTAGATACTTATATAGCTAAATTCTTTTTAAGTCCTATCATCTAAAGTCAGATATCCTCTAAACTATCTTTTAAATAAAAAATTAATGAAAAATTTACATAACAATATACTCGTACTTCAAGCTATGTATAATAATTTAAGCCAATCTTGCGACCGTAAGGTATTTATTATGAAAAGCAAATTTGATAATAAATCAAGGCTAGTTTTGATGGCGCTTTGCCAATATTCGATAAAATTTTCATTACAAAATTCTTCGTTTCATCGTCCCTTGGGATCCCTATGTTAGATTTTTAATGGCGGTCAAAAATAATGGGATTATTTACTTAGAATAACAGAGGAGAAGTGATGTACAGTATGTTTTACTTTTAAATCTTTATATAAGAGCGTATTCTTTAATAGAATATATAGCTCTATAAAAACAAATTTATACATAATTAATCAACTTTTTTAAACCCTCTTTAACAATATTAATAAGCAACCGCAAATTGCCTATACAAACCTAATAGCATCGAACATAGACTCATATTTTGTACCCATACTTCTTGCATTATTAATATACTTTCTGAAACGAACTTAATAATTATATTTAATGTACCAACGAAGTGTTTTTATGGGATTAGAAAAAGGAAGGTGTAAGCTGATTTAAATTCTTGAGGCATCACTACTTAATGCCGGCACCAAGGGCGGTTGCGGCAAGAGCTCATTATGGTACAAGTTACAGAAACAAGCGATTATTAGACTGAGCTGGAAATCAAGTAAAAAAATTAAGTAAAACGCTGACCGAAATTGTAGTATTGTCAGACACAGACAGACGGTTGACGCCGTTATTCATATCTGATAATGTAATTGAATCTATATTTTATAGTTTATGAATTTACGAAATACCCACGTTAATATTTATTGGTGTATTGAAGACCCAGGCTTTGAGCAGACGTAGATGCAAACCGGAATTACTTTTAATAATAGTTCATATACATTAATTTTCTTTACTTTTATCTGTTCTACTGATTTTTGTTTGATTAATATAGTTAAAATATTTGAAATATAGTAATAGAAAATATCAGTTAATTTACTTATTTTAGTTTAAGGTATCAAGGTGCTTTTATTTTATTCCTATAACTTCTTTTAAAAGATGTTTTAAAACATCTTTATCAGAAGATCGCTTGTCTTTGAACCGTAACGAAAAAAGCATGGAAAAAACCCGAAACCTTGACCCGCTTGTGATGATATTACAAAACCTCAATCCCTTTGTACAACACTATGTAACACTAATGAACGATGACACGCCATTCTATTGATCATTCTAAAAGTTACTTTTAGTAAAGAACGATTGAACAGTAGACGTTTATTTAACATTTTAATTATGCTCGTAACCTTGTCTAGGGTATTAAGGTGGTCTATCTGTGCTACCTCTTTTTAGTAATACGCGCAACACCTAGAAAATGTTGCCCACTAACTCCTTATATGGACCCATATACTGAAGCATTTATTAGCATAATTTTTCATAAGTTTAAAAAAAATATACTGTGAATAATTCAGACAGCATCATCTAGTTTTACAGTGAACAACAGAGCGTTTATGTTAAAAGTACTACATACACAATTAAAGTATTTTCTTTAAATAATAAATACTTCATACATAAATTGTAAGTCAAATGGATATTGATTGTGTAAATAATTTTCATTGTTTTTGTAAGTTATTTGGTTTACAATAAAATGTTATCTATCTATAAATACCTAAACTCTGTCAGAATTAACTTACGACCTCTGCATTCAATATTTTCTGTACAACTAAAGGATTTTTTCATTTAATGTAATCATTATCATGTAGCGATGAATCCCGGTTGCAGCCCAAACTCTCACTTCGGCGCCCTGGGTCCGTTTTCCAACTTTTTCTTCTCCACTTCGCACGATCTTCGGCATCTCTGGTGGTCAGTCTATTGGCACGCATATCAACCCCTACGACGTCAAGCCAGCACTTTTTGGTTCTACCCCTCCTGCCGGGGCCCGACGGTGGCGGCATGGCCAGACATTTGTTCCCCACATATGTAGCCAGTTGCCGTAAAACGTGACCATACCAGCGAAGGCGACACTCCTGCAATTTATCCGCTACATCACGGACATGAAGGCTGCGGCGAATGCGAGAGTTCCTAACGCGGTCCTTCCGCGTTACTCCACACATCCACCGCAGCATATTCATCTCCGTGACTCGCAGTGTCAGTCGCTCCAGCACCGGCCACGCTTCACATCCGTATAAAAAGACAAGCCTAATGGCCTATCTCATTTAATGTAATCTTCAATCCAAAATTGTAGTGTCAACTGAAAGTGTATCACCGAATAGATTTTTAAATTATCTTATAACGTCATACAACTCTAGACACAAAGATAACTTCAAAATTTATAATAAATATTATATTTTGTTATTAATTTAACAACTAATACCGATATATTGTTTAGAATTATTTATTTAAGAAAATAATGGTGAGATTTGTTTTACATAAAAATGTGCTACGGATCAAATTGGGGAGGTAGAGTCCAAAAAAAAGGGCGCAAAAATATACTGTAATTAGTGTTTTGTTAGTAAAATGCTATCTTCATAGCACGAAGAATATCTTATGATACAAATCCCAAATCCATCGCATTCTTGTTATGCCCTAGCCCTTAAGTATATCTTAGCACTCAGGACAAGTCATTGACCCTATTCACCTTTCATTAGACGCCTCGTCGGGTGAATTGCGTGGATAATGGCGAGACTTACGAGCTGAAGAGGGTATGAGGGGCGAATGGGCTGGAAAATGTACCCAATGCATTTGTTATATTAAAAATGGGTACATAATGGGTACTTTAACATCGTGGGTTATATATAAAAAAATATTACTGAGTACAACAGCAAAATGTTGAAATATGAATTGAAATCGTGGCTTTTAACCCTAAATTATGAAGAAACTGAGGAATTGCTGAGTGTAATGAATTAGTTGAATTATAGATTTGGCTCTCATATGCTTAAAACCCACCCACACACACACACACGCGCGCGCACACACACACACACACACACACAAACCTTATATATGTAAGATTTTGTATCCTTTTGTATCTTGGTGTTTTTTTTTTCTTTTCTTTTTTATTTGTATGATTTGAGAGGGCACTAGTTTCCAAGACACAGACTAATGTCTCGTTTGGAGACTAGGGTTCATTGACTTATTATAATAAGGTGTTACAATAAAGATTTATTATTTATTATTTATTTATTTATATAGATGTACTTGTTGATGTCTAAAATTATATTCCAACTGTGTCGAATGTCGTAAGTGAAACTTTGTATGAAAATAGCAGAAAATTATGAACTCAAACTCTATTAGCGTTTGTCAGTAATATGCTCGCCCAACACGAGCTGAACAAGTGTCGTGCTTGTTTCTTTATTGCCGACAGACAAGATTGTTAGCAGACAGACGGATGACCAAGTTATTAGTAAACAGTTACCGTCCGCCGCCTACGGATGTTTACGACGCTAGGGGCACCATGAACACGCTGCTGTCCGCATAGGGTTACTGAAAGGCTGGAACACAAGGTTATTATAGCGGATTCTTACAGACCAAGAGTTCTTACCATCCAGACGGGCTTCGAGCCCATTCACGTTGCTATGTTTATTTAGTCGCCTTTTACGTCAGGCCGACCTCGGCCGCAGGGATTAATATTCTTAATCTGCCTCTACATGGAGAAAAAGTTCAACCTCGTTCGAAAAAATTCAGTCAATATATCCTGTTGTGTTTAGCTCTAACGTAGGCCTTTAAATTCAACCAAATATAAGTAAATAATTCGTAAGTTGCAAGTCACGCCTCTCCTCGAGACAGAATCTTCAGATACTTTCGCCTTTAGCGGGTTAAAATAACATTGATTCGCTGTCCGTTTACCAATTGCTGTTTACTTGGAGGGAGTTAAATGTTGGTAATTACGTTTTCCAAGTAAATATTATTTGATGAAGATAAGTCACTTAACTAAAGATACAGAATAACAACTTTACTATAATAAATAATTTATTAAATCGAAAGAGCTATTAATACTTCATTAATAACGACTTCTCGATCCTAGAGATTTGATTCTATGGATTTCGTTTTGAATATTAAAAAAACCTGTTCTTTGTTCTTTTTTTTATTCATTACATTTATTAAAAATAATATTTAACCATTTATCCTTCTCCAAGAGTTTCATTCCGGTTGCATGACATTATATCACTAAGTATCTATATAAGCAATAGTTTAAGAAGCTGAATTGAATTTACTCGTGTTGAATCATATTCAACACGAGTGAATCTGCAATAATATTTTCTTTCCATTATTCATTAATGCACGCGTATTCTACTAGTATTAAAGCGACGTATAGGCATATCACGTAGTGCCATATTTTTTCCTATATTTTATATCTCCATAAAACAAAACACTTCTAAAAGGATTCTAAAATGTTTCACGCATCAATTAACGCAGTAATGAATGGCAAAAATAATTTCAATTCATTAATTTTCTTTGTATTCATCTACACTTAACTTAATTACGTTGAACGGTGCATTAATTTTGATTGGCGTATAATCATTAATCCAAAAGTGGGTTACATGAAAACGAACCGTGATTTTAAAAGGGCGATAACTTCAATTATATGTATAATTATGTTTGAACAATTTGCGAAAATGCAAGTGTTGTTTATTTTGATTTTTATTGCTTTGGTAGTTGGTGATCCTGATTTCAAGGTACAAGAGGGACCGGTTTTGTACGACGCGTTTTTTGGTAAACCCATCACAGATAGACGTAGCAACTTTTTATCAAATGTTGTAAATGGGACTAGGTAAGTACTTGTATTTACTTAAAGTATTTAATAACCCAGCTGAGGACGGGGTGGCGAATCTCCAAGGAGACATTTTCAGCCGCTGTCTGCAGCGACCAGAAGTGATCAACGCCCAATTTTTTGTTTCAATTTTTTCTTTGTTAAGGCCTGTACTAAAAGTGCGTAAAAGATGAAATGGCAAAAAAGGGTGTAAGTGCCGACCCTATATAATGTGGGATAAGAGCAGGAAGAAGAAGAAGAAGATTAACATGATCTACTTTTTCAGTCTTTGCACTATCCGAGTAGAGCCATGCAGAAAAGACGAAGGTCGCCGAATAGATGGAACGTGTACCAATCCCCACCATCCCTCGCGTGGCGCGGGAACTAATCCTTTTCCAAGACTTCTACCATCTAACTTTGGACCAGGTACGGTAAAGAGAATTATTTGAACATAAAAAATAATTAATACTAAAATAAGAAATACACCGATCCCCCAATTTACACAGTAGTTATTGTACACTATTTCGCTTTTACACGGTTTATAAATTAACGAATTTTGTAAAATTTATAAAAATGTATATATGTGTATGTTACCCATCGTTAATAACATTTTTGGGTCTCATTCATTTTGCAATATTAATGGAAATAACGGGATACTGTCCAATATGTATTTCCTACGTGGTAGGGCTCCAAGCCCGTCTGAATGGCGACCGCCTTTGGTTTCAAATATGCCGCCATAATAGCTTTGTGTTGTGTTCCAGCATCCCAAAGTTCCTAAAATCTAAGTAACTGCAGCCTGTCTGCTATCTTAAAGTAATAAAATATATATGTGCCAGCACAAACACAGAGTAATTCATGTGAAACCAAAAATCCAAAAGAAAGAGATATTTTTGACTAAGAATGAGAGTTTGTTTATATATTAGAACTAGTAATTTATAAATTTTGTAGGTTGTTTGGAGCCTTTATGTATATTTTGTGTCAATTTTTCATGATTTTATGTTGCGAAAACCATCGGTAAAATTAAAAGATATCTTTTCTTTTTGGAAGAAAAACTTTCTTTGGCAATTAAAATTAAATTATTGGAACGTTTACGTAATAGAAAAAGAGTAACAGATTATTTTTCCATAAAGAATCTTATTTTAGTTTTGTTCTTAATCTATAATTCAATATCTATAATTGTATTCATACAATAGGTAGGTATTTAAGATAAAATATTATTATCTTCTATAACTTAAATAAACGACTGAATTGAGCACATATTGGAATTTTATTTCATTTTACACTGTTTTGTCGGGAACTTATCATCCGATTAATTTGTAGGATATGTATATTTGCAAAATGCTGCTAAAATTAGATTATTATTTAAAGGTAACTCATTGCGGCCAGCTAGAGATGGACTTCCGCTGCCATCTGCGCGGCGTTTGAGGACCTCTCTTCTCTCTGACGGTCTAGTCAGATCTCACGATTTTTCTGCTTTAATTACACTTGTTTTAGTGTTCTCTTTTTCTGATAATTCGGATCTACTTCATTTGTGTAAGTATTGATTCAAACTATATTATTTTTTAATATAATACTACAATTCACTTTGAAGATGAACTCTAGTTCTGATTATGAATGGAGTTCTAAGTTTTACTGTTTGAACTGTTTGATGTAGCCAGACTAATTTTAAGGTGTGTGCCAGATTAAAATATTCTAACCTGGTCGATACCAGAAGCCCGGCTTCCAAACGCCAATAATATGTGAACCAAACCAATCTAGAGAAAGGAACACTGTCAGGACCCTACTGACTTTTTATATCCCAATTTATTTCCTACACCCCTCTATTTAGTTAGCAATTTATCATCATTAACAAATGGTAATTTATTGATTTCAACTACTTTACTTGGTTTTTTTCCTCCTTAATTAATTCCACCTCCTTAATATCCTCTCTCTAAAAGACTATTTTTCAGAAATTTAGTCAAACAAGATAAATAAGTATCATATTCATGAAATTTAGTCAAACAAGATAAATATGTATCATATTCATGCTGAGATGGTTTGGCCATGTCGAGAGAATGAATGAAGAACGATTGACGAAAAAAGTGTATAAGGCGAGTGTGAATGGAAGTGTTGGAAGGGGTAGACCTAGGCGGACGTTTCAAGACCAGATCAGGGACGTCTTGAAAAAAGGCCAGGTCAAGAGTACCCTAAACCGAAGGGCATATATGAAGGGAATAATGAAAGTGGACGAAGCGAAATAAGTATGTAAGGATCGTAGCAAGTGGAAAAAAGTGGTCTCTGCCTACCCCTACGGGAAAGAGGCGTGATTATATGTATGTATGTATGTATATTCATGAAAGGTAAGAAATAAATCATCGATCGATTTATAATATTTTCAGTACGTTACGCCCTAGTCAGTGATTGTTGTTTGAATAACGAAATCCCGAACGAAGCCAACCCGCTTTGCATTCCAATACCGGTCCCGCAGGACGACCCCTTCCTCCGCCGTACTGGTATCAGGTGTTTGAACTTGACAAGAGCTGAGACATACCAAGATAACGGATGTCTTCCACAATCATTGCCTGCTGAAAGAGTACGTACCTGGTTTTTATCATTTGTGTGAATCCCGTTTGCAACAAGTCCTGCTGGAGTCCGCACCTCAATATCAACTCAACTAGTTTTATCAACTATCAAAATATGATAATATTCATTAATAATTTTAAAATAATATTATACTACCCTCAACGTCTTTTATAAGTCTTTAAACAGTTGCTGTAATTCTTTTTCTCAAACTCATCAGTACAGCCGTACTACTCCACTTCTGGATCTTTCTGCCGTATATGGTAATACCGAAGAACGAAATAGGCAAATAAGAGCGAACCAGGGAGGTCTTTTAGCCTTTAGAATGGAGGAGAATAGGGAAGTACCAGACGGTAATAGCCCTTTCTGCCTTAATAATCGACCGCCTGAAACTTCATGCTACAATTACGGTAAGATTTATTTTATAAAAAATTAAAAGTTATTCAAATATAAAATAACAGTTTATGCTTGTCTGAATGCTAAGCTTGGGGATTCCCCATTATATGGAATAGACAGAATACCCGATACGCTTTCCATATTGTTTTATTTGTTCTTCACGTATTAATATCTCGATGAATTATTAGGAAATTTGACACACTACAGCGGAAAAGTACAGAAACGACATGAAACATTTCATCTAAATGAACTAAATGTATTCTTACTGTTCTTGACTAATAGAAAATTAACATTACTGCTGACACTACATATACTCGTAAAATATACAATGACTTTCAACTATTCTGTATATCCAAATGCTGTATGCAAGTGAATAAGCTGATACAAGATTATTTTACGCTAAAACTTTGTGTAGTCGAGTGAACTAAGAGGTCATTCTTCGAACTCTGCTCTGGTCAATAAACATCCGTCGTAAACCAATCAACAACATTCCTAGTAATGTAACACACATTTATAGGATAACGCTAGTAATTTTTAATAACATCTATCTGTCTAGGTGATAGTTACCACGGTAACTTAGTCCAGGGAAACTTCATGTCAACCCTGTGGTTCTTCAGAGAGCATAATCGCATAGCCAGGCAACTGGCCCAAGCAAACCCATGTTGGGATGATGAGAGGTTGTTTGATACTGCCAGGAAAATCAACATTGCGCAGTGGCAGAACATATTCTACTACGAGATGATGCCATTAATTATTGGTAAGGCGACATCTATGGTAATATATTGATAATATATTGTTCTTGAAACAATAAAATAGATAAATGAGTATATATAATACTAATTCACATAGAGTCATCTACTCCCAAAGTATGCAGCTAAGCACTTGATGAATTGAATCTAAACCATTCAAAACCACAAACACACAAAAAAATTATCAAAATTGGTACAGCCGTTTACAAAGAGTTCAGTCACACACGCGCACAGAAGAATTACATATAAAAATATAAACACCCAAACTTGGGACGAGAATTCAAACACTAAGGAGGTTGTCAAATATAATTGTAACTCCTTCTTACACTTCGAGATATATATTTTATTTACTCGCACTAAATCTTTTTTTTTTTTTTCACTATTAGGACGCAAGAACGCCCTAGCCGACGGCATTATATTTGACACGAATGAATACGTGAACGACTTCGATCCTTCGATAGTCCCTGGGGTTTACAGAGAGTACATAGTTGGCGGTCGGTGGTTCCACACCCTACAACCAGGAACTAGCGAGTAAGTTATTGATATACTAATAATTTTCAATGAAACGACGTCCTATCGACCCCATTTTCGTAATCGTTAGATAGGGCGAGGAGAACCCATTCCGTGGCCTGCGAGGAGTTCGGACTTAACGCTGGTTGATTTCTATGTCTGGGGTCACATGAAATCCCTATCCGACGTCTCTCCTTTTTTTTTGTGTCTCGGGGAAAAACCTATCTTGACGGGTTCCCCCGGCCCGGGGGGACCGAGAGATATGTAGGACTCCAGGAAGATGTTCAGCCATCCGACTACCCACTAAAAAACCCCACTGTTCTCCTATCGCCTACACCCGGGCCTACGGATATGTGGCCTGCCGATCTCGTGGCCCGGGCCGGCGCCGGCCCGCCCTTTGTATCAAGGCGGGCCTCTTCTGAAGTGTTGGCGCCAGGGGGTCAGGGTTTCGTCCCCCCGGCGCTCTCCTGTATTGTAGGAGTTGAGGGGGGCCCCGGAACAGCACGCGGCTCTCTCCCTCGCGGCAATAGTGCGGGCGGCGGATCCTCCCCCGAGGGGCCGCCCGCCGCCGCTTTCTACGGCGGCCGGAGGTCATTGCTCGCCCTCCGGCGCTGACGACGTGGCCTGCGTTGACGGGAGGGGAGTATGGTGGTGGACTCCTGCTCCCGCTCCGCCGCCTCCTTTGCGGACATGACTGCCTCGCAAAAGGAGGCGACGGCCGTCCATCCAGGATCGCCCCCGACTATGGACAGAACCAGGGCTGGGAGCGACAGGTCCGCGCCGATTTGGGCGACGAGGGCACGGCGCTCCTCGCACCACGCAGGGCACACGGCGACAGTGTGGTCCACCGTGTCCTCCTCGTCGCCCGCGCCACAATGGTAGCACCCCGACGTCATCTCCCGCCCTATGCGACACAGGTACCTCCCGAAGCAACCGTGCCCCGAGAGGACCTGCGTCAGGCGGAAGGTCAGGGCGCCGTGGCGCCTTTCCACCCATTCGGCCAGGACGGGCCTCACCCCTTCGATGGTGGTGAGGCCCGCGCTAGGGTGCGCGAGGCGCTCCTTCCACTCCACCATGAGTACCTCATCGCGCAGCTCCGCCCGCTTTACCTCCACTTCGCGAGGCGCGGGGCGAGAGCCACGCTTGGCCGCATCCCGGCGCCATTGGTACAATAGCGCCAGGACTCGAGCCTCGAGGTCCCATGGTGGGGATCCGGCCAGCAGGGAAGCCGCTTCGAAGGACACCGTGCGGTATCCCCTTATCGCCCTGACGGCCAGGACGCGCTGCGGCCTGCGAAGCAGCGCCGTCGTTTTGGCCGTCAGGTGATCCGCCCAATCCGATGTCTCTCCTGTGTCATCCGTGGAAGAACTCCAAAACATAAAAATAAACGTGCCTCGTCTGATTCCACGACATGCTATAACGAAAATCTTTTATCATCCCCCGGTTAAAACCAACTTAGGCCTCAGCTGCCCTATCACAAGAATGTGCAATACTTACAATCGTCTTAACTCTAATTTCGAAGATCTCGATATCTTTCACAAATCTTATAATTGGTTTTGGGGTAAAGTGTTGAGCTCAGTTGCGACTGTAAAATAATTGATAAGCCGGTTCGTTTCCGCTTATATTTTATATTTTGATTTATTTCATTGCCTTAATTTTTTTACACTCTTTTTGTTTTGTTTTTATTAATCTTGATAATACTAAATTGATTAATGTTTGACTGTGTTAGTACTTGACATAATAATTGTGATTATGTATATTATCGACATTAATTAAATTATTACTCCATTGACGACATTTGTATTGTAACTGCTGTGCACTCCTATAATGGGTCCACACATCAGAACTTTTATATTAAATGATTTGTAATGTGACTTAATAATGTGTGTACTGTTGGTGTGCCATAAATGAATAAATAAGAACTCAAAAAAAATTATTATAAACGCAGCAAATGCGATGCGGAATAATTTGACTACTTCTGTAGTTAAGTCATAACTCAGAAAAAGAATGCAACTTTGCGTACGCAATTTTTTTTGGTTTCCCGGAAGGACCGAGAGATATGTGGGACTCCGGGAAAGATGTTCGGCCATTCAACTACGCACTAAATAACCCCGCTGTTCTCCTATCGCCTACACGTGGGTCCCACGGATATGTGAGCTGCCGATCTCGTGGCCAGGGCCGGCGCCGGCCCACCCTTTGTGTCGGGGCAGGTCTCTTCCATAATTTTGGCGCCAAGGGGTCAGGGTTTCGTCCCCCCGGTGCTCTCCTATCGACTCGAGGAGTTGAGTGGGGCCGGGGAACAGCACGCGGCCTTCAACCTCGCGGCGTGAGTGCGGGTGGCAGATCTTCCCCCGAGGGGCCTCATCCTACAGCGGCCGGATATCATTAGATGCCCTGCGGTGGCGGGAGGGAAGTGTAATGGTCAACTCCCACTCCCACTCCGCTGCCTCCTTTGCGGACATGACTGCTTTGCAAAAGGAGGCGACGGCCGTCCATCCAGCCCCTGACCATGGACAGAACCAGGGTAGGGAGCGACAGGTCCGTGCCGATTTGGACGACGAGGGCACAGCACTCCTCGCACCACGCAGGGCACACGGTGACAGTGTGGATCCCCGGCACCCCGACGTCGTCACCCGCCCTATGTGACACAGGTATCTCCCGAAGCAATCGTGCCCCGAAAGGACCTGTGTCAGATGGAAGGTCAGAGCGCCGTGGCGCCTTTCCAACCATTCAGCCAGGACGGACCTTACCGCCTGATTGGTGGCCAAGCCTGCGCTAGGATATGCAAAGCGCTCCTTCCACTGCACCATGAGCACCTCGTCTCGCAGCGCCGCTCTACCTCAACTTCACGAGGCGCGGGACAAGAGCCACGCTCGGCTGTGTTCAGGCGCCACTGATATAACAACGCCAGGACGCGAGCCTCGAGGTCCCATAGTGAGGATCTGGCCAGCAGGGAGGTTGCTTCGAAGGATACTGTGCGGTATCCTCTTATCACCCTGACGGCCAAGACGCACTGAATCCCTTCGAAGAGCCTGCGGCACACTGTGCCTGACCCGCCGACTGCCCTGGCAACAGGCGGGAGAATTTCACCACCAACCGAATTAGCTACGGCGCCAGGCACTCACAAATTTGCAAGCCAAGTTTTATAACATTTTTTTTTTTGTTTTTTTTTTTATTTATCCAAAAAATGCTGCCCAAAGTCACTATTCCACGCGGACGGAGTCGCGGGCACAGCTAGTTATAAATATATCGATTCCAACTCGCTTTCGACCGGAAATGCTCTCAAAACACTGGCTGGCTGCCTTACTACGTTGGTTGGCAACATTATTTATCTTTTGCCTTAAAATTATGTTTGTAAGTTCGATAAAATATTTGATGTAAAAAATAAATTTCATCAATAACATGTCAGTAAGAACCCTCAACAATGCAGGTTTTCACCAATTATTAGGTGTAATTATTATTTTCCTTATTGTTTCATATAAATACAAAGTGGAAATAAATTAGGGAAACCTAATAAACTAACTTATTGAATAAAGGTGACTGTTTGTTGATATATATAACTTTGTGACTTAATATTTCTTAGAGAATATGCGGTCAAGACCTGAACAATAAAAGTCACCTTCGATTATTCTAGTTTACGGTTCATGGACATATCCTTTCGTCTGACATACACCAAGCAAAGTCGATGTCGTATATTTTAAATTGACAACCCATATAATTTTCTTTTTTAGTTTATACAGAAAAGGTAGATATCTAGGTAGTAGGACAGTAGTGGATGATGAGTTCCGGAGTGGAATCCTGGCTATAAACAACACCGAAGCCGATTTGACTGAAGGCTTTATACACCAACCTGCTGATAAAGTGGACTATCTAATTGATCCAGATGTAAGTCCTTTATTTAATTACTTAAAATTTGTATGGTTAAAAAGTGATTAAAATGGATTCTGAATACATCATTACTACAACAGCCCAATACGACTCTGTGGCGTAATGGATAACGCACTTCGGTACGCTTGCGGAGGTCACGGGTTCAATTCCCGTCTCGCGTCTGGGTGTTTATGTATAATATGTTTTTATTTAGAAAAAAGTATATAAGTAGTATATCAGTTGTATAGTACCCATAACACAAGTGCTATGCTACTTAGTACTACTAGATGACACTGTGTGAATTATTACAAAATACCACCACTGGATCCGGGCCTCCTCTTAGACGGACAATATATCCGGCCACGCTTGTCCAAGCTGCACTGAGTGGTTATACCTAATATGCCGATGACCTTGGCATACAGATTTTAGCACGATGTTTTTTCTTTCACCATCGGTACGTGGAAATTATGTTACAATATGCACTGAATGCGGGATTGCTTCACATATTTCAAGTCACTCAGCGAGATATGGAACAAGGTACGTTGGGTGTTTCTTTTACGGATAAAATCCGTAGGAGACCAAATAACTCGCAAAATATGCAAGTTGCAAAATATGCAAGGCGGGTCACGTTTGTTGCACACCGATGAGCGTTGGAGCAAACGTGTTCTGGAGTGGAGACCGGTCTAGGCAAACGTAGTGTAGGACGTCCTAGGACTGATGACCTGCGTAAGGTTGCCGGTCGGGGCTGAATGCACAAATTAAGGGACTGGGATTTGTGGCAAAAACTTGGCCAAACAAGGCCTCTATCCAGTAGTGGACAATAATTGGCTGATAACATAATATGATACACATCCGTGCAGGGGCGGAGAAAGAATACTAACCTCTGTGGCCGGGGTCGGCCTGTCGTAAAAGGCGACCACCTTGGGTCTTAAGTATGCCGCCATAATAACCTTGTGTTGTGTTCCGGCATTAGTGACTCAAGTTCCTGTACCCTTATGGGACAGCAGCGTGTTCGCGATGCCACTGGCGTTGCATACACCTATAGGCGACGGTAACTGCTAAATCCTAAGCGGGCCGTCAGCCTGTCTGCTGTTCTACAGCAATAAAAAAAATCACAGTAGGATTCGAACCGTACTTATATTTATAATTTACGTACTTATAAATAAATCATAACAGGTTTAAAAATCTTTCAGATGAGTAACCGCGTTTTTGGCGAGTTTCAAGCAGTCTCAGATATCTCAGCAATTGACATAATGCGTGGTAGAGACGCAGGTTTCCAAAATTACAATGCCTACAGAAAGTTCTGTGGTCTAAAACCCGCTAAAAAGTTTGAAGATTTATACGATACGATTCCTAAAGACGTAAGTACCATAGAATAACATAAACACAATATTATTTCTGATCTAATTTTTACATTGTCACAAAAGCCTGTATGTTTACACGTCCATAGCTTCAGCTTTTGTAACAAAAATGGAAATTATTATCACTATGTAATAGCATACTCTGTTGTTTAGCAAGTAACAAAACTCAGGCGAATTTACGAAGATGTGGAAGATGTAGAGCTGATGGTTGCGATATATACTGAGAAACTTCTCCCAGGGACTGCAGTAGGTCCCACAATGTATTGTATCATAAGGCAAAATTTGTTGCTTTGGAGAAAATCTGACAAATTTTTCTTTGAACATGGTGACTTCCCAGCTGCTTTGACCCTAGGTAAGTATTCTTTTTTTGCAAAATGCCTATTGGACATCTTCTTATATTAGCCATTTACGTAAAAACAATATGAAAGCAGAATAAATGCAGTTAAGATGAGAGCGTTAAGAAGTATGATAGGAGTTAAACTGAGTGACAGGATAAGAAATAGTGAGATAAGGCATCGTTATGGTCTGAAAGAAGATGTAGTGGCAAAAATTGAGAAAGGTATGCTGAGATGGTCTGGCCATGTTGAGAGAATGAATGAAGAACGATTGACGAAAAAAGTGTATAAGGCGAGTGTGAATGGAAGTGTTGAAAGGGGTAGACTTAGGTGAACGTTTCGAGACCAGATCAGGGACGTCTTGAAAAAAGGCCAGGTCAAAAGTACCCTAAATCGCAGAGCATGTATGAAGGGAATAATGAAAGTGGACGAAGCGAAACAAGTATGTAAGGATCGTAGCAAGTGGAAAGAAGTGGTCTCTGCCTACCCCTACGGGAAAGAGGCGTGATTATATGTATGTATGTAAAAACAAATATTCCTCATTGTAATACTCTTATATATTCATATAAAAACAACTCGTAACATTACTAAGCAATTCCTAAAGAAATAATTAAATTATTAATGATTTTTTATTAAATATTGTTTTGCTTGTGCAGACCAACTGAGCGAAGTGCGTAAGGCTTCTATAGCTAAAGTTCTCTGCGACAGTGGCGATAGTGTGAAATATATACAACCACAAGCATTCTTGAGGAAAGGGCCGTGGTAAGATTATTTTAGTTGTACAATTAGATGTTACCTTAACATAAGGCACAGTATATTGTAGACGAGAGAAAAAAAACATGATAGTCGAAAAAACCAAGAAAAAGGAAATAATTTGACTAAGTACCAGAGTCAACTTTATATATATATTATAGATATATTATATTTATTGGCGGAAAAAGAATACTACCTCTGCGGCCGGGGTCGGCCTGTCTAAAAGGCGACTAAACAACCCACCCTGGCTACGTGGTAGACCACCTTTGGTCTTAAGTATGTCGCCATAATAACCTTGTTTTGTTTTCCGGCATTAGTGACTCACGTTCCTGTACCCTTATGGGACAACAGCGTGTTCGCGATACCTGGCGTTGCAAACACCCATAGGCGACGGTAACTGCTAAAACGTTTTAGTCGTCCTCTTTACTCTTCAATACATCCATCGAAGACTAAAGGTATTTCTTATATTTGCCTTACTTTTGTTCTTCCAGGAATGATTACGTACCCTGTGAACACATCCCGGGAATGGACATCTCCGCGTGGGTAGATGGCAGCTGTCCAAGTGTAAAGAAGGACGAACAAACACCCAATATGGCTTATCACAATATCGAATATTAATCAATTATGTGATTGATTTAATATTCTCAATAAACTGATTTATTTGGATAAAAGTCTTCCTGTCTTCTAAGTGTTCCATTCGTTCCATCCAAGCTTATTCCTAGCTCTTTTTGGTCAAATGACAGTCTTTCCTTTACATAGTACACCATGCTAGTCCTATTACTTTTTAACTTCTTAGTTACAAAGGGAAATGATAAATGGTTATTGCAAGCTGCGGAAATGCGAATGTTGAGATGGATGCATGGAGTTAGTAAAATAGATATCATTAGAAATGAATACATCAGGGGAAGTTTAAGACTAGGATAATATGGCCATATAATTCGAAAATAAAATACCATGTAACAAGGAAAATGCTAGAAATAGGAGTGGATGAATACAAAAAGGGGTAGAAAAGAAGAATTGTGTAAAAGCTGTCAAATAAGGTATGAATGTTGAAATGACGACTAAAGGAGTCTGCCCACTACACCGTTCCCATACCATGAGCGTGCTAGAACCGTATCGGCACCGGCTAAATATTCTCGCCGACAACTATTGACGCTCCATGCATGGCACGTGACGGTGCTGGTCGGTTACGGAACGGTCTAGTGGGCATAGTCACATACTTTTTAATACAAAGAATATTTTTTGCCTGGCACGTTCCTAGCACGGTCATGGTATGAAACGGTGTAGTGGACATACTCCATAATAGAGAACGGATACGGATAAGAGCCGAATTTAAAGAAGAATAACTTATATCTATACAAATAAATAAAATTGGAGGATCTGTTTGTAATAAATATTAAAATAACCTTTTACTAAGTGCATTCGGACGTATAAACGGTACATATACCAAAACAACTTTTTTTTTCATTTTGTCTGTCTGTCTGTCTGTTTGTTCCGGCTAATCTCTGAAACGGCTGGACCGATTTTGACGGGACTTTCACTGGCAGATAGCTGATATAACAAGGAGTAACTTTTATTTTAGAAAAAAAATGGTTTTAGTTAAAAGTGATCAGTTTCGGATTTTTATAATCCAATTTAAATTGACCTCAGATTTATATCATCCATCATATAAAATAGGGTTCAGTTTAGGCTGGACTATGTAGGTTCGAACGCAGTTTGTATATTTCATTTATTTATATTTTAGGGTTTGTAATCCAAAACCAATCAAAAGATATATCCAAAAAATGCTGCCCAAAGTCACTATTCCACGCGGACGGAGTCGCGGGCACAGCTACTATTGAAATATAAAAAGAGATAAGATAAATAAGAGTATACTGAAATAACTCACAAAGCGTCTTGTATACCCAAAGTAAACATCAGAAAATATTTATATAATTTTCTATTACAAATATATATATACATAAACCCACGCTCAAGATAGGAATCGAACCCGTGACCCCCCGTAGCTTTTCCGACATGCAAAAGCCATTTGCACACAAAGGATATCAAATAGTGAAACATCACATAGCAATAATATTCTTCTTGGTCTGTGCTTTCTCATAGAAATAATAAAAACAAATCATAGGAACAAGTAAAATATAACGCAAATATATGTTAAAAAAATTATCAGTTAATTACGTGTTGTTATTTTTTTTATTACGTTTTGATAATATCATTATCATCAAAGAGTCTGATAAAATCTACGAGTTTTAAATCAATTGTTTCAAAAATACGTATTGCTATATTTGTGCTATAATTGACAAATTAATCATATATAAGTCTGTTTTAATTTTTTTATTGCTGTAGGTCAGCAGACAGGTTGACGGCCCGCTTAGAATTTAGCAGTTACCGTCGCCTATGGGTGGCATCACGAATACGCTGATGTAATAATAACACGCTGCTGTCCCATAAGGGTACAGGAACTTGGGTCACTAATGCTGGAACACAACACAAGTTATTATGGCGGCATACTTAAGACCAAAGGTGATCGCCATCCAGACACACTTGAGATCTTGTTACCTTTTACGATAGGCTGACCCTAGCCGCAGAGGTCAGTATTCTTTCTCTGCCCATGCACGTATGAAACATGATTAAGTCCACATAAATAAAAATCTCGATTAAGAAAAGCTCACCCCTACGAAAGATGCTGTGGGCTCGTTGCACCATCGGGTTTGAGGAGACCCGTAAAAGCAGGCTGGTGATAGTCATAGCCGTGGAATGACTAATTCGTCGCGTTCCGCGACTTCGACCCTCCAGGCGCAAAAAGGAATACCGGGTTAATTTTAGTGAATATACCAGCGACGTGCATCTCCCAGCCCAGATAAGAGAGCGTACAGGCGCATTGCATAGGACTCCCCGTACAATTACCACACTACCCGTTTTACGTCGGTTTTACGTACGGTAGTCCGTTTTTACGCGGTAGTTTTTAAAAATGTCTATATTAAACTTATTAACTTTCTAAAACTGTAGTTTGTAAAAACTGAAGATTGTTAATATATTTTCAGTACAACATTATGAAATATCGCCTCTTGAAACCCTTTTAATACCTATCAGATGTCTACAATCTTATAAACGGGTAAAGTTCTTAAACAGATCAATTATTATTCACCCTAGCCTTTAATCCGCTTATAGTAGATACTACCGCTTATCGGCTACGGCTTTGTGCTTATTATTATTACCTATTTTCTAGAAGGCTCAGCTGTATAATTAAAATGGAGATAATATTTGATGTTTTCTCAATACCTATAAAGCAAAAACAACAAATCAAAGCCTTAGGCAAGGACATTTTAAATAAACAAAATAAATAAATATTTAGTGACAATTCACACAGCGCCATTGAGTCCCAAAATAAGTAGCGTAGCACTTGTGTTATGGGTACTACTAGACAACTGATATACCAGGTGGGCTGAAAAGTTCGCAGGCTGACACATAAATGGCGCTACTAGTATTAAATTAATATGATTTTTAGTTAGTCCTAACCTTCAAAAGATACGTGTATAAATTCGACAACTGTCGTACTATTAGTTTATAAGTATTTTGAGTGAAGGAACTTTTGTTTGTTTAAAAAAATGGATAAAAAGGATTTTCGTGTGTTAATAAAGCATTGCTTTTTGGAGGAAAAAAATACTATTGAAGCCAAGGCTTACTTTGATAAACATTATTCGGACTCTGCACCAGGAAAATCAACCGTTCAGAAGTGGTTTAAACGTGGGGAAATGAGCACTGAGTATGGTGTACGCAATGGACGCCCCAAAGTGGCTGTTACCGACGAAAATATCAAAAAAGTCCACAAAATAATTTTGGATAACCAAAAATTGAAGTTGTTTAAGATAGCTGAGAGGCTAAAAATATCAAAGGAACGTGTTGGACATATCCTAGATGAATATTTGGATATGCGAAAGTTCTGTTCAAAGTGTGTGCCGCGCGAGCTCACAATCAACCAAAAACAACAACGAATTGGTGATTCTGAGCAGTGTTTGAAACTCTTCAATTGTAATAAATCCGAATTTCATCCACTGTATTCTCCAGATTTAGCCCCAGCGACTTTTTCGTGTTTTCAGACCTCAAGAGAATGCTCGCTGGACAGAAATTTTGCGCTGATGAAGAGGTAATCGCCGAAACTGCATCCTATTTTACGGCTAAAGACTATAAAAATGATAACGAAAAATTATATTACCGCTATAATCGTTGCATCGCTTTCGAAGGCAACTATATTGAATAATCAAATCAAATTTTATCAAAAAAATTTTTTTTTTCTATATTAGCCTACGAACTTTTCAACCCACCTAATACTATTGATTTACTACTTTTTTGTACATAAATATATATTAAACACCCAGAAGCCAGATGGGAATTGAACCAGTGACCTCCGCAAGCGTACCGAAGTGAGTTATCCGTTACGCCACAGAGGTCGTCGAAATACAGACCACTTATTTAAAATAATTAAGTTTTCAAATTGTTTTTTTTAATTGTAGCTATTTTACTTATGATCGCCGCAATTAACGAATCTGGTAGCAAGAAATAAATATAATTTATGACCTCCTCCGTTATGAGAAACTTAGTATCACAAATAGAGAAGAGAGACCAGATCAGGGACGTCTTGAAAAAAGGCCAGTTCAAGAGTACCCTAAACCGAAGGACATGTATGAAGGGAATAATGAAAGTGGACGACGCTAAACAAATATGTAAGGATCGTAGCAAGTGGAAAGAAGTGGTCTCTGCCTACCCCTACGGGAAAGAGGCGTGATTATATGTATGTATGTATGTACAATTAGAGAACTCTGGATTCAATTCATTATAAAATAATTCAATTATAAAGGTCTCAATTTAGAAAGAAGAAAGAAACAGAAATATTATAATATACGTTACTAGCCGTTCCCGCCCGCTTCGCTGATCGAATAACAGAAAAAAATTAATCGAAAAAAGTTTTCATACGCATGTGCTACACTACTTGCCCCACTTCTCCATAAAAATCGTTGTTTCTTTAAACTAGCAATAATGTTTTTTAGATATGGACCGAGTGCCTAAGAAATAAAAATTTAATTTACAGTAAATTGTAATTATAAACTACACATGAAAATTTATCATACTACAATTATTATATTCGATTGCCATCTTGCAACCATATCGCGGATCTGTGAATGGAACAGAATAATATAAAAATCACGATTAAAAAATAAGGGTTGATCGTAGAAGAGTGAAAATTTGAAGTTGTGTGTATTTTTCAATGCTAAATTATAATAAAATAAAAATTAAAAAATATTGTCAAAAAAATTAAAAAATTTTTTTAGGGTGGGTCACCCTTATCATTTAGGGGTATGAAACGTAGATGTTGGCCGATTCTCAGATTTACCCTAAATTTCATATAAATCGGTCCAGCCGTTTCGGAGTAGTTTGGTAACAAACACCGCGTCACGAGAATTTTATATATTAGATTATTCTTCTATTTTAAGGTTTTTATCTAATTTCCGAGATATATGTAGATATTAATACTAATTTCCTATAAATAAACTTGTTTGTAAACGTAGTCAACTAAGGCAATTTGGTCTCACCGAGAAATAAGATAGGTCTACCTAATTTATTTTTATTTTCAACGAGCTGACCTGGCAGACCTTGTTCTGCTATACAAATTAAAAAAAAAAACAGCGTCTTTCTATTGGATACTTACTCAATCCAGTCAACTAATTACTTTATACTGCCATATCTTAGAATCTTATCGAACTAACAGATAATTTGACTCTCAGATAATAAATAAATAATACACAATAAAATAAAACTGCGATTATAATAAATTCCTATCTTTCAAGTTGGATAAAACTGCACACAGTGTGTAAAATTTTATTAAAATCAGTTCAGTACTTTAGAAGTCTATAGCGGACAAACAACGTGACACGTAATTTATATATGTACATATATTAAGATAAGATTATTAACATTCTTTTATTTTTCTTCTCTTTCAAGAAAAGCACACAGAAAGGCACTTCCTCGTATAGATGTGCAGTGGTTAAATAGTGTAACAATACTTAGAAGCTTACTTTATAAATGAATGACAATGAATACACAAGTGACATTTAGACTTAAAGGTAAAATTTACAAGTCCGTTATTAGACCTGTCATATTGTATGGATCAGAGTGCTGGGCCACAAAGGGGAAAGATGAAAGATTATTGCATGCAGCAGAGATGCGAATATTGAGATGGGTGAGCGGAGTTACAAAAATAGGTAAAATTAGAAATGAGTATATTAGGGATAGTTTGAAAGTAGCGCCAGTGATTGAGAAGCTGAAAAGTAATAGGTTAGCCTGGTATGGCCATATAATGCGAAGAGAAGAATGCTATATAACAAGGAAAATGCTAGAAGTGAAAGTGTATGGATACAAAAGAAGGGGTAGTAGACCAAAGAAAGGATGGGTAGATTGTGTAGAAGATGACATGGTTAAATAAGTTGTGAATTTTCAGATGATGGCTAATAGAGGAGAATGGAAGGAGAGAACATGTTGTGGCGACCCACATAGTTTGGGATAAGGGCAGGAAGAAGAGGAATTAATACACACATCGTTCCAAATAAAAGAGCAGAGCGCTTTTGTTATGGGTACTTGACGACTGATAAACTTCTTATTGTATATGAATATCCTTTTCCATATAAATAATAATTTATTTATTTGTCGAACAACAATAATGGACCATCCATTATTTACATTACATAAATCAATCAATAACAAAAATTATAAATTAATGAATAAAGTAAAATAGTTAAATAATAAAAATCAAAATTACATAAATGTCAAAAAATAATAATAATACAATAAAATAACATACAAGTAGACATACCACAAAAATCATGCAAATGGATTGTGCAAGCCCTCCGGCCCCTCCCGCCAACGCAGGCCACGTCGTCGGCGCCGGAGGACGAGCAATGACCTCCGGCCGCCGTAGAAAGCGGCGGCGGGCGGCCCTTCGGGGGAGGATCCGCCGCCCGCACTATTGCCGCGAGAAAGAGGGCCGCGTGCTGTTCCGGGACCCCCCTCAACTCCTACAATATAGGAGAGCGCCGAGGGGACGAAACCCTGACCCCCTGGCGCTAACACTTCAGAAGAGGCCCGCCTTGAGACAAAGGGCGGGCCGGCGTCGGCCCGGGCCACGAGATCGGCAGGCCACATATCCGTAGGCCCGGGCGTAGGCGATAGGAGAACAGCGGAGTTTATTTGTGGGTAGTCGGATGGCTGAACATCTTCCCCGGAGTCCCACATATCCCTCGGTCCCCCCGGGCTGGGGGAACCCGTCAAGAGAGGTTTTTCCCCGAGACAAAAAAAAGGCTACATCAAGTGTGCAATCAAACATTTTCAGGATGCTGTTGGTGCTGGCCCGCACGCGCCGCACCAGGGATATGGCTCGCTTGCGCATCGTAGCAGAAAAACAGTCTACATGCGCGTCCGCAAACATGCCCGATGCGCTACAGGAGCGAGGCAACCGCAACAACACCCTGACGCGTTGTTATATTGGACGCAAAGGGCGTTGTACGATCGCGAATAATCAGCCCACAGACTGCATGTGTAGAAGCACAAGCAATAGGCTCTGAATAAAGTTAATTTCACTCCTAGTGAGCATCGAGAAAATCTTTAAGCTATCATATTGGCGCTTATCGACAACGCCCTTCGCTCTCGCTCAATGTCTTCATCATCCCTGAGGTCAGCAGAGAGTATATGCCCGAGATATTTGAACTTAAATACCCTTTTCAGGGGTGCTTCATTCAAAATGATAGGGCAGCTGCTGGGTGGAGATCCACCACTAGCTTCAAAGATCATGAGTTCACTTTTCTTAGTATTATACACTAGCCCATGTGTACTAACATACTGTTGGCATATGGCCAGTAGCTTCTTAAGGCCGCATGCCGAGGCACTCAACAGCACCATGTCATCGGCATAGCTAATGTTATTAAGGCATACCCCATCAATATAGCATCCCTCTCTGGTGCCACTGAGCGCCTCGACTAATCCATTTATATACAGGTTAAAAAGCATAGGAGATGTTAACCCTGGCTCACCCTGCATTCCAACCTATATGGTTGGGACAACGCTCCCTCCATTTCACATTATTTACCTGGCGGTTGTACCAGAACTTAATTATATTAATTACTTCTACGGGCATTCCTGAACTTTCCAGTTTCTTCCACAAAAGATCATAGACAAATAAATGCATTCTTTACATAAACATCCAGACTCGGTAATCGAATCCATGACCCCCACAAACATTCTGACGTGCAAAATCCTTCGCGCCACAAAGATCGTCAAACAAGAAATTATTGTACTGAGAATTTTTATTTACGAGGAAACAACAGTGAAGCCTGTTGTTGCTTGACTAAACTCAACTTTGATAAATTACCTGACTATATATTTAATAAAAAGTCGTAGTAGAATTATTTGGTTTCAAGCGAAGTCAATTTCTCTGTGCAGGGGCAGAGTACTGACTCTTAATACTGACTCTGGCGACCGGGGGCTGCCTGCCGTAAAAGGCGACAGAACAACCCATAGCCGGGTAACAAAGCTCCAAGCTCGACTAACCTTGTGTTATGTTCCGACATAATCGACCCAGATTCCAGTTCCTCTACGTGGACGACAGCTGGTGCCCCTGGAATCGCAAACATCCATAGGTGGTGGTAATTGCTTGCTATTGAGTGAGCCATCAGCCTATCTGCTGTTCTACAGCAATAAATCTTAACAATTCATCGTCCATTCGACTGCGTGATGTTAAAGCACATAAAAACAGTAATTACAAATTACAATGATGTGCATAGACGTGCATAAACGATGAACCGTTTAAATTCCTTTGTATAATAGCAATTTATACACAATTTTTTTCTAACAACTTGATTAGCGAGAGTTTCGACAAATGTAGGTTACATGAAACCGAATATATTTTAAAAGGCGTGAACAACAATGATGAGTTGGATTTATATTTAAATATTTGTGTATCATGCACGTATTTGTAATTGTTGTGGTTTTATTTGGAGTTGTATTTGGAGGAGATTACGATTTTACTGTGCAGGAAGGACCGGTGCTGTACGATGCGTATTTTGGTAAACCTGTTACTGAGAGGAGGGGCGACTTTTTAGCTAATGTGGTTAATGGGACGAGGTAAGCTGAATTTGTATTAAAATTTTATTACAATTGTTTCATTTAAAAAAATCTCGACCTTCTATAATTATATCATCTTCTTCGTCTAAGAATTTATCCCTGGTTGCATCTGAAACTCACTTAGGGGTAAGGGATCTACTACTCATTATTGATACCAGAGAGCAATAAGTCATCCTTTTTCTGCACTGCCACAAAATAAAAAACACACAAAATGTTACAGATATGGCTAACTTTGATTATTTCAGAAGCAACTAAACTCTTTACTCTTTTGTATCCCGGGGAAACCGAATGACCAGTACCAAACCAGAACTCCAGGAGAAAGTTGACGTGATTATGTCGAACTCACCGTTCTAAGCCTACGGCGGTCACCCTTGTGATACAGGCCAGCAGCGGCAGCAACAGCTAACTGTCTAAAATCCCGGTTGATCGATTTTTGATCATTGCTTTGCGACGCCCTCGGCGACTGATCTCCTTACCTAGAAAATAGAAACGAAATAGCTACTAATGCTTGCTGCATAATAATGATAATAACAATGTTAATAAAAATAATAACATCCCATAACATCCCACTACTGAGTTCGCACCTCACCTTAGAGGAATGACATTTAATATTTCAGTCTTTGCACAATCCTGGTAGAGCCATGCAGGAAAGACGAAGGCCGTCGCATAGATGGCACTTGTACCAACCCGCGTCATCCTTCGCGAGGCGCGGGTATGACCCCGCTACCCAGACTCCTGCCCGCACAATTTGGACCAGGTAATTACTAGAAATATCGTATTTTTTCAAAGATGTTAATAAACTTATTTATTTTAGTTATATATCATAAATACTTCGCTGCCTTTCAAAAAATACTTCATCGTCATCACCATTCTATTGAAGTCCACCGCTGGGTTTAGATCTCTCCCAAAGCTGACCTCTCACTGGGCCCAAAGCTCTTCCCTATCTTCGGTTCTTCGCAATCACCTCCTAAAATATTTCGTGAAACACGGTCTGTCCTCCGGATTCGTTTGCTTGAAAGAATCACTAGATAACTAACGTAGTACAAAAAAAAAGGCGGGTCTTTCAGTCCCGATGCCAGGGTGTTGTAAACGGCAATCTATATTGCAAACGAACGACACGATTAAGGCCGTATACAGAAAGAAAGCTGGAAGCCTACCAGCGCTTATCGGCGCCGGTCCACGCAGGTATCCGGTGCTGGCATTAATATGAACAAGCGCCGATAGGCACCGATAAGCGCCGATAGGCGCCGATAAGCGCCGAACGTCGCCGACAAGTTCCGACACGCGCCGGTCAACGCTGGCGACACCTGCCATATAAAATATAATAATATGTTATTATATATTACTAGCTGTGCCCGCGACTCCGTCCGCGTCGAATAGTGACTTTGGGCAGATTTTTTTGGATATAACTTTTGGTTTATTTTTGATTACAAACCCTATAAACCCTAAAATATTAATAAATGAAATATGCAAAAACAGTCAGTGTTATGGAATGCAAGTGATACGCCATGCACCTCCGAAATACGTGCGTTCGAACCTACAAAACCAGCCTAAGCTAAACCCTATTCCATATGATTAATGATATAAATCTGAGGTCAACTTAAATTGAATAACAACCTACATAGTCCAGCCTAAGTTAAGCCCTATTTCATATGATTTTTTTTTCTAAAATAAAAGTAGCCTAAGTTACTCCTTGTTACATCAGATTGATGATATAAATCTGAGGTCAACTTAAATTGGAATATAAAATTTCGAAAACTTATAATTTTTAACAAAACTATTTTTTTTTTTCTAAAATAAAAACAGCCTAAGTTACTCCTTGTTACATGAGCTATCTGCCAGTGACAGTCCCGTCAAAATCGGTGCAGCCATTTCAGAGATTAGCCGGAACAAACAGACAGACAGACAGACAAAAATTGTAAAAAATGTTATTTTGGTATATGTACCGTGTATACGTCCGAATGCACTTCGTAAAAAGCGGTTATTTTAATATTACAAACAGACACTCCAATTTTATTTATTTGTGTAGATCATTATATTTTTTGTTAAATACAGAAATGTAATAAAATGTTTCTTGAGTCATTCTTGTATAAAATCATCTATAAAATTTTTGATCATCAAATTTACAAATAAATGATGGTATTCTCCGAAACGTTTCCTTTCTCTATTAATAGGATGTATAGCTCGTTTTTGCATTTTTAAATACACATTTTCTAACAAAACCAAATCATCGTCCGATGAGTCCGACATTTTGCTCGCTCTGCTTCAATCTGCTTGCTTTATGTAGAATGGACCGATAAGCGCTGGTAATCGGCGCCGATTACCAGCTTTCTTTCTGTATACGGCCTATGATTTTCTTTCTTTATTAAGGTATTTTTTTATTGCTCGGGATCATCAGACAGGCTGACGGCCCACTTAATAGTAAGTAGCTACCGCGCCTATGAATGTTTGCGACGCTAGGGGCGACGCGAACACACTACTGTTCGAACAAGGGTAATTTGACAGCAATAGCCCATGAAGTGAATATTAAAATTCACACACGCTAAAATAAGTGAAAAAATAGTTAAGAAAAAATATTTTTCAGGGAATTCAATCCGCCCAGCAAAAGATGGGTTCCCGCTACCATCGGCGCGGCGCCTGAGGACTTCGCTCCTGTCCGATGGCTTAGTCAGATCTCACGACTTCTCTGCACTTGCCACACTTGTTTTTGTTTTTTCATTTGTTGACAACGTGGATCTATTTTATTTGTGTAAGTTGTCTTAGAACTAGAAAAATTGCTGCTGCTGCGTCGTCAGTTCAGATATATATGTGTATATATATATAATATCCGGATGACCGAGCTTTGCTCGGTATTTTTATTTTTTTTTGGAAATTAACAATTGATTTTCTTAGTCTCCTCAAACCAAACCTCAAAGCAAACACTCATTGACTTCGTGTTACTTAACAACGCCATCTGCTGGAATAGCTTTAGTGTTGTTGTGCCGTTAAAGCAATTTTAAAAAAATAGTATTATTATTCGCCGATAGATGTTAGGAAGAGTCATTTTGCAGTTTAAATTGGGACTACTCAAACGTCTGCAATAAAACTGACAGATATCGTCTGCAATAAAACTTAAGCGACAATTTCCTTTCCTTTCCTGATATCCACAAATATTTTTTTCAATCTTAAATAATTTGACAGAAAATATACTTTGAAATGTTTTCAGTGCGATATACCTTAGTCAGTGACTGTTGTTTGAACAACGAAATACCGAACGAAGCCGATCCGCGCTGCATTCCCATCCCCGTTCCCCAGGATGACCCCTTCATACGCCGCACTGGCATCAGGTGCTTGAACTTGACGAGAGTCGAGACATTTCAAGATAATGGATGTATACCACAATCCTTGCCTGCAGAAAGGGTACGTTTTTAAATCTATGTCATTATATGATTTCATATTATTCTTAACTTAAAATTTTGTAATTACAACTATACTTTGTCTACGCTCGCGGAGGTTACGGATTCGATTGCATTACTTATAAATATCTATTCGAATTGCGACTTTATTACAATGAAATACAGTTGAGTTTTTGAAGTGAAAACTTCTATAGGCGCGTTGAGCACTTTTTGGGTGAACAATTTATGGTTTGTAAAGAAGTGTTAATTACCAATTTAAACTTTAATCCTTGATCATAAACCAAAACTAATAATCTTATAGCTCGATGATACAATTCACAAGTTACTGAGTTTTCACTTCTATCGGCAGTCTCCAAAGACTGCCTCGCATGTTTTTAGTGTCTACATTCAAGTGCATCATACAGAGGTTACTGAATTATAGATATTTCATTTATAGATAAAGTGTTAAATCATTTTGTACATTTTAGTATAGCAGAGTCACTCCACTCCTCGATCTTTCTGTGGTATACGGTAACACAGAAGAGAGGAATAGGGCTGTAAGGGCCACCCAAGGAGGCCTAATGGCATTCAGGATGGAGGGGGATAGAGAGGTACCGGAAGGGAACAGTCCTTTTTGCACCAACAACCGGCTTCCAGAGATCTCTTGCTATAACTATGGTATTTTGTACTTAATTATTGCTTAAAACGATTTATTACGTAAAACTATAAAAAAAAACTTTCAGTCTAATACTGATCCTATCAGTGCTTGAACACAGCCTGCTCCAAGTTACTAAGATGAGGTTTCAGATTTGTAATCTGTTTTGATATGTATGGGACTAGCACAATAAGAGTATTAACTTTTGGATTTAATATGACGTGATTGTGTGCCGATTATTTGCACTTATTTAAGTAAGTGTAGCAAAATACTGTGATGATGAATTGGTCCTAAAATCTGAGAGTTGCCTTAGATATTAATATGGAATAAAAATATGCGATTGTTATATATATTTTTTTATAACAACAGCTCATAACTTTCCACTGCTTGTAGAGTAAGAGCCCGTGGCCGTCAGACCTTCGTTATTTTATAAAAGCTGAAAGTTTATCAGCGCATGCCTCTAGCACAGGTGAGAACGGTGGCTCACTAATTAATTTAGAATAGCTTTGGTAGGTGTCAAATAACAAAGGTGTGTAATATACTGGCTCTCGTTAATTTTATAAAACCCAATTTTTTCATATTTCCTCTGAGTAGTAATAGAAAACGATCTAACCCGTCGCCAGAAAATTAGTAAGGTGATAAGGCCCCGTTAGACACCCTTAAATGTACTTAAGTGAAATATAATTGTACTTCAGTTATAGTATAAAAGCTAATTTTAGATATATTTTTAATAGTATAAAATGGGTTTTCCCAACTGGCAGACAATTTTGATGGTTCCAGCCCTTAGCCAGACTAATTTGAATGTGCGAGCGCCCGGCAGTACTCATCAGTAGGTGCAAGTGAGACAGAGAGCTAGGTCTTTCACGCACTTTACTGTGCATTCCTCGATACCTCAGCATGTCTAATGTTGTTCTTACCTGTGTTAGGGGCATGCGCTGAAAAACTTTCAGCTTTTATAAAATAACGAAGTTCTGGCGGCCACAGGCTCTTAGTCCATAGTTTCAGATCTGCCCTTATAGGGAACGGAAAGCTTGCCCGCCATGCTTGTCCAAGTCGGATTTGTGGGTTACACATATCGGTGATCTCGGTATGTAGGTTTCTCACGATGTTTTCTTTTACTATCGGTACGTTATATTGTGTGTAATACGTACATATTAATCGATAAAAACAGCCTAAGAGTCGTGTCATAGAATTCAAACTTGAAACCCAGTTGGTTTCCGAGTGTGATTCCATTTGAACATCATATATCTGTTTTCTATCAATAATGATAAATTTGATTTAAAAATTATTATCATCATCTTAGCGTTAAATCCTAATTGCAAATCAAACTTTCGCTTCAGTGCCCGGTCTCCACTTACCGACATTTTCTTCCCTATTTCGCACGATTGTCTGCATCCCTCGTGATCAGTCCATTAGCACGCATATCATCCTTTACGATGTCAAGCCAGCACTTTTTGAGACTACTCCTCCTGCCGGGAGGGCAGATGCGGCATGGCTAGACATTTGTACCCCACGTAAGTAGCTGGTTGGCGTAAAACGCGGCCATACCAGCGAAGACGACACTCTTGCATTTATCTGCAATAGCGCGAATGCGGGGGTTCCTAACGCAGTCTTTCCACGTCACCCCACATATCCACCGCAGTATCTATGTTACACGCAATTTGATTCATGAAAAATCATATATGAATGTATTACACAGGCGACAACTTCCAAGGCAACCTGCTTCAAGGCACCTATATGACTGCAATGTGGTTCTTCAGAGAGCATAACAGGCTAGCGCGGACATTGGCCGAAATAAATCCCTGCTGGGACGACGAGAGGTTGTTTGAGACAGCCAGAAAGATTAATATAGCTCAGTGGCAATATATATTCTTCTATGAGTTGATGCCGTTAATCATTGGTAAGTGCTGGTAGTGAGAATATGTGATATCCTTTTTTAGTAGACCTGAGCGAAACAATTTATTAGTTAAAGTAAATGTTAGTTCTATTTAAACAGCTATCTCACTCTTTTAGCTAACATAAAGCGACTAAGTTACTTGTACCTATTTATCTTGCCATAATCGTTAACATTCGGCATGCTAACGAACGGTGGCATGAGGCCGCGACCGATCACTACGGTGGCCAGAGGTCTGTCGCTAACCCCAGCGACAAGTGGCCCTGCGTGAACGGGAAGGGAGCTTAGCGTGCTCTCTCTCCCTCTGCGCCGTTTACATGACTGTCTCGCAGAAGGAGGTAACGGCGTCCCATCCGGCTTGGCATCGCTACGATGATGACCGGAAGCAAGAGGTTAAGACCAATGGTGGCGACGAGGTTTGCCGATACCCATGCAAAGCACACTTGGAGGGTGTGGAGCGCCATGTCCTCGTCGCCGGCGTCACAGTGGTGGCACTCTGTCGTTTGCTCCTTTTGAGCGATGCGCCACAGGTACCGCCCGAAGAAGCCGTGCCCCGAGAGTACTCATTCATACCTGTGAAACGAAAGAGTGCCGTGACAGTGGCAGTTTTCTCAATCTCATGTACAATAGATATATAACAAAAAAAATACAAGAACAACTTCTGTCTGACCTGCCAACTTCCAAAGCAAAAACCGAAACCTTCCATTATTTTCTGTAAACTATAAACAGGCATACAATAAACAATTTATGAGCTGTGATGGCCCTTAGATCATCCGTGGGGCGACTATATTCCTAGACTGTAAAATACTATGTATATCTAATGTAATTACTCAATACTACAAATATAAATTTGTATTTGCAAATTCGGAAATAATTCGCAATTACTGGTATTACATACAAATATTGATCTACAGATCAAAATATTAATACCGGAAATATGAACATTCAACACTGCGTTAAAAATATTATTACGTGTAATTATTTTAATGTATTTTCAGGTCATAAGAATGCTTTATCAGAAGGTGTTATTTATGACACCAATGGGTATATAAATGATTTTGACCCTTCGCTAGAGCCTGGGGTTTTAAGAGAATATGTAGTAGGCTGCCGGTGGTTCCATACGATGCAACCTGGAACTAGTGAGTGAGTATTAAATATGAAGCCTTTACACAATATTTACTATTTATACTGTTTCAAATAATGTTTTATTATTCATGTTCGATTTTAAAACTTACTACCAATTCATTTAACAAATAAAGCGAATGTAAAAGAAGCATACTCATCCATATTGTTATAAATTCATCGTATGATAACAGTTCATTAAAAAAATTTCAAAACGAATTTCCAATAGTTTTTCATTTAAAATAGAAACACTAGCTGGCGCAGCAAACGTCAAATTACTAGGACGTCAAGGACGGCAAAAGTCCAATTTATCTTTATACCGAAAGTCATAAAAATTGGTGCAGCGGCTTAGGCATGAAAATGGTCTTACTAAGGAGTTATTTTCACATTTATGATATTTATTATTTGTGTTATTAATTAAGTATAATTATTTGCATAGAAAAAGTAATGTACTATATGTGTAACATATAAGTTGCTTAAGTTGATTTAAGAAAGGTTTTATACAAAAAGGAGATTATTCGAATACAGACTATATGATATGGGGTATACGAGTACATTTCAATTACTAAAAAATTGTGTAGCAGAAAAACAGTTTTTTTAAGTTTAATTATTAGTGTCACATAAAATCGGAAAATTAATTTGTCGAGCAACTACCAAACAAAGTTTTTTTTTTTTGGTCTCGGGGAAAAACCACTCTTGACGGGTTCCCCCGGCCCGGGGGGACCAAGGGATATGTGGGACTCCGGGAAAGATGTTCAAACATCCGACTACCCACTAAAAAACCCCGCTGTTCTCCTATCGCCTACGCCCGGGCCCACGGATATAATTATGGCCTGCCGATCTCGTGGCCCGGGCCGGCGCCGGCCCGCCCTTTGTCTTGAGGCGGGCCCCTTCTAAAGTGTTGGCGCCAGGGGGTCAGGGTTTCGTCCCCCCGGCGCTCTCCTAACAACTCTAGGAGTTGAGGGGGGCCGCGGACCAAACAACGTTGGGAGAGATAAAGTTAAGATATCTAACTTAACTAGGAATTAGATCTATGTAATTTTTATTAGATTATAAATTGCCTCTTCATTTTATCAATTATAAATGAACAAAGATACGATTTTATAAACAACTGGACGTTATTTATAACAGAAAATTGTTTTGTTACTAGTTTATACAGGAACGGAAGATACGCTGGCAGCAGGACAGTGGTAGATGACTCCTTAAGGAGTGGCATCCTGGCTATTAACAATACGGAGGCTGATATGACGCAGGGCTCCTTGTACCAGCCTGCTGACAGAGCAGATTATATTATTGACTCTGACGTGAGTCGTTTAATTAAAAAAACAGGTTTCTACACTACGTGAAAACCCAAGCCGCATTGCTTTTTTACATACACCCATAACAGCACAAACTAGTCATATTGGCCTTGTCCTAATCAGTTGGTATCAAAAAAGTTTTCATGTTTTAGTAAATATTCTTAAAAGATATGAAAACAGAATATAATAATAAATACGATCTCTTAATTTATACGTCTTGCTCGTTGATAAACATTCAATGGGTCGTAACCTTTCGCAATGGAGGGTGGAGCCTTTCCTTTTTAAAGTAGTTTCAATTTGGAGGCTTGGTGTTAAGGAGCTCCCGTATCACGAAATCTAGCTAATCATGATATCTTCAGAAAATTTCCCTTAATTACGGCCCAAGTTCAGTTCAATGTAAGACATCTCAATAAGCTTTCGAGAGCTAAGACTTACGAGCGAATTCACACTGATGAGTAATGTTCGTAATGTTTATTTATTTTTTTGTTTTAGTTACTATTTTTAATAAGATAAGAAATATGAAAAGAAAATATATAAATTATATTTCATGCTTTCCTAGTAGTAGCACTAATATATAAATTGTAAGCCGAAACGAACTCCACTTTGGGTGAAAGGCTCTTAAGAGACCTAGTGCGGGGAACAGAGATTCACTTTAGTACGTCTTATAGACTACATTGTAGTAGCAAATAATTTTTGTTTAATATGAACACTTTTGTACCCTACAAGGCTAGAAAGTTAAACAATAAATTTCATTTCATTTCAATGTTAAACCACTGTTGATGATTCTAAAAATCGAATTGAATTTCAGATGAGCCACCGCCTCCTCGGTGAATACCATGCTGTCTCTGACACCTCTGCCACTGATATAATGCGAGGCAGGGATGCTGGTTTCCAAAACTACAATGCATACAGAAAGCTATGCGGCTTTAAACCAGCTAAGAAGTTTGAAGATTTTTACGATACTATACCCAAGGATGTGAGTATCTATTCAACTATTTTCAAGATTAAGTAGTATAATTGACATGTTTTGACTGTGTGTAAGTATTTTCTTGTCACTGAATAGCCAGCAAAATTTCAAGAAAAGTAAACGTAAAGCCAGGCACCACAAATTGGCTCCCAAAAGTTTGACGCTGTGAATTGTCACAGGAGTGAGAGTGTCACAGTGAGTATTGACTCACTACAGTAGTTATAAGTCATTAAGCAATAATGAGTTATCTATCTACTCGGTGGCATGCCTCAGTAACAAGCTTCTGATGCAACCGGGATAATATATTCACAAAAAGGTACAATAATTGTCAAAACATTGTTCCTTCTCTATCCTGTCCTGATCCCACATTATATGGAGTCGGCGCAACGTGTTCTCTCCTTTCACTCTCCTCTGTTAGCTGTGATCCCAACATTTACACCGTTTTTTGCCATATCAAAAAGATGATGGAAGTATAGTAAGTATGTAAAATAACACAATCCATCCATTTTTATTTTGGTCTACCTCTACTCCTGTATCCATTCATCCTCATTTCCGTCATTTGCCTTATTATATGGCATTATTTCCTGCGCATTACATGGCCAAATCATGCTAGTTTTAGACTTTTAAGTTTTTCAATAACTGGCGCTACCTTCACACTTCCTCTAATATACTCATTTCTAATGTTATCCATTTTCGTAACTCCACCATCCATCACAACATTCTCATCTCCGCAGCATGTAGCACCCTTTCGTTCCTCCCTTTTGTGGCCCAACATTCCGTTTCATACAATACGACAGGCCTTATTGCGGATTTATAAATTTTATCTTTGAATTTAAGTGGGTCTCTTGGATCAGAAATTGTTCCTAAGACCTGTTGCAATTTCATCCATCCTGCATTCATTTTGATTTTTACATCTCGGCTTATCTCATCTTTGTTTTGGATTAACAATCCGAGGTACCGGAAGTTGGAGCAAGTTGGCAGAGACACGCCTGCTAAGGTAATCGGGGTAAAGGCGGAAATTCGTCCAAAATCACAAAATAGATGTTCAGTTTTGGTTCTACTTATCTTAAACCCAACATCCTCCAATCTCTCCTGCCATTTAGCCAATCTGCTCTGGATCTCGAGAGTATTTTCTCCAACCAGCACAATATCATCGACAAAGAGCATACACCAAGGTGTATTCCTGATGCTACTGCATCTACCACCAGGAGAAACAGATAAGGGCTAAGAGCGGATACTTGGAGTAAACCTACCGCAACACTGAACTTATCTCTGACGCCAGCAAGGGACCGGATATATGTACTTGCCTTATCGTACATAACACGAATAAGATGCAAGTACTTTACAGGCACTCCTTTCGCTTTCATGCCCCACCACAAAACTTTTATAGAAACCCGGTCATGTGCCTTTTTGAGGTCAACAAATACTATGTGCAGGTTCTTATATGCAATTCTGTATTTCTCGGGCAGTTGGCGAAGTGTAAATATGGCATCCGTTATTCCCCGTCCGGGAATGAAACCAAATTAGTTTTTAACTAACTATTTCGGTCTCCTCTCGTAGTCGCCTTGCATTTACTTTCTCCTAAATCTTCATACTGAGCGACATGAGCTTTATACCTCTATAATAGTTATAAACCTGTACATCATCCATGTTCTTAACAATGGGCACTAGTGAACAATTGCACCATTCATTGGGGTGACCTCGTCTTGCAACAGCTTATTGAAGAACAAAGTCAGTCACTTCCATCCATCTACTTTCCAGGATTCTCTGTCAATTTTACATTTTCCCTTCATTTCTCGAAAAACTTCCTTTGCATTTCTAATGCATTCCGCTGTTTCATTCCAACATTCATTTACAGATTTTTCAATCATATCATCTGTTCCTTTCATTTTATCTAACACTTTGTTTAAATTTACACCCATATTTTTCCTTTTCTAAAAAATGCCTTTTAAATTCGGGGGTATCTTTATTTTGTGTTTATTAATTTTTTATATGATGGTTATGTCTAACACTAGAAGCGGGTGTTGAGAAACCACACTTTCACCAGAGATCACTTTGCAATCTTTGGCGGACTTGATTCTATTCCTCCTAATTAGGAAATAATACATTTGGGTGTTGTGGCTTCCACTGCTATAGGTTATCAAATGCTGATTTCTTTTTTATATTTTATATAACATGGATTCAGCTTGTAACAAAGCTTGGCCGAGTTCATTTCTGTTTCCGAATCTCATCCACCCTACACTCTTTCATATTCTCCATCCATTCTTCCCACATGTCCATTAAAATTACCTCCCACGTACATGTCCTCCTCATCTGGTATATTGATTACGACTAAATCAAAGTCCCCCCAGAATCTTTCTTTCTCTCTTTCGTCACATTCAGCTTGCGAGGCATACACACTCACTCATGTTATATGTAACGTATATTACCTACCCATAACTTAACTACTATTACCCTATCATTTATCTTTTCAAAATTTGTCATACATTTTTTCAATCCGCTGTCTAATACCACACCCACATCGTTTCTCTTACCATCACTGCCGCAATAATAAAATTTATATCTCCCCAATCTCTCGAACCCACTTCGTCTCTTGTAGCCAAGCTATATTTATTCGTCTCCCTTCTAGTATATCTGCTATTTCTCTCCCTCTTCCAGTCATCGCACCTACATTCTTTTTTCACGTACTTGCGTTCTCTTTTCATTAGAGTATATTATGTTGTACTAATAGTTGTGGCTTACTTTTTACAACCAGCGGCCTGCCTGGCGTTAACCCCTTTTTGGGGATTTATTCAAATGTTACAAAATGAAAACTATTCTAAAATGTGATACAATTAAATGCTCCTATAAATAAATAACAACAACTTATAAACACTATTCACTATAAATCCATAATATATATCGCACGCTTAATCATAAACTGACCTAACTCAAAAAACCTGTTTTTTTGGGAAATCGCAAAAAAGTTTTGTCATTCATGACTTATTCCATATATTGACTTATAACTAAATAGCGGTAACTCAGTGTGGGAAAGAGATATCGAAATAAATCTTAGTTTGGCCGATAGAGGGCATCGATACAATGCTGCCCGTTATATTATCTCACTTTAGACCTAAATCGTAATCGGTCAGTTTATGATTAAAGGTGCGATATTATACTATAAGTCTGTTCTGTTATGACTGTTCCACTTTCAATAAATTCAAGAAAATATTTGGCCAACGAGACAAAGCATCCTTTGACGTGATATATCTCACACTTCTTATGTCATCTTCAGTTGCATAATTAGTATAGTATATACAATATTTATTAGTATAGTGTAACGACTTTATAGTTATTTTCAAAAATTTCGTCTCATAACGAGTAGATCGTTATTTTAAAGTTCAATCCTGGATGACACATAAAATAATCTACATATCTATTTTTAAAATATTTTCTTTTTATGTTTTTAGCAAGTTACAAAGCTAAGGCGCATATACGAAGATGTAGAAGACGTGGAGCTGATGGTAGCAATTTACATCGAGAAGTTGTTGCCAGGTACAACAGTAGGTCCCACGTTGTATTGCATCATGACCCACAACTTGGTGCTTTGGAGACGTTCTGACAAATTTTTCTTTGAACATGGTGACTTTCCAGCAGCTTTAACGCTCGGTAAGTTTTTTTAATGTATGTGTATAGAAACCAGCTTAATTTTAGACTTTATTGTTTTCAGCAGGGATTCTAAATGTATCTTAATTAATGTTAATACTAGTTTATTAAAATTTATTCACTAGTTTGAAAGTTTAATCAATTAACTATCATTGTCTCACCACTACATCCAAGATGTAAACTAAACATCTATTTTGTGTCCGCAGTTCGCTTCCGATTCGTTCGTGTCGATTTGGACGGGCTTAATTACATATATTTTTAGCGTCAAAAGTGGAAAAACATAAAAAAATAACAAAATAATAAAAAAAATAGGTACAAGTTAATGGTGTTTACAGAATGGCAGGCAGACCGACAGCTTCTGCACGTGACGATGACCGAAAGAAAAGTTTCCCTGGCACCTGCGGCACTTTATATAGAAGCGGTCGGCCTGTCCACTCCACACTCCGGAAGTGACTCTCATTGGTCGCTTATATACCAGAAGTGATTCCCATTGGTTGTCCAAACATTAGATTCTCATTGGTCGTTTATACTCCAGAAGTGTTGTACTCCGGAAGTGATCTCTTTGGTTATTAAATATTAGTCAGTGTTGCCGACAAGAATTAAAAAAAAATTGTAATTTTAGCTTTTAATATATGCAGTTGCTTTAATTAGGGATGACAAAGAATAGAGAATGATAAAGTCAAAGAGTTTCCTATCAGTAAAAAATTTGAATGACGATGATTAGAAGTGGAAAAATTGTGGAGGTTTATATGTAATGTAAACTGTATATCTCAATTTCAGACCAACTGATGGAAATTCGTAAGACATCCATGTCTAGGGTGCTTTGCTACAACGGTGATAGTGTCAACTATATACAGCCCCAAGCGTTCCTGAGGAAAGGACCTTGGTGAGTTTTCTTTTGCTTTACAAATGATAGCCTGAAATACGTCGACTTAGCCTTTGGCGTTACAAACCAACGGTGACTTGCTAGCAATAGAGCTATCTGTACTCTGATTTTATTCTTCCCTTCTTCTCAAATTAATAATAAAAGATCCGACATATATGTATTTGCCTCTTCTTAATGCTTTCAGGAATGACTTTATCCCATGTGAAAAGATCCCCGGAATAGACTTATCCGCCTGGAAGGACGATTCTTGCCCGAGGAACAAGGAAAACAAACAGACAAACAATGTGACTTATTTTGGTATGGACTACAAGGATTTTATGGATCTTAATTAAGGTTCTTGAGAATAAATCATAAGAAATTCAAGTTATCGTTTTTCTAACAATAAATTCTAGGGAAATTTCCTTATAATACACACATCAAAAAAGTCTAAGCAACATGTACTAATTTAAATTTTAGGATGGTTTTTCATATTATAACGTTGTATTTTATTTTTAAAATAATATTTTTAAGGTCCTATGATGTAAAAATAACAGCTGTTGTCTTTATAAGTTCTTTTAATAACATAATTTTATCTCATTGTTCCTGGGTCCATGTTCTGCGTTCTCTACACCATTCATTTCGACGAGCGCGATTCCCGTGATGTATCGGTGGGCACCTAATTGGGCGTCGAGCTCGTAGGCCGTACTCATGCAGTCGATTTCGCACAGTTTGGGGACTTACATCAACACCACTTGAATTTTGTAGCCTCAAACTTATCTCTCGAGCGGTTAACATCGGCTGGCGTCTTGCAGTCAGTTGTATGTACCGGTCTTGCCGAGTGGTTGTACTCCTTTTACGGCCTGGATGCTGTTCAGCGGGTTCCCTTGTATTATTGTAGCGCTGCCAAAGACGACAAATAACACTTCTATGAATGTCAAAATGCCGAGATACCTGAGATTGATTACTTCCCGCTTGTAACATCCCTACAGCTCTTTGCATTTCATTTGCCGTCAAATGACGTCGCTCCATGACGTAAAAAATATCTAACAATTCAATTTTGTCGCTAATTTTATTTAAATGGTTGGTAAAATTATAAAATCAAGACTAAACGTAGCAATAAAAACGCACTTAAATTCAAACAAATTCCCTTTCATTTAATTTTATGAAAAAAACAAAACATAATTGAATTTTTTTTTTACAACCAGCCAGTATGTCATTAATAACAAAAAAGTTTACATATCTACGCACTTTAAGTGAGTAAAGACTTAGAAATTAATTAGTATAAATGGTAAAAATGTAATATCATGCAGGTTGCTTAGACTTTTTTGATGTGTATATAAAAGGAATATAAATAAATGACGTAGATATCTGCCCCGGCCGACTCATCGTACCTTTGCTACCCTGGCTATAATTTGGAACATCTGTTCCACCCAAAAGCTGGGGTTTACTTATAAGTCCGGGACGATATATTATGTCGCCGTCTTAGCGGTTGCGATGACAGGGACCTTTCCATCATATGGGTGCGATTAGGTTTCGGTGGTTCCACCCGGGTGTACTCCTGCCTGTATCAGTCCCATAGCAGAGAATGCGAAGAGACTGAAACGGCTCACTTTTTCGGGCATGTTCAAAACACTACCGACAAAGATTTTATGCAGTATCCCGCCGCAGAGGTGATCATTCTCGGAAAGTTCAATGCACTTCACACAATTCATATTGAGTGGCTAGGCTCTCCAAAAACTGATCTGCCGGGGATTGCTGCCTTTGATTTTGCTCTTGCCCATGGTTTTTAAGGGTTCACCCGCATATCGGACAGAGTGGACGAGACCATCTTTGTGTCCATCAAAGACGGCGCATGGTCCACATCTTCCGGATGTGTGTTATTAGAAGGTCCACTTCTACTAACCACATATCTGGATGATTATCAGGTCTCGATCGGGACTCCTTTAGGAATTTCTGATCATTGCTTGATATCTACCGTAATGCGCCCTCCAATTCCCGAACGGGATCGCCCCACCGCAAAGCGAAGAGTGTGACGCTATCGGTCAGCAGATTGGGATAGATTACGCGAATTCTATGCGTCCTACCCATAGGGGCCGCTGTATTTTTCGTAGGGCAATCCTGACACCAGTACGAACTCGATTGCTGACGTGGTGCTGCAGGTAATGGAATGTTTTATTCCTAACTCTGTAGTGCCCGTTGGTGGTTTGGAAAAGCCATGGTTCTATAAGCTTAATGCTGAGGCTGTCAAGCTAAAACAAGAGGCCTATTGAGCCGGGACTAGAGCAAGGGCTCGTCAGGATCTTAACACTTCGTGGCCCCCGTGGCCACATTCGGGCAGCGACTAAAAAATATTGAAGGCAGGCTTGATAGTACTAACCGCCAACTATTTTATAAAGTTCGCCAAGAATGCCGGAAGCGGAACTGGCGCTTCTTTTGGATAAAGAAAGGACACATTTTAGTTCGTCAGGCAGATGAAAAACCAGCTTTTTCAATTCGCTCAGAGAACGAATTTATGCGTGTTTTTCCATTGGATTAGATACTAAACTAATACATTAACTATGCTCTCAATTATTGTATTTTTTGAGTATTCTTCAATTACGTACAGTTTATAGCAATAGTCATCATCATCATTTCAGCCGGAAGACGCCCACTGCTGGACAAAGGCCTCCCCCAAAGATCTCCACGATGATCGGTCCTGCGCTGCCCTCATCCAACCTATTCCGGCGATCTTGACCAGATCATCGGTCCATCTTGTGGGGGGCCTACCAACACTGCGTCTTCCGGTACGCGGTCGCCATTCGAGGACTTTTCTGCCCTAACGGCCATCAGTCCTTCGAGCTATGTGCCCAGCCCACTGCCACTTCAGTTTTGCAATCATCCGGGCTATGTCGGTTACTTTGGTTCTCCTGCGAATCTCCTCATTTCTGATTCGATCTCGCAGGGAAACTCCAAGCATAGCCCTCTCCATTGCCCTCTGAGCGACCATGAGCTTTCTCATAAGGCCCATAGTTAGCGACCACGTCTGCGTTCCGTATGTCATCACTGGCAACACACATTGGTTAAAAACCTTCGTCTTGAGACACTGCGGTATTTGGGACGAAAAGATTTTACGGAGCTTCCCGAACGCTGCCCATCCGAGTTGGATTCGACGAGTAACCTCTTTCGCGAAATTGGACCTGCCTAACTGGATCGTTTGACCCAAGTAGACGTATTCGTCAACAATTTCGAGAGTACAGTTCCCAACTGTTACGGGGGTAGGTGCGACATGGACATTAGACATGATCTTCGTCTTGTCCATGTTCATTTTGAGACCTACTCCTTGGGAAGCTGTATTGAGGCCATAGCAATAGTATTCGTTTTCAATTTAAAGATATCTTATTGTTTTACTTTTTAATATTGTTTAATAGTAATTGATATTATATAATTTATTTTTTATTAATCTGAAACTTGCATACCCTTAAAATTACAAAAATCAATTGGTGTCTATTGTTTACCTTTTTATTGTTTAATAGCATTACGAATACTTAAATATATAAAATAAATATACAAATGTACATTTTTTTATATTAACTAGTAACTACTTGTGTTATTCATATAAAAAAATTGTATTGCTAAGTATAAGTTATCACAAGTCTTGCTCAGTTATTACATGTACTCATATGACATATTATTCCTAAAATCACAAATTTATTCTTCTTAAATATCATATTTTTAGTAAAACTAACTAATAATCATTATCATGATATAATTATTCTTACTCTTAAATTTATAATATTTAACTAGTATTTATATATTATAATTATAGTGCTTTTATTATCCACTTATAGAACCATTTTCATTACTATATTTTAAGTTTATTTTATTACTATTTTACTGTCTTAAAATTTAAGTGCTTTTCTGGTAAAAAATGAAGAATTACCTGAAAATACTTCTTAGACAGTACTCAGACTTAAAACAATAAAAACTGATTATGGTGGTCTTATATAATATACATTATAAATATTATACATTTACTTGAGTTGTCTTAAAAAATATCAAAATATTCAATTATTTTGTTTTAAAAGTAAATAAATTTATCTGGCAATATTATTATTTTTATTAAAGGAATAAAATGTTCGTTTTTTCCCATAAATTCAGAGGTGCTATGGTGATGTACCCAATTAAAATTCACAAATGTTTGTTGTATTTATTTTGGTATGTTTTTAATTGTTGTGATGCAATAATTTACTTTAATGCTGTTCATTATAATATTTCTTTTTAATTATTGTTCTAATTACATACATAAGTTTGTACATATTTATGTTAAATACTGTGACGTCATTCCAAGGGCTTAACGGAAGATCAGCGTTGGTCTTTAAGAACCAGCATCATGCTGAGTTAGGTCCTATTTAGGACAACATAACTGTAATTTTTAGTATAATTTCTATGTAAATTTACTGTATGAGTTATTCTAATAAATAATTTTTCTTTCTTCTTTCTTTCCTTCTTAGTCAACTAAGGCGATTTGGCCTCACCCAGTGTTACATATTTAGCATAATAAATTTACCTCGAATATTCCCTAGTATCGAGTTAATCGTATCTAAGCAAATGCATTGCCGCCCCTATTCTACGACGACGCTGCCATCTCTCGATTCGTCCATTCAAAATATAAGCTGCGCACGCGTCGCGTCGATTTCCGTTGTTCTATTCCAATGTTTCAAGAAATTAACTAGCTCAGTCAAAAGTAATTCCTGCCAGTGCCTCCTACAGCCATAATCGAAGAGCCCCAGCAGCACGAAGACAGAGGTAAGTGGTCGTGCATTTGTGTTATCGAAGTTCCATTCCCGATACCGAACACCTAGAAATAACATAGATCTACGTAATTTATTTTCAGTTTTTAATTATTAATATTTTTTTATTTGTCTTCTCTTTCAAGAAAAGTTACACAAATAGGTACAATTTCATATAGATGTGCAGTGGTTAAATACTAAGATAAGATAATTAGATGTATATATTCGCTTTAACATTTTGTGTGACAATAGTTAGAAGTTTATAAATAGACTGTGACAATTAATACACAAGTGCCGTTTAGACTTAAAGGTGACATTTACAAGTCCGTAAATAAATAAGACCTGTCATATTTATTTACATCTGTCATATCGAATGTTGAAATGGATGAATCATCCATCTTAACATTCGTATCGTTTTCGTAATATTATATATATTATAATATATTCATTATCGTAATAATTTGATTGACTTTTAAGTAGTCTAATATTTTTCATTTCCGTTTACTTAGGAAAACTCTAAAAAATGACAAGATAAAATCAAGACACCGAACCTCTGCCCAAAATTCCAAAATGGAAGAACTGAATCAATCTCGAAGCAAGCTGCCGGCATATCCCTCACCATGAGGATACCACCGTTCTGGCGTGACAGTCCTAGGCTATTGTTCATCAGGTTTCGAAACCGCAACGAACGAACTGAACAAAGGCCAGTCACAGCTCGCCCAAATGCTTATCGCCCAGCTCAAGCGACAGAATATCGAGCAAATAATGGATCTCATGTACACCCTGCCAGACAACCAATACAACAAATTAAGAAGAGACTCATATCAGCATATGAAGAATCGGACGGCCGGCAATTTCAAAAGCGCCACTCCGAAATGGAACTCGATGACCAGAAACCAACGCAATTACTACTTCGTATGAGTAACTTGGCCCGAGACAAGGTACCTGAATCCACCCGGCGTCTTATGTGGACTAACCACCTGCCACCCCACGTTCGCTCGTGATTGCCATAAGCGAAACCTTCAGCAGCAATGCAACATAGAACATAGAACTGGCGCTACTCGCTGACAAAATACTAGAGCAAACCACCGCATCTGAAGTCGCAGCCATCCAGTCGCCTACAATTTTACCTCCACCACCACAAGCAGTATCTCACAACATCTCATCAACGAGATACGAAAACTCATTATAAATCGCCGAAATGAAGTTACAAAATTAACGTCGTAATCGCTATGATTCTCGCCGCCGCGATATGTCAACATTACAGCAAACCCATCACTTCAACTGGGAGAACTCGTCATCACCGTACTGCTATTACCATCGACGTTTCAAGGAAAAGGCCAGACTCTGCACGACACCGTGTGCATTTATGAGACACAACATTACGAGTACACAACATCGGAAAACTAGACCAAACGCTGGCGGAGGCGGACACCAGCGTTCACAATTAATCTTACCGCCTATACATTACCGACAAAAAATCAAATTTATCTTTCCTGGTCGACAGCCAATGTATCCATGCTACCAAGAAAGAAAGGAGAAATTGCAAAAACACTACCATTTAAGTTATACGCAGCAAACAACACGACGATTGCAACATACGGTGAGAAAACATTAACACTCGATCTCAACCTTCGACGCCCGAACAAGTGGAAATTCATTGTAGTCTTTACTTGGAGCCGACTTCCTCAAACTCCATCAACTCATGGTAGATCTGCAGAATCGAAGATTAATTGATGATGTCACGCATGTAAAGGTCAAAGCCCCACTACGAGATGCCCACCAAAAAGTTCAAACATGCCCACCGTGCGCAGTATCGATATGTCGCAACCATACCACGATATTTTAGCAGTATTCCCTGGTGTCACACGACTTTCATCAATGCACTTAAAGTCCAACATCAACGTTGAAGACTACATCGAGAGCACAGGACCATCTATACACAGTCGATCACGTCCTATACTACCTCATCGCTACGAAATCGTCAAGAAAGAATTCAAAAATATGATAGAACAAGGACTGTGCAGACCAAGTAAGAGCCCATGAGCATCACCCCTCCACATCATCCCGAAGAAAACCGGTGACATAAAGGTCTGTGGTTACTATCGACGTCTCAACGCTGTAACGAAGCCAGATCGCTATACCGTACCTCGAGGCAAATATTTCACTTATCACCTATCCGGAAAAACCATATTCTCTCCAATAGACCTGAATAGAGCTTACTAACAAATAATCTCAGAGAAGAGGATATTGAGAAGACCGCCATGATTACACCGATGGGACTGTTCGAATTCCCTCGTTGTACCCCGAACTCAATAATACCGGGCAAATATTCCAAAGATTTATTCATGAGGCACCTCTGCGGACTCGATTTCGTATTTTCGTTCATAGATGATTTGGCAATTGCGGGAACCGAAGAGAACCACAAGGAACAGCTTCGCATTGTACTCAAACGACTAGAAGACTACGAAATCACTATAAACTCCGCTAAGTGCAACCTATGCAAAAGTGAAGTGCAATTTTTAGGCTACATCGTATCAAAAGACGGAATTAAACCACCGCAAGATAAAGTTAATGCCATTACAGAATACCCCAAACCAAAAAATATTAAAAGAATTACGAATATTTCTCGGAGTGTTAAATTACCATCGCGAACACATTTCAAACGCCGCTACTATACAAGCACCATTAAACACGTATCTACACAACACCAAAAAGAAGGACAAAACAGAAATAACGTGGACAGAAGAAGCCACGTCAGCATTCGAGCAATGTAAATTCAGCATCACAAATGCCGCTTTACTTGCACACGCTTCTCATCACGCAGCTCTGGCACTATTCTGCGAAGCGTCCGACAACGCAGCTGGCGCCGTTCTACAACAATACATCAACGAAACATGGCAACCACTCGGATATTTCTCGAAAAAATTTACCGACGCGCAGAAGAAACATTCGACCTACGATCGGGAATTATTATCAATAAGCCACTTACATTCGTCATGTCAAAAATAAAATCAAACACCGAAACACCGAGGCAAACACGTAAAATTTTGTTTATCAGTGAATTTACGACAGATATACGTCATCAGCGGAAAACGAAATATATTTGCTGACACATTAAGCCGCATATAAACAATATCGGGCCCATCTACAATAACTATTAAGACATCGCTACCGCGCAAGAAAATGACAACAACATTCCACAGTTATTATAAGATAACAGCTGTTGTACTCTCAAGATAATAATAATACCAAACACCAACGTCGAGTTATATTGCGAAACATCTACGCTGGATCAGTACAGGCAAGAAGTTTTTAGTCAGCCATCCCGGAACTCGTATAACACGCAAGCTTATTACACAAAAATACTTCTGGTCGTCAATGAACAAGGACATCGCTCTACGGATTCGAATCTGTATACAATGCTAATAAAGCATGATACATCGACATACGTTTTCGACTCTCGCGGATCGCAAAACGATACGGTTGGGTCGTGTTGTCAAACCACCGGTACGTTTTGCTTGAAGAGGAGCACTATAGCCACCGTATAACAGATATAAAAAATAGAAAAAGGATTCTCTGACAAGAACTGTTTGGTTACATCAATGTCGGCCACGTTGCGCGAATATACTATCCACGCCTTGAAGCATCGCCCTCAACTGCATTACATTTCTCGGAATAGGCTTCGGGCGATGTCATTATTATGATCAAGGATCTCTCGGCGACAGATAACAAACACGAACCATGCTTTTATAGATCGACGGTGCGACCACAAACACAGCGCGATGTCATAGCCAGGAATGGCGGGAGCATGCCGTGAACCCGCGTATTTACATCGCCTGCGGAAGGAGGCGGCTGCGCGGGACGAGGCCTTAAGCAATTTTTTGGAACTAGTCTCGTGTACCAATACAAACATTCCCAACGCTTCTGTTTGGTCGACGAGCCAGACAAACCGTCAAGCATTTGTTAGAACTAGTCTCGGGTATTAATATGTTTACATTTTTATCGCTTCTGATTGGTCGACTAACACTAGTCAAGTCATATAAAAAGAGCAAGAATTTCGAAATAAATATTCAGTATTCAGTAACCATTTATAACCCACGCACTGAAGTACTGACGCCGTGTCACCAAAAAACCAAATACATATATTCTTAAAAGGCGTGAACAACGATTATGAGTTGATTGATATTTAAATATTTGTGTATCATGCAAGAATTTTTAATTATTCTGATTTTATTTGGAATTGTATTTGTACGGGATTACGATTTTACTGTGCAAGAAGGACCGGTGCTGTACGATGCGTATTTTGGTAAACCTGTTACTAAGAGGAGGGGCGACTTTTTAGCTAATGTAGTAAATGGGACGAGGTAAGCTGAATTTGTATTAAAATTTTATTATTTCATTTATAAATTTCTCGTTTTTCTATAACTATACCGTCTTCTTCATCTAAGATTTTATTCCTGGTTGGATCTGAAACTCACTTAGGAGTATTGGATCTGCTGCTGAACATTGATATCGGAAAGCAATAAATCATCCTTTTGCTGCACTACCACAAAATAAAAGAACAAAAAATGGTACAGATATGGCTAACTTTGATTATTTCAGAAGCAACTAACCTCTTTACTTTTTTGTATCCCGGGGAAACCGAATGACCAGTACCAAACCAGAACTCCGGGAGAAAGCTAACGTGATTATGTCCACCTCACCAATCTAAGCCTACGGCGGCCACCTTGGTGATACTGGCCAGTAGCGGCAGCAACAGTTAACTGTCTAAAATCCCGATAGATCGATTTTTGATCATTGCTTTGCGACGCCCTCTGCGACTGACCTCCTTACCTAGAAAGTAGAAACCAAATAGCAATTAATACTTGCTACATAATAATGATAATAACAATGTTAATAAAAATAATAACATCCCATAACGTCCCACTGCTGAGTTCGCACCTCACCTTAGAGGAATGGCATTTAATATTTCAGTCTTTGCACAATCCTGGTAGAGCCGTGCAGGAAAGACGAAGGTCGTCGCATAGATGGCACTTGTACCAACCCGCGTCATCCTTCGCGAGGCGCGGGTATGACCCCGCTACCCAGACTCCTGCCCGCACAATTTGGACCAGGTAATTTCTAGAAAGATCGTATGTTTTCAAAGATGTTAATAAACTTATTTAATTTAGTATATCATACATACTTCTCTCCCTTTCAAAAAATACTCCATCGTCATCACCATTCTATTGAAGTCCACTGCTGGGTATAGACCTCTCCCAAAGCTGACCTTTCACTGGACCCAAAGCTCTTGCCATCTTCGGCTCTTCGCAATCACCTCCTAAAATATTTCGTGAAACACGGTCTGTCCTCAGGATTCGTTTGTTTTTAAGAATTACTAGATAACTAAGGTAGTACAAACAAAAAGGAGGGTCTTACGGTCCCGAAGCCGGGGTGTTGTAAACGGCAATCTATATTGCAAACGAACGACATGATTAAGATTTTCTTTCTTTATTAAGGTATTTTTTTATTGCTCAGGACCATCAGACAGGCTGACGGCCCCCTTAATAGTAAGCAGTTACCGCGCCTATGAATGTTTGCCATGCTAGGGGTACCGCGAACACACTACTTAGCTTATATGAATATAAGAATAAATTGGATTTGCAAATATCTAACACACTTATTTCCTTCTGTACAAGAAAAAGAAAGAGCAACTCTTCTAGAAAAGAATACCTCAATGAAACTGAGGTTTACTTAACTTTTAAATTTATTCTTTAGCTTAAAATATTTATTTTATATTAGTCTATCTTACTCTATACTTTTTTTACAATATAGTACAGCTAAAAAGAAGAAATGATATCAACGAATAAAGAAGTGGATATTAAAATTCACACACGCTAAAATAAGTGAAAAAGTAGTTAAGAAAAAATATTTTTCAGGGAATTCAATCCGCCCAGCAAAAGATGGGTTCCCGCTACCATCGGCGCGGCGCCTGAGGACTTCGCTCCTGTCCGATGGCTTAGTCAGATCTCACGACTTCTCTGCACTTGCCACACTTGTTTTTGTTTTTTCATTTGTTGACAACGTGGATCTATTTTATTTGTGTAAGTTATCTTATAAATAGAATTTGAAAAACCTAGATGCAATACTATGTTGACACTGTTGCGTCGTCGTCATATATATATATATATATATATATATATATATATATATATATATATATATATATATATATATATATATATATATATGGTTTTATTGTTTTTGGGCAAGTTCTTATTGAATAAAAGAGTTGCGACTGACTTTTATGTTTATTTCTATATTCTAGAAATAAGATTTTACACTGTTACACCGTTATTTATAATAAAACTTGGAGAGCGTGCGTCGTAACGCTCATCGTCGTCGTCCATCCATCGTCGTCCCTCTACTGCCAACTTCACTCATATCTTATCCCTTTCACTCTATAGCTTCATTCAAAAACATCACCTTACATCCAAACTCATACGTTCCAGAAATATAATTCCCACACACACATATTTTCACAAGCAACAATTTTTTTTCCTTTCCTTTCCTGATATCCACAAATATCTTTTTCAATCTTAAATTATTTGAAAGAAAATATAATTTGAAATGCTTTCAGTGCGATATACCTTAGTCAGTGACTGTTGTTTAAACAACGAAATACCGAACGAAGCCGATCCGCGCTGCATTCCCATCCCCGTTCCCCAGGATGACCCCTTCATACGCCGCACTGGCATCAGGTGCTTGAACTTGACGAGAGTTGAGACATTTCAAGATAATGGATGTATACCACAATCCTTGCCTGCAGAAAGGGTACGTTTTTAAATCTATGTCATATATGATTTCATATTATTCTCAACTAAAATTTTTGTAATTGCAACTATACCTAGTCAGGTCATAAATTCTGTCACATGTTTAATGTAAAATAATTGTAACAAGTTTATTAATTATGTAACCATTCATATACCATAATGAACTTAACAAAACATAGATTCTTATGACGTTAAAGTTTATTCAAAATTACCTCCGTGATTTTGAATACAAGCCTTCAATCTGCGCGGCCAGTCCTCTATCGCAGCACGAACGAGGTCCATGTCAATATCGGCGGCTGCCTTAATCAAGGATGTCTTGAGTGACTCCAAATTGGGATGAGGCTTTGAGCACGCCTTTTCCTCCAAGTGTTGCCATATCTTGTAATCTAACGGATTCAAATCTGGACTGGAGGCGGGCCAGTCTTCGTGCCGGATGAAGTCGATTTCACGCGCCGCCAGCCAGTCTTGTGTGCTCTTCGCTCTATGAGCTGGCGCCGAATCTTGTTGGAATACCCAGTGCCTGTTATTGAACATGGTATGAGAAACAGGTTCCACAAGGTTCGTCAGGACTGTATTTTGATACACAACAGCATTCGTTTTTACACCTTTCTCACAAAAATGTACCTCTGTTAAGCCCCAATAAGAAACTCCCAACCATACCATGAGCGAGGATGGAAAATGACCTCGTTGGACACGCGGAATACGGTTGCTCGCTTCTTCACTACTGTGTGCGTACACCTTATCATTTTGTTTGTTGTAGTTCTCTTCTACGGTAAACATTTTTTCATCCGAAAAAAGAATTTCCCGATATTTTTTTCCCGCGTACCGCTTCAACAAAGCGCGGCATCTCTTCAGTCTCAGGTCCATTAGACGAGCATTCAAACGATGTCCTGTTTTTCTTCGATATGCCCGAAGCCCTAAGTCTTCATTTAACACCCTTTTCACCGTGGTTCTGCTTAACTCCATCTGAAGGGTCAACAGTTTCTGCTTACGTTTGGGATTTCTTTGATTTCGTGCCTTCACAGCTTTTATCACTGCTGGAGTCCTAACAGACCGAGGGCGACCACTTCTTGACCTGTCATCTACACTAGAGTCTTCATTGCATCGTTTGATGGTACGATAAAACGAATCTTTTGGTAATATTCAAATTTTTCAGTATGTTAAAAATTTGAACTGGCGCGTAACCGCAACGATGCAACGCAATAACTGCAACACGGTCTTCTTTAAGCGTCCACTCCATATTTAAAAATGAGTAAAATTCTAAAAGTTATACATTTTTATTTTCATGAACAATTCGAAATTCTAATTCAATAAACTTTTTTGTGGCCAGCATTCTAAAAGAAAAGTTTTTACTGTGTGACAATACTTATGACCTGACTAGGTACTTTGTCTACGCTCGCGGAGCTTATGGGTTCGATTTTCCGGCTATCCATGTAAAAAATATAGACTCGTTAAATAAGTTATCTAAGTTAATATATTAAATGTTAGTAGAAATATATTTCATCTTCCCTTGTTACATAATAATCATGGTTAGTGTATATTATCAAAATGTTAATAGGATACGTAGTAAATTAACTCAGTTTTATATGAATACCATAAACTCAAATTTTGATATTGTTTGCCGAAACGAATTTAAATAACAGTGTTTTTGAAGGTGAAATTATTGATGATCGTTATAATATTTATAGACGTGATCGTGCTGAAACTCACTCTATCTAATAAACAAGAAGGTGGTGGAGTACTAATTGCTATTCATAAACGATTTAATGTTATTCGTCAAACACACTGGGATAGCCGCTTTGAAGATATTTGAATTACCGTTAGGCACGATAAAAATTATGTTCCTAATCTTAATATCTGTGCTTGTTACTTGCCTCCCGACATGAATTATAATGACATAGATTATTTTTATTCACATTGCCAAAATATTATTTTAAATGAACTTTCTGATGATTATTTCTTATTTATTGGGGATTTTAATACTCCTGATATACAGTGGCCATCATCAACTTCTTCATATTCCTATCCAACTACACATAAACACATATTCCAAATAAAAAGTCTCATCGTTTAATAGAACTAGTAACTATTTGTGGTCTTAAGCAAGTGAATATGATTTTAAACACAAATGAGCGTATTCTTGATCTTATTCTTTCTAATTTGGATTCCGGTACTGTTAATGAAACGATCAATTTAAGTCTACTAGACAGACATCACCCCTCAATATTAATAAATATTCCTCAGTATAGCTTATCTAAATCTCTAAAACAAAAACCCTGCAAAAAGTTAAATTTCTCCAAATGCGATTTAAATAAAGTTAAGTATGAATTAAATTTAATAGACTGGTCTCAAATTCTAAATCACAATGATGTTAATGTGTATTGTGAAATCTTTTACAATAAACATTAACATCATTACATTATTTGGCATAATCAATAAATATACCCCGGTTACTATTGTTAAACATCATAGATATCCAATCTGGTAAAGCAAGTCTTTGATTAAATGCAACGAAAAGAACAATAAGCATCACAAATTATTTAAAAAAATGTACAATCCACGCGATTATGACACATTCTCACTTCTCAAGAAAAGATGTAAGAAATTATCTGTTGACTGTTATAATAGATATGTATCTTCTATTGAAAACTCACTTATTACAAATATTAAAAGCTTTTGGAGTTTTGTAAACAATAGAAGAGTCCATGGATCTAACACATCTCTTCCACAGGTCATAAAGTTTGGAAATGCGGTTGCAAATAGCAGATTGAGAATAAGTGAGCTTTTCTCACAATATTTTAACTCTGTTTATGAGGAAGAGACAACTGCCAACGTTTCTTATTCTTTCGATGAGCACAAGTATTTTAGGGATCGCATAAGTAATACATTATCTTCTATTGTACTTGATGAGGGCGAAGTTTTTCTCAAACTTAAACTACTTGACATTAGTAAAGGTGCTGGAACTGAACGAATACTACTTTGTTAAGAGTTGTAGAAATGAATTAGCTTCTCTTTTATGTAAACTTTTTAACAAATCCCTTGCTAGTGGTGTTTTTCCTAATCTATGGAAAACCGCATATATAATACCTATTCATAAAAGTGGTGATAAATCGAGATGTGAGAATTATAAACCTATAAGCATTTTATCATGATTTGCCAAAATTTTTGAATCTTTAGTTCACATGTTCCTTTATAATCATTTCAAACCTGTAATTTCTGAAAAGCAGCACGGGTTCTTAAGAAACAGGTCTACTATAAGCAACCTACTAGTTTCTAAGGATTTTCTTTATAAATCTATTGCTGCTGGAGGCCAGACTGATTCTGTCTCTATAAACTTTTCCAAGGCTTTCGATAAGGTCAATCATCGTCTCCTATATCATAAACTAGACTTGTATGGCATACATGGTAGCTTATTTCGTAGGATCTCTTCTTATCTCAACAAGAGAAGTCAATTGGTGGCTTTGAAGAGCTACCTCTCATCACCTGTCATAGCAACATCAGGCGTACCACAGGGCTTTCTTCTCGGACCTTTGCTTTTTAATATATTTATAAACGACTTAACTGAATATTTAGTATGTAATAATTTGTTATATGCGGATGACTTAAAAATATTTCACAATATTTCAAGTCCAGCTGAATTTCACAAAAATCTCTTTAATACCAGATATACTGCGCTAGATCACGTTGCACTAATCTTTTTGCACTTGAAGTTCACAATAACAACATCTCATGCTTTAATCCTATTGTTAGAATGGCACGACACTATATTGAGTTGGCAAGTAACAACACTGATCTTGATATATTTAAAAATAGTTTTTTTAATATTGTAAATTAGTAAAACATATTCTTAAATAATTATTATTGACCAGTTAATGATGCATTAGATTTAATTAGATAGTAACTCATTTATGTGTGTGAGTGTGTGTGCTCGCTTGTATGTGTGTCAGTGCATTATGTGTGTATCTATATATACACACACGGTTTTAGGCACCTGTTCAGTTGTTATAATTTTTCTGTATGCACCTGCTTTGTATTGCAATTCAGATTGTTATGTTAAATATTTAAACTTATAATTTCTTTGGTTGTAATTTGTTTTGTGCATCAATAAAATAATAAAAAAAATCATAAACACTTCTTTTTAAACCGTAAATAATAATCTAATAGCTCGACGATACAATTCACAAGTTACTTAGTTTTCACTTCTATCGGCAGTCCCCAAAGACTGCCCCGCATGTTTTTAGCGTCTACCTTCAAGTGCAACATAAAGAGGTTATTGCATTATAGATATTTCATTTAATAAAGTGTCAAATCATTTTGTACATTTTAGTACAGCAGAGTCACTCCACTCCTCGATCTTTCTGTAGTATACGGTTACACAGAAGAAAGGAATAGGGCAGTAAGGGCTAACCAAGGAGGCCTAATGGCATTCAGGATGGAGGGGCATAGAGAGGTACCGGAAGGGAACAGTCCTTTTTGCGTCAACAACCGGCTTCCAGAGATCTCTTGCTATAACTATGGTATTTTGTACTTAATTATTGCTTAAAACCAACGACCAAACATTTACGTAAAACTATAAAAAAAATATTAAACTTTCAATCCAAGTTCCAAAGTACTAAGACGAGGTTTCAGATTTGTAATCTGTTTTGATATGTATGGGACTGGCACGATAAGAGTATTAATTTTTGGATTTAATATGACGTGATTGTGTGCCGATTATTTGCACTTATTTCAGTAAGTGTAGCAAAATACTGTGATGATGAATTGGTCCTAAAATCCGAGTTGCCTTAGATATTAATATGGAATAAAAATATGCGATTGTTATATATATTTTTATAACAACAGCTCATAACTTTCCACTGCTTGTAGGGTAAGAGCCCGTGGCCGTCAGACCTTCGTTATTTTATAAAAGCTAAAAGTTTCTCAGCGCATGCCTCTAGCAGCAGGTGAGAACGGTGGCTCACTAATTAATTTAGAATAGCTTTGGCAGGTGTCAAGTAACAAAGGTGTGTAATACACTAGCTAAATTTCTTTAAATTATAAAACTCTTTTTTCATATTTCGTCTGAGTAGTAATAGAAAACGATCTAACCCGTCGCCAGAAAATTAGTAAGGTGATAAGGCCCCGTTAGACACCCTCAAATGTAAATGAAAGTTATAGTATAAAAGCTAATTTTAGATGTATTTTTAATAGTATAAAATGGGTTTTCCCAACTGCCAGACAATTTTGATGGTTCCAAGCCAAACTAATTTGAATGTGCGAGCGCCCGGCAGTACTCAACAGTAGGTGCGACTAAGACAGAGAGCTAGGTCTTTCACGCACTTTACTGTGCATTCCTTGATACCTCAGTATGCCTTATGTTGTTCTTACCTGTGTTAGGGGCATGCGCTGAAAAACTTTCAGCTTTTATAAAATAACGAAGGTCTGACAGCCACGGGCTCTTGGTCCATAGGTTCAGGTCTACCCTTACAGGAAACGGAAAGTTTGCCCGCCATACTTGTCTAAGGCGGATTAGCGTGTTACACATATCGGTGATCTCGGTATGTAGGTTTCACACGATGTTTTCTTTTACTATCGGTATGTTATATTTTGTGTAAATATACTTACATATTAAGCGATAAAAACAGCCTAAGAGTCGTGTCATGGAATTCTAACTCGAAACCTGGTTGGTCTCCGAGTGTGATTCCATTTCAACATCACATATCTGTATTCTATTAATAATGATAAATTTGATTTAAAAATTATCATCATCATCTTAGCGTTAAATCCTGGTTGCAACTCAAACTTTCGCTTCAGTGCCCGGGGTCCGCTTTCCGACATTGTCTTTTCTATTTCGCACGATCATCTGCATCCCTCGTGTTCAGTCCGTTAGCACGCATATCATCCTTTACGATGTCAAGCCTGACTACTCCTCCTGCTAGGAGGGCAGATGCGGCATGGCTAGAGATTTGTTCCCCACGTAAGTAGCCGGTTAGCGTAAAACGTGGCCATGCCAGCGAAGACGACACTCTTGCATTTATCTACAATAGCGCGAATGCGGGGGTTCCTAACGCAGTCTTTCCACGTCACCCCAGATATCCATCGCAATATCTCTGTTACACGCAATTTGATTCATGAAAAATCATATATGAATGTATTACACAGGCGACAACTTCCAAGGCAACCTGCTTCAAGGCGTCTATATGACTGCAATGTGGTTCTTCAGAGAGCACAACAGGCTAGCGCGGAGATTGGCCGAAGTAAACCCTTGCTGGGACGACGAGAAGTTGTTTGTGACAGCCAGAAAGATTAATATTGCTCAGTGGCAATATATATTCCTCTATGAGTTGATGCCGTTAATCATTGGTAAGTGCTGGTAGTGAGTAGATGTAATATCCTTTTTAGTAGACCTGAGCGAAACAATTTATTAGTTAAAGTATAATATTAGTTATATTTAAACAGCTATCTCATTCTTTTAGCTAACATAGTAAGCGACTAAGCTACTTGTACCTATTTATCTTGCCATCATCGTTAACATTAGTAAAGAGTCACACGCGCGCCCCTCTCTCGCGATGCGTGTGCAGGCTGCGACGCTTTCCCAGGGGGCCGCGACCGATCACTACGGTGGCCAGAGGTCTGTCGCTAACCCCAGCGACAAGTGACCCTGCGTGAACGGGAAGGGAGCCTAGCGTGCTCTCTCTCCCTCTCCGCCGCCTACATGACTGTCTCGCAGAAGGAGGTAACGGTGTCCCATCCGGCTTGGCTATCGACCATCGCTACGATGATGACCGGAAGCGAGAGGTTAAGACCAATGGTGGTGACGAGGTTTGCCGATGCCCATGCAGAGCAAGCACACTTGGAGGGTGTGGAGCGCCGTGTCCTCGTCGCCGGCGTCACAGTGGTGGCACTCTGTCGTTTGCTCCTTTTGAGCGTTGTGCCACAGGTACCGCCGAAGCAGACGTGCTCCGAGAGTACTCCTACCTGTGAAATGAGAGAGTGTCGTGACGCCTGTCAAGCCAGGCTTAGTTTTTCCCGATCTCATGTACAATAGATATATAACAAAAAAATACAAGAACAACTTCTGTCTGACCTGCCAACTTCCAAAGCAAAAATCGAAACCTTGCATTATTTTCTGTAAACTATAAACAAACATACAATAAATAATTTGTGAGCTGTTATGGCCCTTAGATCATCGGCGAGTATATTCCTAGACTATAAAATAATAGGTCTTTATCTATGAAATTGCCGTTCTGCAGTATTGGCCATTTCAAATCAAAATAATTTTTGTTTGGCTAAGAATTCTAATTTCAAATTAATTTTATTTTAAAAACATGGAATTCTTTTTCCAAAAGTAGTAACTTGTTTATTGATTAGTGTTTCATTTTCATCGCATTTCAATCTTTTTCGTCATCATGGATACGTTAAAAATTCGAGTAATTATGGAATATGAGTACCGTCGTGGCAGCAATGCGGCACAAGCGGCACGCAACATCAATGACGTTTACGGAGCTAACACTACAAACCAACGCACCACCTGTTATTCGTTTGCTCGCTTCCGTTCTGGGATTTTCAACCTGAAAAATGAACCTCGCGGTGGTCCGAAGACTTTAGTCGACAATGACGAATTAAAGGCAATTGTGGAAGCTGATGATACACAATCTACGGCTGAATTAGCAGCAGCTTTCGACGTTAGCGTCAAAACAATTTTGGTCCATTTGCGTCAAATTGGCAAGGTAAAAAAGCTTGACAAATGGGTGCCCCACGAACTTAATGATCGTCAGCGCAAAGTACGCGTCGAGACGTGCCTTGCACTGCTCAACAGACACACAAATGAAGGAATTTTGAACCGCATTATTACCTGCGATGAAAAATGGATTCCTTTTGATAACCAAAAGCGCTCAGCAAGTTGGTTGGATCCTGGTTCAGCATCTAAACAATGCCCTAAACGAAAACTTACCCCTAGAAAAGTGATGGTTACTGTTTGGTGATCTAGCGCCGGTGTGATTCATCACAGCTTCTTACCAAACGGGGTGAGCACTACTGCAGATGTGTACTGTGAAGAACTGAACACAATGATGGAGAAGCTGGCACTTCTCCAACCAGCATTGGCGATCGCTCGTCTCCGCTGCTCCTGCACGATGACGCGCACCTCATACTGCACAGCAGACGGTCTCCAAGTGGCAAGAACTTGGGTTGGAAGTTCTCCGTCATCCGCCCTACTCACCAGACCGTATGGTATCCGAGAGGCAGTACAAAATGCCTTTGAAGAATTTGTTGCCTCCCGTCCAGCTGATTTTTTTAAGAAGGGCATCAATAAACTGCCACTGCATTGGCAAAGATGTATTGATTGCATGGGTGATTACTTCGATTAATACAAATAAAAATACATGAAAAAAATTCGTTTCATTTTTTTCATACAAAACGACAATTTTATAGGTAAAGACCTAATACTATTTATATCTTATGTTATAAAATACTACGAATATAAATTTGTATTCGCATTTGGAAATAATTCGCAATTAATGATCATAATATCAAATACTGGATATATGAACGTTCAACACTACGTTAAGAATATTATTACGTGTAATTATTTTAATATATTTTCAGGTCGTAAGAATGCTTTATCAGAAGGTATTATTTATGATAAGAATGGGTATATAAATGATTTTGACCCTTCGCTAGAGCCTGGAGTTTTAAGTGAATATGTAGTAGGCTGCCGGTGGTTCCATACGATGCAACCTGGAACTAGTGAGTGAGTAACCGATATGAAACTATTACACAATATTTATTTTATTATATCATTATATATTTATATTTGCAAAGTCTTTGTGTGTATCGTCGTGCCGGAGCGGAGATCGAACGTGTACCCGGCGATTCTCCGGGAGGGGTCGGGGCCTTTCCATGCCCCGCACCAACTCATCACACAACCTGTGGGTTTGGGTGGGATAAGCACACTCAACATTTTTCCATTTTTTCGTGGACACTCTAGACACTTCGAAAAAGCCTCCTTTTATCTAAAAAATATGAATCGCCTAAGAAATACTAAGTGTACCCCAGCGGACCTCGATTCCATATTTAAGGTGGACTTCTGTAACATTAGAGGTATACATTCCAATCTGAATGCCGTTCATCACTACCGAGAAACGGCGAAGCCCTACTGCTTCTGACGGAGACGCAAATATCTGCTCCAGCTGACTCATCATACCTGTGCTACCCTGGCTATAATTTGAAACACTTGTTCCTTCCAAAAGCTGAGGTATGCTTGTACGTCCGGGACGATATATGCTGTCGCCGTCTTAGCGGTCTCGAAGACAGGGACCTCTCCATCTTATGATTTCAGTGATCCCATGACAGAGAGTGTGAAAGGACTGAATCGGCCCAATTTTTCGGGCGTGTTCAAGACGCTACTGACATTATTTTTACAAAGTATCCCGCCGCGGAGGTGATCATTCTTGGAGATTTTAATGTACATCATGCTGAGTGGCTGGGCTCTCCAATAACTGATCTGCCGGGGATTGATGCTTTTAATTTGCTCTTGCCCATGGTTTCACTCAGGTGGTTAAAGGGTTCATGGGTCATGCGCCGTTTTATTGGAGTTTCTGCTGACCACACATCCGGAAGATTATCGGGTCTCGATCGGGGCTCCATTAGGAACTTCTGATCACTGCTTGATATCTACCGTGATGTGCCCTCCGATTCCAGAATGGACTCTCCCCATCGCGAAGCGGAGAATGTGGCGCTATCGGTCAGCAGATTGGGATGGATTGCACGAATCCTATGTGTCCTGCCCATGGGGGTCACTGTGTTTTTCTTCGGGCGATCCTGACACCTGTGTGAACTCGATTGCTGACGTGGTGCTGCAGATAATGAAATGTTTTGTTCCTAACTCTGTAGTTCCCGTTAGTAGTTCGGGTAAGCCATGGTTCGATAAGCGTAGTGCTGAGGCTGTCAGGCTAAAGCAAAAGGCTTATTAGGCCTGGACCACAGCAGGGCGGGGCCTGTTAGGATCCTAATACTTCTGACTTGAAGAAAAAATACATCTTTGCCTCTAGGGCCCTCAAAAAACGGATTGCGAGAGCAAATTTGAGCACATCGGCAGGATTGGCAAGCGTCTCGCTAGCTATCCCTCTGGGACTAGGGCATTTAGGGCCTTTGCCAAAACTGTCGAAGGAAAATTTTGTCGTGCGTCCATACCTCCATACGTGCAGCTGACGACCGCCTGGCTCATGCTGCCAAAAATAAAGTAGCTCTTCTGGGCGAAATCTTTGCAGCCAATTCGACTCTCGATGACGGGGGACAGTCTCCATCTTCTATTAGAAGATATGGAGACTCTACAATGTCGGAAATACGGTTTTCACAAAAAGCCATGCGACGTGTCCACCGATCTCTCGACGTCAAGAAGTCCACCGGGCCTGACGGTATCCTTGCTATTGTGCTACGGATGTGCTTGGCTGAGCTGTCTCCAGTCCTTTCCCGACATTTTACCTTATCCTACCACAACGGTTGTGTCCCGGCTTCATTAAAAGTGGCCCATGTTCACCCTATTCCCAAAAAGGGTGACCAGACGGACACATCCAACTACAGGCCTATAACTATAACTTCGTTGCTCTCAAAGGTGATGGAGCGGATTATCAACGCACAACTCTTGGGTTACCTGGAAGATTCCGAGCTGCTAAATGATCGCCAATATGTTTTTCAGAATAGTCTGTCTGACGGGGATCTCCTTGTTTATCTAACCCACCGTTGAGCTGAAGCCGTTGAGAACAAGGGAGAAGCCCTGGCTGTTAGTCTATACATCGCTAAGGCCTTCGATCGGGTCTGGCATAGGGCTCTTCATGCGATGCTTCCATCTTACGGGATACCTGGGAGTTTTTGCACCTGGCTATCCAGCTTTTTCGCTGGGCGCAGTATTAAGGTCATTGTTGATGGCTCCTGCTCCAGTGTGAAGCTTATTAATGCTTGTGTGCTCCAGGGCTGTGTGCTGTCGCTGACGCTATTTATTGTCCATATCAATAACATGTTATTCATAGATGGCATTCATTGCTATGCAGATGATAGCATCAGCGATGCACTGTACACTGGTCGTGTAAGCCTCTCCTGCGGTTTTGGAAGAAAGTCGGGCCAGACTTGTGTCTAAAGTAGAGAACTCTTTAGAGAGTATCTCTGGATGGGGATGACAACACCTTGTCCAGTTCAACCCCTCGAAAATGCAAGTCTGTGTATTCTCTGCCAAGAAAGCCCCGTTCTCACCTGCGCCATAGTTCCTAGAAAACCCTCTTTCCATCTCAAGCAGTATTGGGATCCTTGGTGTTGACATCACGAACGATTTGTAGTTTAGGGGATAATTGGAGGGCAAAGCTAAGCTTGCCTCCAAAAAGCTGGGTGTGCTAAACCGGTCCAAGCAGTATGTCAGTCCTAGGCAACGACTTATGCTATACAAAGCACAGGTCAGACTGCACATGGAGTACTTACTGCTCACATTTATGGGCTGGAGCACCCGCCTGTCAGCTCAATACCCTAGACTCAATCCAACGGCGTGCAGTTCATGTTGTCGACAATCCCATACTCACAGGCGGTCTAGACACGCTTGGAATTCGGAGAGACTTTGTTTCTCTTTGCGTATTCTACCGCCTGTACAACAGGGAGTGTTCTGAGGAGCTATTTAGAATGGTGCCCTCGTCGGCTTTCTACCACCGCACTGCCTGCCATCGGCTGGGTGTTCATCCCAATTTCTTGGAGCCTCTTCTTTCTTGTACGAAACGGTTCTCAAGAATACGTCCAGTATTGCGTACTCTCAGGATCTGGAATGAGCTTCCGGCTGAGGTTTTCTCAGCGCGGTACGATATGGGGTTCTTCAAAAAAGGCGTTATAAAATGTCTTCGAGGTCGGCAGTACGTTGTTATTGCCTTTGGTGTTACAGACGTCCATAGGCGACGGTGACCACCTACCAGGGTGGGCTGTTTGCCTGTCTGTTGGACTATAGCTATAAAAAACTGTTCCAAATAATGTTTTATTCTTGATGTTCATTTTTAAAACTTGCAAATTTTTTTAAAACAATTTCGAAGTAGTTTTTCTATTAAATATAGAAACACTAGCTAGCGCGGCAAACGTTATTCTGTTATACAAATTAAAAAAAAATATCCTTCTCCAAAGTCCAATTTATCTTTATACCGAAATTAATCAAAATTGGGGCAGCGGTTTAGGCGTGAAAATGGTCTTACTAACGAGTTATTTTCACATTTATAATATTTATTATTTGTGTTATTAATTTGAGTATAATTATTTGCATATAAAAAGTTATGTATGTGAAACATAGAAGTCGCTTAAGTTGATTTAAGATAGGTTTTATACAAAATTTTATAAATAACTGGACTTTATTCAAAACAGAAAATTGTTTGTTACAAGTTTATACCGGAACGGAAGATACGCTGGCAGCAGGACAGTGGTAGATAACTCCATGAGGAGTGGAATCCTGTCTATTAATAATACGGAGGCTGATATTACGCAGGGCTCCTTGTACCAGCCTGCTGACAGAGTGGATTATATCATTGACACCGACGTGAGTCGTTTAATTAAAAAAACAGGTTTATACACTACGTGAAAACCCAAACCGCATAGCTTTTTTACATACACATACATACATTTATCCGTGCAGGGGCGGAGAAAGAATACTAACCTCTGCGGCCGGGGTCGGCCTGTCGTAAAAGGCGACTAAAGAACCCACCCTAGCTACGTGGTAGGGCTTCAAGCCCGTCTGGATGGCGACCACCTTTGGTCTTAAGTATGCCGCCATAATAACCTTGTGTTGTGTTCCGGCATTGGTGACCTAAGTTCCAGTACCTTTATGGGACAGCAGCGTGTTCGCGATGCCACTGGTGTTGCAAACATCCATAGGCGATGGTAACTGCTAAATTCTAAGCGGGCCGTCAGCCTGTCTGCTGTCCTACAGCAATAAAAAAAAATACACCCAAAACAGCACAAACTAGTCATGTTGGCCTTGTCCTAATCAATTGGGGTCGGTTCAGTATATATTTTTCTTCCATTTCACTCTATCCTGGCGTTCATTATCTGTCACTCCTCAAACCCTCATATAATGCTTCACACATTCTTTCCATCGCTTCTTAGGTCTACGCCTGCCCTCGTTCCCATATACTTTCATGCTCAGCTTTGTTCTAGTAATGTGGTCGGCATCCCTTCTGATTATATATCCGTACCATGTCAGTTTCCTTCCTTTCAATTTATTATTTTCTGGTGCTACTTTCAGAGATTATTAAAATATGTGAAAACAAAATATAATAATAATAAATACGATCTCTTAATTTATATGTCGGGTTTGGCCCAGACATCAGAGGGACAACTCAGATATGGCAATATATATACAAATTTATTTCATTCGAACAATCAGTTAGATCTAGAAATATAGAAATACAGGAATGGAATAAAATTAATTTAATAACTAGTCATGTGACAGTGAGGGCGGTCACCTAGGGCTGTACTGACTGTCAGAGACAGGGTTCCACGCACCCACCGCAATTAGGACAGTACTAATTGCCTGAGACAACGTTCCACGTCCAATAACCGGGCAGTACTCAGTACTGACTGTCGAGCGACAGTGGTCCGTGCACCAAGACGCATTCGTTTGAAATGCGTGCCGGCCAGTGTTGCCGCTTAAAAAAAAAGAAAGTCCCCAGACTTCAATGAAAATGTCCCTAGATATTAAGAAAAAAGTACTCAAAAAATCCCTAGAAGAAAATCTTCAATTTTAAATATATGGTCTAAATAAAAGCAACTCTGTCATTTAAATTTGCGAATATTTCACTGTGACAAAACGAACAAAAAGCTTTAGTTGAATCAGCCATTACAGGTATCAACCACATTTTTTTAAACTCTTCTTATTGTTCCCATTCTGGTCTATACTTTTGAGCGTATGCCTTCTTTTATAAAGGAATTTCCATATCCACAATATGATTTTGATATTAATGATGACAATACACATAGACACTATGTAAAACCGGTTTGTTCTGCGAAAAGGTAACAAATAACTTAGAAAACGGGCATTCCTTCCTTTGAATAAACGGGATGATGAATGAATGAGAAAGAAATAGCTATATCTGTAAATATTTTGATAGAGTGAGATGAATAAAACCGATTGATCAAAAAAAATATCGAAAAGTCGCTAGAAGTCGCTAAATTTATTTTTGTCGCTAGATGGAAAAAAAATGTCGCTAGACACATCCAAAATCCGCTAAATCTAGCGACAAAGTCGCTAAAACGGCAACACTGGCGCCGGCTCAACAGCGCGGCTCCTTATAAAGGCGAAGGTGGGGCGAACTCGGTGCACGTTCCACTAGCGCCCCCCCCAGACGCCGTCTCTCGCATCTGTTAAATAATATGGCTGCCGTTACATCCGGTGTAGCTGTTAAATAATATGACTTCCGTCAATGGCCACCGCCACATCCGGCCGCCGCCATATCCGGTGCAGCCGTTAAATAATATGACTTCCGTCAATGGCCGCCGCCACATTAATATGACTTCCATTAATGGCCGCCGTCACATCCAGTGCATCCGTCAAATAATATGACTTCCGTCATATACGTCTTGTTTGTTGATAAACATTCAATGGGTCGTATCCTTTCGCAATGGAGGTTTGAGCCTTTTCTTTTTAAAGTAGTTTCAATTCGGAGACTCGGTGGTAAGGAGCTTCCGTATCACGAAAAGCTAATCATGGTATCTTCAGAAAATTTCCCTTATTTACGGCCCAAGTTCAGTTTAATGTAAAACATCTCAATAAGGCTTTCGAGAACCAAGTCAACCCCACCTACGAGCAAATTCACACTGATGAGTAATGTTCGTAATGTTTTTTTTTGTTTTAGTTACTATTTATATAATAAGATAAGAAATAAGAAAAGAAAACATATAAATTATATTTCATGCTTTCCTAGTAGTAGCACTAATATATAAATTGTAGGCCGAAACGAACTCTACTTTGGGTGAAAGGCTCTTAAGAGACCTAGTGCGGGGAACAGAGATTCACTTTAGTACGTCTTATAGACTACATTGTAGTAGCAAATAATTTTTGTTCAATATAAACATTTTTGTACGCTACAAGGCTAGAAAGTTAAACAATAAATTTCATTTCATTTCAATGTTAAACCACTGTTGATGATTCTAAAAATCGAATTGAATTTCAGATGAGCCACCGCGTCCTCGGTGAACTACATGCTGTCTCTGACATTTCTGCCACTGATATAATGCGAGGCAGGGATGCTGGTTTCCAAAACTACAATGCATACAGAAAGCTATGCGGCTTTAAACCAGCTAAGAAGTTTGAAGATTTTTACGATACTATACCCAAGGATGTGAGTATCTATTCAACTATTTTCAAGATTAAGTAGTATAATTGACATGTTTTGACTGTGTGTACATAAGTATTTTGTTGTCACTGCATAGTTAGCAAAATTTCAAGAAAAGTAAACGTAAAGAGTGAATCCTCATCCACCCTACACTCTTTCATAGTCCCTATTCATTCTTCCCACATGTCCATTAAAATCACCTCCCACGTATATGTGCTCCTTATCTGGTATATTAATTATGACTGAATCAAAGTCCCCCCAGAATCTTCCTTTCTCTCTGTCGTCACATTCAGCTTGCGGAGCATACACACTCACTATGTCCATTCAATATATAGTGGTAGTGTCCATTCACCTACCAATAAATTGACTACTGTTATTACCCTATTATTTATCCTTTCAACATCTGTCACACATTTTTTCTATTCGCTGTCTAATACCACACCCACACTGTTTCTCTTACCATCACTTCCACAATATTAAAATGTATATATACCCCACCCCAATCTCTCGAACCCTTCTTCATTTCTTGCATGCAAGCTATATTTATTCATCTCCTTTCTAATACATCTGTTATTTCTCTTCCTTCTCCAGTCATTGTACCTATATTCCAATTTTCCAGTATCATTCTCCTTTCACGTACTTGCGTTCCCTTTTCATTGGAGTACGTGTTGTGCTAATAGTTGTGGCTTAATTTTTACAACCGGCCGCCTGTCTGACGTTAACCCCTTCTTAGGGATTTATTCAAGTGTTATAATAATAATAGTGTTATAATAATATATGTGTTATAATATAATATAACAAGTGTTATAATATAATTATAATAATAGAATAATACAATTAAATGCTCCTTTAAATAAATAATAACTGCTTATAAACAGTATTCACTATAAATCCAAGAAAATATCTGGCCAACGAGACAAAGCAGCAGCTCTTTTAACGTATTTTTTTGGTCTCGGGGAAACACCCTCTCTTGACGGGTTCCCCGGCCCAGGGGAACCGAGGGATATAGGGCCCGAGCCCGAGGGGCCCTTTTTACGGCGGCCGGAGGTCATTACATGCCCTCCGGCGCCGCCTACGTGGCCTGCGTTAGCGGGAGGGGAATGTGGTGGTCGACTCCCGTTCCCGCTCCGCCGCCTCCTTTGCGGACTTAACTGCCTCGCAGAAGGAGGCGACAGCCGTCCATCCAGGATCGCCCCTGACCATGGACAGAACCAAGGCCGGAAGCAACAGGTTCGCACCGATTTGGGCGACGAGGCCGCGACGCTCCTCGCGCCACGCAGGGCACATGGTGACAGTGTGGTCCACCCTGTCCTCCTCGTCGCCTGAGCCACAATAGTGGCACCCCGACGTCATCTCACGCCCTTTTGACGTGATACATCTTAAGTCATCTTCAGTTGCATAATTAGTATAGTATATATAGTATTTATTAGTATAGTATAACTTTATTGTTTTTTTTTTTAGAAATTTCGTCTCAGGATGAGTAGATTTTTCTTTTTAATGTCAAATCCTGGATACCACATAAAATAATCTACTTGTCTTATTTTAAAATATTTGTTTGTTTAGCAAGTTACAAAGCTCAGACGCATATACGAAGATGTAGATGACGTGGAGCTGATGGTAGCAATTTACATCGAGAAGTTATTGCCAGGTACAACAGTAGGTCCCACGTTGTATTGCATCATGACCCGCAACTTGGTGCTTTGGAGACGTTCTGACAAATTTTTCTTTGAACATGGTGGCTTTTCAGCAGCTTTAACGCTCGGTAAGGTTTTTGAATATATGTAGATAGAAACCGGCTTAATTTTAGCCTTCATTGTTTTTAGCAGAGATTCTAAATTTATCTTAATAAATGTATATACTAGTTTATTAAAATTTGTTCGACTAGTTAGAAAGTTTAATCAATTAACTATCATTATCATCTATTTTGTGTCCGCAGTTCGCTTTCGATTCTTTCGGCTCGATTTGGACGGACTTTCTTATATATAATACATACATATATAAAAATAAAATAGAATATCGTAATCGTCATTTTGAAATGATTATTTTCCCTTTTAGTACGGTCATTTGGTTCAAAAAAGGGGGTTACCTGGAAAGTTTTCCGGGAGTTTTGAAAATGGGTAATTTTATAGATTTTGATGTGCTCTTTTCGAGTTTAAATTTTGCCACCTTGTATCTTTGAAAATGGCGTCTGATAGCAGTTTTTGACGACATCTCCTTTCTGACTCATTCAAAGAGGAAGACATTCATTTACTAAATTAAATTAGATAAAATTTCCTACAATTTATGTTCTTACAACTTTATTCGTAAAATCAATAGTTTCAGCGTACGAGCGCCGCAAAGTGTAATTTAAGACGAATTTTTGCTTAATAACTCGTTTCCATACCACCTAGAAGCAGAGTAAGCGTAGCACACTATTATTCATCTACACCACACAGACGTACGACACGACACTACACAGATGATACCGTAGAAATTTCAGTCTGTGGCGTCTCAATGACTACTGAAGACGATGAACTAGCAACACCTTGGTCCCTTAAGAACATCCAAACGATAAAATTTGTGCTAAATTTTCGAATTATGGATTACATCTCCACAGATTAGGCTAGGTGGGGAAACCACGTTAAAAAAACGCGCGCCGCTTACTTTACCTCTAGGTGGTGTGAAAACAAGTTATTTCGCGAAAACGAGTCTTAAATTACACTTTTCAACGCTCGTACGCCGAAACTATTTATTTTACGAAGAAAATTGTAAGAACACAAACTGTAGGAAATTTCCTTTAATTTAATTTTATAAATGAATGTTTTTATCGTAGAATGAGTCAGAAAGAAGATTTCGACAGAAAACTGCTATTAGACGCCATTTTTTCAATATGGCGGTGCGAACGGCAAACATACGGTACATACTGTGGCAAAGTTGAAATTCAAAAAGAGCACATCAAAATCTACAAAATTACCCATTTTCCAAACTCCCGGAAAACTTTCCAAGTAAAAATACCAAATGACTGAACCATTTCAGCAGTTTCTTTAATTAAGGATGAAAAAGAATAGCGAATGATAAAGTCAAAGGGTTTCCTATAAGTAGACAATTTCAACGATGATGATTAGAAGTGGGAAAATTTAGCATTTAATTTAACTGTATATCGCAATTTCAGGCCAACTGAGGGAGATTCGTAAGACATCCATGTCTAGGGTGCTCTGTTTCAGCGGTGATAGTGTCAACTATATACAGCCCCAAGCGTTCCTGAGGAAAGGACCTTGGTGAGTTTTCTTTGGCTTTACAAATGATAGCCTAACGTAAATAGCTACGTCGACCTAACCTTTGGCGTTACAAATCTACGGTGACTTTCTAGCCGTAGATTTTATTCTTCCCTTCTTCTCAAAATATTAAAAGACCCGACATATATGTATGTGCCTCTTCTTAATGCTTCCAGGAATGACTTTGTCCCCTGTAAAAAGATCCCCGGAATAGACTTATCCGCCTGGAAGGACGATTCTTGCCCGAAGAATAAGAAAAACAAATAGATAAACAATGTGGCTTTTTTATATGAACTGCAAGAATTTTATGGACTTTAATTAAAGTTTTTGATAATAAATCATAAAAAATTCATGTTAGCATTTTTCTAACAATAAATTCTAAGGAATTTTTCCTTATAATATTATAGGAATATAAATAATTGTTAATACTACATGTAAGTGATTGCAAGTATTTATTTTGATCATTGTTCTCGTTATGACTTCTTTTCATCGACCGCTTTCACCGACTGATAAATGATGAGAGTCGTCCTTATACTAACCTAATAGCAATTCCTTAATATCAGCACCTATTACCAGATTCACAAGAATATAATTTTAAAGTAAGCTATCAAAGTTATTTATGGGGTTACTTAATAAAACATATAGATATATTTGAATTGTAAATATTCATCACTTGCTTTTGTATCGATTTCGTCACCGCATTGCAAATAAAATATACGTTCCCCTACGAGAAATCAGCGTATTCCCGGTGCCGGCGTCAGCCTCTCTGATAATCCTCAGCAATAAACAAAAGTTCAATAATACCCCGCTCCCGATTATGTAATTACACTGATTCGTTTCTTATAAAAAAGCTTTCTAATGAACCTTCTAATACTTTGATACTTAATATTTTCATAAACATTAACAACAATTACTTTTCTATAAGATACGGCTTTAATTTAATCTCTATTTTATTCCTATTACTAAGTCATGTCGCTGTTAGCGTTCCACTTTTTTTTTTGTTATTAAATATTTGTGCTTAATTTTTGCACATCAACTGAACTTAGCTAAAACTGGTGATCATAAGTGCGTTTAGATGTTAAAATGATTTTCGCCTACCCTCATTATAAATATGTAAAATAATATTGAAGTTGAGTTAATATTGAAATTCACAAAATAAATATGGCGAAATATATTTTAATATGTCTTATTTCCTATCTGAAACCGCAACATCAAAAATAAAACTTTTCCTTTTATGGTGTAGCAAGTTCTCTTTGGCCTTGAAACTCGAATCCCTTAAAACGCAAGTTATATACCCCTTTATTAAGTCAAAAAATTCGAAGATTCTTTCGTTAATCAGAGCAGCACCGAAAATGTTGGAATAATTTGCAATCCCACAATGCTAATCAGAATCGAAACTACTGTGGCCGTTTTTAATAGTATCACTGGCGATCAGATTCCGATCCTAAAAGCTCCAGTGTTAAAAAGACAGGGATGGAATTGGGACCTGACACTGGCTAGCTGTCGAACATCTATTTATATTTTTTTAGCTCGGGCAGACGAAGCTACAATTTCTACGCAATTTGAGTATTATTACTCTAGTCACTCTATAAGAAGAAATTTTAAAACATCTCGAACTCCCCCTCCCTGGCGTGAGCGAAAGCGAATCTGCATCCGCAAAGTCACAAACATAAAATTAGTTGGAAAAGCGTGAGTAGGTACTTAACGCGGGGATGGATATTTATGCGTCAGACTGACTGTCGTGAAAGAAGGCTGACTTACATGGTCTTACAGACCTTTTCACTTGATTTGCATGCCGTCGAGTTAAAATGACGCCAATTACTTTACTTCATACTTTGTTGTGATGGACGAAATAAATGCCTGAAATATATTCCAGGTATTATAACTTTTCATAATTATGCAATCTACAAAATCATTTCCTGTGCGAGTCTTGTAGCGTATGTAGTGTAGTGTTATATAGTGTTACACGCCAAATACTCAGTTGTAGCCGTTCTCAGCAGCGATATCATAATGAGTCTTTGATGTTGTTTCACAAGAGATTTGACCTTTCTAAATACTTTCAACATGGAAGACTTGGTCTGTACCTCATCCTAGAGTATGTAAAATTTGACAAATTGCTAACTTTGTACTATCAAGTCACTCAAATTTAACTATATTAAAGTTAACATCAAACAATCCATGTAAACCTAGTTTATTTCTACACAAACTTGATAATTCACGAGTTTTGATACCTAAATTCGAGCCTGGCCATTCTAACATTGTTCTATTGGAATGTAAGTAACGCCCAACAAACCCAATACAATTGTAATATAAAAGCTGTTTACCGTTTGGAAATGAAATTTGGTTTATTGTTACATTGTTTTTCATAGTTATCTCGTGTATCTATTGTTTTTCATAGTTATATATTTGTTTGTTTCTAATAGTAAAAGTTTCTTCTAATCTTTTATGCATACAAAGTTTGATCTCGAGATAAATCGGTGGGTTACAGAGATAAGATTTTCCTTTGAATTACATAAACTTCAGTAGACCAAAAAGGCACAAGAAAAGTTTAGATTAGAAGCCACTAGTCAAATACCAAAAGGAAAAACTCCTACCTACGACACCTTCCTTTAATTGTAAACTAAAAAAGGGTAATTAAATAGTTATTCGCTAATAAAGCTCTATGTTTGATACCACAGGGCTATTTAAATATATCCTAGACTAAAGAAGATTTTCCTTCCTAATTTTGTAAACTACCCTCACTTACGCGTGAGGTAATGGTGAAATTAAACGTGAGATAAGTGATAGAACCGTGTGTGTAGACGTTCGACCTAACCGAGGACCACATTCTGTGCGTAATTGTCTCCGAATACTCGAACTATCATTTATTGGTCGTGCCAAATCATTTTTTAATATACCCTCCTCTCTTTCTCATTTTCATAAATTCCACTGTTCTCTCTTTCTATGTCCTACATTTCTCGGTGCAATTTTGGTCCGTTACCATCAACGTACACTATTAAAAAAATGTATTTTATACAAACTGAAGGCATTAATAATGAAACTTAATCCGATAATTCCTAACAGTAGCTATTGAAGTTGAAGTTTTAAGAGTACTAATAATTTTTTGACTCGTCTCGTCGAGGACTTTAAACAGAAACGCAAGCTACTAATTTGTGTAAACAAAGAGAAATCGTTAAATTAAAGGCTGTAGCGTAGACGAGTCCCGTTGTCAAATAAGAGCGGGCTATCTGCGAGGCCCGCGCGGCCGCAATAACACTGAGCCCCACTTTATTTCCATAACGAAATAAAAATCGTCTCATTTGTCTTCACGAGGAGATTTTCGACGACACTACTATTTGTTTGCGTATATTTTTCGCGTTATTTATTCAGCGGCGTAGCGTGGGTGACGGCCGCCTGGGGCGGAACACAATTTTGCCGCCCTTTTATTTAAGTATTTCAATTTTTATGTATATATATATATATATATATATATATATATATATATATATATATATATATATATATATATATATATATATATATATATATATATATATATAGTCAAATATATAATATTTCAAAGAAAGGGGATTCCCCGAATTTGTCACAGAATAAGTAATGAAAAATTCCGTGCTCTTTTAAATCGGTCCGAATTTGTAGTTGCGATAAAAATATGAAATAGTTCAAATATTTATATTATTTATTTTGAAATTTTGCCGCCCCCTAAAAAGTGCGGATCGGGGCGGGCTGCCCCTGCCGCCCGCCCTACGCTACGCCACTATATTTACTGCTGAAATGACGAAGATTTTAAATGTTATGTATTCTAAATTAATATTATAAATGTGAAAGCTTGGATGGATGGCTTTTTCATAGGTGGAGTTTGGCAGACAGGCAAACGGCCCAATTTAAAACAGGTGGTTATCACCGCCTATGGACGTTTGCAACATCAGAGGCATTACCAACGCACTGCCGGACTCTAAGAAATTTTATAACGCCTTTTTTGAAAGGAACATATTGTACCAGGTCCGAATTTTTGTAGTCAATTAAAACAGACTGAAAGGAATTGCATGAAATTCAACACAGAAATACATAGTCTGGATTAGAATCTAGCATACTATTTTTCTCGCAAAAAAGCACTAGAAATTTCCACGCAACCGAAATCACAGGTAGCAGCTAGTATTTGCAATGAATTTTAAAACTCTATAAAAATCGATAAGTTGACACAAATATGAGATACAGTCATAGTAGTAGTCTCAGCTCGCACAGTGAAGTGGAATCCGCAACCCATTTGTAACACTCTCGTTTCTACACTCCTGACTAGATCAGGCGTAGTTGAACCCCGAAGCGAGCCCTGCGTCAAAGCCTTACTTGTTCGTTACCAAAATGCCTCAGCTGAAAAGAACAAATTGAATTTGACTGTATTTTATTGAAGAAATATTTACTTATCTTTCAAAAATTATCTTTCGGTATTTAATACACTGGCCTTTTATAAAAACGTTTCATAAAAAGACTTAAATACGCAGATCATTCTCATAACCGTCGTTTATAAAAAAAAGTAATTTTCTCAAACCATTGGTATATCTGGGGAGGTTCATAATCTTTAAACTTGTAATTTTACTTAGCATTCGCTGAGAACGTTCTTTTCGCAAGATATTCAAAGCTGAAAGGTGTTTGCGCTTACCATTCTATATTTTATTAAGTAAAGCATAAAGATAATTTTACACCGAAATCGGTAACAAAAGGTGCTCACACAGTGATATCAAGCCGATTTCACCACTTCTGAGACGAATAATTTCATTTTAATTCAAACACAACTATGTTTTAATGACTTTTAAAGTAAAGGTTATTATTTGAAGATATCGGTCTAGATATTGTGGTTTGTAGTTTTATCCATCTTAGCTAGTTTTTAAAGCTTTTTTATTTCTGTAGGACAGCAGACATGCTGACGGCCCGTTTAGTATTTAGCAGTCAACGTCGCCTATGGATATTTGTAACGCCAGTGGTATCGTGAACACGCTGCTGTCCCATAAGGGTACAGGAACTTGTCTCTAATGCTGGAACACAACACAAAGTTATTATGATGACACCGTCCAGACGGGCTTGGGGCCCTACCACGTAGCTAGGGTGGGTTGTTTTGTCGCCTTTTACGACACGCCGTCCCCGGCCGCAAAGGTCAGTATTCTTTCTGCGCCCCTGCACGGATAATGAAAAAGAAAAGATGAAAACAAGACCTGTTTGTTTTTTTTTAGCAAAATTGTAATTATAATAATACCACCACCAACTTCCTGTGACCAATTAATATAACATCTGGTACACACTTTTGGATTTGATGACAATATATTCAGTGTCATTGTAAATTGAAAATGGCGGAAAACATTCTTACATAAACACCCCAATACGGAAATCAATATGTACTATGTATATTAGTACCAGATTTAAGAAAGTTTCCAGTAGAAAATGGCGATTTTCTTATGAGTTTCAATCACCTTAAAATGGGTAATGGATGTAAACAATGAGGAAAATTAGAAGTATCATATAGTTTAGACGGTCTACGCATTAAAATTTACATCTCTTGCTGTATGTTTCTCTTGTTGTATTATACGTTGAAACCTTTATATTTAAACCAATTTCTAACACGCTTTTATTAGCTTCATACGTATGTTAGTATGTGCATGCAACGGAAACTTTGAACATGATTTTGACCCCCTGCAAAACGTCGGATTAACGCGAAATTACACAAAAAGACCGATGACAATGTTTTGTACGAAATTTTTAAACTGTATTTTGCAATGAAACTATTGAAAAAAAATTATATCGATATATACCGAGCACCCCACGCTTTTTAGAACAGTGACATTAATTTTCTCGTCAGTAATTTTATTCTTTATTTATTAATTTATTAGTTTGATTAATTATAAAAAGCCTGTCTTTTAGTTTTTTAAACTATAGTTTATTTAAAGATATATTTTGTAAAACCACATATCGCTAATACCTAGTCAGGTCATAAGTATTGTCACACAGTAAAAACTTTTCTTTTAGAATGCTGGCCACAAAAAAGTTTATTGAATTAGAATTTCGAATTGTTCATGAAAATAAAAATGTATAACTTTTAGAATTTTACTCATTTTTAAATATGGAGTGGACGCTTAAAGAAGACCGTGTTGCAGTTATTGCATTGCATCGTTGCGGTTACGCGCCAATTCAAATTTTTAACATACTGAAAAATTTGAATATTACCAAAAGATTCGTTTATCGTACCATCAAACGATACAATGAAGACTCTAGTGTAGATGACAGGTCAAGAAGTGGTCGCCCTCGGTCTGTTAGGACTCCAGCAGTGATAAAAGCTGTGAAGGCACGAATTCAAAGAAATCCCAAACGTAAGCAGAAACTGTTGGCCCTTCAGATGGGGTTAAGCAGAACCACGGTGAAAAGGGTGTTAAATGAAGACTTAGGGCTTCGGGCATATCGAAGAAAAACAGGACATCGTTTGAATGCTCGTCTAATGGACCTGAGACTGAAGAGATGCCGCGCTTTGTTGAAGCGGTACGCGGGAAAAAAATATCGGGAAATTCTTTTTTCGGATGAAAAAATGTTTACCGTAGAAGAGAGCTACAACAAACAAAATGATAAGGTGTACGCACACAGTAGTGAAGAAGCGAGCAACCGTATTCCGCGTGTCCAACGAGGTCATTTTCCATCCTCGCTCATGGTATGGTTGGGAGTTTCTTATTGGGGCTTAACAGAGGTACATTTTTGTGAGAAAGGTGTAAAAACGAATGCTGTTGTGTATCAAAATACAGTCCTGACGAACCTTGTGGAACCTGTTTCTCATACCATGTTCAATAACAGGCACTGGGTATTCCAACAAGATTCGGCGCCAGCTCATAGAGCGAAGAGCACACAAGACTGGCTGGCGGCGTGTGAAATCGACTTCATCCGGCACGAAGACTGGCCCTCCTCCAGTCCAGATTTGAATCCGTTAGATTACAAGATATGGCAACACTTGTAGGAAAAGGCGTGCTCAAAGCCTCATCCCAATTTGGAGTCACTCAAGACATCCTTGATTAAGGCAGCCGCCGATATTGACATGGACCTCGTTCGTGCTGCGATAGACGACTAGCCGCGCAGATTGAAGGCTTGTATTCAAAATCACGGAGGTCATTTTGAATAAACTTTAATGTCATAAGAATCTATGTTTTGTTAAGTTCATTTTGGTATATAAATGGTTACATAATGAATAAACTTGTTACAATTATTTTACATTAAACATGTGACAGAATTTATGACCTGACTAGGTACATTTGAATTTGAATTTAGGAATTGTATCTAAACATTTATAGGTGCCTGGTAGTTCAGTGGTATTACGCTCGGAGACCATTCCAGAAGTCCCAGGATCGACTCCCACATTGACTCAGTTTAGGCAGTTTTTCACACCTAATTTGCGTGTCACAGCATAAGTGTCAGGGACCGACGGTGACGGAAAACATCGTGAGGAACCTGCATACCGATATCAGCGGTGTGTTTAACCCGCCAATCTGCCTTGAACAAGTGTGACGGGTATACTGAACATTCTATCTAGGAGGAGGCCCGGAACTCTATGGGTCGTTATTAATTCTTTTTATTTAAATAATTTGGTATCTTATATAAATGAGGAATATTTGATGAGAAAATAAAAAAATGCTTAAATGAAATGAAGAAAGAAACGAAAAATAGTTTGGTAGATTTCAGGTGATTTTTTTCTTATAGCTAAAGTTCAGCAGACAGGCAAACGGCCCACCCGAACAGGTCGCCGTCCGAACCGTTGCCTATGGGCGTCTGCAACACCAGAGGCATTACACACACGCTGCCGGCCTCGAAGAAATTTGATAACGCCTTTTTTGAAGAACCCCATATCGTACCGCGCTGAGAAAACCTCAGCCGGAAGCTCATTCCAGATCCCGAGAGTACGCAACATGAACGTTCTTGAGAACCGTTTCGTACAAGAAAGAAGAGGCTCCAAGAAACGGGGATGAACACGCAGCCAATGGCAGGCAGTGCGGTGGTAGAAAGACGACGAGGGCACCATTCTAAATAGCTTCTCAGAACACTCCCCGTTGTACAGACGGTAGAATACGCAAAGAGACGCAAAGTCTCTCCGAAGTCCAAGCGTGTCTAGACAGTCTATGAGTATAGGATCGTCCACAACACGAACTGCGCGCCGTTGGATGGAGTCTAGGGGATTAAGCTGACAGGCAGGTGCTCCAGCCCATAAATGTGAGCAGTACTCCATATGCGGTCTGACCTGTGCTTTGTATAGCACAAGCCGTTGTCTTGGACTGAAATACTGCTTGGACCGGTTTAGCATACCCAGCTTTTTGGAGGCAAGTTTAGCTTTGCCCTCCAATTGTCCCCTAAAGTGCACATCATTCGTGATGTCGACACCGAGGATCCCAATAATAAGAAATTGCATTGATAAGATGTTAATGTAAAATCGTAAAACTTAAAATAAGAGTCAATGTATTCGGAATAATATCATCAAAGTCAAATGCAATTTCTATTTCAATTTTACGAAAATAGCCAACAAATATGGCAGCAGATAGTGCATGGACTGGGCCGTGTAGTGCACGGCAAACACGACAATGTTTCGTGGTTGACACAGCTGTATTACTTTTACACGAAGTTACGAAACTAATTTGATATTTTAATAAACAAATCAATATGGGAATAAACTACTGCTATTTAGTTTTATAGAGACTTTCAAATTGCAGGATTACTAAAAAATATATAGTTGCAAATTTAATATCGTAGGTATCCACAAATTTTTATGCAAACACAACTTGCGAATATTTTAGTAGTTGGAGCTCGAACCTGGAGCTTTTCAGAATGTATTAATTGTATTCCCAATTAAATAATCTGTTGAAGAATTAGTTCCGCAACCTTACTTTTTGATAGCAAGTAGCTTTAATAGCCAGGGACCAGCAATATCTGTCGTAAAACAATTAAGTGATGGGTATACGAGGTATCAAGTAAACATCACGACTTGGAAAACTTGGTATAGGATGTCCAGGAAAAAAGGGGGACAACAATTTACGAAAATAGGTTGACAAGGGCTAGAAGTGACGACCTAAAAATGGTACTGCTGCAAGTTTGTATCAATCCATGTATGACACGCGTATATACTGTCTGTTCCGTCTAGGAGTGGCCCAAATTCACTAATGTCCCCATTGTGGACAGATATTACTAAGTAAAACAAATGAAAGGAAGAAAGTTGAAATAGAGAAAACATAATAAACTAGAAAACTTTCATAGCTCCCTGGCATATACCTAATAGAATCGATAGAATGTCTGAAATGAAAGCGTCCAATATTGACCAAACTGGCCCGCTACGAGTATTGTGCTCAATGACTATATGTTATTTACGTGTAGTTTGAAAAATACAACGTATTATTCATTAGTAAATATTGTATATGGATTTAAGTATAGTGTATGCTAGAAAAAAAAATTTCTTCGAGCAAATACTCCTTTTTCGAGTTCCCAGACTCCTACTCCATTAGAATATCTATCCGTGCAGGGGCGGAGAAAGAATACTAACCTCTGCGGCCGGATTCTGCCTGTCGTAAAAGCCGACAAAACAACCCACCCTAAGTAGGGCCTCAAGCCCGTCTGGATGGCGACCACCTTAGGTCTTAAGTATGCCGCCATAATAACCTTGTGTTGTGTTCCGGTATTAGTGACCCAAGTTCCTGTACCCTTATGGGACAGCAGCGTGTTCGCGATGCCACTGGCGTTGCAAACACCCATAGGCGACGGTAACTGCTAAATTTTAAGCGGGCCGTCAGTCTGCCTGCTGTCCTACAGCAATAAAAAAAGAATACCAACTAAAAAAACCCCGTTATTCTCCTATCGCCCAGTGCCTGGGTCAACGAAGAACTAGCCGGCTGATCCCATGGCCCAGACCAGACATGACCGACCCATCCTTTGTGTCAGGGCGGGCTTCATCCACTATGTGCTCTTGCATACTGTGGGCCAGAGGGTCAGGATTTTGATTTGATTTTTATTTTAAATCAAGGACAGAGGAAGACACGCAGAACAGCATCCGTGACCTCACCCTCGCTGTGTAGGTGCGGATCCTCCCCCGAAAGGCCAACCACGGCCGCTATTCACGGCGGCTGGAGGTCGTAAGGTGGCCTCTGACGTCATGCTCTAGTCCTGCGTTGGCGAGACGGAGCTGAATTCGCCGCTTCTACTTCCGCCCCGCCGCCTCTTTCGCGGGCATAACTGCCCCGCAGATGCTACAGACTTACAGATAAAGAATATTCACAAAAATATTTAATTTTAAAAACAGTCTATTTGCATCATATTAACTTTTTTCTTAGTAAAGATTGAACCTAGATCGTCGCAGATTACTTTTGTAAACGCTAAGCTTTATTTTAAACTATTAAATTAAGCCATGTGGTATTAAATCTTTTACAAGTATCTTGGATAGCAAACGTTAGTAGCAACATTAAGTTCTTCGTTTTATTCTCCTACGAAGAATAAAATTATCGAAGTTTTAGTTGACGAATATAATGTTCAAAGGGATATAAATATTTCTTCAGTACAAGCAATTTATAATACACACGGGTTTCTAATTTAAATAAGTCGGTTGGCGTGCGCTAGGCGAGGCGATGCGCGGCCTGCCAATATCATTACTCTCTCGCTACACGGTACACAGAACATGGTGCCATGTAAAACAAATTGTACACACATTTAATATTTAAAAGGGGTCAAATGCGAGACAAACTCATTCTGTACAACAGTACTGACTATTCATTAATAAATGGGTGTTATAATTTATGCCATAAGAAATCTAAATATTTTTCTCTGAACAATTCAAAGCACGGGTGATGCACACTGAAAACTGCAAGCATTTTTTTGTTATCTTTTTTAGCCTCGACGCAAAAATACATTGCATTATTGTTTCTTATTGAAATTTATGAACTATTTCTTTTTGTAAAATATTATGTGGCAATACCGCGTGAATTGCCTTTTGCGGTGGAACAAAGTCTCATCCATCACAGCGGCATCGACGTCACGTGACTACATTGTCTATTATATCATGGGACGTATTGTGCTTCCTCTAATATCAGTTTTAAACATCGAAAACCATAGAGAATTCGTATTTACTATTTATCGCAACTCACCGACGAGGAATGTCAATATGAATGCTGTTTGGAATGCTGGTGGTCTTTTAAACACGGGCTTCAATATGCACATCAGATGTATTTTTAAGATTTTAGTAATAACTTATCCACTTTTTATAAAGATATAAGCACTCAAAAGATCGGTTTCAGAGTCAGTCAGCAATCAAGCACTAAACATCGCTTTATCGATGGGCTACGAGTATTCAGAAATGATTCGGGAGCGAAGATCAAGTCGATTTAATGGAAAATGTTTACACACATCTTCCCGAAAGCAAATTCCGTAGAGGTATAGAAAGAAAATGCACTAGCTGCGCGTCGCGGAGATGAATATGCTGCGGTGGATGTGTGGAGTGACGCGGAAGGACCGCGTTAGGAACTCCCGCAGTCGCGACAGTCTTCATGTCCGTGACATTGCGGATAAATTGCAAGAGTGTCGGCTCCGTTGGTACGGCCACGTTTTACGGCAACCGGATGCTTACGTGGGTAACAAATGTCTGGCCATGCCACCTCCGCCAGGCCCCGGCAGGAGGGGTAGACCCAAAAAGTGCTGGCTTGACGTCGTAAAGGGTGATATGCGTGCCAATGGGCTCACTACCATGGATGCTGAAGACCGTGCGAAGTGGAGAAGAAAAAGTCGGAAAGCGGACCCCGGGCGCCGAAGCGAGAGTTTGGGCTACAACTGGGAATTAACGCAGAGATGATGATGATAGAGAGAAAATGCACTAAGTGAATTCTTTACTAAGAGTAACCAACTAGTTGAAGGGATCTTTGAACTGAAACGAGTTTTGAATAATTTATTTATTTCTAGGGTACATTGTGGAAATGTTTTATGACATCTATGGCATCTACTTTGCCATAGTCTGCACGGAGCTTAATGTCAGCTTAGAAAAAATATATATGGGGCAAACAAAAGCACTATAAAAAGAAAAAAGAAATCAGCCGAAAAACCTCATTACTTCACAGATCGAAAAGGCTATTTAAGGCTTTAATAATCTTCTTCTTCTTCTTCCTCCTCCTGCCCGATAAGGGCTAATTCTTACCCTCCCTCATCATCATCATCTAAGCGTAGTATCCCCGTTGCAATCTAAACTTCCGTTTCAGTGCCCGGGGTACGCTTTCCGACTCTTTCTACTCCACTTCGCACGGTCTTCAGCATCCCTGGTAGTGAGCCCATTGGCACGCATATCACCCCTTACGACGTCAAGCCAGCACTTTTTGGGTCTACCTCTCCTACCGGGGCCCGGCGGAGGCGGCATGGCCAGACACTTGTTTCCCACGTAATTATCCGGTTGCCGTAAAACGTGGCCGTACCAACGGAGCCGACATACCAGTCGCAATGTCACGGACATGAAGACTGCCGTGAATGTGGGAGTTCCTAACGCGGTCCTTCCGCGTCACTCCACACATCCACCGCAGCATATTCATCTCCGTGACACGCAGTTCTTGCTTGTGTCGCTCTAACGCCGGCCACGCTTCACAGCCGTATAAAAGGACAGGCCTAATGATAGTCTTATAGACCTGTCCCATCAACTTTACCGGCATCTTACGGTCACAAATGACACCAGTTATCTCATGCCATTTGGTGCACGCGGCAGCAATGCGTCCCTTGAAGTCGCAATCGATGCCACCAGACGCATGAAATACAGATCCCAAGTATTTCTTTTGGTCCGTGCGCTCGACCGTGTCGCCGCCTATGTGTACGGGTGTGGGATCTGTGGAGTTACAGGCCAAGTACTCGGTCTTATCCTCCTAATCCTTCCCCTCCCTAATCCCACATTATATGGGGTCGGCACAACATGTTACACGCTGTAATAGTTGTGGCTTAGTTTTGACAAACGGCCGCGTTACGTTAAACCCTTTCTTGGGGAAAAATCTTTCATCCTTTTTATTTAAATTATTTTTCACGTTTCACATTGAAAGTAGGACACGAAATTTCTTGAGTTAACAACATCTGAGTGTCGGTTCGGATGTGTAGAGCACTTCAGTCGGGTAGCCAACTTTTACGAGGTCCGTGCACAATTCACATTCGACAACTACGTCACTAGGGCTTCTAAATAGAAAATTCGCAGTGCCGAGCGTCTTAGAATGTTCTTGGTCCTGCATTCCGTTGCACTTGAATGCAGATGCAAATTACCACTAGAATTTTGATTATTTTGAAGGATTATAATAATAATCATAATAATTTATTTCGAACAATATGATACATATATTGTTAGTGGGTTAGTAACAAAATTCTTGATAATAGGTTAGGATTATTGGTAATTTTAATTAAATTAATCACAATTTTTTTCACTGTCACACTTTCGTTGGATAAGGCAGTCAAACCATGCAGCAATAGTTTTCAGGAGGCTGTTGATGCTGCCCCGCAAGCGCTGCAGCATGGAGGCGCTTTTTTTTCCTTAGAATGGCACTATAGCCACCACATTTGCACATCACCGCTATGTATTTTGTTACAATTTCCATACTTCGGGTTGCCTGGAAGAGATCGCTTTAAGCGATAAGGCCGCCCTTTGTCATACAGCATTATATTTTTGTATACATATAGTTAGTTTTAAGTATCTGTATGCAATAAAGAGTTTTTCATTCATTCATTCATTCATAGCCGTTAATGCGAGCAAATATCCCTGTAGCGCTCCAGTACCGTGGCAGCCCCAACAACACCTTGAAAATATTATTGTAATATTGTAAAATGTAATAAACACTTAACAAGACGCTCACTCCCTTCGGTCAATGGATTAGATATGGATGATGTTTCTTGCAAACTTATAGTATGTATTTCAAGTACTTTCTCAAACTAAAATATGAATTTAAATTAATATTCTATCTGCAATACAAGGCAATACTGATAGACTTTATTTTCGGAGGGTATTTTTTATTTGTGGACCTCCCTGACGCAGATATTTGGACTATGAGACTCTTCCGTCCTACACGAAAAAAACATGCTCTTCTCCATCTCTTGACGCCTAAGCCAACGATGTGTTAAGCTTATTAATACCGAAGCCTAATCAGGAGCTGTCTCTTGTATCGGGACAAGGCTCTTCTAGGGTTTGCGCCAGGTGGTGAGGATTTTGACTCTCTAGTACCCTACCAAATCAGTGTGAAAATTTCAGGGGGTAAAAAATAGGTGGAGAGGTAGACTCCTAATTTTTTTAGATGAAGTTCAGCAGAGAGTCATACGGTTCACCCGTTGGCATTGCCAACGCGCTACCGATCTTGAAGATAATGTGTATTTATATTTTAATGTAAGAAACTGCAAATAAATTTCATCCGAATTAGATATATGTATTATTCATTTGCTATAAAAAATAATGATTCGTGGAAATGGCAATAAAATAAAGGGATTTTATGATGACGTAAAAATAAAAATAGTGTTGGCCCTAAAATATAGGATAATAAAATTACGTTCATAACAAACGAAGGAAACGGTAGCTTAAAAAATTATAGTTTAAAAAATCTAGCTATTCAGTTTTTAGAACAGTAACAATAATCATCAGTAATTTTATTCATATGTTAAGAATAATTATTTCCTTTTTAGCTTGATTAACTATAGAATATAATTTATTTGTTGTCAGTTCCCAATCGATAAATGTTTTTATCAATTTAAGACCATCTTCCGGTAGTGTTATTATTAATTTCACGCCATCTTCTAGCAGTGTTATTAATTAAACGCCAGATGGTATTTCGGCAAAAGGAAAAGAAATTTTTTGATCATTCAAAGTGGGTAAAAATCGAGTCCGAAATTTCCAGATATACAAGTCAAGTATAAAGCGTGTAAAAATAGTTTTTGCAACTTGATTGATTCTACTGATTATTCTTGTCCGCTATACACCGTGTTCATTCTTGCATAAAAAAAAATTCACATATACACATAAATACACAAACACTCCTATTTACTTTGGGATTATATGGCGCTGTGTGAGCTGAATCCATTTCTCCCCTTATACAACTCCCGGAGTAAGTTTGGAAAGGGACGTGGTACGGTCACGGCTCTGCTTGATGTTACAGATAACATTCTTTACGCCCAAAACGGCAATATATGTATTATGCTAATTTTGCTCGATTTTTCCAGTGCATTCGATTCCATAAATGTATAATTGCTCCTATCAAAACTAAATTTTATGGTTTCGATAATAAAGCTCTTAAATGGTTCACTAGCTATTTGAGTAATCGTCAGCAGTACGTATAATTAATCAAAGTGATGATTCTTGCTTATTTCCTAAGAAGGCAAAAATCAATAGATGAGTCCCTCAGGGTTCTATATTAGGTCCCTTATTATTTATACTGTACACCGCTGATATTATAGAGCAAATTAAGTACTCTAAGTTTCATATGTATGCTGATGATACAAACTTATATACCTAGTCAGGTCATAAATTCTGTCACATGTTTAATGTAAAATAATTGTAACAAGTTTATTAATTATGTAACCATTCATATACCAAAATCAACTTAACAAAACATAGATTCTTATGACATTAAAGTTTATTCAAAATGACCTCCGTGATTTTGAATACAAGCCTTCAATCTGCGCGGCCAGTTGTCTATCGCAGCACGAACGAGGTCCATGTCAATATCGGCGGCTGCCTTAATCAAGGATGTCTTGAGTGACTCCAAATTGGGATGAGGCTTTGAGCACGCCTTTTCCTCCAAGTGTTGCCATATCTTGTAATCTAACGGATTCAAATCTGGACTGGAGGAGGGCCAGTCTTCGTGCCGGATGAAGTCGATTTCACGCGCCGCCAGCCAGTCTTGTGTGCTCTTCGCTCTATGAGCTGGCGCCGAATCTTGTTGGAATACCCAGTGCCTGTTATTGAACATGGTATGAGAAACAGGTTCCACAAGGTTCGTCAGGACTGTATTTTGATACACAACAGCATTCGTTTTTACACCTTTCTCACAAAAATGTACCTCTGTTAAGCCCCAATAAGAAACTCCCAACCATACCATGAGCGACGATGGAAAATGACCTCGTTGGACACGCGGAATACGGTTGCTCGCTTCTTCACTACTGTGTGCGTACACCTTATCATTTTGTTTGTTGTAGCTCTCTTCTACGGTAAACATTTTTTCATCCGAAAAAAGAATTTCCCGATATTTTTTTCCCGCGTACCGCTTCAACAAAGCGCGGCATCTCTTCAGTCTCAGGTCCATTAGACGAGCATTCAAACGATGTCCTGTTTTTCTTCGATATGCCCGAAGCCCTAAGTCTTCATTTAACACCCTTTTCACCGTGGTTCTGCTTAACCCCATCTGAAGGGCCAACAGTTTCTGCTTACGTTTGGGATTTCTTTGAATTCGTGCCTTCACAGCTTTTATCACTGCTGGAGTCCTAACAGACCGAGGGCGACCACTTCTTGACCTGTCATCTACACTAGAGTCTTCATTGTATCGTTTGATGGTACGATAAACGAATCTTTTGGTTATATTCAAATTTTTCAGTATGTTAAAAATTTGAATTGGCGCGTAACTGTAACGATGCAACGCAATAACTGCAACACGGTCTTCTTTAAGCGTCCACTCCATATTTAAAAATGAGTAAAATTCTAAAAGTTATACATTTTTATTTTCATGAACAATTCGAAATTCGAATTCAATAAACTTTTTTGTGGCCAGCATTCTAAAAGAAAAGTTTTTACTGTGTGACAATACTTATGACCTGACTAGGTATAATTATATATAACATTTAAACCTTTAGAAATCAACTTTGCCATAATTTTTCAATTTCACGGATAGCTTCATTGCCAAGACAAAACTGTCTGCCGCTAAATCCAACAAAGACTAAATATTTAATTTTCTGTAGTAAAAATAAGCTAAATAATCTAAACCTTACGTTAAATGTATCAATAACGCATGAGAATACTGAAAGGGTTTACGAAGCGCGAAATTTAGGGCTATATATTGACAACGGTCTCTGATTTGAGAAACATGTGTCTAAGTCAGTCAGGACTTGTTTTTATAAACTAAAGATACTGTACAATATCCTGATATTGTACAGTATCTTAGCCTACCATATCTTGATCAGAATCTACGCATACAACTAGTAACCTTTAATATTATCACAGTTCAATTACTCAATCTTTGGTCCGCATCTTTTGACAAGGACGCAAGGATTGATCCAGAGGGTCCAAATGCCTATATTCCATATTGCTTTGATATACCGCCTAGATGTCATGTGACGCCATATTTGAACGGTTGCTAAATGCTGAAAATAAAGCACCGCCGTAAGCTTCACCTCGCTTGCTTACTATTTGGGGTGATTAAATTTAAGTCACCCAAGTACTTACTTATATGACCATCATTGTTCAGTATAGATCGAAACAATACGACATCGTACAGCCACTTTCCGAGGTGGTTTCAGGTACTCCGCAACTAGATGTTGGAGTAATATTTCGCCACCCATAAGGAACTTACATCTTTAGATAGCTTTAAATTTAAATTAAAGATGTTCCTGTATGAGCACCAGCGAAAGCAGATAGATCTAGCCGTTGATACGAATAAGTTTTAATTTGTGCCACAAACGTATGTTTATTATACATGTTATAAAAGTGACAGTTAATTAATGTGTTTTAGCATTGCATATGTTATTTATTCTATTTTCCATTTTATTTATATTTTTTTAACTCAAATTGTACTTATTTTATTTTTCTATTGCTTAATTATGATTTATTGTTTTGTAAGTTTAGAATAAGATAGCTCAGTTTTTTTTTACTATTCTAAAACTAATTTTTATTAACGTGACGTCACGGCACGGTTCTAACAGAAGACCAGCGTTGATTTTTTAACCAGTCATGCTGAGTTAGAAACTTTCTAGGGCTAATTTTAAGTTAAGTTTTTTTTGTTTATATTTAATTTGTTTTATTCGTAGCTCTAAACAAACGTATTTTTCTTTCTTTATTTTTTTCTAAATGAAGATGGTTTCTTATTTCATAAAAACTACACAACTAGGAAAGTTCATCTTTTATAGCTAGAGCTGAACAGACAAGCAAACAGTCCACCCGAGAGCAGACGGTAACCGTCCATAGGGATGTCTGCAACGCCAGAGACATCGTCAACGCGCTGCCGACCATAGAGAATATTTTTTGTGAGAAACAGCAGACAGGCTGAAGACCCACATAGTAAGCGATTAGCGTAACCGATAAATATTTGCGACGCTAGGGGTGCCGCGAACACGCTGTCCCATAGGGGTGCAGGAACCTTGGTCACTAATCCCGAAACACAACGCAAGGTTATTATGGTGGCATACTTATAGACCAAGGGTGGTTACCATCCAGACGGGCTTAGAGCCCTACCAGGTAGGTTGGCCGACCACGGCCGCAGAGGTTAGTATTCTTACTTCGCTCCTGCACGTAAACGTAATTATAACACCTTTAATGTACAATATATCTAGAAATCATACCTGAATTACTCGCTTGAAATCTAAACTTTTATTTTTTTTACATTAGTGTATCCCTGATAAGTACTCGAGGCCAAAGAAACCATAAGACGTCCTTTATAAACACTGGTAGGAAATTACGTCGTAATAAATATTGTGTAATGCGTCATTTACGGAAGGCGATAGGTGTAAAATGTCACTTTTGTTGGCCAAATGGCTGTTGGCCATGCCCATCGGACCCTTCAGGGGTTTTGTTGGTACCCAAGTACAAAAATATGAACGACAATGAAAAGATTTTTATATTTCTAAATGTAACAATAAATCATCATCAGCGTAAAATTCCGCTTCCGTATCCGGGGTCCGCATTCCGACTTTTTCTTCTCCATTATGCACGGTCTATTTCATCCCTGGAAGTGAGCCACTTTTTGGGTTTACCCTTCCTGCCGGGGACCCAGATATTTGTTCCCCGCGTAAGTAGCCTAATAAATGTACCAAAAAAAATCACACAGCTCTATCTAAGCCCAAAGTAAACAGCAGGCATATTTATAAATACTAGATAATTGATGTACTTTTTATTTAAATAAAAATATATTAAGTAAACATGCCATTACATCAAACAAATCGTCATAACGAGAACAATTAAATCTTATGTTACCTGAGTAACTTAGGCAGGCTGTTCTAATGAGGTTATCGAGTGTTTCTAGCCTAAAAATAGATATTATACTTTAAGGTTGTCGCTGTTTTTAGAGGTCACTGATTCGATTCTTACGGTGGCATTCATCGTTTAAACAATTTTTTCGCCTAATATTTATATCAACCCCCTTACCGAAGGCGAAGGAAAATGTTGAGATTAAACTCTATACCGTGATCACAAGTGGGTGTAAAACCCACTAATCCAGTTTCGACAAGCGTGGTGGGTATACTGTCCAATGTTCAGAAGGCAAGGCCAAACTCCAGTAGTGGGATATGAGCTGGTATATTATTAACAAAAAAATCATATGAATGAACCAAGAAGTGAACACGGTTTTTAAAATGTGCAAATGCTACATGCAATACTGAAAAGCTTATCTCAAGCTCCAAAATAGCTTTGGATGCCAGGATACAAAACTTTTAAAGAATATTATAAAATGAAAAGATACTATTGCAAAGAAAACGATGAAATTTTAATTACAAAACCACCGTTTATAAATCTTCACATTTAAGGGGTTTTTACATGCGTGATACGTGGCAAGGCGTTTAGGCGACCGCAAAAAGCCAGCCCTTCAAGGGCCGGTGGGTTTTTACAAGCTCTGTCGGCCATACTTCACGTCAACCATGTTTTTTCATCGAGGATATTAATGTCTACATTGTTGACTGAGCTTACATTTATAACGACACTAATTTATACGAATTGTAAATTCTTAATATTATAATTGGTGCTGATCATGGACCGAGAGTACATCGACCAACCGGTAAGTGGGATAGAGAGGGAACAGTGGACTGTATGGGAGAGGAGTGGTTAGTTAGATATACTTCTCATATCTCTATATCTTACAGTGGGCTAAGAAATTCACACTGACCTTGATTCCACCGTGTGTGTATTATTCTTGGAGGTATATTAAGTGTCATGACGTATGTCATCAGTTATTTTTACCAGGGCTGTAATTGTACGATGATCATGACGAAACCTTGATTGAAAAGGATTAAGAAGAGAATTGTGGTTTGAAAATGTTTAACTGTTGGTGAACCAGTCGTTCTATAAAAGAATTTTTGAAAAGAAGGGCAAAATAGAAATAGGACGGAACTGAGTAAAGGATTTTTGGAAGGGGGTAACCTGGGCCTCTGTCTGCCGAACTCTAACTAGTATAAAAAGAATCAGTTCACCCTACGGGTGAGAATGGGACTACTGACATCAATGATGGGCAGAATCATGTTGCGACTGATACCATCGCTGCCAACGGCATTTGAGGTGATGGATTTCACAGGATTCTTAACACCATTCTGAGTAAATTGACTAAGATTAAAAGGAGAATGATTCAGGGTTGACACCAACGAGAGATTTTTTAATGTATTAGGCTTTGTACTTACTTTAAAGTCAGAAGCGTTTGAGAAATGACGATTCATATCACCAATATTGAAATTTTTAGGGATGTCTTTTTCTTTGCCAACTTCCAATGAACTGAGAAACTTCCAGACTTTAGCCGGTTTGTTATTTTCAACCCCTGATTTCCCCCTTCAAGATTATATACAACCGCTGATTACTATCGCCTGTGGCCGGGGGCGTCGACAAAACCACTCCAGCTAAGTGATAGAGCTCCAATTATGACTGGCCCTGGTTAAACCCTGGTTTATCAATATGCCATCATAATAACCTTGTATTGTATTCCAGTATGTGTGACCAAGGTTCCAGTTCCCCTACGCAGGCAGTTTCGTGTTAGCGGTGTCCCTGGCATCACAAATATTCATAGGCGACTGTAATACTTACTATTAAGAAAGCCGTCAGCCTGTCTGATGTCTAACAGTAATAAAAGAAATGTTAAATATATGTATTTTACAGGGAGATTTAATTACAGGGAGTCTCGTGTCATACATAAGAGATATTGTAGTAATAGAATAGTAACAAACCTTGAGGTATCAATATTTCCATTTGTAAAAAAATATTATGATCAAAACAACATGAATTGAAAAGAATCTTGTAGAACCTTTAAGCTAATGGATTACGATCGACACAAAAGCCAAGAAAAGCAAAATAACATAAAAATATTTCTTACTTGTCAAGATTATTCGTAGAAGACCAATATTTATTTCATCAAAAATCAACCTTTATTTATATACTACCAAATGATTAAATTTGCCTGTTACGTAAGATTCCAGCAAACAGTTTTTTTTTAAATTACAATATATGACAATCTCATACTTAATGAATAATATTAAATAAACCTAGAAACTTAATAGTTATAAATATATTGTACGTTCACTTAACAATAAATAAATATATTGGAGCAATTTTCGCAACGCCATCTAGTCCCAAACTCAGTTGCATGGCACTTGTGTTATGGGTACTAAACAACTTAAATACTACTTATATGCTTTTCTTTCGTAAATAACTACATATTATACATAAACACAAACGCGAGACGTAAATGAACCCGTGACCTCAGTCATCAACGCCACGTCGTTAGAACTATATAACTATAGTTATATCGCATATACTATATTATTATCGCATTCGTTTCTGTTTCATAAGAAAGTCTTAGAAAATACCTATAGTTCAATCCTGTAGTTCTTTACTAAGGATAAAGTATGTCCGGAAAGGTCATTGATATAAATATAGAGCTGTAGTCACTAACCTAGGGCTCCGATGTTTCAGATGCATTAATTTATGAAACTATAGATTCTTTCATTACGGAAGGACAGCAGACAGGTTGATATCCCACTTAAAAGTAAGCAGCCACCGTCACATAAGAATGTTTGTGACACTAGGAGCTCCGTGAACACTAGTTCCATAGGGTAATAGGAACCTGGGCCGCAGAGGTTAGTATTCTTACTGTATCCCTGCACGCTGAAAAAACTTAAATAAACTAAGCGTGTCTCCAACACGTATAATTCTTTTCATATAAACCGTATCTAGAACCTTCGCAAGAAATATCTTATTTATTTCTCGCGTTTATAATGGCCCCTCGAAGGCGTCCCGCCCCATTCCATGCACGTACCGTCCCAAACGCCCTTTATATTTTTTATTGACCGCGACAGTTTAAGAAAATGCTCAATGTCGGATAACAACAAGCTTTTAATGTTTTCCACTCCAATATTACATGAATTATTTAGTAACTAGTTTCAGAATAGTCAAATTCCTAAAATAAATCGTTGTGGTTTTTATGTTATTCTAGTTATTTAAAACTTATATATATTATAACACTAGACGTTATTCTCCACGCAGGGGCGGAGTAACAGTACTAACCCCTGCGGCTGGGGTCGGCTTGTAGTAAAAGGCGACAAAACAACCCACCCTAGCTACGTGGTAGGGCCTCAATCCTGTCTGGATAGTAACCACCCTAAGTAATAATAATAATATTTTGTGACAATTCACACAGCGTCATCTAGTCCCAAACTAAGTAGCACTTGTATTATGGGCCCTAGACAACTGATATACTATTTATATACTTTTTTTTGTAAATAAATACATATTATACATAAACACCCAGACGCGAGACGGGAATCGAACCCGTGACCTCCGCAAGCGTACCGAAGTGCGTTATCCGTTACGCCACTGAGGTCGCGGTCGAGACCTAAGATCCTATACGCCTATGGGACAGCAGCGTGTTCGCGATACCCCTGGCTTCACAAACATCCATAGGCGACAGTAACTGCTGAATGGGCCGTCAGCCTATCTACTGTTCTTCAGCAATAAAAAAGCGTCACACTGTTGAGCTCAGGCCTGCTGCCACACTTCTCCAAGGTGGATTGGATATACACATACCGGTGATCTTGGCATGCAGATACCCTCATAATGTTTTTCCTTCACTGACGAATATTTTATTAATGCTGTAGAACAGCAGACAGGCTGACGGCCCGCTTAGAATTTAGCAGTTACCGTCACGTATGGGTGTTTGCAACGCCAGTGGCATCGCGAACACGCTACTGTTCCATAAGGCTACAGGAACTTGGGTCACTAATGCCGGAACACAACACAAGGTTATTATGGCGGCATACTTAAGACCAAATGTAGTCGCCATCCAGATGGGCTTGGGGCCCTATCAGTAGCTAGGGTGGATTGTTTTGTCGCCTTTTACGACAGACCGACCCCGGCCACAGAGGTCAATATTCTTTCTCCTCCTCTGCACGGATAAAAATTATATAATCCATACTAATATTATAAATGCGAAAGTAACTCTGTCTGTCTGTCTGTCTGTCTGTTCCTCTTTCACGCCTAAACGGCTGAACGGATTTTGATGAAATTTGGTATGGTGATAGATGATAACCTAGAAATGGTCATAGGCTATAAATAATCACGCCATCGTTCTTAGGGGGTAGGCAGTAGGCAGATAACTAAATTGAGTTAGTGATTTTTTGTGCTTATCCGGTATCTATGAGAATCGGCCAACATCTATTTTTCATCCCCCTAAATGTTAGGGGTAGTCCATCCCTAAATTTTATTTTTTATTTTTTGACATTTTATTATTTTTATGGCAGAACAACGTTTGCCGGGTCAGCTAGTATATGTTATATAATCGTTCCCAAACTTAGATTTTAAGTTAATTTCCTGCAATGAGTGAATAGTAGGCTGAAATTGTGTTTTATCAGTAAGTTACTAATGGATAACATAATAAATCAACATTTACAAGTAGTTAAAACTCTAAAACACAATTATTTGCTTTTCAACACCACAATGCTTTGGACGCATAGCTTTTAAATTTCTAAAATTTTCCATAAACGACCGAAATCTGTTTAATTTTATTGTATTGGATTCTGTTGAAATTGCTTTATAATCGCCTTAATTGCAAATTGCAATTGCAGAGCTTATTGAATCATACTAATGGACTAAGCGTATGTAAATCCAATTGTATTGGCATAATATTATTGGTGAATGACATTATTGTTCGTTACGTGGTATGCATGGTATCATTAGCAAGTATCAACTCTAAAACTGATCTAGAAATCACGGATCTCACGAATCTCACATATTATAAAAATTACCACAATCCCATGGAAAAGACAAAACATCATGGGTAAAGCCGGTGCGTATCCCGTGAACCTGCATTAGATAAGCGTAATATTTGTACGTACGTCACAATGGAAGACCCAAGCCTAGCTGTTGACATTATGGACTGTTATTTTACTTACAATATTTCAATTTCGGATTAAAATCCGCATATTGTAATAATACAAGTATTATACCAAATATATATTTTTTATCGTCTACAATCTTCCAGGTTACACAAGTCAGAATTCTAATATTACCTTCCAGATGTAACTTAAATTTAATATCTCTAGAGAACTTACTTGAAACTATATCGAAATGTTTTCTAGGGAAGCGAAAACTACGAATGTCAGTTCTCTAAGGCCCCACTCGTTTCTGCAAATTGGGCCCGCCGGGAGGCGCTTATAGATCATCATTTGCCGCCGACCAACTGGGATTTCTACGAAATACTCACAAAATGCCGCCATTTTTAATAGCGCTTTAGGTAGAGTACGCAGTGGCTTAGTGGTGTCCTACTGGAGTCGAGTCGCATATAAAATACTCAATTTTGGTTTAAGGCAATGTCCTTTTAGACCTTATTTATAGGAATCAGGTGAAGATTCCAGTAAATAAGCATCTATTATAGTGAAGTGAAGAAGTGAGTTACTAAAAGAAAAGCCAGGATTAGTTAATAAATTCGTTGTCATTATGCCTTGTAAATTTACACAATGCCATCTTGTTCACAAGGGAAGAGCAGAGTTTTTATTACAACATAACGCCCAGACTCGGGATGGGAATCGAAACCGTCAAATCCAGAAGTGTTCCGATGTACAAAAGTTTTTGTGCCACAGTCGTCAAACATGTCGAAGTTGTTCTGACACGGAAGTTGTTAATAATATTTAAATTGTGTCTTTATAAAATTTGTATAATAATTAAGAGTATAAAATCTTATCAAGAGGCTCACAAGTGAACTCTTTACCAGTTAAATTTTACAACTTCGCCAGTAAAATTTTACAAAACCTTCTAATATAGAACGTGGTAAATCTTGAATCATACGTTATTTTTAAATAACGTTTGCTTGATCTCCACCTCATCCAAATTTGGAATCCGGGTCTACTAAATATGGTCGCATAGTAAAAATTGGGCGCAATTTAAAGTGTTGCCTCTCAGTGCCTTCCTTTCCTCGACCAGGAGACATAACAGATCTAGAATATATGTGGTTAAGATTTGGTGGTGCAAAATGCACTGACGCATTAATTACCACATAGGGCTACGACAGGTTTAGCTAACTATTAGCTGCTATTAAATGTGCATACGGCGATACGTGTTGAGTACCCGTTAAAACATATTCCAGCCTCCTCCAGGGCAGGACCCCTCCGTTGATAGTCGAAATCGGAGAAGTGATGCGAGCCAAATCAGCCACCTTGAACTGCGCTCGTCCACAGTAGGCAGGTCCAACCCCGAAACGAGAAACCAAATTTAAAGTATAGAAAAGGCATCACCGATCGGTGAAGCCATCTATTGCAATGAAGTTCTAATGAGTTAAATATCGGATGCAGCATATTTCGTGCAGCGTATATCAACTCATTTGCGAAGAAAGTTTAGAAGTTGCTCATAAATTGCACAAAATTTTACTACTGGAATTAAGAGACGCCACAACGGCAAAAATACGATTTAATCCAGTTGATGTTTTAATCTATATATGAATAATAATAAAAGATTAATACGAACGTTATAAGAAAAATAACGCAACATTATGGTAGACTTAAAAAACACAGCTAGTTTCAATTATAAGTACTGTCGGTGTCAATGAATTTGAACACCACTCAGAATCGTATGGCCAGTGTCATCGTATGGGCAATGGGCACACATGGTATATAATTCTTTCACATTGCTTTCTCCCTCTTCCTTTCTCTCTTGGTGGTAAAATTTTTACAAATCTCTGGCCACACTGCTTCCGGCCCTGGCAGTAGGGTAGACACATAAAGTGCTGGTTTGATGTAATGAGAAGTGGTTTGATATGGAACCGATTAACAGAGATAACAAAGATCGTGCAGAGTAGAGAAGAAAATGTCGAAAATAAGCGGATCCTGGGCACCGAAGCGGAAGATTGGAGCTAACGAATTTGAACGCTAATATGATGATCTTTTCTACAATGTATATTCTAAGCGCACGAATTAAATTAATAAAAACAGCTTTATTGAGAACCCTGAACATAACACGAGGAAGCCTGTACATCGAAATCAGGGCCACTCGTGCCCACCAATCGAATTGTCTTGGACAAGGGTAGTGGTTATACTGTCCAATCGCTCTAGAGGGAGACCTGAGCCCAGCTATGGGGTATGGCTATGAGGGTAATGAGTTGATATTATAAAAGATGCAAGACTTCGTAACATAATTTATGTTTTACACGTCGTTTGAAAATCTGAGTTTGCAATATCATATATCTTAATCATGTTCCAAAAGTTTTTAAACAGTCCTAAAGAAAACATAATAATAGGTAAAGAACTTTCTCAATATAAGCAAAAACGGAGGAAGTAAACAAAAAATTAAATATCCTCGGCAATAATTTGTAAAGCCCAGAGGCAATCGTAAATGCGAATCGATACTGTTTACACGTGCCACTGGCGGGAGCGCGGTCGACAGCCTAATGAGAACCGCAGCGCGCTCCGATTTGCGGATGTTTACATCTCTATCGATACGCCGCTTGCTTGTATGTATGTCTTAAGACTTTATAACCAGGCTATAAATATTTAACTTTTAAGAAACTAATAATCGATAAATATTTAATTTATAATCATCTGCTAATGAAGCATGCTAAAAGTAATTACACAAGCAATCAGTTTCATCATTGTCATTCAAATGCGTAATTATCTAATTATAATTATCTCTTGGAGCCCTGCTCCATTGTTATGGTCTGTTTAGTAGTCACAGGTAGTCAAATACGGGATAGACTTCAATATGTTGTGTTACGTATTTGGCACAATCAATTTACAGCGAATATTTCCTAGTATCGAGTTAATCGTATCTAAGCACATTTGCCACCCCTATTCTACGACAACCGAAGTGCGTTAGCCGCTACGCCACAGATATTGTCGACAGTTGATGGATCATCATCATCATCTTAGCGTTGAATTCCAGTTGTAACCCAAACTCTCGCTTCGGCGCCACTTTTTCTTCTCCACTTCACACGATCTTCGCCATCCCTGGTGGTCAGTTCATTGGTCATTGATCTACTCCTCCTGACGGGCCTAACGGAGGCTGCATGGCCAGATATTTTATTTCCACGTAAGTAACTGGTTACCGTAATATATGGCTATACCAGCGAAGACGACACTCCTGCAATTTATTCGCAATGTCACGGACATGAAGGCTGCCGCGAATGCGAGTTCCTAACACGGTTCTTTCGCGTTACTCCACACATCCACCGCAGCATATTTATCTCCGTGACTCGCAGTGCCTGCTTGTGTCGCTCCAGCACCGGCCACGCTTCACATCCGTACAAAAGGGCAGGCCTAATGATGGTCTTATAGACCTGTCCCTTCAATTTAACCGGCATTTTGGGGTCACAATGACACCAGTCACCTCAGGCCACTTGGCCCACGCGAGAGCAATGTGTGCATGCCTGACATTTGTGACGTTAAAGTCGTAATCGATCTCACCAGACGCATGAAATACAGATCCCAGGTATTTCACCTGATCCGTGCGCTCGACCGTATCGCTGCCTATGCGCACGGGAGTGGGATCTGTGGAGTCACAGGCCAAGTACTTGGTCTTCGCCACATTGAGCTTCAGATCACCGTTCTCAAGCGATTCCTTCCACGCCTTCACACGTCGCACTAACCTACCCTTATTGGCATCTGCCAACGAACAGCCATGCTGCTCATGTACATCTCTGATGCTATTTGACAGGACGTCTAATATAAGGCTAAACAGAGAAACAGACTAAGGACGGATCCATGGTGCACCCCGACGGTTATGGCAAAAGTTTTGTGTCGCCAACAGCGGTGAGAACTACGGAATTGGAGTCACGGTACATGTTTCGGATAATATCATACAGTCGAAAGCCTTCTGCATGTTCAAAAACAGGATTTTCGATCCTTGCATGAAGGGTAAGTAGTTTTTTTTTTTTTTTTTTTTTTTTTTATTGCGTAGGACAGCAGACAGGCTGACAGCCCGCTTAGAATTTAGCAGTTACCGTCGCCTATAGGTGTTTGCAACGCCAGTGGCATCGCGAACACGCTGCTGTCCCATAAGGGTACAGGAACTTGGGTCACTAATGCCGGAACACAACACAAGGTTATTATGGCGGCATACTTAAGACCAAAGGTGGTCGCCATCCAGACGGGCTTGAGGCCCTACCACGTAGCTAGGGTGGGTTGTTTTGTCGCCTTTTACGACAGGCCGACCCCGGCCACAGAGGTTAGTATTCTTTCTCCGCCCCTGCACGGATAAAAGTTGAGATCTCGCCTTCTGATTTTGTTATCTACCCTCACTCTTGGTGAGGTGAATGGTAAAACCGAGCGTGGGACTAGAATAGTATCACGTGAGCCTCTAAAGGTGCGGGACGGTCTGCGCTCGACCTCCCTGAAGACCCCCTCTGCGCCGTACGCTATCGGCTTCAGTTACTCCTTACTAACTCTCATTGGTCATGCCATAATGTTGTGTGTACAGTGTCTAGTTTGTGACATTTAGCTGGTGCCTTTCAACAGTTCCTCCGAAGTGGACCTGGACCGAACTGTTGGAATCAAGGTCAGTGCGAATTTCTTTGCCCACTGCAAGGTATCGCATATCTCTAACCACCGCTCCTCTCCCCTCCTGTCTCATACAGTTCACTGCCCTTTAAAACCCTATTGTACAGTGCACTCTCGGTCTGTGACCGGCCTCGTACGCAAACAATGCGCATAGGCGTATTCTTTGTCCTGTATTTCTCAGTGACGGTCCTTAAGACAAAAACAAAAGCCATGGTCCCGCAACCAGGGCGAAACCCATATTGACATTCCGAGAACTGTCTCGGAGTTGCACTGGCACTCCTACCAAATCCGACAGCGATAACTCTCTCGAAGAGCTTCAGGATGGGGACATGGCCTTTATACCTCAGTAATTATGTTTTTTGGAAATTAACAATTGATTTTCTTAGTCTAACCTCAAAGCTAACACTCACTGACTTCGTGTTACTTAACAACGCCATCTGCTGGAATAGCTTTAGTGTTGTTGTGTCATTAAAGCAATTTAAAAAAATAGTATTATTATTCGCCGATAGATGTCAGGAAGAGTCACCTTTTTGTTTTTTTTCTTCCAACAAAAAAAAAGCGAATAAAATGACATTTTCTAGAAATTATTCCTAGCTAGATCGATTTATCGGTGTTTTTTGGAAATTAACAATTGATTTTCTTAGTCTAACCTCAAAGCAAACACTCATTGACTTCGTGTTAATTAACAACGCCATCTGCTGGAATAGCTCAGTGTTGTTGTATCGTTAAAGCAAATTAAAAAAAATAGTATTATTATTCGCCGATAGATGTCAGGAAGAGTCACCTTTTTGTTATTTTTCTTCCAATAAAAAAAAGCGAATAAAATGACATTTTCTAGAAATGATTCCTAGCTAGATCGAGTTATCGGTGTTTTTTTGGAAATTAACAATTGATTTTCTTAGTCTAACCTCAAAGCAAACACTCATTGACTTCGTGTTACTTAACAACGCCATTTGCTGGAATAGCTTTAGTGTTGTTGTGTCGTTAAAGCAATTTAAAAAAAATAGTATTATTATTAGCCGATAGATGTCAGGAAGAGTCACCTTTTTGTTATTTTTCTTCCAATAAAAAAAGCAAATAAAATGACATTTTCTAGAAATGATTCCTAGCTAGATCGATTTATCGCCCCCGAAACCCCCCGTACACTAAATTTCATTAAAATTGTTGGAGCCGATTCCGAGATTCCAATTATATATGTATATACATACCTAGTCAGGTCATAAATTCTGTCACATGTTTAATGTAAAATAATTGTAACAAGTTTATTAATTATGTAACCATTCATATACCAAAATGAACTTAACAAAACATAGATTCTTATGACATTAAAGTTTATTCAAAATGACCTCCGTGATTTTGAATACAAGCCTTCAATCTGCGCGGCCAGTTGTCTATCGCAGCACGAACGAGGTCCATGTCAATATCGGCGGCTGCCTTAATCAAGGATGTCTTGAGTGACTCCAAATTGGGATGAGGCTTTGAGCACGCCTTTTCCTCCAAGTGTTGCCATATCTTGTAATCTAACGGATTCAAATCTGGACTGGAGGAGGGCCAGTCTTCGTGCCGGATGAAGTCGATTTCACGCGCCGCCAGCCAGTCTTGTGTGCTCTTCGCTCTATGAGCTGGCGCCGAATCTTGTTGGAATACCCAGTGCCTGTTATTGAACATGGTATGAGAAACAGGTTCCACAAGGTTCGTCAGGACTGTATTTTGATACACAACAGCATTCGTTTTTACACCTTTCTCACAAAAATGTACCTTTTTTTTTTTTTTTTTGGTCTCGGGGAAAAACCTCTCTTGACGGGTTCCCCCGGCCCGGGGGGACCGAGGGATATGTGGGACTCCGGGATTTTTCCGACTACCCACTAAAAAACCCCGCTGTTCTCCTATCGCCTACGCCCGGGCCCACGGATATATGGCCTGCCGATCTCGTGGCCCGGGCCGGCGCCGGCCCGCCCTTTGTCTTGAGGCGGGCCCCTTCTAAAGTGTTGGCGCCAGGGGGTCAGGGTTTCGTCCCCCCGGCGCTCTCCTAACAACTCTAGGAGTTGAGGGGGGCCGCGGAACAGCACGCAGCCCTCACCCTCGCGGTAATAGTGCGGGCGGCGGGTCCTCCCCCGAGGGGCCGCCCGCGGCCGCTTTTTACGGCGGCCGGAGGTCGTTACTGGCCCTCCGGCGCCGCCGGCGTGGCCTGCGTTGGCGGGAGGGGAGTGTGGTGGTTGACTCCCGCTCCCGCTCCGCCGCCTCCTTTGCGGACATGACTGCCTCGCAGAAGGAGGCGACGGCCGTCCATCCAGGATCGCCCCCGACCATGGACAGAACCAGGGCCGGGAGCGACAGGTCCACGCCGATTTGGGCGACGAGGGCGCGGCGCTCCTCGCGCCACGCAGGGCACACGGCGACAGTGTGGTTCACCGTGTCCTCCTCGTCGCCCGCGCCACAGTGGTGGCACCCTGACGTCATCTCCCGCCCTATGCGACACAGGTACCTCCCGAAGCAACCATGCCCCGAGAGGACCTGCGTCAGGCGGAAGGTCAGGGCGCCGTGGCGCCTTTCCAACCATTCAGCCAGGACGGGCCTCACCGCTTCGATGGTGGCGAGGCCCGCGCTGGGGTGCGCGAGGCGCTCCTTCCACTCCACCATGAGCACCACGTCGCGCAGCTCCGCCCGCTTTGCCTCAACTTCGCGAGGCGCGGGGCGAGAGCCACGCTCGGCCGCGTCCCGGCGCCACTGGTACAACAGCGCCAGGACCCGGGCCTCGAGGTCCCATGGTGGGGATCCGGCCAGCAGGGAGGCCGCTTCGAAGGACACCGTGCGGTATCCCCTTATCGCCCTGACGGCCAGGACGCGCTGCGGCCTGCGAAGCAGCGCCGTCGTTTTGGCCGTCAGGCGATCCGCCCAGATCGGGGCCCCGTAAAGGGCCATCGACCGCACGGTTCCCTCAAAGAGCCTGCGGCACACTGCGCCCGGCCCGCCGATATTCGGCAGCAGACGGGAGAGTCCCGCCGCCGCCCGAACTAGCCTCGGCGCCAGGCGCTCGAAGTGTGCCGCGAAGTCCCATCGCCCGTCGAGCACCAGTCCAAGATAATTCATGGACGGCCCGACGGCGATGTGGACGCCTCCTACCGTTATGCTCAGGCCCGGTGGCGGCCTCTGACGGGGCCCGTAAAATATTACGGCCTCCGTCTTGTTCAAGGCCACCTCCAGGCCTAGTCGCCGGATTCTTGCCACTGTGTGCGCCACCCCAGCCGTGCCCAGAAGGCACGCCTGGCGGGGGTTCCTCCCGCGCGCTGTGACGAGCGTGTCGTCGGCGTAACAGATGACGCCGACGCCGGGGAGGAGTGCCCCCCTCAGGACCCAGTCGTATGCGATGTTCCACAGCAGGGGGCCCAGGACCGACCCCTGTGGAACACCGCACACGACGTCTCGCCGACTTTGCCCACCCTGGACCGGATAGACGACGGCACGATCACTCAAATATGCCCCAACTATGCGACGGAGGTAGGGAGGCACCCGATGGTACTTGAGCGCCTCCCGCACGCAGCTCCACGGCAGGGTGTTGAAGGCATTGGCGATGTCAAGTGACACCGCCAATAGCACCCTACCTCGAGCAACTGCGTCCCCCGCCTGGCTCCTCAGACGCGTGATTGCGTCAATAGTGGAGCGCCCCTGGCGGAATCCAAACTGTTCGTCTGCCAGGTTCGGCCCCTCTGTCTCTAGGTGCCGGACGAGGCGGTCTGCGAGGATCCTTTCGAAGATCTTCCCCACCTCGTCCAGCAGCACGATGGGCCGATAGGCAGACGGTGAGTCCGCCGGGCGCCCCTCCTTCGCGATAAGGACCAGCCTCCCCGTCTTCCATCTGCTGGGAAACCGGCCCGATCGCAGACACGCGTCGAAGAGCCTCAATAGTCGGGGCTCCAGGACGTCGTGGGACAGAACCCACGCACGCCCCGGTATGCCGTCGAGGCCGGGGGCCGTGTTCTTGGCCTTCAGCCGCAACATCGCTGCCCCCAGCTCTGCCCGGTCCACGTCGGGTACGGGGTCGTCGTCCGCGCTAGGGTCCCTCTCATCCCAATGAGGCGGGACCATGGCAGGAGGCGAGTGCTCAGCCCTCGTGGGGAACAGAGCGCCGACAAAACCATCCACCTGGCGCGGGGGGAGACTCTCGGTCAGCGGGGGCGCCCACGGGCGGAGCTTGCCCCGCACCGTTTTGTAGGGTCGCCCCCAAGGATCTTGATCTAAGCTGGCCAAGAGCTCCTCCCACGCCGCCGCCTTTGCCTCGCGTATAGCGAGATGGAGGTCGTTTCTGGCGCTCCGGTACTCCCCGTAGAGCTGAGCCTCCGCGGCCGCTCTGTCCGCATCGCGGCGACTCCGTCTTCGGAGCCTTGTGTACCGGCGGTGGGCGTAGTTGCACGCCCTGCGGAGCCGCTCGAGCTCCGCATTCCACCAGTACACCTGGCGCGGGGGTCGGTGTGGCCCCCGCCTCGGCATCGCCGCGTCGCAGACGTCGGTCATAAGCGACCGCAGGTTCTCCGCCTCCTCGTCGACGTCATCGGGAGGTACGTCGCCCGGCCTCGACCACGTAGCGACGGTCAAGGCCTCGCGGAAAACCTCCCGATTCATCTTTCCAAGTGTCCAGCGCGGACAGTCACCCAACAGGGTCACCTGGGTTGGAGGCTCTCGCTGACGGGCGGAGACGCTGAACCGGATGTAGCGATGATCCGACAGCGTCTCAACGCCCGTGAGCACCCTCCAGCCTCGCACACGGCGGGCCAGGAGGGCCGACGCGAACGACACGTCGACGATTGACCCCCCCAACTGCCTCACGCACGTGTGCTCGCGACCCTGGTTGAGGATTTCCAGACCCCTCTCCACGGCCCAGTCCTCTACCAGCTCACCCCGCGCGTCGGTTCGCGGGGAACCCCAGGCCTGAGATTTGGCGTTGAGGTCCCCGAGGACGAGCACGGGGCGCGGGAGGAACCGCTGGACCGCGTTGCCCAACTCTTCCATGTACCCTTCAAAGTCGGCGAGACTCCTGTTCGGGGAGAAGTAGCCGCCCACGACCACTATCTCCCCGAATCTGGCCGCGACGTAGCCCCTGCCCCTCACCACTTCCGTGGGGAGCGGGGTACCCGCGGCGGTCCTGGCGTGTATAGCCACCATGCCGTCCAGATCCCCAACCCAATCGCCTCGGGTGGGGACGTAGTATGGCTCGGCGGCAACGGCGATACCGATGTTCCACTGCGCCAAGCTCTGAATCATTAGATTTTGAGCGTTGGCGCAGTGGTTCAGATTCGCTTGGAGGAGATGGATATCCATTATTTGGTTGAGATATCCATCTCCTCAGCCGCTGGGGCCTGCGCCTGCGGGGGGGCGATCTCCCCCGTGGCAGCTTCGGCCCTGCGTTTTGCTCTTCTAGCCTTCTCCCTGCGCTTTTTCGCCTGGCGTTTCGCTACGAAGCGGCTGGTCTTCTTTACTTCTTTTTCCTCTGTCGCCGGATTTGCCGGTCGGCCGGTGCGGCGGCAGGTGCATAGCGGCGGGCCTCCCCCAACCCTATGGTTGGCCGGTCTGCTGGCCGCCGCGCAGACCACGCAATGGGGCGTGGCTTTGCAGGTGGCGGCCGAGTGCCCTGGCTGACCGCAGCGGTAGCAGGCGTCGCTGCGGCTCGTTGGGCACTTGCAATTCACCGCAAGGTGACCCGGCGCCAAACACCTGAAGCACCTCGGCTCCCTCTTATCCAGCACCTCGACGAGTGCCGAGGCCCAGCCGACCAGAATGTGGCCCAACCTCTTCAGATCGTTGGCGGCCACCACCGGCACAAGCACGTTCGTCGTGCCCGTCCCGTCGCGCCCCATGCGGATACCCCCGGTCGTCACTTTCTCCGCGGGGCAGCCGATGGCGCGAGCGATGGCAGCCGCCACATCGTTCGCCGTTGTGCAATCGTCGAGGCCCGAGATGCGCACCTTGACGCACTTCTCGGGCCTCGCTATTTTGACGTCCTCCTCCTTGAAGACGTCTTTCAGCCGCGCGGCGAGGGCATCGGCTTTCGCCCCCTGGTCAGCGCCAGAGAGCAGCATCATGCGTGCCCCCGTCCGCGCAGTTTTCATCTTGATGCCGCCCTGGATATCAAGGGCGGCGATGTCCACCTTGGTCTTGGCCTCCGCCAAGAGACCCCCGTAGGTGACCCCCCTCTCCGCCGCTTCAGGGCGGATGGTTAGGGTGATAGCGGCGGATTTCGGGGCCCTGAGTTTGCGGGGACCCCTCTTCCTCCTCTTCTTAGTAGCCGGCGGCGGCTGCTTGGGCCTAGGTGGTATGGCCGATGCTGCCGCCTGCCTGGCTGCGGGTGGTTGAGGGACGGTCGTCGCCTTCTTCTTCGTATTCTTTTTGGCCACAACCGTCCATCCTTCCTCCAGAGGAGGTGGCGGAAGCACTACCCCTCGTGTGTTGGCTGTTGGTTGCGCATTTTTCGTGGGCGCAGCCACTGTCGCTCCTCGGCCCTGCGCTCTGCCCCCTTTTTTCGAGGCGGGAAGCGGCGGGTAATCTGCCACCGATATTTCAGTCCGGGTGACCGCCGCTGCCCGCCGCACCTCGTGGGCCAGTGGTGGCCGGTAGCGAGGCGCGGGCAGCAGGCGGTCCTTCAGCCCCTCCAGCTTGGCGTCGATCATGGTCCCTACCTGAACCATGACGCCGCGCATGAAGAGCTGGTACTCTTCCGGCTCAACATGCGCTGCTGGGGGGGGCTGGCTGGTCTCCGTCCTTGTTGAGGTCGGGGCGGGGCGGCTGGGCGTACTAACCTGTGCCGTGAGGCGAGCCACCTCCTGCCGGAGATCGGCCAATTCGCCCTGCATCCGGCGATTGGCGGCTGCCAGCCGTCCCACCTCTTCCGATTCTGTGCGGGAGCTGAGTTCTGAAATTACCTCCCGCACCGTCTTCACAGACTGTTTAAGGGCCTTTTGACAGGTCCCTTTAAGGCCCTTGGAGACCCCGGCCACCTCTGTGATTGCTGCCAGGGCCCCATCCAGAGCGTTTTGGAGGTCAACCGACGTTTGTGCGGTGACCTCAATCTGTTGTTCTCTATTGTCTTTCTCTCTGCCCTTCTGGGCTCGAGAGGATGTCGATGCCTCTAGGGAGAGCTTGGAGTGGACCCGGCGCGCCACCTCCTCCTTGCGGACTTGGTGGCGGAGCTCCTCCTCGTATTTCGCGAGCTCCTTCGCCTCAGCCCGGGCCACTTGGAGTTCCCTCCGAGCCCTCCCTATCCCAACGTACTGCCCAGTCGACGCTGGGCGACCTCGTCCACGCTTTGACGGACCGCCGCTTGTGGCGGCCGAAACTGCCGAAGTATCTTCCTCGGACGTTGATGCTCCAGGGTCGTTTCCCCCCCCGGAGCGATCCCGGGACCTCCTAAATCCCCTCTTGCGCTTGCCCAGGACGGAACCGGGACCAGCACAAGAGGGAGTGTTCGCTCGGGAGCTCGTGCCGCTCGGAATTGTCCGAAAAGACATCCCCGAGCGGACCGAACCGTCCGAGTCCTCTCCCTCGTTCCTCAAAACTCCGCCTTTCGCAGGCAACCGCTCCAATATCACCAAAGGTGATTGTTCTCGGGAAATGTGGGCCCCCCCAGAATACGTTGGGCCCATGCCTGCGCCCGGAGGCGCAGGGGAGGATTCTCCACCCTGTCGGGTGGTACCTCCCTGGGGTAGTGTTTTCGCATTTACCGACTTCATGTTCATTATTTTGTGGTGTGGCGCTTGGGACCGGGTTTACCCCCCGGCCATGCAGCCCATCGGCGCGCCACAGGACCTTGAGCTTCGGGAGGGCTGTTATAGGTCCCCCAGCTCCAGCCCCCAAAGCTGGGGGATTCCGGACGGGACGGGACTGGCATCTCCGCCGCGTGGCAGTCAGGCGTGGGTACGACTACCAGACGACACTCTAGAAAAACCAGGGAGTCGCCTCACGTCGTAGCCGGCCCAGCAAGACTGACGGACAGCGGAGATACCGTTCCCGCCCCAGGAACACCCTCTGTGCAGGCGCAGTCGAAATGGGCATGGTTTCGACTACCAAATCAGGGCCCGGGACAGAACCTGGGTCCCCAACCAGTACTCGCAACCATCCCACCGGGGACCGTGCCACGAACAGAGAGCGAATTTGGGAAAGGATGTGGGAGGTAGACGGGAAGAAAGGTAGGACTCTGTCACCTCGGACGGAAGGGGAGTGAGGCAACGGATGCTCGGGTACCTCGGGTACGCACACCCGTGCACTCCTCGGACAGAGGAGCGCCCCTGAGGGGACAAAAATGTACCTCTGTTAAGCCCCAATAAGAAACTCCCAACCATACCATGAGCGAGGATGGAAAATGACCTCGTTGGACACGCGGAATACGGTTGCTCGCTTCTTCACTACTGTGTGCGTACACCTTATCATTTTGTTTGTTGTAGCTCTGTTCTACGGTAAACATTTTTTCATCCGAAAAAAGAATTTCCCGATATTTTTTTCCCGCGTACCGCTTCAACAAAGCGCGGCATCTCTTCAGTCTCAGGTCCATTAGACGAGCATTCAAACGATGTCCTGTTTTTCTTCGATATGCCTGAAGCCCTAAGTCTTCATTTAACACCCTTTTCACCGTGGTTCTGCTTAACCCCATCTGAAGGGCCAACAGTTTCTGCTTACGTTTGGGATTTCTTTGAATTCGTGCCTTCACAGCTTTTATCACTGCTGGAGTCCTAACAGACCGAGGGCGACCACTTCTTGACCTGTCATCTACACTAGAGTCTTCATTGTATCGTTTGATGGTACGATAAACGAATCTTTTGGTAATATTCAAATTTTTCAGTATGTTAAAAATTTGAATTGGCGCGTAACCGCAACGATGCAACGCAATAACTGCAACACGGTCTTCTTTAAGCGTCCACTCCATATTTAAAAATGAGTAAAATTCTAAAAGTTATACATTTTTATTTTCATGAACAATTCGAAATTCTAATTCAATAAACTTTTTTGTGGCCAGCATTCTAAAAGAAAAGTTTTTACTGTGTGACAATACTTATGACCTGACTAGGTATATATATATATATATATATATATATATATATATATATATATATATATATATATATATATATATATATATATATATATATATATATATATATATATATATATATATATATATATATATATATATATATATATATAATTCCAAAACCAAGTATTATAAATAAAATAATAATTAATTGGAAGTTTAAACAACCGGCCTCTATAGACGAACAAGATCTTTATTATATTTAATTATATACTGTCAATTAATAGAATACATTTCAATTTAATCTCATTGACTGTACAAGGCACACCTAATGAACTGTTGCAGCGTGCATCTCATCATAGATCAAAGGGCATACGTAAGACTTCAATTACTCGGAGATAATTAAATAGGTGACACTCTAAGGGTATAAATGGGGACGTGACATCACCCAAACTAATTAACATTTAACTACAACATATATATTATGCATCAGCTAAAACTTTATTATGTAGCAACGGGCTAAAATCATCGGAATCAAAACCTCTAGTACTTCCATCTCCAACTACTATGATGCGTGTTATTTTTCTATTGCTGAAATCGGCAGAAACGCAATCGGCCCACGCGATAGTAAGTGGTCACCGTCACCTTTAGACGTTTGAGCAACACCAGAGCGTTGCACACACGTTACCGGTCTCAAAGACGGAAACATAAAACAAGGTCATTATGGCGACAAGTCTTAAAATCAAGGGTGGTTGCCATCCAGTTAGGCTAAGAGCCCTACCACCTAGCTAAGGTTGTTTTGTCCTCTATTACAACAGGTGGCTTCTGGCCACAGAAATCACAAAATCTCTAAAATTATACACCCGAATAACTTGAAATTTAGCATGATTACGCATTTTGCGATGTAGACGCTTACTAAGAACAACGTATCAGTTAGTAACTATATGTTATTATATTATCAGAGATGGTTCAAAAGTAACATAGTATTTTTATCCCTGCAGAGGCGGAGAAAGAATACTGACATTTGCGGCCGGGGTCAGCCTGCTGTAAAAGACGACTAAACAACCCACCTAGCTACGTGGTAGCCCTACCCTTATGGGACAGCAGCGTGTTTGCAATGCCACTGGCGTTGCAAACAACCATAGGTGACAATAACTCCTAAATTCTAAGCCGGACGTCAGTCTATCTTCTGTCTTACAGCAATAAAAAAAATAGTATTGTAACAGTAAAAATTGAAACAGAAATTCAACAGACAATTCATGCCACCATAATAAACGATAATGAAGCCATTGGATTCGACCAAAGCGCCAACCAGCATTGGCTATTAAATCTACTGAAGTTCTGTCGATAATAAGCATCTAGAACTCAAAGTGGAGTACCTTCTTGTAAACGCTGCATAATAATATTTATGTCACATGACGTTGCAATTTCCTCAATCACGAGACATTAACCTATGATACAGTAGTCTGTCAATATTCCAGATAGAAAAAAATAAAAAGAATTTATATAAACACGGTTAGTACGTAGGTGTTTGTGGATACAAATCAATGGATTAAACTTTGCAAAAACTGGTACTGTCTGGCCATATATTGGAACAAGCGGTGTTCTGTGCAGCGGCAGGTTGTCCGGACCATTGCAGTTCACATTTTGTTTTGCACGCTACACTTGTTACTTGTTGAAATAGAGGAATTGTAAAAATCCTTTATTCACATAATTTGGGGAAATATGTATAGTACAAGTTTGTAATGCACCCTACTATGTTGTACTGCAGTACATGCTTCAGTATTCGAAGCTCGATCAAATGTAAAAAAATTGATATAGCACTAACTCCCAAGATAATTTCTTAGTCTCAATTAAAACATATAGCAAAATATTTACAGTCTGACTGAAATGAGCCCATATTTGGCGTGTCTTTATACATTACCTAGTACCACATATGTTATAGTTTGTACTACTAGTACGATGTTGTTTTAACTCGCTACACTGTAAAAAGTCACTTGTTTTGCATCGCTTTCAAACTCCAGGTCTTCAAAGACTGCGTTCGGCTTTTATAGTCCAATTCTCTTTCTGGAAGTATCTTTGAACAAAAAAGGGGGGATATGCGTATGGGATTTAAATAGGAAATCCAACTCACCATTAAGCCCCAAAAGGAAAATTCCCTCAGGGGATTTTTTCTTTATTGTCTCTAAAGTATCATTATCAAACTTAAGAAATGTAAAAATAAAAATATTTAAATGCCAAATACCTAACTTTTAGCAATAACAGAAAACTGTATTAATATATTTTTTTATATTTCTTTAAATTTTCTCGGTTTTTTTTTTAATTGATCAATAATGAAAACTAATTTTCAAATGGTTAATTATAAATATTGATTTAATATTCTTAATTAAGACATCAACAAATAAGACTTCAAACTAAACACATCAAAAAAGTCTAAGCAACATGCATGATATTACAAATTTACCATTTATACTAATTAATTTCTAAGTCTTTTTGTTATTGATTACATACTGGCTGGTTGTAAAAAAAATTTCGATAATGTTTTGTTTTTTTTTTTCATAAAATTAAATGAAAGGGAAATTGAATTTAAGTGCGTTTTTATTGCTACGTTTAGTCTTGATGTTATAATTTTACCAACCATTTAAATAAAGTTAGTGACAAAATTGAATTGTTAGATATTCTTTACGTCATTTAGCGACGTCATTTGACGGCAAATGAAATGCAAAGAGCTGTAGGGATGTTGTAAGCGGGAAGTAATCAATATCAGGTATCTCAGCATTTTGGCATTCATAGACGTGTTATTTGTCGTCTTTGGCAGCGCTACAATAATACAAGAGAACCCGCTGAACAGTATCCAGGCCGTAAACGGAGTACAACTACTCGGCGAGACCGGTACATACAACTGACTGCAAGACGCCAGCCGATGTTAACCGCTCGAGAGATAAGTTTGAGGCTACAAAATTCAAGTGGTGTTGATGTAAGTCCCCAAACTGTGCAAAATCGACTGCATGTGTACAGCCTACGAGCTCGACGCCGAATTAGGTGCCCACCGATACGTCACGGGAATCGTGCTCGTCGAAATGAATGGTGTAGAGAACGCAGAACATGGACCCAGGAACAATGGGATAAAATTATGTTTTCCGATGAGTCGCGATTCGGGTTTAGGCCTGATACAAGAAGGGTGCGAGTGTACCGTCGCCGCGGAAATACTGAAAGGCTCAGGTGCATTCAGGAAGTTCATCCATCCACCATCCTAAAATTTATATTAATACATGTTGATTAGACTTTTTTGATGTGTATATTTTCTCCATGCAGGGCCGGAGAAATAATACTAACCTCTACGTCCGGGGTCGGCCGGGGTCGGCCTGTCGTAAAAGGCGCCAAAACAACCCACCCTAGCTACGTGGTAGGGCCTCAAGCCCGTCTGGATGGCGACCACTTTTGGTCTTAAGTATGCCGCCATAATAACCTTGTGTTGTGTTCCGGCAATAGTGACCCAAATTCTTGTACCCTTATGGGACAGCAGCGTGTTCGCGATGCCACTGGCATTGCAAACACCCATAGGCGATGGTAACTGCTAAATTCTAAGCGGGCCGTCAGCTTATCTGCTGTCCTACAACAATAAAAAAAATTCATCATATCACGCCATTCGTCCGCCGTGGAAAATCATACATATTAATACTTTAAGCGCGTTGAGCACCTTTTGGATGAACAAAAATCATGGAACTCGCGTCATCGTCACCGAACGCTTTCCATGAGCTATTTTTCCTCCAGTAATACCAACCTTGTTATTAAAGGCTTAAAAGGTTTATTCTATAATGTATTTTTTAAATGATTGCATTGCATTATTATACGTATCTATTCGAATTGCGATTTTATAACAACGAAATACAGTTGAGTTTATGAAGTGAAAACTTCTTTAGGCGCGTTGAGCACTTTTTGGGTGAACCATTTTTGGTTTGTAAAGAAGTGTTAATTATCACTTTAAACTTTAATCCTTGATCATAAATACTTCTATAAAAACCAAAAATAATTCGAAACTCTAATAGCTCGACGATACAATTCACAAGTTACTTAGTTTTCACTTCTATCGGCAGTCCCCAAAGACTGCCCCGCATGTTTTTTTTCTAGGTATTATGTTTGTTGCAATCGCTATAAACACACTTAATAAAAACTTTTGTAATCGATTGTGTAAGACGAACGGCAATTTATTTAGAAGTATATATGTTTATCAAGGCGTGGTCAAATATCTTATGTGAATATTTGTTGAGTATAGTAAAAATCTGAATTCATGTTCGGTTTTTACATTGGTCCACTGCTAGAATGTTACCTCCCCCAAGACTTGCTTCTTCAATCTTTAACTCGTCGTGTCCAGCTTTATTGTTCGTCCGACTTCGACTAAGTTTGCCAGAAGTGGTTTCTAGAGAGACCGCGTTTACTTTGGTATATTCTACGACACATATATTGTATACTTGTTCCTCTGATTGATTAACATTATTATTAGTAGTAACATTATTATATAACATTATTCATTATTGTAAGTGATAACCAAAATTTTTGTTAAAATTTTCTGTTTGACTCGAGTGAGTCATGAATCATAGCTATAATATATCTCATTATGTAATATTATGAATGTAAAAGTAACTCTGTCTGTCTGTTACGTTGTCACGCCTAAACCCCTTATCCAATTGTTATGAATTTCATTATAGAAACCAATTGGACCTTGAGAAAGGGGGTGAAAAGGGGAGAACGTAATGAAGTTCTGCTTTTTTTTAATTTATATGGTCGAACAACGTTTGCCGACTTGCATTTTTTTAGAACCGGATAAGTTTGTAATTTTTTTTAATAAAAATTCTATTCCATAAAAAATATATAATTTTTCATATCATTATTATGTTTCATCAAATACTTAGAGGTAAATCACGGTATCCTATCCATACTACTTCAGCCAGCTTTACTGGCATAAACTGGCAACCTTCCCCATTTGAATTACATAAAAAATTACATGTCCAATTTTCACCTTAACGTTATCGTAACTGATGGTTGTGAGCATCCCATCCATCAATGAGACATATCACATACCCACAGGCGAGGCTTATTTATTGTTCGCGGCAAAATCTACTACACATAAAAAGGTAATGAATATTACTTACTTTTTTATGTAAACAAAAATCGTGTATGTACTCGAAATAAGAATACATTTATACCACTACTGGGCTGAGATGTTAAATAACAGCAAATGTTAGCTTGTCCAAGTCGGGTTACTTATGCACACCGGTGGTCTTAGTATACAGGTGGCCTCGTGATGTTTTTTGAAGTGAAAACATCTTTAGCGGCGTTGTGCACTTTTTTTGAAATGGATAAAAAATGTTAAACTCGCGTCAGGTCACATGTCCTGATCGTAAGAATTCCTAAGACGTAAGACGGAGTTTTGCGGAGTAATACCAAGCTTATTAATAACTAGCAGCCCGTCCCAGCTTCGCACGGGTATTTAACAAAAAATTAAAAATTAAACCCTTCTATTTTTTTTCGGTCTCGGGAAAAAACCTCTCTTGACGGGTTATCCCGGCCCGGGGGGACCGAGGGATATAAGGGACTCCGGAAAAGATGTTTGACCCACTAAAAAACCCCGCTGTTCTCCTATCGTCTACGCCCGGGCCCACGGATATATGGCCTGCCGATCTCGTGGCCCGGGCCGGCGCCGGCCCACGCTTTGTCTTAAAGCGGGTCCCTTCTAAAGTGCTGGCGCCAGGGGGTCAGGGTTTCGTCCCCCCGGCGCTCTCTTGTAACAACTCTAGGAGTTGAGGGGGGCTGTGGAACAGCACGGGGCCTTCTCCCTCGCGGCAATAGTGCGGGCGGCGGATCCTCCCCCGAGGGGCCGCCCGCGGCCGTTTTCTACGTCGGCCGGAGATCGTTGCCCGCCCTCCGGCGTCGACGACGCGGCCTACGTTGGCGGGAGGGGAGTGCGGTGGCGGACTCCCGCTCCCGTTCCGCCGCCTCCCTTGCAGACACTACTGCCTCGCAAAAGGAGGCGACGGCCGTCCATCCAGGATCGGCCCCGACCATGGACAGAACCAGGGCCGGGAGTGACAGGTCCGCGGCCAATTCCGGACGGGACTCGCATCCCCGTCGCGTGCTAGTCAGGCGTGGGTACGACTACCAGACGACACTCCAGAAAAAGCAGAGTCGCCTGACGTCGTAGCCGGCCCAGCAAGACCAACCGACAGCGAGGATGCAATTCCTGCCCCGGGAACACTCTGTACAGGCGCAGTCGAAATAGGCATGGTTTCGACTACCAAATCAGGTCCCAGGGTAGAACCCGGGACCCCAATCAGTATTCGCAATCATCCCACCGGGGACCACGCCACGAACAGAGAGCTAAGTTGGAAAGGATGTAAGAGGTAGACGGAAAGAAAGGTAGGACTCTGTCGCCTCGAACGGAGAGGGGAGTGAAGCGACGGATGCTCGGGCACCTCGGGTACGCACACCCGTGCACTCATCGGACAGAGGAGCGCCCCTGAGGGCAAACCCGTCTATTTGCGTCAGGTTACTAATAAAAAAATAAAATTATAAAGAAAGTTTGAATATTATTATTTCTATGAGCTTTTATTTTAATGATTTTTTTTTGTTATTATTACTTTTTATTTATTTTCGTTATTTTTTAATAAGTATTCTAATTTTTGTAAAAACCCCAGTGACGCACGCCTACATTACATAAGGTGCTGCCTAGCTAGCCGAACAGGGTGAGCGGCTACCACGCAACATTTTTCTAATACTTACATTTTTAAACTCGTGATATCTTTCGAATGGAATATCCGAATTGAATAATTCAAAAAGTTATACAAAGGTATTGAAACAGTTTTGAATATAATGTAATTTATTTTGATAAGGATTAATACCAAGATCCAAATAAAGAGCCTTTTCTAGGGGCGGCATTTCAATTAAATTTTTAAAATAAAAAAACACTTATTGTGGCATAACTATAATAGTTAGACATATGCTGTCGCGACACTTTTTGTAAATAATGATGTGTTCTGCAAAGTTGTAGTACATTATTTTATTCTATCATCAATAGTTTTCGCAACGCACACGATTTAAATAATATTTTAGGTAATTTTTTTACACTTTGGGTTACATTATTGGAGTTTTAGTAAGGATCCCTAATTTTTTTGAAAATATAATATAGCCTATGTCACCCGGGGATAGTGTAGCTTCCCAACAATGAAAGAATTTTTTAAATCGGGTCAGTAGTTTCGGAGCCTATTCAAAGCAAACAAACAAACAAACAAACAAACAAACAAACAAACAAACAAACAAACAAACAAACAATCAAATCTTTCCTCTTTATAATAGTAGTATAGATGACTTAAGGTTTATTTTATAATGTAACTTTTAAATAATTGCATTATATTACATATACATATCTATTCGAATTGCGACTTTATTACAATGAAATACAGATGAGTTTTTGAAGTGAAAACTTCTTTAGGCGCGTTGAGCACTTTTTGGGTGAACAATTTTTGGTTTGTAAAGAAGTATTAATGACCAATTTAAACTTTAATGTTTGATCATAAACAAAATTTTATAAACCGAAAATAATGATCTAATAGCTCGACAATACAATTCACAAGTTATTTAGTTTTTAGTTTTCACTTCTATCGCCAGTCCCCAAAAACTGTCCCGCATGTTTTTTTTTTTCACTGCCAGTGCGTAGCAATTATGCTATAATAAGCACATTTGATGATACAAACTACTATGCGCATGTTGCCATGCTTCCCATGAATCCACCCCGTGACGTTTAGTTTCCTCTCAAATGTGATACCATTTGTCTACCTATACATCGTACATCGATGTACAATATGTACATCGTAAAGTTATGAAGTTAAAGTATAAGTAACCTTTAAAGAAAATCTTATATAAAAGTATAGAAAATCATGCAATGAAGGGATTTTAGTTCTTAGATTTATGTTTAAATCTAATTCAGCAAGGTTCTCAACAGATTTACCTATCATCCCATTAATAATAATCAATCCATCAATTTACTCAATATACGTTAGTATCATTAGATAAGCATAAGGTCTCTTTTTATGACTGCGTGTAACTAGTATTTTATTTTAAATAATTAACGAGTATAAAATGTTTTATTTGATAAAGATATTTTATATCCTAAAAATCAATTTGAAAAGTGGCAACCTTACAGCTTGATAATAAAACCATCTAAAACGATATATTTTGTTAATACCCGTCTATCTTCACGCATATGCAATGAAAAAGGCGCTGAGGTGTGGGGGGTATAGGTCGTTAATTGAAACACGTATTGTCTGTACGACGACTTTAATTATACTGACTAAATCGACTTACACACTACACCACCGGGGTACAAGAAAAAAAAATGTAACCTAAACATTTTTTTTTTTTTTTTTTTTATAGTTATTATAATAAAATTGGTATTATATTAGTATGTACATAGTGACTTAATACTAGAATTCAATTAATGCTAAGCATATTAAACATTATTTTTAAACAACTTAGTTCTATTTTTATGCACAATTTCTATCTTATTGTTTTTCATAATTTTTACATTAGGTTCTAAATCTTCAATTACAGTATATGGGCCAATATATAATTTATCTAATTTTGTTGCAGGTTCATTTTTTAACAATATTAAATCATTTTTCTTATATAATACCTGTTTTTTATTTTTATCATAAGTACATTTTCTTATTTGTTTATTTTGTAACAAATTATTTCTAGCATCTTTGTGTGCAACTTGCAAACGATACCTTAATTCTAAACTATAATTATCTGGATTATACAAAGGTTCAATGTTTTTACTTATTCTACTCGGGATTTCACAAGGTTTCCCAAAAACTAACTCATATGGAGCGTATTTTGTAGAAGAATGTACAGTGTTATTAAAAGTAAAACACCAGAATGGAAGCCAGTGGCTCCAAGTTTCAGAAAATTGGTCACATTGTATTCTCAGATATGCACCTAAATGTTTGTGTGCATTCTCAAGAGATCCTATTGATTCATGGTGGTATGAAGTTGAATTTAATTTTTCAATTCCCAAAAGAGTACAGACTTCTGTCATTGTAGATGACATGAACTCTGTTCCTTTATCTGTAGCTATCTGTTTCGGTATTCCGAACCTTAAAATAAAATTGTTAACAAATGCTTTAGCTACGGTTACAGCTTCCTTATTTTGAAGTGGATACGCCTCTACGAATTTAGTTAATTCGCATTGTAATGTAAGTATATAACTATTATTATCTATATCTTTGTCCAGTGGACCAACTAAATCTAAGAAAACTTTTTCAAAAGCATACGAAGCTGTGGTTGTTATTACCATAGGCTCCTTAGTATTTCTTGAATACTTTGAAAATTGACATTTATCGCATTTACTTACAAATTCTCTAACATCTTTCTCCATTTCTGGCCAGTAATACTTTCTTTTTATGTTATTAATCATTCTGCGCACACCAGCATGACCACTTGTGGGCAGTAAATGATAGTCATTAATAATAAATCTTTTATCATTGTCGTCATTAATTCTTTCAACACCTCGCAAAATACAAATGCGTGGACCGGTCCACATTTCGTCATTTTTAATTTCGTCTACTAAATCTTTAATAAATAACGCGTTATTATTTCCTTTTATTATACATACTTTATCAACGTTTATGTTTTTACAAAACTGACTTAATTTCTTCACAAAAACGGCTCGCGTGTATTGCGCTTTGAAATTAAGGTTAATGTATAACGTTTTCTTACTTTGAGAAAATGCAAAACACTCGGTTTCTACATTTATATTATTTTGTTTCTTAAGTTTATTTATCTCCTTTCCTTCTATTAAAACCATCTCTACAGCGTCACTCGGTATCCGTAACAATTCCACAACTTTCGGGTGATCAGTCCGATTGTCCGTGTCATTGCTATTGATATGAGTTTCTGTATTATCTTCCACGTTGCTTATTTTTTTCTTTTGTGCTCTAGTCATTACTGTTAATAATATTGAGTTCATACACTTTAATTCGTCCGAGTTTGTTGGTAACCTAGATAATGCGTCAGCTACGCAATTATCTTTTCCTTTAATATAAGTGATATTAAAATCGTATTGTTCTAATGTTAATCTATGTTTTAGTAATCTACTTGACGGATCTTTCATTCCAAACAAATATATTAACGGTTTATGGTCAGTCATAATTGTAAATTTTTTACCTAAAAGATATGGCCTAAAATACTTTACTCCCCACACGATTGCAACTAATTCTTTTTCAATTGTTTGATAATTTCGTTCGGCTTTGTTTAAAGGTCGACTTGCATAAGCAATCGGTCGCATATCTTTATTGCAAAGTACTGCTCCAACGGCAATACCTGAAGCGTCAGTTTGCAAAATGAACTCATTTTTGTTCGAAAAATCTGGGTACTGTAAAACGGGTGGTGATATCAACTTTTTTTTTAAAATTTGAAATGAATTTTCACACTCGTTGGACCAAACAAAAGGTACATTTTTACGACACAAGTTATTTAATGGGATAGTTATCTCAGCAAAATTTTGAATAAACTTTCTATAGTAGTTACAAAATGCAACAAAGCGTTTTACTTCATCTGTATTTTTAGGCTTAGGGTAATTCTCAACTATTTTAATTTTGTTTTTATCAGGCAAGATTCCTTTTGCTGATACTGTATGACCTAAATATAATAATTCTTGTTTTAAAAAATTACATTTATTGGGATTTAATTTTAAATTTACTTTTCTAAGTCTTTCAAAAACATCAGTTAAATTTTTATTGTGACTTTCTAAATTACGTCCAAAAATTACAAGGTCATCAAGGTAGATAAAACATTTCTCATAGTTTAATCCTGACATAGCTATAGTCATAGCTCTTGAAAAAGAACTAGGGCTGGTTTTAAGACCCATTGGCATTCTTTTCATCTGGTACTGTCCCGTATTAGTTGTAAATGCCGTAAGTTTCCTAGACTCTGGATTCAAGGTTACTTGGTAATATGACTGGCTAAGGTCTAAATGACTAAAATAAACTGCACCGGAAAGAGATTCTAAAATATCCGTTATATTAGGCAATGGGAATTTATCGTCTTGAATAATTTCATTTAATTTACGGTAATCAATAACTAATCTCCACTTTTTATTAACATCGTCGGACTTTTTTGGTACAAGTAAAATAGGACTTGACCATTCACTTTGAGTTTCTTCTATAATATCGTCTTTTAGCATTTGCTTAATTTGTTTATCTATTTCTGGTTTTTGACTATTTGGTAGTCTATACGGTTTCGTATAAATAGGATTCGTATTTGGTTTTAAATAAATGTTATGTTCGTATATATTGGTAGTAGTAAGTTTATCTCCTGGGAGATAAAATATATCGCTATACTTGGAACAAATAGCTTCTATAGTCGTCCGTTCCGTAGGGTGTAAATGGTCTATATTCAAGGTTGATAACAAAGTACTAGCTCGTTCTGCATTCGACTTACATGCAGTAAATTGACAGATTTGGTATTCATTTAACGAATGTACTTCTGGCTGAAAAGTTGGTATCGTAACTAACTCCTCACCGGTATTCAATATTTTAATCGGTATAACATTGTTAACAGGTTTAACTATTAAGGCTGCTAAATACAAATTTTCATTTAACTGTTTTGGTAAAACAACAATATCATGGTTCAATTTATTATTCTGTAATTGTATATAATGGATTGATTCACTTCTAGCAGGTACAGTCAGACAGCTATAAGAAATAGTTGGTGTCGTATAAAGTGGTATGGTACACTCGTGCACATTACGTAATTTTAATATATTATTTTCTAAGTCAATATGTGAATCATAATTTGATAAAAAGTCTAGCCCAAGTATTCCATCTGATTTACAGGGTAATTTATCAAACAAATAAAATTTATGATTAAAGCAAGTTCCATTTTGATCATATAAAGATAGATAAACAAAACCTTCAGATTGAGTTTTTCCCCCAATACCATTTATTTCGATGTTGTCTCTAAATAGTGGAATTTGTTCCGTTAATACTTTCTTGGTAACTGCTGAAATTGATGCTCCGGTATCTACTAGCCATGAACATTTGTTATTATTTACATTAAAATGAGCATATCTAACATTTTCATTACAAGTCATAAAATTAAAATATTTAACCCCGAAAAAACCGATTTTCATTTTCCAATTTTTCTTTTTGTTTTTCCGTATTGTCACATAATTGAACAGGGAACATCTTATGTTGTGAACTTCTACCACGATTTCCTCTACCACGATAAGATCTTGTCAAAGAATAATTATAATTATTTCCCCTGTTATTACTTGTTCCACGGTAATATCCACCACGGGAATTATTATTGAAATGTTGTTGTTTAAAATTATTATATTTATTAACTGTGTCATAATTAGCATATCCAAATGGTTTTAGGGAATTAAAACCATTCTTATAATAATTATTTCGACCTCCTGTGTTATTATATCTGTTATTTGACCTACCTCTCATGTTGAAAATATTGCTGGATGAAGAAGGTTGAGCCAACTCTTCGTCTTCAGCTGCTCGCACCGCATCTTTGAGGTCCAAATAGTTACGTGCTGAAATAATGGTACTTAATCGCCTATTTCTTAACCCATCAGAAAATCTTTTAATTGCAAGTTTTTCATTTATAGGTCTTAGTATTTCACATGCTTTTTCGTTACCGTCAGCTTGTGCGATAGTCAGGCCTACGAATAATTCTGATAATTTATTTCCATATTCACTGATAGACATATTATTTTGACTCAAGTTATTTATTTGAGAAAGAATAGAATTTGCAGATTTTTTTGTAAGCAAATAAGATTTCATGTCTTTTACGAGACTTTCTATATCATTATATTCACCTTTTAATTTTAACTTAGCAGATTTAGTAAGCCTAGTTTTTAATACGAAAGATATTAGTAACTTTATCTCATCTTTATTTTTTAAACAATCACTATACAATTCTACAGTGTCAATAATTTTTTCTGTTGTTTCCTCAGAACCATCCATTATAGGAATTAATGATGTTGCCGTTCTTATCTCAAAGTTTTCCATTTTGCAAAAATTATTATATTTTAAGCTAGATTCAGTACTATAAGTAAGAATTTTTGAGTAAGCTAATTCAATTTTTTCTCCTAATACTTCAAGTATAAGTTCATCTAATTCTAAAGAAATTTTATGCTCGGGAATAATACTTATAATATTTTCATAAGAAGAATATAGCTTTTTAGCCTTTAATATTTTTTCGTCTACAATAATTTTATATTGTTTTCTTTTAGAGCCCAATTTCCTTAAATATATTTGTATGTCAGTTAACTCACATAAAATTTGTTCTACATTTTCTTCCATAGATTTTTTAATGACGTTAAAATATACTCACTAATTATTAACTAAATTTAAAGTTCAATAGAAAATCAGTAACGGCACCTTGTTCTGGAATAAGTAGCGCACAAAACACAAACATAGCACTCTTAGTTTTATAGCTCACAGAAAAAGAATTAAAAAAATAATAAAAGCACTACACATCCTCAACTCCTTCTCCTTCGCCGTAGATCCTTTTGGACAGCCGCATACGCATTCTTCTGACAAACTCAGCATTAATTCTCTTATCTATCCATTTCTTCTGTCTGTCCAGTACTTTTTTAATAAGTACAACCAAAATGAAAAGTATGATTAATCCCAAGGCCGACAGCAGTAGGATGTTGTTTCTTTGGATATGAGTTTCTATAATAGTATTCTCTCCAATAATCACCTCCTTTATTTCTTGTTTATTGTTTCCGTTGCCCATTGTAATTTTTATAATATATAATTTTTCTGTCTTCAAACGACGTTGTCAGTTCAGTGGTTGGCGTCATTATATCATGTTTTTTAATTTTTATAATTCAAAAGTCTTAACTTCGTGCACTGAGGCACACAGGAATTCGCTGATCTCGCTTATTTATCCGTCGCGCCGTCGCGTCGCCCGGCACCTGGGCGAAACCCGATACCTAGGCGATAGCGCAAGGCAGGGTCGCCATGAGGTGTGGGGGGTATAGGTCGTTAATTGAAACACGTATTGTCTGTACGACGACTTTAATTATACTGACTAAATCGACTTACACACTACAGCGCGCTCTGACAAGATGCTAGCCGCCAGCGGCCTGGGTTGACCAACTATCGCGTGGGTGAGAAAAAAATTATGCTAGGCAATTGATATACTTTTCCTTTTTTACTTATTAAACACTAGCTGTGCCCGCGACTCCGTCCGCGTGGAATAGTGATTTTGGGCAACATTTTTTGGATAAATTTATGGATTATTTTGGATTACAAACCCTATAAACCCTTAAATATAATTAAATGTAATATGCAAATAGTCAGCGTTATCGAATGCAACTGTTACGCCATACGCCTCCCGAATACGTGCGTTCGAACCTACAAAGTCTAGCTTAGGCTAAACCCTATTTCATATGATTGAAATCTGAGGTCAACTTAAATTGGAATATAAAATTTTCGAAACTTATCATTTTTAACATAAACTTTTATTTCTAAAATAAAAATAGCCTTAGTTACTCCTTGTTACATCGGCTGTCTGTTAGTGAAAATCCCGTCAAAATCGGTGCAGCCATTTCAGAGATTAGTCGGAACAAACAGACATACAAAAATTGTAAACAAATATTGTTTTACGTCCGAATGCACTTAGTAAAAAGCGGTTCTTTTAATATTACAAACAGACACTCCAATTTTATTTATTTGTATAGATAAACACCCAGATTCATAAAGCAAATCGAAACCGCGACGCTCTCGTTCAAACCGACTTTAGAAAGCCTTTGCGACAAAGTCGTTAAAAGTAATTCTTCGTCTTTTACGAATCCCTGGATGAAGGTGAGGCAGCCCTATTATTCTATAGCTGAGTCTGTAATTAGACTGAAGAGGCCCGTGAAAGATGGGCCAGCAGCTATAGAGGCCGCGGTCAACTCACCTCATGCAGTCCCGACACTCAATGTGCAAAGGAACACCAACGTGTTACAAGTGGATATACATGCGACGTGCGTTCACTTTCCAAGAGTCTAGTGTCTAGAATTTTTACATGGAAAAGGCATGTAAGGATAAAATGACCCATGTTTTCATTCATTCATCAGGTTCATCAAAAAATATGTGTCTTGCAATACCAGCCAACTATATCCAATTCTGCAACAAGTCATTTACTGTCAGCGCCGTTCGTCTATGGAATGACTTGCCCACGAATGTAAGTAAGGCTGCCGTCTCTGCAGGTGTTCAATATAGTTGTGAGAGATCACTATCTATCTATAGCTTTCTAGGATATATGTGTATGTGTTTTAATATCTTTCTACTACATTTGAGTATGTATGTGTTTATATATGTGCATTTACGTTTATTAATTAATCATGTGTATTGCATAACTACTTCATTTCCAAGACGATATACTTATCCATCCAAAGGTTACCTGGTAGAGATTGCTTTTAGCAATAAGGCCACCTTTTGTTTTCTTTTGCACTTATGTGTATACTTATTTTCTTTTATTAGTGCCAAAGTTTATTCTTTCATTCATTTACCGAACCGCTACAAGTAATTATTTTTAAGAAGACAGCGGAACAAAATACCTTCAACTTGGGTACCGATAAAATTTCCATACCCAATAAATAACTCCATAGATAAAATGTTCACGTAGTTTTATCGTTTATTCTTAAAGAAATTTAGTTGCTCACTATCTCGAAACAAAATCAAATTAAGTCCCTTAAATCTTTGTTCAAATGTTAGTATTTTCACCGTCGCCCGCATAACGTTGGATTTGTGACAGATCATTATCGAATACCTATCTCGTTTTACGAGTTCATTTGTTTTCGCATTTCAGAAAGAAACAATCATAACCTACCTCTTATTTAGGGAGTTGTAAATACTTTTGATAGTTCACAGAAAGCGAAGGGAGGAAAAGATACTGAATGATGGTCGATCACCACCCCTGGACATACCAGGCACGTCTACTTAATATATTTTCATGTGTCTCTTGGTTTAAGAAAGTGTCACGAAAAGGCAAAGGCCCGCCCTTTTTGCTTTGAGACCTTTGTGCGACTAAGAAGTTTAACCATGAGACAATACCTTGAGCGCCAAAATGCAAACTTTTGATACAATCTAGAAGAAACATGTTGTAGTGCTTGGCCCTAATTGTCTTGAGAAGTACACTAGTCTTATCGTAAATTGAAACCAAATGGAAAATGGAGGGTAAACGTGCCTGCGGACGGTCTCCAACCAGATGGTGCGATCAAATAAAGGCCTTGGTCTCATCCAAATTATGTTCGGTCATCAGAGACGCAACGGATAGGCACCGATGCAGGCAGATTATTAAAACAAGATGCACCACAGCACCGATGTCCACGTCCACCGATGACCACGATCCTCAGCCATGAGGGAACGATGCAGAGAGAGAAAATAAATAACAATATTTTACAACAGTATTGGATTTTACATTACAGCGAACAATCCCAAATCATCGTAACCTTTATCAATCCCCTGGACTACGGGAACGGTTCTCCTATCGCTGTATATGTACAACAAATACCAGCTTGACTAATGCCGTGGTCCTGGCCTGTCCTTTATGCCTTTGTGTATCAGTAAATATAGGATAAAACTGGTCTTTCAAGATGCTTCAAAATATTTTATTACAGAACTTAAATATGAAAATAAAAACGAATATTAAAATAAGATATGCTTGTATATTATATACGGACAAAATTGAGGTGAAATTTTATAGTAGCCCATATTAATTCAGAGCAAGTATACGTTTGGACGCTGCTAACTTTTTCAATAAGCGTCCCCTGGGAACGGCGAGCCCAGGAATCGTGAGCCCGGGAATATTGCACGGTGCCTCACATAGCGGTTAGAGTATTATTTTATAGTCACAATCGGATCTATGCTAGAAATAGGGCCCTCAGTCCGTCTGAATCGCAAGAACCCCTGGTCTAAAAGTATGCCGCTATATTATTCTTGTGTTGTGTTCCGGCATTGGTGACCCAGGTGCCAGTGCCTTTGTGATATCAGCGTATTCATGGAGCTCCTTGCGTCGAAAAAATTCACAGGCAACGGTTACCTTCGGTACCGGTTATTTAAGTAGGCCATAAGCTGCTGTTCCTCAGAACACGGTGAATTATTTACAGTTACATACATACATACATATAATCACGCCTCTTTCCCGTAGGGGTAGGCAGAGACCACTTCTTTCCACTTGCTACGATCCTTACATACTTGTTTCGCTTCGTCCACTTTCATTATTCCCTTCATACATGCCCTTCGGTTTAGGGTATTCTTGACCTGGCCTTTTTTCAAGACGTCTCTGATCTGGTCTCCAAACGACACTTCCATTCACACTCGCCTTACTTTGTTCTAACTCGCTTAAGATCTTCTTAGAGCATTTGAATATTATCAACTCCATTTTTTTTTTTTTTTTGTAAACTTTGACATCGTCGCCAAAAAGCAGAGACTTTAAATGTTTAATTTGAGTAGATATGTCGCGGATAAAAACTGAAAACAGTATAGAATTGCAATACACATCCGGGTCACAAGCCCATTATGGTCCTTAAGTTTAACAATACGCGTTCTTTTCTCCAGCACTCCTTTACTACATCAGTCCTACGAGAGGCTCATTATCACTTGAATTGCAATGACGACCATTATTCTAGTACGGTTATCCTGAAATCAGGGCTTGTTCATGTGAAAAAATATCCGACATAACCCGGAAAACGACTTGAAGTAAAAAGTGCTTTTAGTGTTCACGACGCAGCCTCGTAGTTTAATAGGATACTAGGATTTTATTTAGGACTAGCTGTGCCCGCGACTCCGTCCGCGTGGAATAGTGACTTTGGGCAGCATTTTTTGGATATATCTTATGGTTTATTTTGGATTACAAACCCTATACACCTTAATATATAAATAAATAAAATATACAAACCACGTTCGAACCTACAATGTACAGCCTAAGCTGAACCCTATTTTATATGATTGATGATATAAATCTGAGATCAACTTAAATTGGATAAAAAAAATCCGAAACTGATCACTTTTAACTAAAACCATTTCTTTTCTAAAATAAAAGTAGCCTAAGTTGCTCCTTGTTACATCAGCTATCTGCCAGTAAAAGTCTCGTCAAAATCGGTCCAGCTGTTTCAGAGGTTAGCCGGAACAAACAGACAGACAGATAGACAGACAGACAGACAGACAGACAGACAGACAGACAGACAGACGGACAGACAGACAGACAGACAAAAATTGTAAAAAATGTTGTTTTGGTATATGTACCGTGTATACATCCAAATGCACTTAGTAAAAAGCGGTTATTTTAATATTACAAACAGACCCTCCAATTTTATTTATTTGTATAGATTTAATAGGAATACTGATAGGATTCGTTGCTCGATAACTTTATCTTCAGGCAGTGGGGATGCTTCGTCGTCGACGAAAAAACCTGACGAAGCTTGCCAGCATCACATCACCAGTAAATATTGAAAATTTATATATCTCCACAAATTGCTATAAGTGGGGCCACGCAAAATGTCGGCCTAATAAATAAGAGCTCGTTACGCCGTCCTCGGCGTAACCTAGAAGGATGTAGAAAGTTTACTATCTGCTACAATTTCTTAAGAATTCCTAGTCATTGTGATTTACCCCTTAACTTGGGATTTCTCACTATATATTTCAGGAAATCATGGATATTTTATTGAGTTTAAATTGTTTCAAAGTATTTTACCAGCATCTGTGATTGTAATTCTTGCTTCATCTCTTCGGGCCTTTTGGAGAGATCGAATAGGAACTGAAAATACGTAAAACTTATTAAAAGTTTGATTAATTAGAAGAAAAAATAAAGAATACGTCTTTTAGGAACGATACAAGAACTTAGTTATGTACATAAAGCATAAGTTTTAATAATATACGTGCAAATGGCAACAAGTCTAATCTGTACAGATAGTAACCTATCAGTGATCTTCTTCTAGAAATCAGATTTATAAAACAACAGTTGTGAACTTACCACACACACAGCAACACATTAAGCGACAATTATTTACGTTAAACTCACAGTGTTAGACAAATGCAATTGTTTTCATACTACCCACCGACACTCACGTAAACTTTTGTTATGGATCTCATATTAACTTATTTAATTGTTTTAATGAGTTTTATGAATTATAATTTATCGATAAATAAGTTACAACAATACCAAACTTAAAAAAAGAACTCCATATTACACATAAATTAAATTTTATTTTTAAAATACATTAATTGTAAAAAATTGTATTATGTATTATTATATAATATTATATTAAATACAAAACACTGTCAAAAGTACCATACTCATCATCATCATCATCTCAGCGATGAATCCCGGTTGCAGCCCAAACTCTCGCTTCGGCGCCCGGGGTCCGCTTTCCGACTTTTTCTTCTCCACTTCGCACGGTCTTCAGCATCCCTGGTAGTGAGACCATTGGCACGCATATCACCCTTTACGACGTCAAGCCAGCACTTTTTGGGTCTACCCCTCCTGCCGGGGCCCGGCGGAAGCGGCATGGCCAGACATTTGTTTCCCACATAAGCATCCGGTTGCCGTAAAACGTGGCCGTACCATCGGAGCCGACACTCCTGCAGTTTATCCGCAATGTCACGGACATGAAGGCTGCCGCGAATGCGGGAGTTCCTAACGCGGTCTTTCCGCGTCACTCCACACATCCACCGCAGCATATTCATCTCCGTGACACGCAGTTCTTGCTTGTGTCGCTCTAACACCGGCCACGCTTCACAACCGTATAAAAGGACAGGCCTAATGATGGTCTTACAAACCTGTCCCTTCAACTTTACCGGCATCTTGGGGTCACAAATGACACCAGTTACCTCACGCCATTTGGCCCATGCGGCAGCAATGCGTGCCTTGACGTCGCAATCGATGTCACCGGATGCATGAAACACAGATCCCAGGTATTTCACAAGGTCCGTGCGCTCGACCGTGTTGCCGTCTATGCGTACGGGTGTGGGATCTGTGGAGTTACAGGCCAAGTACTCGGTCTTCGCCACATTGAGCTTCAGACCACCGTTCTCAAGCGACTCTTTCCACGCCTTCACACGTCGCACCAGCCTACCCCTGTCCGAATCTGCCAGCGCGATATCATCAGCATACATGAGCAACCACGGGGGCTGCTCATGTGAGTTTCTGATGCTGTCTGACAATACGTCTAATACCACGCTAAACAGAAACGGACTAAGGACGGATCCTTGGTGCACCCCGACGGTGATGGGGAAAGGTTTTGTGTCGCCAACAGCGGTCCGAACTATGGAATCGGAATCACGGTACATGTCTCGGATGATGTCAACATAGGCCTCTGGAATCCCTTTGGACCGCAATGCCCACCAGATTATCGCGCGAGGAATACAGTCGAAGGCCTTCTGCAAGTCGAGAAACAGGCAATGCAGAGGCGTATTCTTCGCCCTGTATTTCTCCGCGACAGTCCTTAGGGCAAAAACAGGGTCCATTGTCCCGTGACCAGGGCGAAACCCATATTGACAATCCGAGACAGTGCACTCCTGTCGAATCCGAGAGTCGATAACCCTTTCGAAGAGCTTCATGGTGTGGGACATGACCTTAACTCCTCGGTAACTACCGCACTCCTGCACCGACCCCTTGCCTTTGAAGACTGGAGTAATGATACTCAGTCTCCATTGGCTCGGGATCGTACCGGTGAGGAGTGTCCGGTTGAAAAGGTCTGTTAAAATGCCCACACCACGCGAGCCCATCGCCTTCCAGGCTTCGATGGGGACTCCATCGGATCCAACAGCTTTCCGATTCTTCATGCGGCGAAGACAATTCTGGACTTCTGCAGGCGTTATCAGTGGCACTAGTCCTTGATTCGGAGGAAGATCAGGCGGCTGCACCTCTTTGTGCTGCGTGTTCAGCAGCTCGTGGAAATACGAGCGCCATCTCTCCTTCACCGCGAGGTCCTCGCATAGCAGGTTGCCCACAGGGTCTTTTACACAGCGGCACTTGGAAATGTCCTGTGCCGCTTTGACCCTGGAGCGCGCCAACTTATAGATGAGCTTCTGCCCCTCAGACGATTCCAACTTATCGTAAAGTGGTTGTAAGTGGTCTCGCCTGGCTCTGGCAACAGCTCTCTTAGTGGCGCGCTTTGCTACCCGGTATGCGTCGCGGTCTTCAGGAGATCTGGACGCTTGCCACTTCTTAAAGAGGGCTTTCTTCGCTCTAGTCTCCCTCTGGACTGTGTCGTTCCACCACCATGTCTCCTTGTCACACTTGCGACCACCCTTAGACACCCCAAGCACCTCCTTCGCCGACCCAAGGATAGCCGCCTGAATCTTGTCCCAGTAAGCCTGAACTGGTTCGCCCATACCACCGGTGCACTTGTCACCGACGGCTAAGGCGAACTCCTGGGACGTGACTTCATCAAGCAGCCACCACCTGATTCGGCGCTGAACGCGCTCGGTATACGTGTCTTTAGGCTTAGCGCAGAGGTCCATAACAAGAAGACGATGTTGTGCAGTGAGACTCTCACCGGGTATGACCTTGCAGTTGGCTACTTTGCTGATGTGGTGTCTCCTAGTGAGTAGGAAGTCGATTTGGGTAGCATTCCTCCCGCTCCTGTAGGTGATGAGATGCTCGGGTCTCTTTTTGAAATACGTGTTCACGATGGCAAGGTCGGCCGCCGCACACGCATTGAGGATGTCCTCCCCTTCTGCGTTGCGGCTGCCGTACCCAAATCCACCGTGAACACGCTCGAATTCCCCACACTCATCACCCACATGACCGTTCAGATCACCCCCCAAAACGATCCCCTGTGATAATGGGATTCCACGGAGCACTTCTCCGAGTAGATTCCAAAACGCTATTTTATCGGCGTCGTCACAACCGGCCTGTGGCGCATAGGCACTTATCAAGTGGGTAACTACCCCATCGATAAGCACCCTAACGACCATAAGTCGGTCGCTATGACGTTTCACTTCCAAAATGTCGTTCTGGAACTCCTCCGAGAGCACTATGGCAACCCCATTCTCCCCACCAGGTGCACCTGTGTAGATCAGCTTGTAGCCATTCCCAATGAACCGGGATCTGCTGGCCTTCCACCGAGTCTCCTGCAGGAACGCCACGGCCACCCTCCGCCTGGAGAGCACATCGGCCAACTCTCTCGCGCGTCCGGTTAACGTGCCTATGTTCCATGTTGCGAAGCGGATCTTTCGAGATGTTTGGGCTGCGTGAGTTGGGGCTAGCGTCGTTAGCCGTGCCCGCCCATGACACGGTAGCCCTTGTCCACTTCTCACAAGAGTCGGGCGAAGCTCTTGCGCGCCGTTATGCGGCGGCGCCCTAGCCCTTATACGATCTCGCATTCGTGTTCTGTCCATATGATTTGGCAGATTTGGCTTTTACGGGGGCGACTGCCGTCTGACCCCCCAACCCCAAAAGGAAAGCCGTCGTCAGAGCCTCGTCCGTTATTCAGCAGGGTGCGCCGACTTGCAGGTGAGGTTGACTTGGGCCCCGAAGATGTTGGTAGGGCCCCTTACACCCCAAAAGTCAAGTCAAAAGTACCATACTGCCTTTAAGTAAATTTGAATCCCTTTCTTATCTATACAAATAAATAAAATTGGAGGGTCTGTTTGTAATATTAAAATAACCGCTTTTTACTAAGTGCATTCGGACGTATACACGGTAGATACATATACCAAAACAATTTTTTTTACAATTTTTGTCTGTCTGTCTGTTTGTTCCGGTTAATCTCTGAAACGGCTGGACTGATTTTGACAGGACCTTCACTGGCAGATAGCTAATGTAACAAGGAGTAACTTAGGCTACTTCTATTTTAGAAAAAAAATGATTTTAGTTAAAAGTGATCAGTTTTCCGATTTTAAAATTCAATTTAAGTTGACCTCAGATTTATACCATCAATCATATAAAATAGGGTTCAGCTTAGGTTGGACTCTGTAGGTTCGAATGCAGTTTGTATATTTCATTTATTTATATTTTAGTGTTTATAGAGTTTGTAATCCAAAATAAACCATAAGATATATCCAAAAAATGCTGCCCAAACTCACTATTCCATGCGGACGGAGTCGCGGGCACAGCTAGTTTTTTATAAAAATCGCCACATAATGAGACATACTTGTGTTTAGGAGAAAAAATATATAATTATGCTATCTTTTCCGGAATACCTACCCCCACAAAAAAATTTTTGTAAAATAAAATTAATTTTTTTTTTGTGGTTTTAGTTTGTTTCGTGCGTATAATTTTTTCTCATCGCGACTTCGGTTCATTGGCGTATCTCCTTCTTCCAAAATATAGCTATATTAGTATAACAAATTTTCCGCTTCATCGCCTTCATGAAAATATTGTTATCAAAAATAAAATTCTGTGGTGACATAACACCAATAGAGGTCATAAAAAATGAATTAAATGCTCCATAAAACTGAAGATTGCTGAAAACTCAACGCCAATAAGTTTTCATTGTATGTCATTTTACGAGCCCACCTACAACCCTTATGTTTGTAATAAAACTCTACTGGAAAATGAAACGTCTCCGTCTGGAAATCACAACGTTTAATCAAGAGTGTCGATTCAGTTCAAAATGTTTGACGAAATCTTGGATCTCTGTCTGTTGTAAGCCACAACGACCCTTTTTCATAAGAGATTGAATCGAAAACTCATGTTTGCATTATCAGCACAAGGGTATTATGAATAATTAAACATTTTAGACCTGATTTTTGATTAATAATGAACTGTCAGTTATAAGAGTGTAGATCTTAAATCGACTCTAGCTCGTTTTAATTTTTTTAATGCTGTGTCACAGCAGACAGGCTGACAACCCACTTAATATAGTAAGCAGTTACCGTCGCCTGATTATCTTTGCGACGCCAGGACAGGACTAACACGTTGCCGTTAGCGTCAGGAAACTGATACCTGGATTGGTTGGTATATTTAATTTAAAGACCAGGGGCGGTTGCCATTCAGAAGGGTTTGCAGCTCTAACACCTAGCTAGGGTTGTTGTCAGGATAGAGAACAAAAAAATAAAAAAAATGCCCACGATTTTCTTTAGCATTTCATATAGTCACGATAAGGAAATTATTATAAAAATAAATCCATAACATATTGAAAAAATAACGCGCAACCACTATTAAACGCTTAGAATAAGAATAAAACTGCAATCAAACAAAATAGAACCAAAAATAACAACTAAATAGCTAACGGTGTCTTTACGTTATTTAAACTATTAAGAAACTCATAAAGTTGCTTATGTGCACTTCTACACTAATGCATAACTCATTTAAAAACTCATTAGAGCTATTAAACACGTCTGGGACATGCAATTGTATTTTAACATCAAAATAGGTACGCTTGCGTAGTGCCATTAGTCAAGTATTTGAACTTTCAAATTAGGTGCTTTCTTTCTGTAATTAGTAAGACTACGTAGTTGCTAAATACGCGTAATTTTTATAACGCTGACACTTTTTTACAAATATAATTATGTAATGTGTGTTATTAAGGTGACCAACTTTAAGTATACTTGTTTACTGAGTTTTGTACTCTTTTTTCGCAAACCGTACTCTTTTCAAATCATGTACTCTGAAAGTACTCATTTGTATAATTTTATACTCATTTGTATTTTTAAAACATTTTTTAAATTATTTTATTTCAATTTTATTAATTAAATATTTAAAATTATTTTAACAGTGATTTGAATTTCACGCGCGCATATTGCTTGCCGTTTCCGGCACGTCAGAGCAGAGGACAGAGCAAACACGAGTTTTCACGAGTTTAAATGATAGTTGTTCGGATGTGGCTACATTATTAGACGAACATCCTCATTTAGCAAAAAAAAAATCCACTCCGAAGAAAAATATGTTTTAAAAGAAAATAAAGTTTTTATCATTTTTTCTTTTTTTTCGCCTATGAAATAATTGCAGTGTACTCTTTTTGAACAAAAATAGTTGGTCACCTTAGTGTTACGCATTTTGTTATCCCCAGAAAGGGGTTAACGTAAGGAAGGCGGTCGGTTGTAAAAAATAAGCCACAACTATTAGTACAACATGTACTCCAATGAAAAGGGAACGCAAGTACGAGAAAGGAGAATGAAACTGGAAAGTTGGAATGTAGGTACGATGACTGGAAGAGGGTGAGAAATAGCAGATGTATTAGAAAGGAGACGAATAAATATAGCTTGGCTGCAAGAGACAAAGTGGAAGGGTTCGAGACCTCGAGACACTGGGGCGGGGTATAAATTTTATTGTTGCGAAAGTGATGATAAAAGAACCAGTGTGGGTGTACACAGCGAATTGAAATGATGTTGAGATGATAAATGCTGAGAAAAAGCTTAATAGTTTAAAAAAGTGTCTGAAGGCTGTTTGTGGAGTGGGTCCCATGACTTCTTGTCGGTCCCTATTTGTAGACCAAAAAGTACTTACCTAAGGCTGATCTATATATTTATCATTCATGTGTATTTTTAAAAGTACACAAACATTATTTTACAGCATGCGGTGATGAGTGAGCGATGCCAAACCGTGGCACTGCCTTATGATATAAAAATATACGTGTTGTGACCATTAAAGCGTACAATTAAATACCCGCTTCGATGAGACAGTTGCCTCTTAAACAGTTTAAGAAAGAAATGTATGTATGGCTGGTTGAAAAATGTTTTTTTTATAAAATATCGGACTTATTTTATTGACTTATCTGTAACGTCGAGCAAAGCCGTCACCGTACCCCGCCCTTTTCTGAACCCCGATTGTAAATCTGGTGGAATATTATTATTTTCTAAAAATTCAGTCAGTTGTTTAGCAATCACTTTTTCTAAAAGTTTTGACAAGCACGGTAAGATACTTATCGGGCAACACGCGTAACAACGTATCACTAACAACAGAGTTTCCATGAATAGAACATGATTATTGAAAACATTTGGATCATTCAAACGGCGGAAAACTATTATCAGGTTTAGGTAAAATTATATTTCGTAGATTATTCCAAAGTGATTTTGGATATTATTATTATGATTAGAATAAACAGATTTTTCGAATAACAAAGCCTTTTACTGTGCTCTTTAAACTTTTTTAGAATTCTTTTTTGATTGCGTCCGTGTTTTATGGTAACCTCCTAGCGCTCTATCACGTAACTTTATCATTAATTTTATAGTATCTGGGTACCAGGGTGAGGATCTGTTTCTTAAAAATTGGTGCACGATAGTCAAATAATGTTAAGACATTGTAATTAAAAACGTCAACAATAGTATTGACGTCACCCAATGTTGACAAAGAATCCAATTATAAAGTATGTGGATCCTTTTCATTTATGTAGGTTAATATTTTTACAGAACGGTATTATAAAACGCGGGGTGTTTGCAATTCACGTTCTACAGTAAATTCAGAAACCACAAGACAATGGCCGTACAAAACTCCCAAGTAATCTAAAGTTATTTTATTAGAAAGAAAATTAGTGCAGATTACGTCATTAAGGCTCTGTGATCTATCAGTGAAATGCGTTGGTGTACTGACAATTTGACTATGGTCTAAACAATTATTCAAAAATGTCATTAATTTCGAAGTTTTTATGTCTGTATTAATGATGAAATTATATTAATATCGCCTAATAGAATAATTAGATAATGGTAATTTGATAATGAATTAATGTAAGCCGTTCTAACGTCAAAAAATATATCAATATTATTCAAAGGGTTCGATACGCTGTGCCGATCACTAACTTTTTGCCATTGACTGTCTTAGTGAGCCAAATCTGCTAAACCGCCATAATTAAGAAGGGGATCTAGTGGATGACTCCATAGTTTTGCATTTAAGTCCTGCCGGATATAAAAACCAACAGCCCCACCTCGTGAACACATTTCTAGGGGCGTGGTATATGGCGCAGTCGATACACTGGCCAAACTGGAGTGTGTCCTTCTTCATCTGTTTTTAGCCATATTTCATTTATCGCTAGTAAATCTAAGTCATATTGCATAACAACGGAATTAAAGTTGCCATGATTCGTATTAAATTAGCTTCGGTAAAAGTTTTAAAATATACTGCAACTTTATTCCTACCTATATTTTTTATTTCGTTAACGCCAGGAATCCTTCGTTGTATATCGCTTGGGCAGTTCATATAGCTCGCATGTTTGCAAAAAATGGTATCTATTGTACTTCGTATGGTTTCCGATCGAGAAACTTATACAATAAATTGACCAAAATCTGATTCACTATATTTTAAGTCTATTAGACTCGTATACCAGGCCATAAGTAGGTTGTAGCTGAAGGAGTTAAAGGGGCTGATCTTTTTTCTGGGATACAGGGATACCATATACATATAAGTCATCGTGCGACATTTAGATGTCTCTATTTGGTTCTGAAAGTTTCCGCCATTTCTGAATCTAATATTTACCGCCCCTTGTTGGGTGAGACATTCTCACTCACAACTTGCGACATTCATGTAAATAAAAAAGCACTTACTACTATTCTAAAACTAGAAATTAATTGTATCTAATTAAATAAATATAATACTGCCATCAGGAGACCATAAAATCAAGAAAACCAAGAATATAACGATTATTTATTATAATCGCTAAACGTATCGGCTTGACATCGACCTGTCGAAATATTTTTAATTGTCAAACCAAGCCACTGAAGTAAGGTCCATGAACCAAGCACAATGTCATGACTTATTTGACATGTTTATTTACAATTTGATGGCAAACAGGCAAACATTAGATCGAATAGCAAAAGTGATAGTGCAGATGTGCAGAACAGCATACACCTAGTGATAACGGGTTATAAAAACGATCACAAACATTTCGAAGGTCGCAATAATATTTTCGTATGATAAAAGGTATTCGTAATCAATGAATATCATTCGATGCGGTGCCGCTCTTGAAAACTATATTTGGAATTGATTCAAGTTCGCTAAAAAATCATATAGAATGTCTTTGCGAAATATTTTACTTAGGTGAGGAATTCCTTTTTTTTTATTAATAAAAATGCATTATTTCTCGCTAATGAGGAAGTAATAAATGGAGTTAATAAATTTTTCACTCTTTAATCTTTTTTTTTTCAATATTTTCTATCATTTTATTTTGGTTACATTTATACTGAGTTTATACGTAGTAGACGTATTGTTGAATTTAGATTATATTTTCTTTTCAAACTATGAATTATACCTTGTTTTTTTTTTTTAATTTAAGCTCATTTTCTTTGTAATGATCATGTTATACTTTTTAAATATTTATCTTCTATTTTAAACTTTCTACTTTACAATATTAATTAAAGACTTCCATTGCTTAGTTTTTTCCTCTATTATCTGGTATTACAAATATGTAACTATTTTTTGTATGTAATAAGAAATTAGGTGTATTTAATTTTAAGATTTAACATGCCGTCAAATAACATGAAATTACTTACATGAGTTATCATTGCGTATGTGTATATGAAATATACATATATGTATATAGATAAGAAATTAATACTACATTTTCTCTAAAGATTTTATACATTTAAATAAAACTTCATTTTTGTAACTTGCATATTATAGTAATATATATTTTTGAATAAATTAAGATAGATAAGTCACTGTATTTAATGTCTAAAAATGTATTTTTCCAGAACTATAAATCAAAAGAATAAATTTGTTAATTTAGCATCTATTGTTGTAAAGAATAATCAAGAAGGACATGATCACAGTGAAAAAAGAAAGAAATATTATGGTAAAGTAGTGGCTACTGCTATATTCAGCTCAGTGCTTGTTGGCTCTTCTGTTTCAGGTATAAACTGTGTAATTTTATTGAATCATTGCAAAAGTAACATAATACACACTTATTAGTTGAAAATTCCATTTTCACTTTAGGACTGCTTGTCATTACAATTTAAAAAATCAAAAACCATCATCAAACCATGTACTTTGAAGCAGTTTACCATAACTTTTTGTCAAAGAAGTACAAGAGATTCATACCTCAACATTAATCCTGGAAGAAAAATAGGAATGATAACCTTTTAAGAGAATTGATTGGCTTTTGAAGCCACGTGGAAACCTATCTAGAAGGTTCCTGGATTCAATTCTCTCGATGCCATGCACAGCTTAGGCAGGTCTTTCACCTGATGTGTGTATTACATAACTTCTAAGTGGCAAATTGTTCCATCGGTATGTACCGATTGCAGTATATACAGATGGCGAAAGAAAACTGTCAGGAATCCTGCATAATGAGATCACCGTATCCTCCTTGCAAAAGCATGGCAGGTATACTGTCCGTTCCCTTATCCTTGCAGGGGCGGAAGAAGAATACCACCTCTGCGGCCGGGGCCTGTCGTAAAAGGCGACAACCCACCCTAGCTATGTGGTGTGACCCCAAGACCGTTTGGATGGCGACCACCTTTGGTCTTAAGTATGCCGCCATAGTAACCTTGTGTTGTGTTCCGGCATTGGTGACCCAAGTTCTTGTACAGCAGCAGCAGTGTGTTCGTGATTCCACTGGTGTTGCACATTGTCAGGCCGTCAGCCTCTCTTCTGTCCTACAGCAATAAAAAAAGGGTTGCCTCTGTCCAGCAGTAGCACATGCTGAATTGTTATTATTATAGTCATTGATTAATTTATTGCTTCATATAATGTTAGCATCAGCCTGTGCTAATTTAGCAACTACATCACATATTATCAGGATTGATATATATTATTTTATCTATTGATGCTATAATTATTTAACATATTTAAGTGTACCATTTTAAAGCTAACGTACATATAGATTAGTGTTAAAAATATATGTTGTCGTAAAATAGATTACATTAAATTAACCTTCTCTAGAAACAGCACAAGTAAATATTGATAACATGTTTGACGTAAATAAAGAAGATAAGATTGTCCTTATCATCTTCTAGAACAAGTGAATAAGGAAAACATTTGGAGCTGTAATATTTAGATGTAACCATCTGAAATACCAGTCAGTTTTCATACTGTGGTAAACAAACATTTTTTTAGAACAGCATACAAGCTAACTGCTCACTTAGTAGTTAGCAGTTTTACCGTCACCTATGTTTGCAGCGCCAGGGACACGGCTAACACACTGCTGTCCGCGTCGAGGTTCATATATTTAATAAGCCTACAGTAGGGGTTCTTTTTTACAATTTCCTAAATACATTTAAAAATACTAAATATATTATTTAGTATTCTTCTTGCCTTATTAAATTTTCATATCAACATTTATTTAAAAAATAATAACAATATAGAATAATTATATTTTAAACTAGTAAATAGCCATATCAATTATCACAGAATTACATAAGATTTCCTATTACTTTATAGTACTTTTTAAACTCAATTTTTTATTTAAAATAAGTTCCTCTTAGGACAACTTTTTTTAAAGTCATATATAAATTACCTTGAAGAGAAGAAATAGAATAAAACTTATTTAAAAATATATAATTATAATAAAAAAATGAGCATGTAAATTATATCTAGTTATAATTATGATTTTATGCTGGTTTTGATCACTGTTGAAACTCCGGCTTCATTTTAGCAGCAGATTTCCCCAGTAGTTTTGTTCGTTCTCCTTAGAGGATTCATGCGGGCTAAGTATTTATATATGAAATACTGATGATTGTTGTTCAAGTTTCTTCACATATCCTTCTCAAAAAACTGTGTAAGTAAAGTCTGCCTGAGAGGTGTGTGCATTTGTGGTAAGGGGATATCCATTAATTACGTCAGCTCAGAATGGGGGGGGTCCAATGAAATCTCACCAAATCTCATTTAAACCGAGGGGGGATAATCGAAAATCTCACGTCACCTTCAAAAAATATAAAATATTACAGATATTAAAACATGTTTTTATCTGTTTTTTTACTTTGAATTTTATTTAATTTAAATAAATTAACTATAGTATACCTGAACGGTTTATTATTTTCCCGAATAGTAAAATAAATTTTAGTTCAAAATATTTTAGCACCAATCTCACCTAGGGAGGAGGGAGGGGTCTAAACTGATCGAAAAATAGCTCACGTAATTAACGCTCACTTAATGGATGTCCCCTAATCAAAAGTTCTTGACCAACAATTACTGCTTGATCAAGATAACAACATTTTGTTTTAGATGTCTTATTTAAAATTCAATAATGTATTTTACGAGTAATACCAAACAATTCCACCTTTAAATCATTTAAATTTTACATAAAACTAAAGTATAATTTTATTTATTGGTAAATGAAAAAGACGCATAGTTTTTTAAAATAAACTTGTATGTATTTTTTTTTTCAGAGAACTTGAACGAAAAGAAAGTTATAAATAAACTTAAAGTTGAAAATGTGTCTGAACAAATAGTAGAAACTGGAGCTAAGCGACCAGACCTTCCAACATTCAGGGCCGACGAAGTCAGCAAACATGATTCTAAGTTAGTATTTACTAAAGTTATAGTAACGGGCCAATTAAAAAAAACAAAGGCTAGTTTTGGCTTCGTAGTCTCTGCCTTTTGTATTGAAGGACAGCATTCTATTGTGTAAGAGAGATAAAACTACATAAGTTAGTCTGAAAATCAATTGCGCTCTTCTTTATTGAGTATTTTTTGGTTTGCAATATACTCGTAGTTTTCTGTAGGTTTGGTATGAGATCCCAACGGAGATTTTCCCATTGCAGTGCGTGAGGGACTGATCTTGTTGGTGTACTGTCCCAAGTCCATATTTATAGAATACATAGAAATTATTCGGTTTTTGGTTTAATTAGTAGTAAGTTAAGGTTGATGAATTAGTAGTACCTTATAAAAATTATTGAATGACACAAATCATGTAGGCTCTACAGTGAAATTGCCTCGTGGGAATGGAATGGAATATGTAAAAGATTGTAACCAAATTATTTAACTCTCATTGCAATTTTATAGATTGTGGAATGAAATAATGAAAATGATACAAATTAGTGTAGTTAAATATATCAAACTGCTATTTCACATTATTATTGTTTTAATTACTCGCGTCTCCTGATGCAACTTATAGTCAGGAACTTGTTCTACTTTTTTGTATTTTTTTTTTTCTATATTTATACCTTAAACTATACCTATATTTTTAATTATTGCTGATCTAAGATTCTATCATTCTACATTTTGTACGACTATCTTTATATGGTTTTTTTATGATCATATTATTACACATAAACGCACAAACTTTCAGCAAATTGTAAATTATTTTATTAGAAAATATATCAGATACCACTTTAGTCGATGTCCTTCGACATTTGATGATAAACTGATAATTATAAAGCCAAAAGTATTGTGTCAATAAAGTTTACTGGATTAGTGACATGCCCCCCGCATTACGATTATTACGTATTTTTATCACCCTTATCTGAAGACATTTCATCAGTGGACGCTCGACCTATAGATAAAGGAACCACTATTGACATTGACAAATGAATAAATCATTGGACTACTTAAAACAATAATAAACATTACTCAAATACAAATTAGTTTTAACACACTTGTGAGAACTAATTTACATTACAGAACACACACTCAGATTCACACAAGCTCACCTATGAGGAAGTTGACACCTAAAATATAGATACTTACCTAGTTTAGGTGTTACTGAAATATCTTCAGCTTTTTGTATTGAGTTATTTATTTGTTAATGTTAGTTTGAATAAATAAATATTATTATTATGAATCTAGGATTTCTCCATTTACTAATATTTCTATACTATTATTTTATTTTATTTTTATCTGAAAAAGTTCACGCGTTTTCGACATCCAGCTGGTCTGCATTGGATTAATATAATTCCACCTTAAATAAAAGTAATTGATTTATAGTATAGATTGATTTATATATTAATATACCCTTACGGGACAGCAGCGTGTCTGCGATGCCACTGGCGTTGAAAACACCCACCGTTACCGATGGTAACTGCTAAATTCTAAGTATTCTGACAAAACATTATTTTCCTCTACGTTTACTGGATCCCATCTTGTTGTTATTGCCATTTCGTTTCTTATATGAAGTGGTATGGTATGGTAACTTGAATAAAGTTATGATAGATTTGTCTCATCGCCATACAATGGTTTTTGGTCTTTCGCATAACATTTCTCCGTGCTAGGGTAGGAAAGGATATCAGCCCCTGCAGCCAGGGTCGACCTGCCGTAAAAAGCGACGAAACAATCCTCCAATAGCTGCGTCATAGGGCCACAGCCCAAATATACAGTAAGAACCGGTTATTGTGTACCGGCATTAGTGACCCTGGCTCCAGTATCTCTATGTGGACAGCAGCGTGTTAACGGTGCCCCTAGCATCGCAAACATCTATAGGTGACGGTAACTGCTTACTAATGAGTGTGCCGCCAGCCTGTTGCTGTTCCTCAGCGATGAAAAAAAACCCTTTTTTCTAGTGCTAACATCTTATTTATTTAAGGCTCATAATATATATGCCTAATGCGTTGCAAATGTGTATAAACCGCTACTACTTATCGCTGCTTTTATTTTGGTCTCAGGGAAAAACCTCTTGACGGGTTCCCCCGGCCCGGGGGACCGAGGGATATGTGGGACTCCGGGAAAGATGTTTAGCCATCCGACTACCCACTAAAAACCCCGCTGTTCTCCTATCGCCTACGCCTGGGCCTACGGATATGCGGCCTGCCGATCTCGTGGCCCGGGCCGGCGCCGGCCCGCCCTTTCTTTCAAGGCGGGCCTCTTCTAAACTGTTGGCGCCAGGAGGTCAGGGTTTCGTCCCCCCGGCGCTCTCCTGTATTGTAGGAGTTGAGGGGGGCCGCGGAACAGCAATAGTGCGGGTGGCGGATCCTCGTCCGAGGGGCCGCCCGCGACCGCTTTCGACTGTGGCCGGAGGTCGTTAGTTGCCCTCCGGCGACGACGATGTGGCCTGCGTTGGCGGGAGGGGAGTGTGGTGGTGGACTCCCGCTCCCGCTCCGCCGCCTCCTTTGCGGACATGACTGCCTCGCAAAAGGAGGCGACGGCCGTCCATCCAGGAACTACTTATCCGCTCCTAGCCTACTGTATTTAAGCTATAATTCTCAAATAAACTTATAAACTTCAACAACAGTCAGACTTAATACTATTTCTTTTTTTTTCAGGGAAAGTTTCTGGGTAACATATAAAAATGGCGTGTACGATGTTACCGAGTTCCTCCCATCGCACCCTGGTGGGGAGCAAATCTTAAATGCAGCCGGGTTGAGCATAGAGCCATTCTGGAATGTTTACGGGATGCATAAAACTCAAGAAGTTTACAAACTTCTGGAGAGCTATAGGATAGGTGAGTCTAGAAATTGTAATATATACCTCATTCTTCTTCTTCTTCCTCCTGCCCTTATCCCACATTATATGGGGTCGGCACAACATGTTACAATGTTGTAATAGTTGTGGCTTAGTTTTTACAACCGGCCGCCTGCCTGACGTGACGTTAACCCCTTTTTGGGGAAAAATCTGTCATCCTTTTTATTAAAATTATTTTTCTCGTTTCACATTGAAAGTGGGGCACAAAATTTCGTTGTCAATCGTCTAATATATCCTCAAGCGACACTTATTGGTTTCTTCTTAAGTAAACAACATCCGAGTGTCGGTTTGGGTGTGCTGCCACCCTGTCCGCTTTTGCCGGATCGCCGACTTTTACGGGGTCCGTGCACAATTCACATTCGACAACTACATCATAAGGGCTTCTAAATAAGAAATTCGCAGTGCCGAGCGTCTTAGAATGCAGGTCTTGCATTCCGTTGCGTTGAATGCAGACACAGGCAGCTTGCGCACAATGCGTCCATCTTCATATATTTTGGTGGTGGCTCACAGTAATCTTCCTCTTGGCATGTTAGAGGCCTAGAAACTCGCGGCTTATTTTCACAATAATACATAACCTTTGGCGAAGGACATCGTGGCAAGCAAGGGCCACTAACATCGGACATACTGCAAATTGCAAGCAGTCTTCTTCTTTACCTCATTCATAATAATCAATAATTTAAAAAAAAAAACATATTTTTATAGAAAATCAAACTAAGAAGTTTAGAATGAAAGAAATGTTTGATTTGTGACATTATTAATTATATATTAGTATAAAAATAAAAAAAAGTTAAATAAAAAATATTAAAATAAAAAAGCGTGGTGTTCTTAACGAAAATGAATAAAATTGGTGGACATAAATAGCTGAAACTTTATCACTTGACTACAGAAAAAAAAATCCTTATAAACAGTATTTCGTTGTTTGCTAATATCATGTTGCCGGGTAGCTCAGTGGTACTACATTTGGAGACCAATGTTGAGGTCCCGGGTTCAAATCCCATAATAGCATGCAGCCGCTTAGGCAGTTCTTCTTGCCAATCCGCCAAGGACAAGCGTTTCGGGTAGACTGTCCGTTCGGGTCGGTGTCGTTGTCCGGGTAGACCAGCAGAGGAGCGTTGTTTTTTTATTGCTGTAGGACAGCAGGCAGGCTGACGGCCCGCTTAGAATTTAACAGTTACCGTCGCCTTGGGTGTTTGTAACACCAGTGGCATCGCGAACACGCTGCTGTCGCATAAGAGTACAGGAACTTGGCTCACCAATGCTAGAACACAACACAAGGTTATTATGGCGGCATACCTACATAAGACCAAAAGTGGTCGCCATCCAAACGGGCTTGGGGCCCTACCACGTAGCTAAGGTGGGTTGTTTTGTCACCTTTACAAGTCGACAACGGCCGTAGAGGTTAGTATTCTTTCTCCGCCTCTGCATGGATAAAAAGAAGCTGTTGTGGGCTGTTATTATTAACGTCATGTTTAGAAGATTCCTTTATCCGTATGTAGGTAACCTACACGACGATGATGTAATCGAGCACACCGACGACGATATGTGGGTCAATGAGCCCCTGAGGGACAAGCGGCTCATAGTGAAGACGGCCAAGCCGTTCAACGCTGAAATACCAGCAAAATTTCAAGTGGAACATTTTGATACACCCAAGTAAGTTATTCTTAAGTTTTTATTTTAATAACTGATAATTTATTTTATATGTTAAGGGCCATCCATAAATTACGACACACGAATTTTAAAACTTTTTAAAAAATGAAAGATAAATACATTTATTTAGAGCAGAGTTCCCCAAACTTTTTTGTGTCGTAGACCCCTTGCCATGTTGTTCCGTGTTGGGTAGACCCCCTACTTACCTGATATTGATTTCCTGTAAATTTCTAACTGTAGTGAAGTTTAGTGTTAAAAACTTATAGTAAAAACACATGTTAATTTATACATTTATTAATTGAATTTAAATTAAAACTACTCAAAATAAAATTTTGTATCTGTTATGTAAAATATACGTAACATTAAATAAACATAAAATAATTTTTTTACTTCATAGGTACTTTTATAAATAATGTATATGTTTTAATATTGTAAGTAAATATGTACTATCAGTGTATGTGTTGAGATCCACTATCGTGGACTCCCATTTTCATTTCATGGACCCCCAAATTTTTTTTCGCTGACGTAGATTCCTTACAGGTTGTCATAGACCCCTAGGGGTCGATATAGACCACTTTGGGAATCACTGATTTAGAGCTACAAATAAAACAAAAAACTCAACTTAAAATCTAGCCCTAGAAAGGTTCTAACTCAACAAGACTGGTTAAAAAACCAGCGCTGGTCTTATTCTAAACTTACAAAACAATAAAAAATAATTACGCAATCAAAAAATAAAATAAGTACAATTTGAGTAAAAAATAACATATAAACTGACGGACTCATAAACTGCATCAAAGTTCAGGATTACTTTGAAACGAATTTTTTTAATAAGTATGCAAACTTTTTAGATTAAATTATATAAATATGGAGAGACTGGCTCTCAATCTCAAAAAAAAGGAAAATTTTAAATAGAACTGCAGTAAAACAAATTAATATAGCCGGGAAAAGAAAATTTACTCATAGTATCAGATTTGCGTGTTATTTATAGCAAAGTTTTAAATTGATTCTCATTGATTTTTTATTCTTTTGTCAATTGAATTATTGTTACCAGCAGAATTGTTGGGTTAGTTTTTTAACTCATCGAGAGTTTTTGAACCATAATATGGATAATTCGTCCGAACAAGCGGCTCAAATTGTAGCATTGGTGCGGGAGGGCTTGGATCAACGAACGATTGTTAGAAATTTAAATTTAAACCAGTCTACGGTTTCTAGAATATACAGAAGGTTTGTGGAGACAGGTTCTTACAGAAGGAGACGTGGTACAGGCAGGACTCGAGCAACCACCGGTCGTGATGACCGATTTATTGTTACAACTTCCCTGTGAAATCGTTTCCTCACGTCAGTTAACATCAAAACAGAGCTTAATGAAGTGCGTGGAGTAATCGTGAGTGCACGAACAATAAGAAGAAGGTTAAAGGAAGCGGATATCACCCCTTTTAATCCAGCAAATGGTCCAAAGTTGTCTGTAGCTCACAGACAAGCTCGCTTAAGATTTGCCCGTGATCACCTGAATTGGACAGAAGAGCAATGGGCCTCCGTATTGTTCACGGACGAGTGTAGGACATGTTTATATGGTGCAGATGGTCGCAGAAGAGTCTATCGTCGACGTAGGGAGCGATATGCTCAAAGTTGCATTGAGGAGCGTGTTCCTTTTGGAGGCGGTTCGTGTATGGTCTGGTGTGGCATATCGATGAACGGGCGAACAGAATTTGTATTCATAGACATGGTCCGTCAAAACGGTAATAGAGGGGGTTTCACTACACATCGCTACATAACAGAGATCTTAGAAGATCACGTGGTGCCTTACATGGGATTCATAGGAGAAAATTTTACTTTAATGCAGGATAATGCCCGACCGCACGCTGCTGCACAAGTTCGACAATATTGCAAAGAGGTTGGGATACGTACAATGAATTGGCCAGCACGCAGCCCGGATCTTAATCCCATTGAGCATGTTTGGGACAATTTAAAAAGAGCTGTATATGCGGGAAACCCTTTGCCCACGACAGTGGCAGCACTAAGAACAGCACTTTCAGAAGAATGGGACAATATTCCGCAAGATCTTTTAATAACCCTAATAAAATCTATGCGGAACCGATTAGAATCCGTAATAAGGGCACGTGGGAGTAATACACCTTATTAAAACATAAATAAACCCTTGCATAAAGTTTGTGTCTATTGTTAAAACCAATTTTTTAATTAAACCAATTTTCCTTAAATTTCTGTTTTTTCTTCAAAAAAGTCCTAAGGTCCTTTCCAGTACACAAAACTTAAACTTAAGGATATGACCCTACGCTGTTTTAAAGTTCACGAACCAATCTAGAGGTTTCAATTTAAATCTGTATAGAAAGTTTGTATACTTGGTTAAAATATTTATTTAAAAGTCTATTACTTTGATGCAGTTTATGAGTCCGTCAGTGTATATAACAAAGTAAAGTAGAATAAATAACATACGCAATGCTAAAACACATCAATTAACTGTCACTTTTATAACATGTATGTAAAAATACCAAGTATAATATAATAAACATACGTTTGTGGCACAAATTAAAACTCACTCGTATCAAAGGCTAAATCTATCTGCTTTCGCTGATGCTCATACAGGAACATCTTTAAATTAAATTTAAAACTATGTAAAGATTGTAAGTTCCTTATGGGTGGCGAAATATTATTCCAATCTAGTTGCTGAGTACCTGAAGCTACCTCGGGAAGCGGCTATACGATGTCGTATTGTTCCGATCTGTATTGAACAATGACGGATGCGGAGGCGCACATCTTTTAGAGCCCGCCCAAGAAAGCTTGTCGTATAATAAGCAAGCGAGGTGAAGCTTACGGCGGTGCTTTATTTTCAGCACTGAGGAACCTTTCAAATATGGCGTCACATGACATCTAGGCAGTATATCAAAGCAATACAGTATGGTATATCTACGTGGTAGGGCCTCAAGCCCGTCTGTATAGTGACCACCTTTGGTCTTAAGTATGCCGCCATAATAACCTTGTGTTGTGTTCCGGCATTAGTGACCAAAGTTCCTGTACCTTTATGGGACAGTAGGGTGTTCGCGATGCCACTGTCTGCTGTCCTACAGCATTAAAAAAATATGGTACACAGGCATTTTGGACCCTCTGGATCAATCCTTGCATCCTTGCCAAAAGACGCGGACCTAAAACTACGTCTGAGTAATTGAGCTGTGATAATATTAAATACTATAAATTTTATGCGTAGACTCTGATTTTAACCCCTCCTCTTGTCCTTGTCACATTTTTAGAACCCCCTAATGTGACATCACATATTTTTTAAACTTATACATGTATTTAAAAGTAATCAAAAGAAAGAAATTATTTTCATTCTTTTCTTATTTTTATTAAATAATCTTTAATAAAGTCAAATATTTTAGATAGCAAACAGAGAAAGCAGACGACTAGTTAGGAAACAATAAACAACTAATTATGTTAATTAAAGATACAAAATATAATCATCTTGTGTCCATAGACTTTGGACCCACTCCTTCATATTCATTTTGTATTCATTCATATCGTGACCTCACAAAGTTTTTAACCCCCCCCCCCCCTGCCACTTGTGACACAATGTCAATTTCCGGTGTTTCTCCAGCCCCTTTGACGTGTGACGTCATTTATAGATGACCCCTTAATTAATCACAAAAAGTTGAATGGTTTTTTGATGTGAAACATCTATAGCCGCACGTAAAACCGATTTCTGGCGTGGCGACGCATGCCGCATACCGCTATATGATGGTATATATATACAGTCTATATGCAGTAGTGTGTACGGTGTGGCGGCGCAATCGACTGTGCGATTCTCTCCCACTCGATCTGGCGTTATTTGTATTTAATGAAAATAAATGTTTATTCAATAAATAGTCATCGTTATTTGGAAAAAAATCGTAATATTTTATTTTATCATTATGATATATTTAGTTCCTATTACCATCTGTTATTCTGCATATTATTACAAAATAATGTTTAAAAAATAATTTACATTTCTGAATATAAACACTGCCATCTAGGATGTACAAGAACAATTACGTTCACGTATTAAAAGTTCATTTGAATATTTGTTTAATTAGTATTGCTAGTGAATCATAGATGTCGCTGTTAATTTATAAGTGTAGAGTTTTAAGGTATGGTGGTTAACCATAATTATGAATTATAGTTGATGAAATTAAAAAGTTAAAAATAAATTATAGTTTAAAAAAACTAAAAAAACACGCTTTTATAAAAAAATCTAATTAATAGGTAAAAAATAATTTTCAATAAATTTAAATTAAGGATAGTGGAATTCACAAAAAAATGATAAAGGAAACTAATAATTTCTAAACTTATTTTCTTTTTTATCATTATGACATATTTAGTTCCTATCACAATCTGTCCTTTTCTGCATAATGTTTCACATCTGCCAGGCGTCCCGTGACGGCTCATTTAGTTTTTTAAATTAATTGTTTAATTAAGCTATCACTTTGATCACTACAATGTATGCTGAAGACCGTGTGAAGTGGAATAGAAATAGTTGAAAAGCGGACCCTGGCCGCTGAAGCGGAAGTTTCAGTTGCAACCGGAAGTTGCTTTGAAGTTCCGGTGAATTGTCTTCTTGCGTTAGTGTCTTTCTGTGACATGTTTTGCAATAATAAAAGTATACATTTATTCCAAAATAAAGGTCTCTATCTAATAAATGATTTGTGCTTTTAATTTCGATGGTCCCTCGAGCCGCATGTTTTTGTATAGCCGTATAAGCCTTCATAAGTATTTACATGTATGTGTTTATGTATTGTATTTTAGAAAATATAAAATAAATAAATATAAATAGTGTGATCATACTCAATACAAACTGTATGTTTGTTCACAGCGAATTATTTTACGTGCGTCAGCACATGCCTGTTCCAGAGCTGGATGCGTCTGACCATCGGGTGAAAATCCTCATCAAGGACAAGAGTATCGTCAAGGAGTTCACCCTGCAGGAGTTGGAGCAATTCGAGAGGCACACCATCCGGGCTGCGTTGATGTGCGCCGGCAACCGGCGCAGCGAGATGAACAAGGTAGCAACCGTGTAATCATGCTTATTTCTCTTAACTCTTTTCGAAGTGTCACTGGGTCGTTTATCGATTCTGTTTCGAGATTTGTCGAAGTAGAAATGTGGAGATAGGGATCAACACAAATGGTAAACCCTATATTGTTAAATATATTTTTTTTGTCTTTTTTTTGGCATGTCGCGGCTTGCGAACTTGCCAGTGTCAAATTAAGGTTAAATACATTATCCCATTATACCGTTCCAGAGCTCTGGATGAATTATTTAATACAAAAGCTCTCTGGTCATTGCTAATTAATTGCTTGTATACACGTCCTGTGGTTATATGGTCGATGTTTGTCGGTAGATAACGACGCAGTGGTTATGTTGCATATAACCAGTATAATTAATACGTTCGAGTTAAAAACCATACGTACAAAAAACACTTTAATATTGTAGTTATAACAGAAGGTTATGAACACAGAAAAATAATTTTGTTTTTATGCGAAGGTGGCGAGCGATTCACTTGGCGTTTGCCAATGGTCTGCCATCGGCCAATAAAAACGTCTCATATGATCGCGTATTTAAAACCGGTTTTGGTTCGTGCGCTGGGCCGGCCGTCGCACAGTTTAAATATTTGTTTCTAACGAAGTTATATCGTATAAGTATGTATAGGTAGATAGATTAGAATACTATAATATTACTAAATAAATAAATATTATGATACAAACATTAGTATGAATAATATAATTATTAAATTACAATATATATCAATAAATAAATATTAAGATCGCCTAAAAAAATCGGATTTATAAGCCTAATTCTACAGTTCATAATGCGTGCCCAAATGATATGAACAATAAAAACTACTGCAAAACCTATATAATTAATTTAGAAATGGGAAATATGAATTTTAAAAGAAATGTAAATACAATGCAAGCTCGATATAACAAAACTAAAGGGAATTAGAAAATATTCGTTAAACCTATTATCATTCGTTACAATGAGGTTTCTTACATATAGGTTAGACTACGATTCGTTTTAACAAGGTAAGAAAACTTGTTTCTTTACCTCAACATTATCTAGTTACTAGTTTGCTTACCTTGTCAAATCGGAAGATTTCCACTAATTAATGAGAACAATAAAACACAATTTAAAAAAAAAACAAATTCGTCAAATAAATATTAATAATACTTTTTATGTTTATTCTGTAATTATTAATCGTTATAAAGAGGTTTATGGTAAATATATTCGTAAAAGTATATTTGCAATAGCTCTTACGGGCAGTTCTAGGAGATTTTGAGAAATTTCGTTAAATCAAGTAAATCGTTATATTGTGGCTCATTATATCAAAGTAACATTTGGTCCAAAGCAGGTGAAGCCCGTGAAGGGAATAAGCTGGGCGGGGGGAGCCATCAGCAACGCGCGCTGGAGCGGCGTCTTCTTGAGGGACGTGTTGCTCTTCTGCGGCGTGGACCCCCGCGACACCCAGGGGAAACACGTTATTGTGAGTTCAATATTATCCAACAAAGAGACACAAAATTCTTATTGTATCAGCACCACGCTTTTCTAAACCGGCACGCGTCGCGCACATCTTCTGTCTCGTTCACACAGCTGTTGTGTCATTCACATATTATCTAGTTTAGTTAGCAAATAGATGCCAACAGACCATTTTTGTAAATATAAGAAACACATTTTTGTCAAATAACACACGGACTCCTGGAATACATACACTTCTTTTATTGTGAACTCAAGTTACAAGTATACATCCAGGAGGCCATGAATCCCTTCAACGCGAATATATCAAATTACGTTTAAAAAAATTATGAAATTGTTGCAAACATAAGCAATAATTATGCCCGATTCTTAAGGTACTGTGTTAATACGGATGTTTAATATGACAATCTCCAAACGAATCAGGCGAGTGCCTGACTCCAATTCCAAGCAAATCGGTTGCATTATAGTTATAATTTGTGACCATGATAAAACGAATTTAGTTACACATTTATATATTATCTTTCTTGTGGCTCTTGATCGCGGAACAACATCGGCGCAAAGAGCTAAGTAGAAGTTAAGACACATTGTTTATCGGGAAGAACACAAATTCTCGAATCGACTATCTCGGTGACACAACGTCGTCGAGAAGCAGGGATTCCATTCCCGCCCCAAGTTTATGTGTTTACACATAATATGCATTATTTACAAGAGAAAAAGTATATTGTGCTTGATTTTTTAGAATGTATATAATGTTCAACAAATTATATTGAATATATATCCGTTGTCTAGGATCCATAATACAAGTGCTATGCTACTTGCTTTGGAACTAGGTGGAGCTGTGTCGCACATAATATACAATAAAATAATCGCAGTACACTTATTATATTTATTGTATTGTGGGCACTTTATGAGTCTTTACCCAACTATTTTAACTAAAGATTTAAAAAAAAAAATAACGAAGGAATTACAAGTATATATAATATATACCACTGAATTGGCAAGTATTCGGAACGGTGAAGAAATAAATATATACACAGATAATGAGTACGTCACAAATAGAATACGAATTATAGGAAAATTAATAACGTTCGCGGTTGTCGGTTAGGTTGGCGGGCGCGCAGCCTTCAGCTATGGTACTCGGTAAACGAGTGCTATGGCGAGTGAGCTCCGTTGACAGCTGTAGATGGCGCCCGCGTTTTAGGGCCGAGTCACACCGGAATGGTAGCGTTGCGGCGAGCACTTTCAGTGTGAAATAATTTTAAACTTCATCTACATACTTAAAAGATCAGTATCGCTTGAAAAGGTCACGACGCAGCCGCCGCCGCCCCCGGTAAAGCGAACAGCCGCGCGCCACGTGCGTCTTGTCGGTGGTTCTGCCAGCGGCGACACAAGACCGCTCGCGGCACCGCGGTCGGCCGCGCGCTCCTCACCCCCGCCGAATTCTCCCAACAGTCGTTGTTTCTTCCATAAGTTATGGACCCATATATACCTTTTTCTTTTTTTCCTTTGTTTGTTTCTTTCTTCTTCTTCCGCAATAAGTGCTATAATAACCGATTCCATCATGTTCACTCCAAACACTCGAGTATCATTGCCGAATGAAGAAACTAAACTAGTCAAGAGGAGAGTAGGCGCGTGCAGTCTGGAAGGCGCGCGAGGCATCGCCGCCGGCCGCTGCCATTCCAGTGTGACTCGGCCCTTACGGTATATCACAGACAATTCGACGGCGAGCGGTGTATGGTATTATGAGGTGTCATTGCATTCGTGAGATATTATATTTCCAGTTCACAGGCTCGGACATAGACGCGACTGGCGTGAACTTCAGTACATCAATACCGTTAGACATGGCGTTAAACCCGAACGGGGGCATTCTGTTGGCAACACACATGAACGGGGTGGTGTTGCCACCCGACCACGGGTATCCGCTCAGGGTCATCGTCCCTGGGGCGCCAGCTGTCAGGAGTGTTAAATGGTTGGGTAATACAATTTTGATAAACCATTTGTAATTCATTCATATTCTGTTATTCGTTAGCATGTTGAAATGGTTTTCTTTATGAGCTGGCGGCATGCTACTGTCCTATAGGACAGGACAGGAACCTGGGTCACTAATGCCGGGGTTAGAATGCTTGCTTTGCGCCCCTACAAGGAGAAAATTCATACATAAATACATATTAAAATTACATTCAATTATGTCAGATTGAATAGGATTATTTAGTAAAAACTTAATTAATTTGTATGCGAAGTCAATTTTATGGGTTGTGCCTACAGCATGTCAGTATTGTTTGCATTTATCTAATAAACGGACGTGTCCACGGAGCACTATTACTTGTCGTTTAATTAACAATACTCGCCCACCATATTTGGACGGCTACACAAGCATAGCCATATACGGCACAGGGTCAATAGTTTCTTAATTACTTATTATAATTGGCTAAGGAGCTCGGCTATTTTTGGTTCAGCCCCACCCTGTGTTTTTTTTATCGCGTCAATCACTGATTTATAAATCCAATTATGATCAAGAAGCAACTGACAAGTAAATTATTATTATAGAATCGATAACAGTTTCGTACGATGAGAGCCCTTCGCATTGGCACCAGAAAGACTACCGCTCCTTCAACCCGTCTAAAACATGGGAGACGGCGGACTTCCCGTCGGCTCCACCCGTATACTCGCTCCCCGTCACCTCAGCCATCTGCGACCCTCAGAACGGGGAGGTGGTCCAGGTCACGGATGGATGCATAGAAGTCAGAGGTTAGTGCTTGATATTTTTTTTTAATATACATACATATTAATGGGTCTAACAAGTCTATTAAGGAATATTTATTTTGAAGGCCTATTTGGATATGAGCTATAGGTTTCTCTTTGCAGGGGCGGATTAAGTATATTGACCACTTGCGGTTGAGGGCGACCTATTGTAAAGCCGACGAAACAACCCTAGCTATATATAGGTGGTAAAATGCTAAGCCCGCCTAGATGGCAACTACCTCTGGTGTATAAGTGTGCCGCCATAACAACTTTGTGTTCTGGTATTAGTTACCAAGGCTCCAATTCCCGTGCACGGACGGCAATATGTTAGCGGTGCTCCTGACGTTGCAAACTTCCATAGGTGAAGATAACTGCTTACTATGAAGAGGTTCCGTCAGCTTGTCTAATGTTCCTCAGCAATAAAAAGGTGCATCATTTCCCTACACCAGTGTTTTCAAACTGTGGGTGGCGACCATTAAGGGGGTCGCGAAGCCTTACTCAGGGGGTCACCGGCGAAAGGTAAATGCTCTCGCCCACGACGACAATGTGGTGTGGCAACGCCGCGAAGTTTAGCCCGCGCAAACTGGCGTCCAAATCATAGCCGCACGCAGCCTTACCAACTTACCTCGTACTTACTTTCAAAGCTGTCGCGGCTTCTTACAGAATATTGATCTTAATAATGAATATACATACCAAAATAGAGAAAATCATAAACATAGTCTTATAAATTACTTACTAATTTTTTGTCTCTCTATGGCCCAAGGGGGTCGCTAGAATTTTTCAACCCTTAAAGGGGTCGCGTACTCAAAAAGATTGAAAAACACTGCCCTACACAATATAACAATGCCCGCAATATCTTCGATAGCGTGAAAATGTTCTAGGTTACGCCTACTCGGGGGGAGGAGCGAAGATACTTCGCGTAGACATAAGCCCTGACCGCGGGCAGAGTTGGGTGCAAGCGGACAAGATAATCGCCGACGAAGCCCCCCCGCAGAGGCACTACGCCTGGACCCTGTGGACTGTCAGGATTCCCGTTGAAAACGGCCAGAAAGAGGTACCTACATTTTTACAATATTTTTGAGATGGGACATTTATAGTTTTTCTAATAATATATATAATTGTATGTGACGGCCAAATGGGTATTTGAATTTTTTTTTATAATAAATGAAAAGATCATATATAAGTTTTATAACAAAACTATTTTTATTTTATTTTTTTTCGCAATAATTCAAAAGTTATTTCAAAATAAAAATTAATCTTTGAATCCAGTACCTAAGACACGCCGACAACTCTCGAACAAACCCGAGCGTGTGTGACATCATAATGTTAGTTTTCACTCATTAGATAGAAAAATAATAAATACAGTGTTTTGATCTATTTAATTTTGTTGTCATTGTTAAATATTTAAATTTATATTAAAAATGTCGAACCTAAGAAGTTATCGTTCTTGTTTTGTACCATTAAGTACGAATACTACAAAAACAACTCCTGACAAAATGTTTTTAAATGATCCCCAAGATGACAAATGTCGAAATAAATGGTTTCAAGCAGTGCACCGTGATAATCCCAAAACAAAATAATATAATAAATACTTAAATATTTTCATTTATTATATTATTTTTTAACAGACTTACCTTGATGCCTTGGCACCTCGAACTTCTGCAGAATTAAACCGAACGTCATTTTTAAAAAAATTGGTTATCATAAATATATCAACATCAGACTTTTATTATCAGACACATAGCTTATCGGAACTAACAATTCGTATTTTAGCAATAAATTTTCAATATTATTGTCTAGTCACGTGTAATAAGCCTTTAACACTGTACTGTTATTGAATAGCTATAACATTATGACGTCACAACTATGGTGACCACTCATGGCGCGTTTATAGTCACGTGATTTTTATTTAAATTTCATCAATTTTTAATTGTTTATAATTAATTGAATTTTTTTTATATTTTTTGCATTAAATATCAATATTATTTAATAGTAACGTTTTAAAATACATAAAAAAATCAATAATTATTTTTTTTCAAATACCCAAATGGAAATCGCTCGAATCGCAACCCTCTTGGCTAAAGCATGTCGAAACGCTTGCGGAGGTCACAGGTTAGACTTCCATCCCGCTTCTGGGTGTTTTTTTTATTGCTGTAGGACAGCAGACAGGCTGACAGCCCGCTTAGAATTTAGCAGTTACCGTCGCCTATAGGTGTTTGCAACGGCAGTGGCATCGCGAACACGACACTGCTGTCGCATAAGGGTACAGGAACTCGGGTCACTAATGCTGGAACACAAGGTTATTATGGTGGCATACTTAAAATCAAAGGTGGTCGCCATCCAGACGAGCTTGAGGCCCTACCACGTAGATTTAGTTTATGTTTAATATGGGTGTTTATCTTTACAAAAGTATATAAGTAGTATAACGGTTATCTAGTACCCATAACACAAGCGCTATGCTACTTACTTTGAGACAAGATGGCGCTGTGCGAATTTTCGCAGAATATTTATTGATTATATTTCTGTTGTTAAAATCGGTACAATAAAATTACCGGCGTGTGTAACCTGTCTTTAGCGAGCTTGGAGAGTATACGATTCTTCTAGAGGTAGATACAGAAGGAAAAAAGAAGAAATGTATTTTAACTTTTCCTGACCCCACGTACAATTTTCTATAGATCTGTCTCTGAATTATTTTACAACTGATTGTACGTTGGATGTACTCCTTGATGCATGCGCACGCGCCGTAACCACTTTAATCTAAAGGGCGTTCCGGTCGTCGCCACTAATAAAACCAGCCCGACGGAATAGGTTTAGGAATGCCTTCCGCCCCCCGTAGCCTGTAAACACACAATTCACACAATACAAAATTACACGTTGAATAGATGTATTGCGGGCGAGTTTCTTTCGCCGTTTCTTGTCTCCCAGCTATAAGCACTCTGAAACGGTAGTAGATTAGAATAGGATCGGCTTCACCGGTAGAGTCGATAGACCCCAAATAAAAAAACTTGCCATTCATGGCGGTTCTCAATTGTTCCCCATGCAGCGGTCGAGTCGGAAACGCACCTCACAGGAGGCGCGTCTCCGAGCACGCTGCCACGGCTGATCGACCCCGCTCCCACGGGGTTGGAATGCCTTGACGTCCGTAGTCGCTGTCGAGTCGTCTGAGACAACAACAGCTTTAGCTTATAAGAAAAAGAACGCACTAATAAAAATGTGTATTGCCGTACATACAGATCGAGTTATGGGCTAAAGCGACAGACAGCAATTTCAACACACAACCAGAGAGATTCGACGACATTTGGAACATCCGCGGCATTCTCAGCAACGCGTATCATAGAATAACAGTTCGGTTGCAACACTAGAATAGAATTGTTGTTTGTGACTTTGACGGAACTAGTGCTTCCAAGCGGTGTAACCATAGTCTAAAAAACTTGTGAAACAAGTGTAGTTAATACAAGGCAGTCTTCTTCAGCTGATTTATAGTCAAGTGAACATGTCCAATAAAAGTGTTTTTTTTAGAATCTGAGGTCTGTACACTAGGTCTCTTACTCCCGAATAAGGATAAAAATATCTAGAACCCTTTTCGTTTCTATTATCGCACATAATTATATATAAGTTAAAAATAAATCTATTTTTGTTATGATTAAATAATGTATAATAATGGCATTGATTTAATAAGTTACTAAAGTTTACAATTTTTATTCTATTTTTCGTGTAAAATAAAGTACATATAATAATATCGACGGCAACTTATATTATAACTATATAACTTATATTATATTAACGAACATTAAGTGAATTTATCAAAAAAGTGATTGTGAAGTGTTCAAATATTTAAATATAATGTATACATATATACTCACCTAATTGTAGGATTGAACTGATTATTTATTTTCTGTAGGACCATTTCAATCCAACAATTAGGTGAGTAAATATATTTTATTCCAAACATTTGAACTTGAAATTATTTTTTTGTAAAATTCACTCAATGTCCGTTAATAAAAGTTGCCTTTCAAGTGTCGATATAGTCCTAAACATACAATTATTTTGACTGATTACTAGTAAAAAAATAATGGTCTAGTCAAACAAGTAACATTCAGTATAAGTACTTTATACTGATGCAATTTTTTGTGACTTGATGAAGGATTTAACAAAACCGCTAAAAAATACATTATTTATTTAATAAACTGTTTTACAATTAGAATAGAAATGGTTTAATTTTGTTACTATTATATACAATAAATTATTGTTATCTACTATGGCTTTTATTTAAGTTATTACATTCATCAAAATTCACTGAACATGATCTTTGGACTCTTGAAATGAAGATAAAATTTCCACAATATGTGACGTACGTAAATAAACCATCATAAAGATAAGTCGAACATTTGTGTAGTATTAAAACAATAGTGAAAAAATAATGGATCTAGCTATGAAACTGACTTCTTTATCCGTGCAGGGCGGAGAAAGAATAATGATATCTGCAGCTGGGGTCTGTCTGTCGTAAAAGACAACTAAATAACCCAAGCTAGGTGGTAGGATTCTAAGCCCGTCTGGATGGCAACCACCATTTTTTAACAGATAACAGCGTGTTAGCGGTGCCTCTGGCGTTTTAAACACCCATAGGCGACGGTAACTGCTAAATTTTAAGTGAGCCGTCCACCTGTCTGCTGTTTTACAGCAATAAATATATAGAACCAATTTTCAACTAGATAATGATGATTACAGGCTAAGAAATTACTCAAAATTTCGATAGTTTGAGTGATTTATTACTTTTAAAATTTTAGGTGTAATTAATTTTTACAAAGTTTCTCCTCTATACTTCATAAACAAACATAAATGTTAACATTAGATTTAACACATAATGACATAGATAATAGAGCCAATAAATCTGTTAATTGTCTCATCATACAACGTCAACAAACTTTATCTCAAATTATCTCATTCCAATAGTGAGCACAGTTAACTAAACATGTTTTCTCTAAGACTTGTCAAAAATAAAATTTTCGCGGATTTGATCAATGTAAATAAAATCCACAAAAGTTCAGTAAATTTCGAAAGCTTACATGTAAAAATTAAAGGAGAAGTTTTCAAGTTTCCGTATGTGTGGTTACGAGACAATTGCCAGTGTGAACAGTGTTACCATAAATCTGCAAAAAGTAGGATTTTGGACTGGAGAACATTTGATTTGAACATAAAAGCACAAAAGGTTTTAGAAAATGAGAAGACTATAGAAGTGACCTGGACTGACGGACACAAGTCAATATTTGATCACAATTGGTTGAAATTTAGGAGTTTTACTACCGATAATCAAAAGAGATATGATAATACAATTTATAAACCAAAGAAAATAACTTGGCAAGGATCTGATTTTAATAGAATATTCTCTAAACATGATTACAAAGAGATTATCAATACTGACCAAGCTTTATATGACTGGTTGTACAACCTTGCCGTATATGGAGTAGCTTTAATACAGAACACACCACATTCTGAAACAGCAATAGATGCTGTAATAGGAAGGATTGGTTTCACAAAACAAACGCATTATGGTGTGAAATTCATAGTACAAAATGTTGCTAACACTAGTAACGTAGCATACTTGTCAAGTAACCTTCAAATGCACACTGATCTACCATACTATGAATACTGTCCAGGTGCAAATTTACTACATTGCCTAGTCCAGACAGAGAGAGAAGGAGGTGAAAATTTATTATCCGATTGTCATTTTGTGGCAGACTACATGAAAGAGAACCATCCAGAGGAATACAAGTTGCTCACAGAAGTAGAAGTCGAGTGGAGTGATGTAGGTATTGAACATGGCAATGAGTTTTTCAAACTATATCGTTCGCCAGTCATATGCTTAGACAAGCATGGTGAGATAACAAGAGTTAGCTTTTCAATACCCCAGCGTGGAAATCACTTCCCTGCAAATTCAGATCTAATTGTGCCATGGTATAAAGCCCATGGTTTATTTTTAGAACTAAATCATAAATTTTCAGCAAAATTCAAGACCATGCCAGGGGATATACTAGTTTTTAACAATATAAGGTTGTTGCATGGTAGGAATGCGTACACTGATAATAACAGTAATGTGCGCAAACTGATTGGGGCTTATGTAGACTGGGATGAAATATACTCAAGGTGGAGGTGTCTTACTGTAAAATTGAAGAGCATTGAAGGATTATAATAAAGCTAGAATAGCTAGCATTGATGAACACCACAGTTAAAAAATATTTTTATTAAACATAATCTTAGTTCAATTCCTTATTAGAATCACAGTATTTGAGGTTTACATTTTACAATATTATTTGTGTGATTTATCCGAATTAAAAGACACTTCTATCATTGATTTTTGTTTTACTTTATTTCTAGATAAGTATCCATATTATAATTTCTCAACGCAAACCTTTTAATTGGGAAGATTCTATAAGCATCTGTACAATTTTGTCCAGTTTCTACAAAAGGAAATTCTTCCAAATCAGGGTGCATGGCCATAATAACTGCGGCTGACTCATTTGTATGTAAAAATATGTTGAAACTGGAATTCTCGGGCAAATCCTTAAACATGTTCGATAATGAGGCAAATTTTAAACAAAACGCTCGCAAATTTTGTTCAGCTTGTATCAAATATGCATCTGTAGTGTCCTCATAATAGACATTTCTCTCAAAATCAAACACAAAATTGATCAATCGTTTGTAATTTTCATCTGTAATAGAAAACTCCACACGACTTAACTGTTCATTCTTTAAGCACTCTGCTATACTTTTAAGACAAAGCTCAATATATTTATTAATTTCTGGATGAATGGAATGATAAACTACTATGTTGTACTTCTTACGAGCTTCAAATATACTTTTAGGATATACCGCGGTGTGGTATAAAATATTGTGAAAGGCTATACACAGGAACTCTACAGTAATATCTACAAAACAGGCGTCCATCTCAATAAAATTAACAATTATTACATTTAAATTAACTTTAGGACGTCGCGTATATATATATATTTATTTAGAGTTGTTGTGGTTTTAATTTTTAAAAATGGAAGAGTTAAGTTCATACAGCCTTGTCAAATGAGAGATTTGTCCATTTTAAAATGTTGGTTAATTATTTGGGCACTTAAACAGGACTATTTAAACAATAATTTTCAACATTGTTACTAACCTGAACAACTTTTCGACTAGACTTGTGTAAGTAATGCGAGTAATGTATTACGCGTAATATTACCCGACCGCGTACTGTAGTATCACACATTACTCGACTAAATTAAACATCACCCATCACACTAAACATTACGCGCTGTCCGCGCGGCATATCATTGCACAGTACGAAAGTACGAATTGCAATTCATGACTTACGTTGACGTTCGGCAATGTTCGGTATATCTCAGATGCTCGAAACTCGAGGTTGCCACATGACCGTGCCCTATCCATTGTTATATCTTCCGCCCCGGGGGTCCCTTTCACAAAACTATTCATTTTGCATTGTAACACCAACGTGTTATGTTTTTTATGTTTATTGTTTAATATGAATGAAGCTATTTATTTAAGTGTTTTGTTTATTATTATTCAACTATGGTGTAGAATTACGATACGCTGAATACAAAGGTAGCGCGTATTTGAGCACCACTTGTGTTTATACGATCATAATTCAAAAATTAAAGCGATGACATAGAGATTTTTTATTGTAAATTACAAAGATTATATATACATTAGGATAAAAAATAAAATCATACACCTGTCCATACAAAATAATTTTTTTCAAGCCCGTTCATTTTGCATGAAAATCTGGCGGCGCAAGCTGTAATTATAGATACACTTTACCTGTCACAAATACTACATTTAGGCATACAATTAAAATAATTCTATATAACTAGTCTCATATTCTTACAAAATAAACAAAAATCAATAGCGTTTACCTTCGATCAACATTTTAATCGAAGGCGTTTACCATTAATGTATGTATAATAAGTAAAAAAAGGTATATTTATAAAAAAAAGTTTACACGTAAAATTATGTTTATGAATGTTTATAAGTAAATTTGAAGGTACGTTTATTCTGTACATAAAAACACGCAATCATTGTACATAGTTTATTTTTAAATACGCCTATAATCATGGGTTTTTAATCATTACTCATTCATAAATAAATTTGTTTTAATCCATGAATATTGCCAGTCCTAAGCCTGGAAAACACGTTGGTATAGTTTGATGTAGGGTTGAAATATGAATAGATATATGAAATATGAAAGATCAACTTATTAACAAAGTTACATTTTCGTAATTACGGCGCGATGGGCGGTAGCGTATTGCATATTAGTAATAATTTTTTGTCATGTCACCTTATGACGCACATCGTCGATCAGTAATATCACTACGAAACATTACATCACTCGATGCCATGCCATTACAATATCACAGAAGTGATACTGTGGAGTGATAGAACGCTGTCGCATAGCGCGACATGGCGACATCACGCGTGATGTTTGGTTTTGGTGCGCTGTTGCATAGCGCGACATGCTGACATCACGCGTGATGTTTGAAGTGATGGTAAAATGTAATATTACTCGGAACGAAATGTAATGACATATCACATCACTTCATGATGCACTGTTTTGCACATGTCTATTTTCGACTGCGTTAATTCACATAAAGAATAACTTCAAAGAGTACTTTTATACATGATTTTTTTTTGCCTTTACTTGTAGCTGTAACAAGTTATCACAAGTTATTATTGTTATATTATTTACGATAGAAAATATACAAGTGTGTCATTCTGAGAAGCATAATGTATGTTGTTCATTTTAATTTGTTGAAAAAGGTCCTACACAAACCTAAACAGGCCCTATGTGTATATTTAAATATTATGTACATTCATATTCACCAGTAGATAATAACGAGAGTACTATTGGAGTGATGTAATGAGGAATATCCTTACCATAGACGAAATCTAAATGAGCAAAGGCTTTATTAGATAAGACGCATTTAGACGTGTTCGAATTGGGCAATTTGCTAATGAGCGTGTTCAAATCCCTTATATCAGATATAAAATCGTTTCTACTCCCAACAAAAACCCATCGCATTGAAACTTTTTTCAAATCGATCTCTGGCGGCGATATCTGGCCATACATTTGAAGGTTTCTCAAAGTGCCGTAGTCATATTCGCTGAAACCATTCCTTTGCATTTGGCCCCAACGATTAACATTTCTCAAAGAAGTTCCGGACGGTGCGTGACCACTTATAACCTTCAACATATCAGGACCTATTTGTTCAGGATTGTACCCCACCAGCGCAAAGATAACCATAGTACACAACGGATAAGTCAAATCACTGTAACCGCATACTAATTCGGTTAGTTTGGTTCCTATACCACCTCTCGGCAAAATTTCCGTGTTGACTCCGTTATTGTTCGCTGCAGTCAACAACGGAAACAAAGCGTTTCCAACGTTTACGATCAAAAATCTTGAATGGTTCACCCAAGCAGTTGTAGACAGTCCGATACCTATATTAATTTTCGCGTTATATTCAGGTTTCTTCGCACAGAGAAGTAAAAATAGAGTAGTACCTTGGGAATGGCCGATGAACGACACATTATTCGCGTTAGTTTTGTCTAAAATATAATCTATTATGGCGGGCATGTCATATAAAGCCATATCATTAAAATCGAAATTCCAGAATTCTGGATCTTTGTCTGGGTTTAGTTTTGTATGATTCCTGCTGTAAAATGTTCCCCTGGAGTTCGGCACCCACACGTCGTAGCAGTTATCAGCGTAAATATAGCAATGGGCGACACCTTTGCCTGGCAATAAGCAATCATCCCCACTTAAAAACAATCCATGCATGAATACAATCGGCTTCGTATTGTTTCCTGTACATCCTTCGCGAGGAGGCAATCTGAATATGGTCAAAACGTAACCGTCTTTAGTCGTCGCATAATGACTTTGTGTTTGATACCCATCTATTCGCGCAAGTTCGGGAAACAAAGCATCTCTTCTTGGTGACCCTCCGAATATGCTGCTATAGTTCACTACTGTATCGCATTTTATATTGTCAACTGAGATAAAACTAAGTAGGACTAGTTTTCGTAGAAAAGTTCGCATAATTGTATAGGCGATTCGACTCCTGAAATAAAATAAATACAAACAGATTTAATTTCTTATATAAATATAGAAATCTCATATTGTTATATACAGTATTTTTTGTTTATTGTTTGTATTGATTTTTGTTTGTTATTGCTGTGGACAGTTACTGTCGCCTATAGATGTTTACAAAATTAGGGGCACCGCTATCACGCTGCCGTCCACGAAGCGGAACCTAGATCATTTATAGTAGAACACAAGACATGGTTGTTACGCGGAAGGACCGCGTTAGGAACTTCCGCATTCGCGGTAGTCTTCATGTCCATGACATTGCGGATAAATTACAAGAGTGTCGGCTCCGTTGGTACGGCCACGTTTCACGGCAACCGGATGCTTACGTGGGTAACAAATGTCTGGCTATGCCGCCTCCGCCGGGCCCCGGCAGGAGGGGTAGACCCAAAAAGTGCTGGCTTGACGTCGTAAAGGGTGATATGCGCACCAATGGCCTCACTACCAGGGATGCTGAAGACCGTGCGAAGAGAAGAAAAAGTCGGAAAGCAAACCCCGGGCGCCGAAGCGAGAGTTTAGGCTGCAACCGGGATTCAACGCAAAGATGATGATGATTCGTTGTGTGGATCCGGAAGATCCCTATTTTTATCACTGACTTAAAATCAAAGTTCTTCTAAAGTTAAAAAACAATTTATACCTACTATTGTTCCGCATTAAAATAAATTTATACAATTTTTTTTATTAAGTTCATGATTAATTGTATAAGTTGTTCTTAGTTTTTTGTATTAAATATTTATGTACATGTTTATTTAATTAATTCTTCATCCTTGAAACACATAATTTAGTCAAATTCGAAGTGATAACATAAGGATTATATCTAAAGCTTAGGCATAGAAGTTTGGTTTTGAACTGACAGTGCGCTACGTTTGCCTTCCTTGGGCATGACTGGGTATCGTCTGATATTCAGCAGGGTACACCAACCTGCAGGTGAGGTTGAACTGAACCTCGAAAGTCTGAATGAGACCCCAAAAAGTCATCAGTGTTTCTTTTTATAATATGTTCGCGTATATTTATTACTACAATTTGATTTAAATAATAAGGATATGTTTATAATTAAAATAGTTGTTACACTATAATTGTTATTTTTAAGTTTCTCTGTAAGTGAATTTGTAATTCTTATGAGAAATAAATATCTTATACATTTTTATGTGAGTTTGACTTCGGTATGTAGTTAGCTTGCGGTTTAAATTAAGCTATAGTTGGCTTATGTGTCATAGATAAAGACCTAGATGTCAGTTATTTAGTGCACAAGCTCTCTAGCGAACAAAGTTTCTAATGAAACTAGAATTTACCACTAATTACAAAGAATATATATAAATATTTACGTTACCTTGTTAATCGTAATGTACTTATTAATCCTCGATTATTTTCAAAAACATCACATTCACTGTTTTATTTCATTAGTAAACTAAAGTCTGAGGTAACTTTATTGTGTCCTTTTACGACTTATTGCAATTAATTATTCTTAATCAGCCTTTGATAATTATCAACAAATTAGTAAGAAGGCTGCATGCACCCGTCGACCTTGCGACCGTCTTGTAAACTTGTATGATGTTTGCTATAATGTACGGTCATTTATTAGACTCGATTGAAGTTAACCTTCCAATAATTGCCAAATGTTCACGTTTCCATTGGATAATTTGTCTATAATAGTAGTACCTAATACCGTGTACATGTTTTCTTATTGATGAGGAACAGCCGATAGGTTTTACGGCCCACATTAATAGTAAGCAGTTACCGTCGCCTATACATAGATGTTTGCGACGCCAACACGCTGCTATCCGCACAGGGGAACTGGAACCTGGTCCCTCATGCCACACAACACAATATTATTATAGCGACGTATTTAAAAACCAGTTGTGGCAAATCCGTAGAGATGCCAACATCCCGACGGATTTGAAGCCGTACCACCTAGCTTAGGTTATTTCATCACCTTTTACGACAGGCCGACCCCGGCCGCAGAGGTGGTATTCTTCTTCCGCCCCTGCAAGGATAAGGGAACGGACAATATACCTGTCATGCTTGTCCAAGGAGGATACGGTGATCTCATTATGCAGGATTCCTAACACAGTTTTCTTTCCCCATCTGTATATACTGCAATCGGTACATACCGATGGTACAATTTGCCACTTAGAAGTTATGTAATACACACATCAGGTGAAAGACCTGCCTAAGCTGTGCATGGCATCGAGAGAATTGAATCCAGGAACCCTCTAGATAGGTTTCCACGTGGCTTCAAAAGCCAATCAATTCTCCTATCCACTACTTTGCCATAATATTTATTTCGTTTTCCACTGTGATCATGTCCTTCCTGATTATTCTTCGAGCCTCAAGGTCCCATGGTGGGCATCCGGCCAGCAGGGAGGCCGTTTCAAAGGACACCAATTGTATGTAATATATAAATAATATATTATATAAATAATAATAATAAATAATAATGTAAATGCAAATACTCTGTTGACGTCCCACTCAAGTAATCAACTTTTAATTAAGTAGATACGAACGGATGTTGTCTTTTGAATCTTGTTTCTACTCGTACCATCACGTTACATAAATATTACAGTTGAAGTTTTTACAAAATTACTATTTAGCACGGGACCCACCCTATGCTTTTAAATACTAAAAAGTTGAATTTTTTTTACTATTGTTAAAATATAAGCATTGAATTAATCATCTTCAACAACCACTCTTATTGATTTACAATCGTGTGTATTTTGACCAATAATGGTCTACCCTAGTTAGCAGCCGATTACTGACCACATGTAGGGAGAACTTCAGCGCATAACTCGGTTTCATCCAACAACCATTCATGGTCAATTCAATTTTGTTAAATGATGTTGCAGCTTAGAGTCTATGGGATCGAAAGGGATTTTAAAAATTAAATTTCCTACATATACTTTCGTATCTATTGAAATATATAGTCGAATTAACAGAGCAACGCGGAAGCAAGATTTATTGTACTTCGGTCAACAGACGCTGTTATATCACGCTCCAAAATTTTATACGTCATTCGTCGGCCGTGAAACAACAAGTCTAGCCGCATGATTAGAGCGCTAGGAAATACCCTTTTTTGAGTCTCAACTCAACTCACTCTCTCAACTCTTCTTCTTTTAGACGTTTTACTCCCTTAGATGAGCACCTTTAGTCGAAGAGAATTGATATTCTTACCGGTTATATGAAAATGTGTAAAAGTTTGATTCAATGGTTCGATCGTTTATTGAAAAGTTCAGATGCAATAAACTGTGTATTAGAAAACTTAATTAAATAATGAAATCCAAAAGGCGGTATTAACGTAGTCGACATTCTAATCTATCGTACATACAAGGCATAAAAGACAAACTGTGCAAACATATATTTTAATTTATGCGTCATGAATCAAGTACAAACATAATCACCAGTCTTTAACAACGATAAAACAATTGGAGTTATATAAACTGGAATATCTTTGCCGTAAATGTAATCCAAATGTCCGAATAATTTATTAGAGAGTATACATAGCGATTTTGATGCATTGGGTAGTTTACCTATAAGTATATTTACGTCTTTTACATCGGAAACATAATCATTTTCACTCGTTACAAAAACCCACTTCATCGTCACTTGGCTTAGATCGATCTCAGGAGGCGAAAGTCGGCCGTAGACCTTAAGATTTTTAGCAGGCCCGTAATCGTACTCGGCAAATCCGTTCTTCTTCATTTGACCCCACCGATCGAAATTTCTAGAAGATGTCCCAGCAGGAACATGTCCAGTGAGCACTTTCAAAACTTCAGGCGTTATTTGAAACTCATTGTATCCCAATAACGAGAAGAATAAAGCAGAACACGACTCATAACTATAATCGGTGGACCCACACAATAGTCGCGCAAAGTTGGAAGCGAGGCCACCCCTCGCTAGTATCTCTGCGTGCACCCCATTGTTAGAAGCAATAGTTATTAAAGGTGATAAGGCCCTTTCTACTTCTATCACCACGAATTTAGCGTTATTCAACCAAGCAGTCATTGAAAAACCAATTCCTACGTCAATCTTCGCGTTGTATTCAGGTCTTTTAGCACAGAGTAGAAGTAATATTGTCGCCCCTTGGGCATGGCCGACGTAGGTAACCGTTTTTGCACCCGTCTTCTTTAACACGTAATCGATAACAGCTGGTGTGTCGTATAACGCCATTTTATCTATATCAAAATCCCAAAACTCTGAATCTTTGTCTGGATTAAGCCTCGTATGGTTCCTGCTATAAAAATTTCCTCTGGAATTCGGCACCCATACTTCATAACAGTTGTCCACGTAAGTGTAACAGTGAGCGACACCAGGTCCAGGGATTAGGCAGTCATCACCACTTAAGTACAGCCCATGCATGAATATGAGAGGTCTTGTATTATTATCACTACAATCAGCACGGGGTGGCATTCTAAACACGCCTAAAATATATCCATCCTCAGTCGTGACGTAACGAAGTTCAGAATAATATCCATCATGTTTTGCTAGGTCTTGAAAATTCAAATTTCTTCTCGGTGAATATGGTACATTATTACGATTAAAGCTTTCATCACAAATCACAAAAATCGCCGAATAAAATATAATTAGCACTTGTTTCAATATTAACACTCGCCTCCATTGTATCAAGTATGGCATGTTTAAAATAAGCGGTTATTCTAAAAGACCAGAATAAAATAATTTGTATACGAGAAATAATCTAAAAAGTGTTTTGTGTACTGAACATTTTTTCTTCAAAAACAGGTCTAACAAGACAGTCGTCTTGTTTTTCTTCTGATTACTCAACTTCTGGTTTCAGCAAATGAACAATACAGCTAAATATGTGAACTGTTTAAACTAATAATATTGTATTTATATTCAAATAGAAGTATATAAAGCAAGGCCGTGTTTATACGCACGCTGGCGTTTTTTAATTAGTGTTACTTTGCTTTTTGCTATGCCAGGTTACGATGAAGTTCTCTCTATAGTATGTGATATTATCTATCTTCTATTATCATATTTTATCGCGTAGGATATAGCTTGTTCTAGCGCTTCACAAACATCATTATTCCAGAAAAATGTGAGTCGAGGAAGTTACGAATGTGTTCATCTATACTACTATTATAAAGAGGAAAGATTTGATTGTATGTTTGTTTGTTTGTTTGTTTGCTTTGAATAGGCTCCGAAACTACTGACCCGATTTAAAAAATTCTTTCATTGTTGGGAAGCTACACTATCCCCGGGTGACATAGGCTATATTATATTTTCAAAAAAATTAGGGATCCTTACTAAAACTCCAATAATGTAACCCAAAGTGTAAAAAAATTACCTAAAATATTATTTAAATCGCGTGCGTTGCGAAAACTATTGATGATAGAATAAAATAATGTACTACAACTTTGCAGAACACATCATTATTTACAAAAAGTGTCGCGACAGCATATGTCTAACTATTATAGTTATGCCACAATAAGTGTTCTTTTATTTTAAAAATTTAATTGATATGCCGCCCCTAGAAAAGACTCTTTATTTGGATCTTGGTATTAATCCTTATCAAAATAAATTACTTCATATTCAGAACTGTTTCAATACCTTTATATAACTTTTTGAATTATTCAATTCGGATATTCCATTCGAAAGATATCACGAGTTTAAAAATGTAAGTATTAGAAAAATGTTGCGTGGTAGCCGCTCACCCTGTTCGGCTAGCTAGGCAGCACCTTATGCAATGTAGGCGTGCGTCACTGGGAATTTTTACAAAAATTCAAATACTTATTAAAAAATAACGAAAAATAAATGAAAAGTAATAACAAAAAAAATCATTAAAATAAAAGCTCATAGAAATAATAATATTCAAACTTTCTTTATAATTTTATTTTTTTAGTAACCTGACGAAAATAGAAGGGTTTGCCTCTGTCCGAGGAGTGCACGGGTGTGCGTACCCGAGGTGCCCGAGTATCCGTCGCTTCACTCCCCTCTCCGTTCGAGGCGACAGAGTCCTACCTTTCTTTCCGTCTACCTCTTACATCCTTTCCAACTTAGCTCTCTGTTCGTGGCGTGGTCCCCGGTGGGATGATTGCGAATACTGATTGGGGTCCCGGGTTCTACCCTGGGACCTGATTTGGTAGTCGAAACCATGCCTATTTCGACTGCGCCTGCACAGAGTGTTCCCGGGGCGGGAATTGCATCCTCGCTGTCGGTTGGTCTTGCTGGGCCGGCTACGACGTCAGGCGACTCTGCTTTTTCTGGAGTGTCGTCTGGTAGTCGTACCCACGCCTGACTAGCACGCGACGGGGATGCGAGTCCCGTCCGGAATTGGCCGCGGACCTGTCACTCCCGGCCCTGGTTCTGTCCATGGTCGGGGACGATCCTGGATGGACGGCCGTCGCCTCCTTTTGCGAGGCAGTAGTGTCTGCAAGGGAGGCGGCGGAATGGGAGCGGGAGTCCGCCACCGCACTCCCCTCCCGCCAACGTAGGCCGCGTCGTCGGCGCCGGAGGGTGGGCAACGATCTCCGGCCGCCGTAGAAAACGGCCGCGGGCGGCCCCTCGGGGGAGGATCCGCCGCCCGCACTATTGCCGCGAGGGAGAAGGCCGCGTGCTGTTCCACAGCCCCCCTCAACTCCTAGAGTTGTTACAAGAGAGCGCCGGGGGGACGAAACCCTGAACCCCTGGCGCCAGCACTTTAGAAGGGGCCCGCTTTAAGACAAAGCGTGGGCCGGCGCCGGCCCGGGCCACGAGATCGGCAGGCCATATATCCGTGGGCCCGGGCGTAGACGATAGGAGAACAGCGGGGTTTTTTAGTGGGTCGAACATCTTTTCCGGAGTCCCTTATATCCCTCGGTCCCCCCGGGCCGGGATAACCCGTCAAGAGAGGTTTTTCCCCGAGACCGAAAAAAAATAGAAGGGTTTAATTTTAAATTTTTTATTAAATACCCGTGCGAAGCTGGGACGGGCTGCTAGTTAACAATATATGAATACTCGAATTTCTATTAAAAAAAACTTGACACCTACATCGCCAGTAACTTTGAATAAATAATATCTTTATAGGTTGCCAGAAAGATCGCTTTGAGTGATAAGGCCGTCTATTGTATATGTTTATATAGTTGTAAATAACCTTTTCATTAGCTGTGAAGACCCAGAGATAAATTTCTACAGATTGGCTGCCAAATTATAGTTTGAAAATGCTGAACAATCGTATCCCGAAAAAAGTCCCAAGGTTAACGCAGAGTGCGTTCAGGTGTAACCCTATTAAAAGTTGATTTATTCTTCTTCAGGGAGGGACCTTGTCATGAATTTAAGCAAAACTAAGATAGCTGAAGTAATAATAAGTGCTTGTTATTTTTTTTTATTGCTGTAGGACGCAGACAGGCTCACGGACCGCTTAGAAAGCAGCAGTTACCGTCGCCTATGGGTGTTTGCAACGCCAGTGGCATCGCGAACACGCTGCTGTCCCATAAAAGTACAGGAACTTGGGTCACTAATGCCGGAACACAACACAAGGTTATTATGGCGGCATACTTAAGACCAAAGGTGGTCGCCATCCAGACGGGCTTGGGGCCCTAACACGTAGCTCGAGTGGGTTAAATCCCGGTTGCAGCCCAAACTCGCTTCAGCGCCCGGGGTCCGCTTTCTGACTTTTTCTTCTCCACTTCGCACGATCTTAGGCATCTCTGGTGGTCAGTCCATTGGCACACATATCAACCCATACGACATCAAGCCAGCACTTTGGGTCTACTCCTCCTGCCGGGACCCGATGGTGGCGGCATGGCCAGACATTTGTTCCCCATATAAGTAGCCGGTTGCTGTAAAACGTAGCCATACCAGCGAAGGCGATAGTCCTGCAATTTATCCGCAATGTCACGGACATGAAGGCTGCCGCGAATGCGAGTTCCTAACACGGTTCTTTCGCGTTACTCCACACATCCACCGCAGCATATTTATCTCCGTGACTCGCAGTGCCTGCTTGTGTCGCTCCAGCACCGGCCACGCTTCACATCCGTATAAAAGGGCAGGCCTAATGATGGTCTTATAGACCTGTCCCTTCAATTTAACCGGGTCACAGATGACACCAGTCACCTCACACTATTTGGTCCACGCAGCAGTAATGCGTGCTGCGTGCCTTAACGTCGGAGTCAATGTCACCAGACGCGTGAAATACAGATCCCAGGTATTTCACCTGTTCCGTGCGCTTGACTGTATCGCCACCTATGCGCACGAGTGTGGGATCTGTGAAGTTACAGGCCAAGTTGTCGGTCTTCGCCACGTTGAGTTTTAGACCACCGTTCTCAAACGATTCCTTCCACGCCTTCATACATCCTACCAACCTACCCCTGTCCGAATCTGCCAGCACGATATCATCAGCATACATGAGCAATCATAGGGGCTGCTCATGTGTTTCTGATGCTGTCTGACAGTACGTCTAATACCACGCTAAATCTGTTTAGAAAACGAAACGGACTAAGGACGGAACCCTGGTGTACTCCGACAGTGATGGGCAAGGATTTTGTGACACCAACAGCGGTCCGAACCACGGAATCGGAATCGCGGTACATATCTCGGATAATGTCAATTTAGGTCTCTGGAATCCCTTTGGACCGCAATGACCATCAGATTATCGCGCAAGGAATACGGTCGAAGGCCTTCTACAAATCAATAAACACACAATGCAGAGGCGTATTCTTCGCCCCGTATTTCTCCGTGAGTCCTTAAGGCAAAAACAGGGTCCATTGTCCCGTGACTAGGGCGAAACCAATATTGATATTCTGAGACAGTGCACTCCTGTCGACAGAACTAATCAAGTCAATTAGTAATAATACAAATGAATATTAGTTATAAATATTTATTGTTTTATCTATACAAATAAACTTTTACTAAGTGCATTCGGACGTATACACGGTACATATACCGAAACAACATTTTTTACAATTTTTGTCTGTCTGTCTGTTTGTTCCGGCTAATCTCTGAAATGGCTGCACCGATTTTGACGGGACTTTCACTGGCAGATAGCTGATGTATCAAGGAGTAACTAAAGCTATTTTTTTTAGAAAAAAAAAACTGTGTTCGACGACTGCTCCGACGCACGACTGGAGTTTACTACATAAGTACGATTGTCTAAACATACGCAAAAAGAGTTTATTTAACTGAAAAAAGATTAATACCGAAAGGGTAAATTAATAAAAATAAAAAACACATTTTAAAACAGTTTTAAGTTCAACCTAATTACAACTATGGCATCTAGGAATAAAGTCACAAATCTCCAAAACATTATCTACGCACCAAAAACGTAACGAGGTCATTCATTAGTAGATTTTACTCACACATTTTTCTCATACCGGGCGCCATAGATATGAAAATTGATTCTTACGGAGTAAACTCCAAAAATAGTTTTTGTTAAAAATGATAAGTTTCGAAAATGTTATGTTCCAATTTAGGTTGACCTCAGATTTATATCATCAATCATATGAAAATAGGGTTCAGCGTAGACTGGACATTGTGGGTTGAATTTTCAATTTAAGTTAACCTCAAATTTATGTCATCAATCATATGAAATAGGGTTTAGCTTAGGCTGGACTTTGTAGGTTCGAACGTACGTATTCCGGAGGCGCATGGCGTAACAGTCGCATTAGATAATACTGACTGTTTGCATATTTCATTTATATTTTAGGGTTTATAGGGTTTGTAATCCAAAATAAACCATTAGATATATCCAAAAAATTCTGGCCAGTCACTATTCCACGCGGACGGAGTCGCGGCACAGCTAGTACAAAATAAAATCCAAGAGAAATCTGACAGATGTCAAAACTATAGTTATAAAAAAACTTACAAATAACGTTCATACATACATACATATAATCACGCCTCTCAGAGACCACTTCTTTCCACTTGCTACGATCCTTACATACTTGTTTCGCTTCGTCCACTTTCATTATTCCCTTCATACATGCCCTTCGGTTTAGGGTACTCTTGACCTGGCCTTTTTTCAAGACGTCCCTCATCTGGTCTCGAAACTTCCGCCTAGGTCTACTCCTTCCAACACTTCCATTCGTACTCGCCATATACACTTTTTTCGTCAATCGTTCTTCATTCATTCTTTCAACATGGCCAAACCATCTCAGCTGACGTTCAGTTATTATAAATCTGGCTCGAACTTTGATTTAACTGTATATATACTTAAATGAACATCTGTGGGTGGGGTGAGGTGAGTAAAGAGACTTAAATCAATTAAATGAGTTTATTTAAATAAATTCATAACATCTACAACATTAATTATAATTATTTCTACCTCCAATACGTTTGCATTACTTGTCGGGAATAGATTCCAATCCCTGAAAAAGAATTAATAAATCAAATATGCATAAATGAATAAGAAATTAACCATGTTTTTTATGATAGGATCATGAAGTTAGCACTTTGTTGTAACTGGGGTTGAGACTACAGCCAGGGTTGGCTTTTCGTAAAAGGCGATAATACAACCCTAGCTACATGATAGGGCTTCAAGTCTGTTTGGATAGCAACCACCCTTAGTCAATAATTATGCCACCATAGTAACCTTTTGTTGTGTTCCAGCATTAGTGACCAAGGTTTCTATAGCCCTATGAGACAGCAGCATGATAACTGCTTACTATTAAGTGGAGTGGTGTGTCTGCTGTTCTTCAATAATAAATAAAAACTCCTATTATACATGTCAAGTTCCACTTTCTGCCAATTGAAAGTTTTTACGATAACAGCCCATAAACAGTTGGGGCCTCTCCCTATGGTGAACGGACAATAACCCGCCACGCTTGTCCAAGGTGGATTGTTTCACTTGCCTTTTTTCATCATCCAGTGTAGCAAACTTAGAGGTTTTCCCCCAAAATTTAGGGGTAAAAAATTGCACTGTGGTTTTTTAGGTGGGAAAAATCTTTAGAGGTTTTTTTAGGGGTTAATCTAGCCACACTTATGATTGAGAAACAACAGTGTCTGATTTTTTTTTTCTATAAAAATTTACAGATTTGTATGTGTTGAGTTTTTGTTTTTCCTCGTTATTGTTTCAAAAAGACGTTTTTTTGTGCATGATAACAGTAATTGTATGAGATATTTTAATTTATAAAGTTTTTATCTTGTTTTTTAATGTTGTTTAAGTTTTTTATGCTCTTTGTAATTATTAAAAATAAAAAAGTAACTAAAAATTAAACATTTTAATATTAGATAAGAACCTATATTTTTCAAATTGTCAGTGGAGTATTAACATGTGAATGCCAGACTAGAAAAGATGACACGTCCGCTTTGGAAATACCTAGTCAGGTCATAAGTATTGTCACACAGTAAAAACTTTTCTTTTAGAATGCTGGCCACAAAAAAGTTTATTGAATTAGAATTTCGAATTGTTCATGAAAATAAAAATGTATACTTTTAGAATTTTACTCATTTTTAAATATGGAGTGGACGCTTAAAGAAGACCGTGTTGCAGTTATTGCGTTGTATCGTTGCGGTTACGCGCCAATTCAAATTTTTAACATACTGAAAAATTTGAATATTACCAAAAGATTCGTTTATCGTACCATCAAACGATACAATGAAGACTCTAGTGTAGATGACAGGTCAAGAAGTGGTCGCCCTCGGTCTGTTAGGACTCCAGCAGTGATAAAAGCTGTGAAGGCACGAATTCAAAGAAATCCCAAACGTAAGCAGAAACTGTTGGCCCTTCAGATGGGGTTAAGCAGAACCACGGTGAAAAGGGTGTTAAATGAAGACTTAGGGCTTTGGGCATATCGAAGAAAAACAGGACATCGTTTGAATGCTCGTCTAATGGACCTGAGACTGAAGAGATGCCGCGCTTTGTTGAAGCGGTACGCGGAAAAAAATATCGGGAAATTCTTTTTTCGGATGAAAAAATGTTTACCGTAGAAGAGAGCTACAACAAACAAAATGATAAGGTGTACGCACACAGTAGTGAAGAAGCGAGCAACCGTATTCCGCGTGTCCAACGAGGTCATTTTCCATCCTCGCTCATGGTATGGTTGGGAGTTTCTTATTGGGGCTTAACAGAGGTACATTTTTGTGAAAAAGGTGTAAAAACGAATGCTGTTGTGTATCAAAATACAGTCCTGACGAACCTTGTGGAACCTGTTTCTCATACCATGTTCAATAACAGGCACTGGGTATTCCAACAAGATTCGGCGCCAGCTCATAGAGCGAAGAGCACACAAGACTGGCTGGCGGCGCGTGAAATCGACTTCATCCGGCACGAAGACTGGCCCTCCTCCAGTCCAGATTTGAATCCGTTAGATTACAAGATATGGCAACACTTGGAGGAAAAGGCGTGCTCAAAGCCTCATCCCAATTTGGAGTCACTCAAGACATCCTTGATTAAGGCAGCCGCCGATATTGACATGGACCTCGTTCGTGCTGCGATAGACAACTGGCCACGCAGATTGAAGGCTTGTATTCAAAATCACGGAGGTCATTTTGAATAAACTTTAATGTCATAAGAATCTATGTTTTGTTAAGTTCATTTTGGTATATGAATGGTTACATAATGAATAAACTTGTTACAATTATTTTACATTAAACATGTGACAGAATTTATGACCTGACTAGGTATTATAATACCCTTATGTCCTCTATCACTACCTATTTACCTGTAGGCAGTCGATAGACAACTTTTTAATAAATTTTCCTAGGGCAAGGGTCTTTTCTTGACATCTATGCAAAAACACACCAACAATTTCTAGATGGTTCAATGTATCAAGGGAAAAGTATACACCCAAATACTGTCCATCATGCATTCAATGTGTTAAATAGCCAATACTGCAGTATATTATATTAATAAACTGAGGAAATATGAATAATATGGAATAAGTTAATACTGAATTTAGTTATTATCACATTATTTTATTGAAATATTTTATACATCCATATTTGAAGCTATAAATTAGCAGGCATTATGGTCTTGGCATTACTTCTAACTGCTCGAAGAATCATCTGAATATATTCACACTTTAAAACAGTTTAAGCAATAAATAAGCAATTTTTTTTTATAATTTCTATTCTGTCTGTTCTTGGTAAATTTTCATCTCCACAAATCTCATTGAAGAAAAATCAAAGTATATCATACATACTACACAATACAAATAACTTTTAGGGTAGCTTCAACAATTAATCTCGGCACTAATTGTTGAAAAATTAACAGATATTTGGGGGCTTTGACACGTTAGAATGATTAGCTTCTTCCTTAGTGAAATATGCAGTAATTAAAAAGTAAAATAATTGTCATGGAGGAAAGCATTTTTATCCATGCAGAGGCTGAGAAAGAATACTGACCTCTGCGGCCGGGGTCGGCCTATCGTGAAAGGCGACAAAACAACCCACCTTAGCTACGTGGTAGGGCCCCAAGCCCGTCTGGATGGCGACCACCTTTAGTCTTAAGTATGCCACCATAGTAACTTTGTGTTTTGTTCCGGCAATAGTTACCCAAATGCCTGTACCCTTACAGGACAGCAGCGTGTTTGTGTTGCCACTAGCGTTGCAAACAATGCAAACAACCAGAGGCGATGATAACTGCTAAATTCTATCAGCCTGTCTGCTGTCCTACAGCAATAAAAAAATAACAAGCAATTATTATTACTTCAGCTATCTTAGTTTTGCCTAAATTCATGACAAGGTCCCTGCCCTGAAGAACAATAAATCAACTTTTATTAAGATTACACCTGAACACACTCTTTGTTAACCTTGGCACTTTTTTCAGAATACGAAGGAATATATAATAAATTAAGCATTATTTAATAAAATACTTTCTTTTGATTATATTGGTATTTTTGCACTTACATTGACTTTGTATGGATTCCCTGTAAGCCTCATATCACGCTGGTAGAGGTGTCTGTCCCATCTATCGAGCAAAGTACGCCTGTAATGCTGAAATGTAGCAGTATATTAATTATATGTATGTATGATGAACAACTTTGTGAAGAAATAAATTAATAAAATACATATTAAATATTTAATTTGATACCGCAATTTTTTTTATCTGTGTAATGTTTTAGATCTGTGGAATTGTGTTACCTAACAAATCCATCTGATCGAGTTTAAATACTTACATTTCCTAAACACAATTTGTGTATGTGATAAAGTGCAATACTCGGTATTCCAACACCCGCCGTCATGATTAAAAAACTTGGAAGAATTTCGTACCACATTGTTTTTAATAAATATAAATTAAAATATCACACAAGTATTTTCGTACGAAAGTTGACAGACGATTGTGTGTTGCCAATTCCTATCAGTGTTGTTCCTGACAAATTTAGGGATGCCGTATTTAAATTGTAAAATTGCCGGATTTCTAGGGAAAATTAAGAAAAATGCCGTATTGTACAAAATGTTTATTTTGCAAAGTTAAAAATAATAAAAAAAACACGCTTCTATAAAAAATCAAACTAAAAGGTAAAAAATAATTTTCAATTAATTTAAATTAAGGATAGTGGGATTAACAAAAAAATTAATTTTATTGTAAAAAAGTGTGGGGTGCTTGTTGTCAATTGTTATTTTGAAAATATCTTAAAAAGTTGTTTTCTATACTTCTGTTTTATGTGTTTACTTTTTACCTTTTTTGCGGTAGCGGTAACCCGTCGTTATTGTCACACTCATTATCACTCATTTTCAATTAAGTAAAACTTATAGAAATCTTATAACTTTCACTGATAGATCGTGTCGTACAACAAACCAAAGAAGTAATGAGACTCTAATGAGAGAATCACAATAGGTACAGTACAATAACGATTACCGGGGATTCTCACACGTTCTAAAAATCAAAGATTTTAGACTTTAACGTGTCAGAGATAAGATTGCATTTGATTGAATTCTGTTAACGTTTATTTTTGTGGGGCTTCTACTAAATCTATGGTTTACAATTTGGTGCGAGAGATAGATTATACGATATGTTTTTTTTGTTCACTTTAGTCAATTACCGTATATTTTAATACGGTAATCAAAGAGCTGCCGTATACCGTATTTATGATGGTTAAGATGCCTGAATGCCGTATATTACGGCAATTGCCGTATCAAGAACAACACTGATTCCTATATCTAGTTGCAAAATGCAAGGGAATGACCAATGTCCATCGAAACAAAATAATGAAGAGGGTAAGTATTATAAACAGTAATGTGTTTTCTCTAGATTTGCAGCTTAGCTAACAAGGGGACGGATTATGTATCTTTACAGCATTATAAACTGGCGTAACTCTTAATGAAACCTTGAATAAAACTGGTATAATGTATAAAATTTCTTTTGGAACACATAAATATTCTATAACTCTTAGCTGTTCACCTGCGTCCTATATATAAGTCGTAAGAAATGCACGATTATTATTAATTGTGACAAAGAAAATTCACTTACATTTCCAAGAAAATAGTAGTGAGCCCACCAAAGTCCTACTGCTGGTAAACCAATTCCTCCTGCTATAATTAGGAAGGGAGGAATTATTTCAAACCACATTATTAAAATTTTATTTCTCAAATTTAACAATCTATTTATAAATGTTATTATGTCAAAATTACACAGCAAAAACTAGAATCTGGAAAAATATATCTCCTGGAGGTTTTACTAAAAAAAAACTACTTAAGTTTTATTAAATTTCTATTTACAGAACATAACAAAATTTAATGATCGGGCATCATCATTACAAAAATATATTGCTTTTTTGTTCTCATTTCTAAAAAAACGGCTTCACCAGTCGTATGTAATTGATGTTTTAAACTTCATTATATTAAAAAAATATAACTTTTATTTTCTATGTTTGCAACACTAGTAATCAAGTCATCAAACATGGCAGACGTACCGATCGACTGTGATTTCCCTGTATGGGGCTTATTACCGAAAAAAGAGACGGGGGTCGTTTCTTTTTTAAATAAATATCCAAGTTATGATGGCCGGGATACGGTTATTGCTATATTTGATTCCGGAGTTGACCCAGCGGCGGAAGGTCTTAAGGTAAAAAATTGTCTTGTCATGGTTTATTTGATCGGTTAGATTTTGCTGTTTTTTGATTCACAATAAGGGTCGTTGGGGTTATAGGTGACAAGCACAGGGGAGACAAAGGTCATCGAGAGGTACGACTGCAGTGGCTCTGGAGATGTGGACACCAGCACAGTAATAAAGAAGGTTGTCGATGGTACCATCACCGGCGTATCTGGCAGACAGTTAAAGGTGATTTTTGTATGAAAATACTACACATACATGCTATTGTTACTCATTTTTATAATTTATTAATGTTATTTTATCAATTTATTCCCTATGATATTTAGTTGTGAGTATGCCAGCTGCTAGAATAATTTTAATGACTAAGACTTCATAATCGTATATATTTATTTGCTGTTTACCAGATTCTGACCTGTTGTTTGAGGTTTAGCTATTTTTATATTGACTCTTTTAAATCTTGTCATATTTTGAACTAATCAATAATAACACACATTCTTTTTTTATTAGAGTCTAAGTAAATGAACTAGTTGTTTGTAGAGGTTTAGATCTACTTAATGATCTTATCATGTCAAAAAATATTTTTACAAAATTCTTTTTTGAGGGTATGTCTATGATGTTTGATTATACTTCAACACTAAAAGTTTTATTTTTATTAGTACATAATATAAATGTGAAAGCATGTAATTGGTTATAGATATATAGTGAGCTATTTATTTAAATATCTATTATAATAAAATGTTCACTGTTTGATCTCCAAATAAAATTATACTCAATACCTATTCAGTGAAAGGTGCACTTGGCAGTGTTATACTCAAAAGGCTCAACTCAATTTGATTCCTATATAATAAGTACATTTAAACTCTAAGACTCAAGTATACCTCACTCGTTGATTGATGTGTCACTTGAACGAATTGTACTCACAACCTTAATTGTTAGTCACTATAAAAATGTATTAAAGTTAGATATTTACGAATTCTAAGATTCTTACTAATCTTTGAATACAACCCAGATTTCCTGCTAAACTGATAATTACTGATATGAGAAGTAAGCAGTATTACATCTTGACAACCATGAATGGCATTAGGTATTCGATTCCCATCTTGCGGCTTGGTTATCTATAATATGTATTTATTTACAAAACTAAAGTATATATGTAGTGTTGCATATACTAACCTACCTACCTAAACGACTGCGCAAGTCAGGCTTCAGCTAGGGACAAATGGTGCGCGGTGATGAAGCGCTGCCGGGCGTATTGCGTGACCACGACTGCTCTGTCAAGAGTATTCGACTGAGAAGAAGAAGAAGACTTTTAACACTTTATCGTCAAGTCGTTTTCCAAGTAGTGGCTTAGTCGTGTACACATTTACTCCCAGGACCTGTCATTATGTTGTCCTTTTTTCTTTTGTTTCAATGGAATGTAATTCTATTGATATTTATACTTTATTTTGAATTTATTTTATATAAAAGGGCCTTTAAACTAACATTCATAACATAAATTCGTAAACGTTAGCTAAAAGTAGAGTAATAGGCTAGCTGTCAGTAACCGTTGGCAATCGAAAAGCCGATAAATAGGCTAGAGGTAGATAAAGTGTTATCCTATAGTGTAGGTAGGAGAGTAAAATATATTGTCAACATACTCTGTAGGTAGATATGTTATGGACCAAGTGATTCATTTTGGCATTATTTAACATGCTCTGCAGCATAAATGATGACAAATCAAATTTGGCCATGTAATAAAATAAATATACTGACACAATTCACACAGCGACATCTAGTCCTAAACTAAGTAGCATTGCACTTGTGATATGGATACTAGACAACTGATATGCTTTATATAACCTTTGGTAATTAAATACATATTATACATGAATCCAGAGGTGAGATGGGAATCGAACCTGTGACCTCTGTAAGCATAATGAAGTGCATTATTAGCCTTTACCCGCACGGAGGTTGTGAAATTAACACTGAAAATTTAGATATAGTTAGTGGATTGTGAATAACAGAAACGTGATAAGTGCTAAGGAATCAAAGCCAGTCAGAGGTCGAGATTTCACTGCGAGAGTTTGCTAAAATATTGTCTACGTTTGGAGTGCAAGATTATAGTTGATGTGGTTGTAAAGGAGGCTTTTATACAATATATTGAAAGGCCATTAGTCAGTTAGCAACTAATTTATTTCTTATACACAGGTACCTATTAAAACAATAATTGTACCAATATCTCAAACCTACCCATAACAGATGCTGCATGACAAATGTAGTTGTCAGAAAGAAAAATAAAATATCAAAAGTAGCAAATATTTTAATAAATATGAAATAAATTAAAATAATTTATTAAAACAACATTTTATAATTTTACCCGAAAAGTTTTTTTTATCCATGCAGGGTTGGAGAGAGAATACACATCTCTGCAACCAGGGTCAGTCTGCCGTAAAAGGCGACAAAACAATCTACCCTACATGGTAGGGCCCCAAGCCCGTTTGGATGCTAAGCAGGCCATCAGCCTATTTGCTGTTCTACAGCAATAAAATATAAATAGATATTCATATTACCAGTCAATTTAATTTTATCAGTACTTATTCAATATTGCCCTCTCTTTTTAGGAATTTTTCAAACTTATGGCATTAATACTGCTCTATTAATCACTTGTCCATAACAGATACACAACAAATATACAAAGAAGAAAGAAAGAAAGAAAATATGTTTATTTAGGACTTAAAGTTATTATTTACAATTTATAATTATATACTATATATTTGTCCCAAATTGGTCCCAGCTCAGCATTTGCTGATGGAATTTACCAGCGCTGATCTTCCGCTGGGGCCATTAAGTGACACCACTAACATTATATACACAATAACACAATAACCACAATAACACGTACAACATGTACTGACATGGCGTTTATTAGTTATCTAGTACCAATAACACATTCTCACAAAAGTACAAGAGGACAAACTGAGATCTTGGCAGTGAGCAATGGAAAGAAGTATGACAGGAATAAGAAAGAAAGGTTAAGAAGCAGCTTCATTAGGAACAATACAAAAGTTACGTTACTGTAAAAAGTTAATAATTGAATTGGTCATCTTAGGGGGCCAGGGAAATGGAGTTAAACCATTACAGAATGGTACCCAAGAACACAATAGAAATAGAGGTGGCCAATATGAAAGATGGTCAGATAAAGTAGTGACAACTGCGGGAAAACTTCGTTCCCGTAAAGTTAGATTGCGAGAAGAGTGGAGGACATTGGCGGATGCAAACAGACACGGTCAATGACTCAGTTTTCTGTAACCATACTTTTTGTAAAACTTGTTCAAGTATCTGAATAAAGGCTATTTATTATTACTTACACAAGTGCTATGCTACTTATTTTGGGACTAATGACCCTATGTGAATTGACTCAATATATTATTTCCTTATTTTAAAAAATATTCTTAAATTCTGATAGATACCCGAAACATGGAAGAACCCATCAGGGGAGTGGCGTGTGGGTGTTCTATACCCCTTCAGTTTTTATCCTACCAAGCTAAAAGAGAGAGTGCAAGAACACCGCAAGCAGCACATTTGGGATGTCGGCTACAAGCCTGCTTTGGCTGATGCAACTAAGACCTTGTATGACTATGAAACTGATTACTGTAAGTTAATGTTGATTATATCATTCAGGATGAACTGATAATTTTATACCCTTTATATTTCTATAGATTATTCTATTTATTTTTAGATATTGACTGGTTACTTCAGTTCTTCAAGTTTAATGTTTTTGCTACATTAGTAATAGGTTAAATTAAAAGTCATCAACCCACAATCTCCCAAAGCTGAGCTGAGGCATCCTCTTAGAGGCAATAACAGTATACCTGCTTATCCAAGGTGGACTGGCAGGTACCGGTGATCTTTTTCCATGCAGGTGTCAGAGAAAGAATACTGACCCGGCCGGGGTCAGCCTGTCGTAAAAGGCGACAAAACAACCCACCCTAGCTAAGCCCTCCGTATAGCGACCACCTTTGGTCTTAAGTATGCCGCCATAATAACCTTGTGTTGTGTTCCGGCATTAGTAACCCAAGTTCTTGTACCCTTATGGGACAGCAGCGTGTTTGGATTCCACTGGTGTTGCAAACACCCATAGGCGACGGTAACTGCTAAATTCTACTGCTGTCCTACAACAATAAAAAAAATGCAGATTTCCTCACATTGTTTTCCTTCAATGTCTGTACATGGCAATTAGGATATAATACGCACATTAGGTGAGACAAATGCCTAAAACAGTGTGTGCCATGGTCTCTGAATGGAATAACCATTGCACTACCACCTGGTAGAGATGTAAACACCTACCTACAAAATTAAAAGTTAATAGACGATAATGATTATTTTATAACAATTTTAACATTGAAATATGTATATTAAAACTAGATACTAGTTTTTTTTTCTCTATACGTAAAATTTAATTATATTAAATGTATGGTGCTTAGTTCATTGCTACTTAATACTTGGATAAACTGGTTTCCAAAATACAGGCTGAGCCTAGTCTAGTGCCAGGTAGCTAATGTTTTAATTTGTAACTTCATGAATAAATTACATTTGATTAGAGAGAGACTAGAGTGAACTAGACTGATAAATATTCACTCTCTTTGGACACTATTTGTAGTGGCGAAGACTCCAAATCCAAGTTTAGACGATAAACTTTTGAAAGAGGAGCTTGAAACAAGAGTGGAAGTCCTTTTAACAGCCGAGAAAAAGTACACAGATCTGGGACCAACTTATGATTGTGTACTGTTTAATGATGGTGAAGTGTGGAGGTATGTTTTTTAATATTAGTTGGTAGCATATCGTAGACTTTATTCACTATTAGGGATGCTGAAGACCTTGCAAAGTGGACAAGGAAAACAGACCCTGGCCATCCAAAGTGACTTCCACTGGGTTGCAACTGGGATTTAACGCTTAGAAGATGATAGATGGATTTTGTTTTGTAAAACGTTACGATGCGTTACAGGAGCGGGAGGGGGGTTTATTGAACTACGCATTACATAACATTGTTTTTTTAGCTCTTCAGAACGGTCGCGTAGAGAGATTCTCTCACGCATTTTTTAAAAGGTTTTTTTTTTCTCAAAATGTCTTATGGAATGACCAGTTGAAAATCTTCAACAATTGCGTTACATAATATTTGAACGCTCCCTTGTAGACTATGCCTTTAGAACACATTTTACAAAATCATCTGAAATTTTTTCCCTCTCAAGGTTATGATGATCTTTACTCATAATTATTTTGATCATAACAGCTTTCGCATAAGTCAGAACACTTGTGTGGATCATAGGTTCATTTCCCACCTGGAATCGGGGTAGACTTATTTATTTCTTTTATATTTGTACACTTGATAATATTTTATTTTAGTGCATAATCCCAATTGTAACTCAACCTTTACTGCTGCTATGTCAGAAAATGAGGCATCTGCATATCCATTAGCATGTATGTAGCCCAATAGTCTTGGTCCATACGATACAGCATCTAGCTAATAGTATTTGGTATATAATATTGGTTGTGCCATTCCTGCCAGAGCCCATGTGGATGCTATGGCTATTGCTGAGGAACAGCAGGCAGGCTGACGGTCCACTTAATAGTAAGCAGATACCATCGCCTATGAATGTCTGCGAAGCCAGAGGCACCGCGAACAGGACACTTATGCCAGAACAAGAAACAAGGTTATTATGGCGGTGATCAAGGGTGGTTGTAAACCAAAGGAGCTTAAGGCCCTTCCGTAGCTACGGTTGTTTTGTTGTCTTTTATGACAGACCGACCCCTGCATGGAGAACGACAGCAATTAGCATGCATTTAAAATATTTTGCTATTGCTATGTACAAATTTTCCAGGGCTTGCATAGACACATCAGAAGCTGGTGATTTGGCTTCATGCCCGCTGTTGGGAGAGTACAGTGTGACACACGAGCATGCACATCTGACACCTCTTGACGAGATGACTGTCAGCATCAATGTTCACGATGATGGCAATACCCTTGAAGTTGTTGGCATGTGTTGTGAGTATAACAAATTCTTCGAACGTCTATATTGTAGTATTTAGATAATTTAGCAAAAAGTGTCTGTGAGTTCACTTAGTCGAAGGAAAACTGTTTTATGTTTAAGAATAAGGCATGTTATTACTATCCAGTTCCTATGGTTGCCCTTACAGGCTTGCCAATGTCTGCATATATCAATATACCCCCATAGAGTTTGGCATTGATTTTGCCAATGTTCACTCTGCTTAAAAAAGGGATAGGATTAATATAGTAACAGAGTAATATGTTTCGTAAATTTAATTCTAAGATTCTGAAGGCAACACAAAAAGCAAATTAGTATTAAATATATATTTAGCCTTATACATTAATACTGTAAGTAATTAAAAAGTTCGAAAGCGTTTTTAGAAGCTTAAAATGCACAAGTGTTAAGAGAAAGTCTACATTAATGGGGCAAAGAATTTGCTGTGCCAACTAATCATATAAAGGGGTTGACGTCTTTGGACAGTGGAAGGATTCATGCACAACCCTCATTTGCCCATACTTGTTCATGGGGCTTGTATTATTTGACAGTAGAAGTGACATCCTGATAGCTATGCTGCATCAGATGTACTGTAAATAAAATTTCTAGACATATAAAGTTATTATAAAATTTACATATCTCCGATTTCTGTGTGGGCGGCTTGTGAGTCTGTGGTCTGTGAGTTACCCAACATTATAAAACAATAAAACTAAGGAAGACAGAAATTAAACAAAGGAATTACTAAAAGATGCACTGTATTGGCAAGAATTTAAAATAACAAACGGATAGAAAGAGCATCACAATAACAATATGATTTACGATAAAACTAATGGCGTTTGCGGTTGTCGGTTATATGGCTGATGCGCGGCTGGTTACATGACGGGCGCGCAGCCTTCCGTCTTGGCTTTCGGTTAACGACTGCTGTCGCGAGCAATTTCGAATGAGCTCCCCAGACAGCAGAGGATGGTGTCCGTGTCTAACGGTATTTTCCCGAACAAAAATGATGTCGAGTGGTGTGAACCGATACACACCACATCTGTTTGTCTCTTGGCAAAAGCCTCCTTCGACCATCTCCATTGAGTTCTATCTAAGACAACTCGTGTCCACAATGGTCCCAGAGTAATGAATCTCACCCTCCCATCTCCTTATCTGGCGTCCTCTTTAGCTATTGCCATCCCTTAGCTATTGCCATCCCTGGGATGCCAGACTATTACTCGTTTGCCCCGATACATATATCCGATATCCGTGCAGGGTCGGAGAAAGAATACTAACCTCTGTGGCCGGGGTCGGCCTGTCGTAAAAGGCGACAAAACAATCCACCCTAGCTACGTGGTAGGGCCTCAAGCCCGTCTGGATGGCGACCACCTTTGGTGTTAAGTATGCCGCCATAATAACCTTGTGTTGTGTTCCGGCATTAGTGACCCAAGTTCCTGTACCCTTATGGGACAGCAGCGTGTTCGCGATGCCACTGGCGTTGCATACACCTATAGGCGACGGTAACTGCTAAATCCTAAGCGGGCCGTCAGCCTGTCTGCTGTTCTATAGCAATAAAAAAAAAATACAATTGTATGACCCCATATACACTACAGTTTGATAATCTCAAAATGATTTCCTTTCAATAGCTACACACGGCACCCACGTAGCTGCTATTGCGGCGGGCTACTTCCCCGATGAGCCAGAACGGAATGGAGTGGCACCGGGAGCAAAAATAGTCTCCCTCACAATAGGAGACAGCCGTCTTGGCTCCATGGAAACGGGCACAGCTCTGGTGAGAGCCTGTTTAAAAGTTATGGAGTTGTCTAAGAAAATGAAGATAGATGTAATCAATATGAGTTATGGAGAACATGCACATTGGGCTAATGCCGGGTGAGTACTTTTTATTTTTGTAAGCCCTTTCATGAAAGTAAGTTATTGCATGCAAAAATTTAATTAGCAACCAGGTGGTTGATGCTGATTAATCAAAAAAGTATTCTTTGATACCTGGAGTCCAGTTAAACTCAATTTTATTTAATTTTTATTGAAAGTCAGCTGTAGTCGATTATATTATCACAGTTTCACAACTTTATGGCTGTTGTTCTTCTTAGAAGAAGTACCAAGAAAATTCCCAGCAACATACTTATATATATTTGTCAACTACAACTAAACTACTAACAGTGGAATTTTATATAACAAAATTTGGATTTTAATCACTTCGGTGCGGTGCTTATCGCCCATGATACCTTTCCCTCAGCCGGTATTCATCATCCGCACGTTCGAAGCCTAATTATATATATAATTAATAATAAGAGTGCAATAAAGAGAGTGCTGTCCTCCCAGAAAGGATGCCACTAATATATATCTACATAAAGGTATCATCCTAATATGCAATATTTTGAAGATGCCTATTAGGTGGACGTTAAATCTGCAATTACAGACATCGTCGACGCTCGTACAGAAGTGGTCAAACAAACAGCGGTAGTTGGGTTCCCTTTAAACTCTTCCTTTGTCTATGAGAGTGCACCTTTAAGTTTAAATTTTTTTATTGTTGTAAGACAGCAGACAGACTAACGGCCCGCTTAGAAATTAGCAATTACCGTCGCCTATGGGTGTTTGCAACGCCAGTGGCATCGCGAACATGCAGGCCCACTAATGCCGGAACACAATACAAAATACCACATAGTTGTTTTGTCGCCTTGTACGACAGGCCGACCCGGCCGCAGAGGTCAGTATTTACTCTCCGCCCCTGCATGGATAAAAATAATAAAAATAAATGAGTCAGCTACATTTACTGTTTGGTATAATAAAGATACTGAGAAGTTTGAACGGCCTCATGAAGTGATATTGTTTTGTTCAGCCGAGTGGGGGATATAATCTGTGAAGTGGTCAACCGATACAATGTGTCTTGGGTGGTGAGTGCAGGCAACCACGGGCCTGCTTTGTGTACAGTTGGAGCACCTCCCGACATCGCCCAACCTATACTTATAGGTCCGTATTTGTGTTATTAATTATTAGATTGAGGAATATGTAACGAAATATATTGTACACTTAGTCAAAAGCGAAAAAATCGTAATGCATAAAAGAAATATATAAAAACGCTTCAAAAAACCACGTGGAAACTCGGCCAGTTGGTCTATGACTATGTTCATTGTTCCTCGTTTTTGTAGATGCTGGTTATGGTTGACCATAGTCAACCATAGTAGAGAAATTGAAAGTGTCCAGATGTATGTTATCTAGTTAAAAAACTCGGTCAGAATGGCGTTACTATATATACGGTAGCTATGAATGTACAGTGGCCTGCATAAGTGCATGGACACCTTCAGTTCTATTATTGTGTAGCACGAGCGGCCACGATTTGGAAGGACATCTAGTTCATTTCTTGTGAACATTCATAAGAAATGAACTAGATGGCGCTTAAGATCTTCAGTCTACCCTCTTTAAGTTTCGTAAAACATGACTTACCGATTAATTTTAAGGCGACCAGTTTACACATCCAATTTTCATTGCTTCAGGTAACAGTTCAATGGTCGAGTGGTCTGGGAATGCGCCGACAGAATCGTATGTCGCAAGTTCAAATCCTACCAGGCCACGTTATTGAGTTTGTGTTTTTGTAAATTTACTGCTTGAAGATTAGTAAAGTTGACACTTCGGTAATAAAAACAAGTAACATGGGTCTCAGCAAAATATTTGAGGGACAAGAAACGATTTGCGTGCGAATAATAATATTCTCCCTCACACACTTTCACACTAGTACGAAAGAGACAGAAAAGGTCGTTACACGCTTAAAGGTAGCACCACGGTGTCCCACCTAGGCAGGGACATGTTTAGTTATAGATAGTGCCACAAGAGTTGAAGTGAATGATTACACACACAGCTACAAAAATAACTGATTGCCCACGGCAATGAAATGAAATATCAAATTTCTAACATGACATTAAATATTTTGTTTTGGTACCCACCAGCGCCATCTAGTGGAATGTTAGTAAACTAACTAAGTTAGTAAATAAGTTAATTCCGCTAATACACATCGAACACATAGATGGCGCCGTTTCTCGCGTCAAACGATTATGTTTTGGAATTGTCTATCGACTTTTGCAGGCCACTGTAGCTGCTGTTATTAATTAATTCTGTAACCCCCCTCTAATAACTATTGTGGCGCCATCTTAATTTAACGCATTTCAACGGACACTAAACACACATAGTTCTCGTTACTTCTACTTTCCACGCTTTGTAATTACCGGAACTTCATGTCCGCGGAAGTCGACGCTAGTAAACCAGTGGCGGGATTATGTATTATTTATGTGGAACAACAATAGCAAAGCAGTAAGGAAAGGTGGACATAATTATGACGTAATCTATAATTTTCATAGCGCTTATAATGAATGATTGTGGTCAGGTGTGGGTGCATATGTGTCTCCTGAAATGATGTCAGCGGCGTACTCTATGCGCCAGCGGTTATGCGGCGGCGCGTTCAGCTGGAGCAGCCGCGGCCCGGCCGCCGACGGGGCATTGGGAGTGAGCGTGTGCGCGCCAGGCGGCGCTGTGACCGCTGTGGCCAGGTGGGATTTCGCGTATTCGTTCATAGAATTCTTCATTCAACTTACACTTTTTTCATTTAATCATTTACCATGCGATCTTTCTTTTATACCGGGCATTTCCAAAATATTTTGGGCAAGAGACCTCTTTTACTAAAGATTATTCTGTGTGAATTTGGACAGTTTTGTCAAAGTCACCCTGTATATTGTTTTATGCTATCGTTAATATACCTAGTCAGGTCATAAGTATTGTCACACAGTAAAAACTTTTCTTTTAGAATGCTGGCCACAAAAAAGTTTATTGAATTCGAATTTCGAATTGTTCATGAAAATAAAAATGTATACTTTTAGAAGTTTACTCATTTTTAAATATGGAGTGGACGCTTAAAGAAGACCGTGTTGCAGTTATTGCGTTGCATCGTTGCAGTTACGCGCCAATTCAAATTTTTAACATACTGAAAAATTTGAATATAACCAAAAGATTCGTTTATCGTACCATCAAACGATACAATGAAGACTCTAGTGTAGATGACAGGTCAAGAAGTGGTCGCCCTCGGTCTGTTAGGACTCCAGCAGTGATAAAAGCTGTGAAGGCACGAATTCAAAGAAATCCCAAACGTAAGCAGAAACTGTTGGCCCTTCAGATGGGGTTAATCAGAACCACGGTGAAAAGGGTGTTAAATGAAGACTTAGGGCTTCGGGCATATCGAAGAAAAACAGGACATCGTTTGAATGCTCGTCTAATGGACCTGAGACTGAAGAGATGCCGCGCTTTGTTGAAGCGGTACGCGGGAAAAAATTATCGGGAAATTCTTTTTTCGGATGAAAAAATGTTTACCGTAGAAGAGAGCTACAACAAACAAAATGATAAGGTGTACGCACACAGTAGTGAAGAAGCGAGCAACCGTATTCCGCGTGTCCAACGAGGTCATTTTCCATCCTCGCTCATGGTATGGTTGGGAGTTTCTTATTGGGGCTTAACAGAGGTACATTTTTGTGAGAAAGGTGTAAAAACGAATGCTGTTGTGTATCAAAATACAGTCCTGACGAACCTTGTGGAACCTGTTTCTCATACCATGTTCAATAACAGGCACTGGGTATTCCAACAAGATTCGGCGCCAGCTCATAGAGCGAAGAGCACACAAGACTGGCTGGCGGCGCGTGAAATCGACTTCATCCGGCACGAAGACTGGCCCTCCTCCAGTCCAGATTTGAATCCGTTAGATTACAAGATATGGCAACACTTGGAGGAAAAGGCGTGCTCAAAGCCTCATCCCAATTTGGAGTCACTCAAGACATCCTTGATTAAGGCAGCCGCCGATATTGACATGGACCTCGTTCGTGCTGCGATAGACGACTGGCCGCGCAGATTGAAGGCTTGTATTCAAAATCACGGAGGTCATTTTGAATAAACTTTAATGTCATAAGAATCTATGTTTTGTTAAGTTCATTTTGGTATATGAATGGTTACATAATGAATAAACTTGTTACAATTATTTTACATTAAACATGTGACAGAATTTATGACCTGACTAGGTATATGTCTGTATTATTTAAGTTTTACTAAACATGAAAAATCCTATCCATAGTTATTCTTATTGATACGAAATTTTAGTTCCCATTCACTAAAATATTAATAATTCTCATAACAAGTTAGTACACGTAACACAACTTATCTTGAAAGTTTCAAAAGAGAATTTGTGTTAATTAATAGGGGTCGATTTTTAGACCTCGTCGACTCACTAATTCAGTTTTTGTTTATATCGACTCATTGGAAACCGATTTGTGGAAATTGTGTGTAACTTCTTGGGTTTTTTTTATTACACATTCATAAAAACTCAGTCTTTATTACACACTAGCTTATAATCAATAAATAAATAAAAAGCCTTTATTCCACTTAGTTCCTAAATTTTTTTTCTAGCCTATTGTTAACTATTTTTTTTATAGTATCCATAAACCATATTTAATTAGGTACAACTTGTCTTCCGACAAAGGCCTCTAAAGATCTCCGTTCAGTCCTGTTCCTTGCTGCACGAGTCCATGTTGATCCAGCTACTTTTCTGAGGTCATCTTCCATCTCAGTCTTGCCCGTCTGGATGGCGACCACCTTCAGTCTTAAGTATGCCGCCATAATAACTTTATGTTGTGTTCCGGCATTAGTGACCCAAGTTCCTCTACTCTTATGGGACAGCAGCGTGTTCACGATGCCACTGGCGTTGCAAATATCTATAGGCGACGGTCACTGCTAAATTCTAAGCGGGCTGTCAGCCTTTCTGCTGTCCTATGCAATAAAAAAAAGTCTGTCTAGATCCATGAATTTAGCCAAAACATAAATTATGTCTAACTCTTCACAAACCTATAGTATAAAGGTCAATAATAAGCAAATAGATTATGTGCATGAATACATATACTTGGGCCAGTTGATATCTACTAAAGACTGCATGAAAAAAGAAATAGAAAAATAGCTAATACATGGAAACTATATTCGTCATTCAGCGAAGTAATGAAAATTGCAGAAATGCCAATGAAAGACAAACGAAAGGTATATAATATATTGTGTATTCTACCATGTTTACTATACGGATGCCAAACTTGGGCATTGATGGAACAATTGTCAAACAAAATAAAAATTTGTCAAAATTGGATGGAAAGAAGTACACTTGGAGTTAAAAGACTGAGAAAAACTTATAAACATAAATATTAAAACTAAATTCAAAAATGCATACACAATCTACAAACAGCTGAAGGGACAGGACATATAATTAGAGAGAAGAACGAAAAATGGTCAAGAATTTTTTTTTTTTTAATGCTGTAGGACAGCAGACAGTCTAACGGCCCGCTTAGAATTTAGCAGTTATCATCGCCTATGGATGTTTGCAATACCAGTGGCATCGCGAACACGCTGCTGTCCCATAAAGGTACAGGAACTTGGGTCACTAATGCCGGAACACAACACAAGGTTATTATGGCGGCATACTTAAGACCAAAGGTGGTCGCCATCCAGACGGGCTTGAGACCCTACCACGTAGCTAGGGTGGGTTGTTTAGTCGCCTTTTACGACAGACCGACCCCGGCCGCAGAGGTTAGTATTCTTTCTCCGCCCCTGCACGGAAAAAATTATAACTGAATTGTACCCAAAGGAACAGGGGGGTATGCCATAGTTTATATGACGCATTAAATATTTTTGAAATTTTAAATTATAAGTTGGAAATCAAGTTAAATTTTTAACATTATGAATGTGAAAGTAACCCTGTCTGTTATGTTTGGATACAGGTTTACCTTAAGAAATTGTCAATTGATGAATGGAACTTCCATGGCAGCGCCACATGTGGCCGGAGTTGTGGGTGAGTGTCGTTTAACCACCAGCTATTTTTAGTGGCCATTTTAAAAATTTACATGAAACTTTTTTTGTAAATGTTATGTTTATTATTATATATATATTTTTTGCTATAGAACAGTAGACAGGCTGACAGCTTACTTAGAATCTAGCAGTTACCGTCGCCTATGGGTGTTTGCTATGCCAGTGGCATCACGAACACGCTGCTGTCCCATAAGGGTACAGGAATTTGGATCACTAATGCCGGAACACGACACAAAGTTACTATGGCGGCATACTTAAGACTGATGGTGGTTGCCATCCAGACGGGCTTGGGGTACCACGTAGCTAGGGTGACCCCGGGCGCTTAATGAAAGACTCGTTATATACAAGGTGACTGACAAAACCGTCCAAATTTTTTTACGCACCATTTAAGGAACCCATTTTTGCAAAAAAAAGTTGTATCTCAAATTTTCACCATAAAATATTTCATTCCAAGGAAAATATGATCACTAATTCAATTGGGTATTTGAAAAAAAAAATATTGATTTTTTTTTTATGTATTTTAAAACTTTATTATTAATAATATTGATATTTAATGCAAAAACTTTAAAAAAAGTTTTTTTCAATTAATTATAAACAATTAAAAATTGATGAAATTTAAATAAAAATCACGTGACTATAAACGCGCCATGATTGGTCAACATAATTGTGACGTCATAATGTAATAGCTGTTAGTGATGTGAACCGATTACGATTTTCAACACCGGTATATACTTTGAAAACTAAACCGGTTTTTAAGTTTTTTTTTTAAACAAAAAATACACTAAAATAATATTAATAATCATAAGGATGTTGTTTATTTTTCTTAAAATAATCGCATTAATTGTACATAAGAAATAATCATCAAACGGACACAATATGTAACCATAAAAATCTATTTTTATTTTGCATCTTTTGCTAATAAATCATAATTCTGATTTACAAAACAAATTTAGTCAACAGCATCTGCTTGTATCCTGCTCTTTCTAGATGATATTACATATCCAGTTTTGGAAAACATTCTCTCTGAAGGTACCGATGTCGCTGATATAGCCAAATACTTTAGCGTTATTATATTTAATGGTGCTAAATGTTTGTTGGTGAACCAAAAGCACCCACACTTCGCAACGAAGGAAAGCAGTTATGCTTTTGTGATATCTGCTTCTTCCTCTTGTGGATTTGTCTCAATATACATACGTAATATATTAACTGCAGAAGCAGTTGGATTCGTAAAGGGGCTTCTTTGTTTTAAAAAATCTAGCAATTCCGATTTTTTCTCTTCAATTGTTCCGTCACTTGACGTGTTACTTGCTTGTTCTGAAGTAGACGTTAGAAACCTGTCAGAATCTTTAATGTTATGGGCTAATTCTTTTCTTACTAGCTCTTTTGCAGACTGCATGTTTTCCGGGTGACGAAATGCAGTTCTTAATGAGGGATGTAAGAATGTAGATATTTGGGACACAGTTCTTGTCTCATATGAGAGAAGTCTACTAGTCATATTTTACCTCACTGATGAGTGAAACATCTTGCCTATATCTGTTGCCAGGGAAATTTCAGTAACATTCAGCTTTTCAAATAATCCACATATTATAGGAATGACTAATGAACTAGTCGGATACTGAGCAGCGTTAGTAAGTTTTGTAGTTTCCTAAAATATTTCCAAAATTTTAATAATTTCTAAACCGGCTTCTTCTTCGGGGGCAGATAAGTAGTCAGGTGCAGGCTGAGCTAATTTCCTGCATACCAATGCAAGAATGTTAGATAACTGTAGTAATCTTTCCATCATGTAGAACGTACTATTCCACCATGTAGATATCTCTTGTATTAATCTCAATGGTGTAGAATCGGGATTTCTTTCTTTCTGAGCTATTTTAAGAGCTTACCATCCCGCTGTAGATTTTTTGAAAAATTTCACAATAACTTTACATTTGTTAATTATGCCCTCCACCAAATGAAGCTTCAAAGAATCGTCTAAAGTTAAATTAAGAGTATGGGCGAAACACGGCATGTGCCGTATTCCCAGCAAGTTACACATGATTACCGTGTTGCTGCCATTATCAAAAAATATGACGAGAAAAATCCACACAATAAACAAAAAGCAAGCAAAACTGAAATGTTTTGGTAACGTGAAGTTAGTCAAGTATCAAAGCGAGATATTCGGAGATTCCTCCTACCAAAGACACTAGACAACACTAGTGACGCCCATGTTCGAACACATAAATGCTCGAAAATTTATTTTGGGATCGTAATCGGTTTCCTAAATAAAAAACCGATATTTATCGGTTTCTATAAAAACCGGTTTATTTTAGGTTTTTAAAAAACCGGTTCACACCACTAACAGCTATTCAATAACGTCAATAACAGTACAGCATTAAATGCGACCATATTATTGAAAATTTATTGCTAAAATACGAGTTGTTAGTTCCGATTAGCTATGTGTGATAAAGGATTTATTAAGCAAAGTCTGATAATATTCCTGATGTTGATATATTTATTACCAATTAATAAAAAAATGACGTTCGGTTTAATTCTGCTGAAGTTCGAGGTGCCAAGGTAAGTCTGTTATAAAATAATGTAATAAATGAAAATATTAAAGTATTTATTATATTATTTTGTTTTGGGATTATCACAGTGCACTGCTTGAAACCATTTATTTCGACATTAATTGTCATCTTGGGGAACATTTAAAAAGATTTTGTCAGGAGTTGATTTTGTAGTATTCGTACATAATGGTACCAAACAAGAACGATAACTTTTTAGGTTCGACATTTTTAATATAAATTTAAATATTTAACAATGACAACAAAATTAAATAGATCAAAACGCTGTATTTATTATTTTTCTATCAACTGCGATGAGTGAAAACATTGTGACGTCACACGCGCTCGGGTTTGTTCGGGAGTTGTCGGCGTGTCTTCGGTATTTCTGGGACTAAATTCAAAAATTAATTTTTATTTTGAAATAACTTTGGAATTATTGCGAAAAAAAATAAAATAAAAATAGTTTTGCTATAAAACTTATATATGATCTTTTCATTTATCACAAAAAAAAAATTTGTTCAAATACCCAATTGTACAAAATAGTCATATGGGGCGAACTTCGTACGTTAATCTGTTATTACCTGTCTCTGTCACTCCCGCGTAAATTATATTAGTATTGCGTAGTATTCGCTCGCACCGATGCAATGACCGCCGTCCTCGGCCTCGTATTAGGTCATTGCACCACTGTTTTGCGGTACCGATGAAGAGGTCATTGACACTTGCGCGCCGTATTATGTAAATTGCGAGTTCTTTGGATGACTTTGTGATGCTGATTATTCAACATTTTTGTACTATGTGATACTAAACTAAAATATATGTTTCTCATAACTTTTACTAAAGATTATTCTGTGTGAATTTGGACAGTTTTGTCAAAGTCACCCTGTATATTGTTTTCTGCTACCGTTAATATATATGACTGTATTATTTAAGTTTTACTAAACATTTAGTTCTATTATTTTCAGCCGCTGTTGTATCCGGTTTGAAAGCGAAAAATCTCCCATACTCACCGTACTCCGTGAAGAGAGCGTTGGAGAATTCAGCGACACATCTTCCGCACGTAGAACCCTGGGCACAGGGTTGTGGATTGATAAACGTTGAAAAGGTATTATCATTTTCTTTAACCTTTCTCAATAATATTATTCAAATGAGTGTTAATTTGTTTTTATAATTAAATGTTTGTAAGTTTTTGTTTATTTTTTTATTGCTGTATGAGAGCAGACAGGTTGACGGCCCACTTAAAATTTAGCAATTACCGTCGCCTAGGGGTGTTTTCAGCGCCAGTGCCATCGCGAACACGCTGCTGTCCCTACGTGTGAATACAGGAACTTGGGGTCACTAACGCCGGAACACAACATAAGGTTATTATGGCGGCATACATGCCTCTACCACCACCTCTAGGTGGTCGCCATCCAGACGGGCTTGGGGCCCTACCACGTAGCTAGGGTGAGTTTTATCGCCTTTTATGACAGGCCGACCCCAGCTGCAGAGGTCAGTATTCTTTCTCCGCCCTTGCATGGATAAAATATATTAAAACTGCTTTATTTATGTGTAATGGGAGAAATGTATGCCATATCATATGATAGTTGAAAAGCTGTAATTTTTTTCCTTTTTTTTTGCCTATGATCTAATAATAGACTCAATTTGACTTTACTTTTGTACTACTTTACTACTGTTACATGTAGCAATAATGATATTAATATTTATTATAAGGATCGGGCTTTCAACTAAGAGATTTTGAGCTATTCACTTCTATCATGTGTGAAATGCACACTTTTTTTAAAATTATAATTAGATCAGTGGGGAAACTGTACGCAGGTTGATTATGTTATAGTAGAATGTAACTAATTTTCGTCGTTATAGAGAGTTAAATGGAGAGAAATAAAAGATATAGGTATTATTTTACAATTCTATACGCGGCACACGATGTTCTGCCATATAAATAAATAAAAAAATGTAATTTAATTATGTTCACCCCTGTTTCACCCCATTCAAGTTTCATTTTCGCGAAAAAAGTACCATATTATGTCTTTCTCTAAGGGGCCATCTATAAATTACGTCACACGAATTTTAGGAATTTTTAGCCCCTCCTTCCGCCCTTGTCACAGGTCACATTTTTAAAACTCCCCTCCCCCTGATGTGACATTTTCAATTTTATGCATTTTGGGGTGCGTTCAAGTTGCTAATAGCAATTTGAAGTTGATTTCACAATTACAGAAAAAGAAAACTGGTTTTTAGGTTTATCTGTGCAATTTTTCTTCGTAAAAACCTTCCTCAGATTTCTTGGAATAAATAAAAAAAAAAGATACTCAAATTGTTCCAGTCGTCTTCGAGTTTTGAGCTTAGCAACATATTTTGTGATTCATTTTTATTTATATAGATTAATATGTATACATTTACTAATATATAGCACACATTTTACACACGAACGTTATTTTTCATACAAATAACACTTATTGTGTGTAGTGTGTTATCTTCATCTAATGTTTTTTTCTGTTATACGACCAGTGAAGCGGGCGGGAATGGCTAGTCTATACAAATAAATAAAATTGGAGGGTCTGTTTGTATTATTAAAATAACCGCTTTTTACTAAGTGCATTCAACGTATACACGGTACATATACCAAAACAACTTTTTCTACAATTTTTGTCTGTCTGTCTGTTTGTTTGTTCCGGCTAATCTCTGAAATGGCTGCACCGATTTTGACAGGATTTTCACTGGCAGATAGCTGATGTATCAAGGAATAACTTAGGCTGTTTTTATTTTAGAAAAAAAAAAATAGTTTTTGGTAAAAATGATAAGTTTCGGAAATTTTATATTCCAGTTTAAGTTGACTTCAGATTTATATCATCAGTCATATGAAACAGAGTTCAGCTTAGACTGGACTTTGTAAGTTCGAATGTACGTATTCGCATCACGTAACAGTTGCATTCGATAATACTGACTGTTTGCATGTTTCATTTATATTTTAGGGTTTATAGGGTTTGTAATCCAAAATAAACATAAGATATATCCAAAAAATTCTGCCCAAAGACACTATTCCACGCGGACGGAGTCGCGGGCACAGCTAGTATTAAATAAGACTCTTGGCGGACTCGGTATGCGGGTGGCCTCTCAATCTTTTCCTGTACCGTTGGTACATAGCGAGGAAAACTGCCTAAGCCATACATGCTACCGTGGGATTCGAACTGGGAACTTCTGAATTGGTCTCTGAATGTAAACACCACTGAGCTACAAGGTACCTTTTACGATTCAGATTTACATTACAAAGCAAGAGACCAAGTTTTAATATGTTTGCAGACCTTCGAGTCATTGTCCACGTACCACGACCAACCGGAACGGGACGTGACATTCCGCATCCAGTGCGGCACTACCAATTGCAAGGGAATCCTGATCAGGCCCAAACTTGAGGACGTGCCCAGAGATTTTACGATCTCCATTGAGCCCCAATTTCTTCAGAGTCACAACGATCACGAGGGTGAGTGTACCTACTCGTAAAACACAAGTCTGTGTCTATTCTAAGCCATTGTAAGCTTGAGCTTCAAAGTTTGATTTGCTATGAGTAATGATAATTTCATTGATTGAAGATTCAAAAGTGACAGATTTCAATCGTGTATTCCCACAATATACTTTTATTATTTAAGCATGACTATATCTTTCAATAATGAAAATGTCTATATTTACCATAGAAAAAGATTGAGGTCCATAAAATTTAACCAAAAACTTTATGAACAACAAAATTGTTAAAAGTATTTCAAAGTCAGTAACTAAATTTCAAATGAAATGTAATGACAGTCCTGATAGATTATAAGAATATGAATTGGAAAGTTAAAAATATTGCTATTTATAGGTTCAAATAAAACTGTGGATGAGAATTCAACAGTTGTTTTGATAAGAAAATATTGTTATTCTGGTATGTTATAATAAATAACACATTTTTGTATGTCATATATTATACCGGAGAAAAAGAAATCCGTTTTTTCATGTGTACATCAAGACTATTGAATATGAACGCTTATATATGTAGTATATTAGTACCCGTAAAGAAGTGTTGTACTACTTAGTTTGAGACTAGAGGGCGCTGTGTATTTTGTTTCAGTATATATTTATTTATGTTTCGGATTGTTAAATTTTAGTCAAATTTGCACCGTTTCATTCTATAATTTGTTGTCATCTTAAGGGTGGCTTCATAATACTCCTCTCATAGAAGTCTTGGTACCTATTGGCGTAAACAGCTAGTAATTGATTTTCACTATCATCTCTATGTTGAAACCCTGTAACTCACATCTGAATGGGCCCAAACAAAAACGAGCATAGTTTTAAAATGGTTTGATCCCTACTTTACGAGACCCAGAAATAATGGGTTTCTTTTTCTCCTATTATTTACTTCTATATTCAAAATATGTTTTTTTTTCATTAGTGTAGTATACAATTTGCTTCAATATATTAGTTCTACTTGGATTCATTTCGATGTATAAATATTAAAGTTATTGAATAGTTTGTTCATCCGTGTCATCCATCCTCATCATCGTTCAGAGTATAAAATTGAGTTGCTATCGCCTACTAAACTGACGTACTCATAAACTGCATCAAAGTAATAGACGACTTTGAAATAAATATTTTAACCAAGTATACAAACTTTCTATACAGATTTAAATTGAAACCTCTAGATTGGTTCGTGAACTTTAAAACAGCGTAAGGTCATATCCTTAAGTTTGTGTACTGGAAAGGACCTTAAGCCTTTTTTGAAGAAAAAACAGAAATTTAAGGAAAATTGATTTAATTAAAAAATTGGTTTTAACAATAGACACAAACTTTATGCAAGGGTTTATTTATGTTTTAATAAGGTGTATTACCTCCACGTGCCCTTAATTACGGATTCTAAGCGGTTCCGCATAGATTTTATTAGGGTTATTAAAAGATCTTGTGGAATATTGTCCCATTCTTCTGAAAGTGTTGTTCTTAGTGCTGCCACTGTTGTGGGCAAAGGGTTTCTCGCATATACAGCTCTTTTTAAATTGTCCCAAACATGCTCAATGGGATTAAGATCCGGCCTGCGTGCTGACCAATTCATTGTACGTATCCCAACCTCTTCGCAATATTGTCGAACTTGTGCAGCAGCATGCGGCCGGGCATTATTCTGCATTAAAGTAAAATTTTCGCCTATGAATCCCATGTAAGGCACCACGTGATCTCTGTTATGTAGCGATGTGCAGTCAAACCCCCTCTATTGCCACTTTTTGAATGAAACTCAGAAACTTACTTAAGCCAGTGCTAGTTTAGTTGTTATAGTAACTTTTTTTTTATTGCTCTAGGACAGCAGACAGGCTGACGGCCCGCTTAGAATTTAGCAGTTACCCTCGCCTATGGGTGTTTGCAACGCCAGTGGCATCGTGAACACGCTGCTGTTCCATAAGGGTACAGGAACTTAGGTCACTAATGCTGGAACAAAACACAAGTTATTATGGCGACATACTTAAAACCAAAGGTGGTTGCCGTCCAGACGGGCTTTTGGGGCCCTACCACGTAGCTAGGGTGGGTTGTTTTGTCGCCTTTTACGACAGGCCGACCCCGGCCGCAGAGGTCAGTATCCTTTCTCCGACACCTGCACGGATACTTGAAAATGCTAAGTTGAAATGAAGCACATTATGTTAGTTCCTTGTGCCGATGTATATATACACATCCATTGCAAATATATACAATTTTGACTTATGTTAAGTTTGTGGTAGATTTTGGCCGTATGTACGCCAAGACGGTCCGTCTATTAACACTATCGACGGGTCTTTTTGAGTCTGCCCCTTTCCAAGTACCGGCTTAGTCGCGCACGCATTTACTCCCAGTACCGGTCGTTATGTTATCCTTTTTCCTTTTGTTTCAAAGGAATGTAATTTTATTGATATTATGGTAATAGTAAACGGTCGTTAGCTAAAAGCCGATTAACAGGCTAGCGGTCGATAAAGAGTTAGCGTTTTGGCTTCTGATTTGGCATGTCACTTTATAATTTTTACTTGATCACTGGGCAAAGTGGAACTAGCTTTAATGCCAAAGTCTCAAAAATTTAACAAAACCGACTTCAGTATGTTTGACTGGGTCGATAGAGAAGCTATCTATAGTTTAATTATGAATATATGTAATGATGAAATAATAAAAAATAATGTATATTTACATATATACATATAATCACGTCTCTTTCCCGTAGGGGTAGGCAGAGACCACTTCTTTCCACTTGCTACGATCCTTACATACTTGTTCGTCCACTTTCATTATTCCCTTCATACATGCCCTTCGGTTTAGGGTACTCTTGACCTGGCCTTTTTTCAAAACGTCCCAGATCTGGTCTCGAAACGTCCGCCTAGGTCTACCCCTTCCAACACTTCCATTCACACTCGCCTTATACACTTTTTTCGTCAATCGTTCTTCATTCATTCTCTCAACATGGCCAAACCATCTCAGCATACCTTTCTCAATTTTTGTCACTACATCTTCTTTCAGACCACAACGTTTCCTTATCTCACTATTTCTTATCCTGTCACTCAGTTTAACTCCTATCATACTTCTTAACGCTCTCATCTCAACTGCATTTATTCTGCTTTCATGTTTCTTCTGCCATACCCAACTTTCACTTCCGTACATGAGTGTCGGAATCATGCACAGCCAGACGAGCCTTATTAGACACCTTCCGACTGTTCATAAAGGAGTGCAAAGCTCCATTCACCATGTTACCTGCATTCACTCTTCTTTCAATATCACTCTCACACTTTCCGTCTCTTGTAAACTTTGAACCCAGATACATAAACTCATTCACCTGTTCAATTTGTTCATTTCCAATCACAATATTGTAGTCTGTCACTGTTTCATCTCTTCCAAACACCATCACTTTCGTCTTCTTTACATTCATCTTCATTCCCTTTCTAACTAAAGCTCCACTCATAACAGTTACCATCTCCTGCAACTCCTCGGCCGAATGTATATTTAGCATGCCAGAATAGGGGAAACATGCTTGTACACATGTTTTCTCTGAAGACCCTATATTGATCCTACATTTTCGGTATCTCTGTAAGTCCGTTAAGTGGTGTGAATACTTCTTGTATAACAGATACAAAAAAAAAAAATATGTAGTTTTCGGTGTGTTGCAGATGTGTCGATAATTCCGAAGCAGATCTCGTTTGGGATGAGCCTAGCTCTGGCGTGTGATGTCGCCTGGATCTCGTTGCCCACCCATCTGGAAGTTATGAACGCCGCCAGGTCTATAACGATCAGGGTGGATAGCACAGGGCTGCCACCTGGTGCTCATTTCACCAGGTGAGATTGGTATCATACAAACATTGCATTTATTTAAATACTACATTTACTGCAGCACTTTTCATCAATTTAAATGATTTATTTGTTGACATTTGATGTTTTTTTGAGCATAACTTAAACACACGACTCTGGTATTTCATTTTCATCTTCTTAATTTTATTTTTAATGAATATAGTCATCTGATATTCCTTTCTTCAAAGTCAACTGATTTAATTTTTTCAACTAATGTAATGTGTATTGTAGTATTATTTTATATGGCTGTGAAGCGTGGCCTTCACAACCATATAAACCGGCTAACTATGCCGCCTGCGCCGGGCCCCGTCATGAGGGGTAGACCCAAAAAGTGCTGATCTGACGTCGTAATATATGTAATATGCGTGCCAATGGGCTCACTGCCAGAGATCAGCATCGCACGGCACGGTCTTCAGCTAGACCGTGCGAAGTCCGAAGTTTTATCCGTGCAGAGGCGGAGAAAGAATACTAACCCCTGCGGCCGGGGTCGGACTGTCGTAAAAGGCGACAAAATAACCCACCCTAGTTACGTGGTAGGACCTAAAGCCCGTCTGGATCGCGACCACCTTTGGTCTTAAGTATGCCGCCATAATCTTGTATTCCGGCATTAGTGACCCAAGTTCCTGTACTCTTATGTGACAGCAGCGTGTTTGTGATGCCACTGGCGTTGCAAACACCTATAGGTGACGATAACTGCTAAATTCTAAGCGGGCCGTCAGCCTGTCTGCTGTCCTACAGCAATAAAAAGAAATGGCCTTTCCATTGTTGCCTGAATACAACAAATTCGTAAGACCATAGGACTGTCTCCTATAGTAAACATATTTATATTAATTTCGGTATATCTCCAGTATAGACGCGTATGACGTGAGTTGCGTGCACAAAGGCCCCGTGTTCCGGATACCTGTCACTGTTCTGCAGCCAGAACCCATACCTAAATCATTGTCAGTGCAGGAAAAAGGAGTTTTATTCAAACCGGCCGCTATCAAAAGGCATTTTGTTATTGGTAAGTGGAAAAAAAAAAACTAAGTCACCGTCCAAAAAGTTTGTTGAATTAAAATAACTTTTGCTTCTTCAAGCTGATTATAGATATATTTTTTGTAATTCCAGTGGCATCTGACATGATATTATGACAGTTAATAAATAATTCAATTCTACTTAATATTGTAAAATATTGCTTATTCCGGATACTTCATAGGGAACAAATGTTTAGCCCTGCCGCTTCTGCCGGGCTCCAGCAGGAGGGGTTGACTTAGAAAAACTTGGAAAGCGGACCCCGGGCACTGAAGCGTGGAAGTTTCGGTTACAACTGGACTCTAACGCTAAGATGATGATTTATATTACTTATTTCAGTGTTTTACTATCAGTAACAATGATAATTCACTATATATATTTTTTAATGAAATGTTTATTGTCAGTCAAACCATCTAAAATTGGTGAGACTGGAAACCAACTGTAGAGTGCATCTTTATTCTGCGTGATTATGTACATTATGTATTATTTACAAAAGAAAAGTATATCAGTTGTCTATAGTATCCATAACACAAACGCTCTCTTGCTTACTAAAATACCGGGTGGTGTTGTGTAAATTTTCATAGTATATTTATTTATTTTACAAGCATGCATTGCTTCTGTTTGACCCCCCGAGCCGTGGTCGTCTTTTGCTGTCTACTAATAAAATAAGCATTTGACTCGTGTTGTTGTACTAATTTTATTATTTATGGTCGGTATTACATGCCCAAAATATATAGTATGTTATTCTTTTTTTTTTATTGCTGTAGGACAGCAGATAGGCTGACGGCCCACTTAGATTTAGTATTTACCTTCACCTATGGGTGTTTGCAAAGCCAGTGGCATCGCGAACACGCTGCTGTCCCACAAGGGTACAGGAACTTAGGGCACAAATGCCGGAACACAGCATAAAGTTATTATGGCGGCATACTTAAGACCAAAGGTGGTCGCCATACAGATGTAGCTAGGGATGTTTAGTCGTAGCAGGGGTTAGTATTCTTTCTCCGCCCCTGTACGGATAATCTAGCACTTTAACCTTAACGGCAGCATATATTTTGTTTTCGATCAGCGCCCCCGCAAGCGACTTGGGGCGTATTGAAGTTATTGTCAAATGACAAGGAACTAGTGGGTCGTTTTCTCATACACACAATGCAAATTATACCGAGGAAGAGTTGTCGATCTCACGAAACCCAGAAAATAATGAATATTACTTCAGAAGCACCTACATCACTCTCGTTTCAAATACAAGTGAGTCTTTTGTTATATTTGTATACTCAAAATAATAATAATACAACAATTACATTATTATTATGCTATTCCCTTTAGATGGAACTTTTTTTGTGTTTTTGCAAGATTATAAATACAATATTGTGATTGGAGATGAACAAATTGAACAGGTGAATGAGTTTGTGTATCTGGGTTCAAAGTTTACAAGAAATGGAAAGTGTGAGAGTGATATTGAAAGAAGAGTGAATGCAGGAAACATTGTGAGTGGAGCTTTGCACTCCTTTATGAACAGTCGGAAGGTGTCTAATAAGGCTCGTCTAGCTGTGCATGATTCCGACACTCATGTACAGAAGTGAAAGTTGGGTATGGCAGAAGAAACATGAAAGCAGAATAAATGCAGTTGAGATGAGAGCGTTAAGAAGTATGATAGGAGTTAAACTGAGTGACAGGATAAGAAATAGTGAGATAAGGAAACGTTGTGCTCTGAAAGAAGATGTAGTGACAAAAATTGAGAAAGGTATGCTGAGAGGGTTTGGCCATGTTGAGAGAATGAATGAAGAACGATTGACGAAAAAGGTCTATAAGGCGAGTGTGAATGGAAGTGTTGGAAGGGGTAGACCTAGGCGGACGTTTCGAGACCAGATCAGGGACGTTTTGAAAAAAGGCCAGGTCAAGAGTACCCTAAACCGAAGGGCATGTATGAAGGGAATAATGAAAGTGGACGAAGCGAAACAAATCTGTAAGGATCGTAGCAAGTGGAAAGAAGTGGTCTCCGCCTACCACTACGGGAAAGAGGCGTGATTATATGTATGTATGTATGTATAAATACAGTGCAACCTCGATATTACGAAACTTACCCCTATGGGACAGCAGCGTGTTCGCGGTCCCTCCGGCGTCGTAAACATCAATAGGCGACGGTAACTGCTTACTACGTCAGCCTGTCTGCTGTTTTTCAGCAATAAAAACGGAAGGGGATTTGTAGAAAATATTCGTTATATCAAGTAATTCGTTACAATGAGGTTTGTTATATACAGAGACTAGGTTAGATTACGATTCATTTTAACAAAGTGAGAAAACTTGTTTATTTATTTCAACACTCATTTACTCATCTTGTCAAAACGAAAGATTTCTACAAACAAATTAAAACATACTTTAATGAAAATACAGTACCTTTTATTTGAGCGTACACACAATTAAAAAAAAAAACAAATTCGTTATACAGAGGATTGCAGGATTATATTCGTAATGTATATTTTGCATTAGCTCTTACGGGCAGTCTTAGGAGATTTTGAAAAATTCGTTGTTATTTACCACTCAATTAATTGAATTTGAATATTTAGAGTGATTGACAATTTCTATGTTCTCTTATCTGATTAATAATTGTTTTTAAGGGCGGCCTACCCCTAGAGATAGTGATTGCTCGCTATTGGACGAACATGGGCGAACTGACCATAGACTACACCATCGATTTCCACGGGTTGAAGCCTGACTTTGGTCATAAGTTGGTGATGACCGCAGGGGAGGGGGTGCGCGGGGTTATGGTGGGGGCGCTCAAGCAGCAGGAAGTGCAGCCGACGGCACAACTCAAGTACACCGAACCTGTTGTCAGGTTGGTTATATATTTGTTTGGACGATATTATATTTTATAGAATAAATAAGTTGCTTTAGTGGAAGAAGGAATTTACAAAGGGCTGTTAACTTCTAAACGAAGAAAGAAATGTTTATGTCAACGCAGAATAATGGATGACAGCGACGGTTATTCTCCTTGCCCTCTGCAATCCTAACTGCGAAAACATTTTTTTAAAACATTGTAAAAATCGAAAATATTCTTTTTTATTGCTGTAGGACAGCAGACAGGCTGACGGCCCGCTTAGAATTTAGCAGTTACCGTCGCCTATGGATGTTTGCAACGCCAGTGGCATCGCGAACACGCTACTGTCCCATAAGTGTACAGGAACTTGGGTCACTAATGCCGGAACACAACACAAGGTTATTATGGCGGCATACTTAAGACCAAAGGTGGTCGCCATCCAGACAGAATTTCCCAATGAATAAAATAAACGATTCGTTGGAGTAATGAAGACTTCACTTGCTAACAGGGATCAGTTGCTAGTAGTTTAAAAAACTATTAGTAATATGTACAATTATTTAGCTATTTGTATGATTGACTGTTAAATACTTTTTTGTTATTATTAAAGTAATCCAAGCATAAAGTGTGGTGGCATGTCAGTATAACCATCAAATGAATTGCATTAAATCAGACGATAAAGAGGCAAATTTGTCAAACCATACTTACATAACTTGCTCAGACAAACTAAGTTTTCTTTTTTGAGAACCACGTTTGAATTTGTCTACGGTCTGCGATGCCTCCACGTAAGAGCTTTGTGCGGCGATCAGGGTTTCATTCTGTATGCACTTTCGGTAGGGTAAGAATGGGAAGCCGATACAACTATGTAGATTCCCTCCTCTCCAAGTAAGGGTACTTCTCAAATAATCAACAAAAGAATTTTAATTCATCGCTTAGTAATTGGTTATTATTAAATTTCAGACCGTCGGAGTCGAAACTGGGGCCTCTGTCGGCGAGGGACGTGATACCCCCTAGTAGACAAATCTACCAGTTGATAAATACATACAACTTCCTCGTTCCAAAACCAACTGAGGTAAATATGTCAGCTCCTAGCTGACACGCATTGCTAATGTTAAAAAGTACTAGGCCGCGGGCAGACGGACGTCTCGTACCGCTGCTTCGGTGCCCCGGGGGTGCGTAGGCCGCATTGCTCGGGAGTCCCGTACTACACTTCTGAACGTTTCCCAGTGTATAAATAAGTGTTGATTGCATTGAAGTCAAGATGGAGCGATTAGAAAAATAATAAAATTCTTCCCAAATGTAATAATGTAATCTTCTTGTCAGGTATATTCTAGTTTCTCGTGATTCTAACGGAAGATTAGGCAAAATATAGACTAGTGCTTTGCTCCGGTGACCGAGTCACCGGATATTAGCAACATAACCAAGTTTTTTTAATAGCCGGAGATTTTTTCTTATAACACACCCTATTGTACGGTTTTAACTCTAAGACCAGTTTATCTGAAGTGAAAACTTCTTTAGCCGCTTTGAGCACTTTTTGGTAGAAGAAAATCTTATGGTCTCACGTCACCGACATGCTATGTTAATTGTATATCTATTAGTATATATATATATATATATATATATATATATATATATATATATATATATATATATATATATATATATATATATATATATATATATATATATGACGGGTGCTCGGTGATAATAATGTTTTAAAAATGCGTGGCACCAGCAGAGCTGGCGCCACTATCTTCGACGATATCGTTGGTATTCATGGTGAGTGAAGCAAAACACAAACTTGGTAACTAGTATGTAGTTTATTCACAATATTTACCAGAGCCGATTCTTTGAGGCGCGTATAGGTGACGATTCGTATCGGCGGTTAGTACTTGACTGCCCTGTGTACTGCCAGAGACCTCGTATTTATACGAAATTCTGAGGTAAACAATATGTGCTCGGGATTTTCCAGTCGGTATTCTCAAAGATGGGCTTATTCCCCTAAATAATATTTATGTAAACATGTTTTTGTGTTTGTTAAATAATTATACTATTTGATCTTGGTGCCGCCGTATTTCGCTATTACGCCGACAAAGAGTTGTTTACGTTTCGTGAGACTTTATTTTGATACCGCTGTCCTTTGATAACGCGCCGACATGTCAGCCGACAAAGATATTTTTAACGTAAACATATTTTTTGCTAACAGCTGCTTTGTTTTCGTGTTTGGTTTGTTTACATTTCGCGCGTCTCTATTTTGATACCAGCCTCCTTTGGTTTGGCGCCGACACGGCCATACTGACAGGCGGTGCGTGCTCTGCACCAGCCTCGTTGTGTTTGTCTGTAATTAAAGTTATTTGCCCTGAGTTTGGTATATGTAAGCAATAGATATTGCTTGATAATAATTAGAAAATAGACACATCTAACATGTGTGGTTTATTGAGATGTTAACATCTCGCTTGTTAATAAAATTGAGGCTTAACAAAAGCTCAATAATTTTGTAGTAAGAAGTTTTTGATTTTCTCGAAGGATCTTGGAGTATCTCGGAGGTTCTCGAAGGATCTCGGGGATTCTCGAAGGATCTCGGAGTATCTCGGGGATTCTCGAAGGATCTCGGAGTATCTCGGGGATTCTCGAAGGATCTCGGAGTTTCTCGAAGGATTCTCGGAGGTTCTCGAAGGATCTCGGAGATTCTCGGCGAATGATTATTTTGTGTGTTATGTGTTTTTGTTGCGTGATATTTGTTATAAATATGTTTATTAATTAAGATACTCACATGTTAATTATATGAAGTAATAATTGCATTATCATTCGATGGTGGTGGCTCTGCAGATGGTGTAGAAGGCTTGAAACAGGATGGTACTGTAGTGATTTCTTGTGGAGTTGGTGAGCAATCTCGCGCCGACTCGGTTTCCTGATCACCGGGTTGTGGGGCACGATGGAGTTGATCGTGAGCAACTTTCCTAGGACGTCCTCTGCCGACGACTATCTTTACCAAATAGCAGTCATTTTCCAATATCTTGGAAACTTCATAAGGTTCGCTGAAATTCAGATCTAAAGTATTTTGATTACGTGGATTATTTTTAATTAAAACATAGTCTCCTATCTCAAAGGGACGTATCTTAGCTTTTCGTAAGTTAAAGCGTAGTCTGTTCTGTTCATTAGCTTGAGACATCTTCTGTTGTACATGCTGAGTGAGTGCTTCCATCTTGATACTTTGGCTGTCAACATTTACTAGATTCAGAAGTTCAGGGGGTGCGCAATGTTTTCTCTGAGTGATGAGTGTGAGCGGCGCTACTTTGGTAATGCGATGAGGTGTACAATTCATAGCTAACTGGAGTTCTTCGAGAGTAGTGTACCACGATTCTGTCTCGTAATTCTTGATCATATTCAATGCATTCTTCGTAGTTACTACCACTTTTTCCACTTGTCCGTTCGCTCGGCTAATTCCTGGTGCTATTGCGTGAATATTTATTCCAGTATATTCACAATAATCCTTAAACTCACCAAGAAATTCTCTTCCTCCGTCAATAATGATTTGTGTTGGAGTTCCAAACAGGTACACTGTGCGTTTCAAAGCGGCAAGTGTGCTATGTGGGTTTTTTGTTGATGGTGAAATAAAATAAAACATATTTTGTGAAGGCGTTAATAGTAACGATGACATATCGTTATGAGTTCCTAGTTTTCCTGTTATATCCATATGAATCACTTGGAAAGCGGCAGGTTTCTGTATTGGATGTAGTTGTGCTTGAACTGTTCCTGGCGTTCCTTTTGATGTCCTGCATATCACACAGTTGTCGACAAATCTTCGGACTGTAGAACTCATTTTATTGAACTAGTAGGTATCTTTGATTTTCTGCAGTGTTTTCTCCCAACCAGGGTGTTTCAATGCAGTGTGAAAAGAATTAATGATGCTCCATTGAAAGCTTTTTGGTACCACTGTGCAAAGCTGAAGTCCAGTGATAGGGTCATTAACTTTTATTTTTTCTTTAAGACGTCTTTTTCTAAGGTGTAGCCTTCAACTAGGTTGTCTTCTCTTAAAGTGTCCATTATTGGTCATAGTTCTTCGTCCCTTCGTTGTTCAACTTTTAGCTAGTTAAAATCCTTTGCCATGACGTTAACGGCTAGTTCACTTAGGTTTTCGACTGAAAAAATCAGCATGTTGTAGCCGTTCGCCCTTACGGTATTCTACTTCGAAATCATAGTTTTGTAAGAATGCCCACCAGCGGTGAATTCCTGGTAGTAGATCCTTTTTATGTATCGATGCCTTAAGTGCGTTATAGTTAGTTATCACGGTGAATATACGACCATAAAGATATTGATGTAAGTGCTTTATAGCGCGTACTACCGCTAAGGTCTCTAGTTCATATGAATGATAACGGCTTTGCGCTTCAGTGGTCCTCATGCTCATAAATGCCACTGCGTGTTGATGTCCATTAATTAATTGAACTAGCACTGCGCCAAATCCAAGGCTACTTGCGTCAGTATATAGTTGTATAGGTGCAGTTTCTTCGGACATAGTACTGTAGTAGGTGTCAGACATTCTATGATCATGTTTCGTGCTTTATCGTGCTTGTGTTCCCATTTCCATTTGACACCTTGCTTTGTCAACTCATATAAAGGCGCCATAATTCTGAAGAAGTCTGGAATATATTTTCTGAAATATCCCGCCAAACCATTGAACTGTCGTACTTATTTGACGGTTTTAGGTAATGGTTCCTTGACGAGAGCTTCACCATTTCGTGAACTTGGTCTTACTTGTCCGTCAGATATTATGTGTCTTGTAGAGTTATGAGAATTTCCTCGAGATTTGACAATCCTTGGTAAAAATCTGCATATTTGCTTAATACGTCATCAACATATACCTGCGCCATGGTTCCAAGGATTGGTGATGTGCCCGGTTGATACATCGTTGATAAACAGAGCATGCATTGCAGTATCTAAATCGTTGAACACTGGATTGTTGTTGCTCACATGATTGACTGGTTTCTGATGGATAAGTTTTGTTCTACTTGATGTGATAATAATGCTGAGGTTTGTTTCATACATTAAATCCATGTTGACCAAAACGTTAGTGGACATTTGATTATCTGGCAGTTTGTAAAAGTGTAGTTCTTCTACTCAGATGTCGTCGATGGTGGTAATAGCCACCAGTTTGGTCAAAGATAATGCAGGAAATTGACCGATTCCCTTCTAGTAGTTAATGAAAGAAGTTAAGAACCCAAAGGTTTTTTTCCAGGTAAAGCAGATGTAATGGATTCTTGTAATTTGTTGAGGATCCTCGCAGATTCATGTAGGTTCTCGTAGATTATCATTGACCTGCGAAAATAGAAAGAAGTTCCTCTGAGTAGAGCATCTGTAAGCAACTTGCGTTGCTTTGTCTTAGTTATTACACGAACAGAACTGTCATGTAAGTTTGAGATAGCCATGCTAGTAAGGTAACTAAAGGTTGAAAAGGTTCTCGTAGAGTTTTTGGAGATTCTCGTAGAATACTCGAAAGTTCTCGTAGAATACTCGAAGGTTCTCGTAGAATACTCGAAGATTCTCGTAGATTTATTTGTATAAGAGGCTCTCGTGGTGTTATTTACAATTATCAAATTTACTTACACTTTATTGTGATGAATTGTCTTCATCCAGTAGATCGTGGTTTGGCTGTATTTGCAATCCTTATCGCGAGTTTGGTGTAATATCATCAGTTGATTGTGCGGTAGGATCCTGATGCATAGGTGATTCTTTTTCCGTCAGTACAGTCAACTGATCACCTTGATTACGGTGGTGATTGCTTTTTTTTTTTGCATCTCTTCACGTTGTAGTAGTGACCATCAATTCACATTTGTATCATCAAAATTATTCAATTACTTGATCTATATGCTAGCAGTATTTTCGTATACCGATGTGGGTGTCCGGATCAAATTATGGTAAATACTCCTTGATCCTTATTTTTGTTTTGGTAGACGAAGCACATAAGTGCTCTGCCATTTTCTGCATAGTCTCCATTAATTACATCAAAAATTGTGGTAGTATTTCACTCACAGTTGAATTACGTACGGCATGCTCAATTGCAATCGGGAACTTGTAATTTGTTCTGCTGCTGGTCCCGCCGTCGAGGAGTTTGATGACACGTCTAGCGGTATTCGTCCAGCCAGTTGTATCTGCTGATCTCCAGAAGATGGATGAACCGATGAGGCAATGGTTGGGATTGAGAGTGGTCTCAATCCCACTTCTGATGACGGGTGCTCGGTGATAATAATGTTTTAAAAATGCGTGGCACCAGCAGAGCTGGCGCCACTATCTTCGACAATATCGTTGGTATTCATGGTGAGTGAAGCAAAACACAAACTTGGTAACTAGTATGTAGTTTATTCACAATATTTACCAGAGCCGATTCTTTGAGGCGCGTATAGGTGACGATTCGTATCGGCGGTTAGTACTTGACTGCCCTGTGTACTGCCAGAGACCTCGTATTTATACGAAATTCTGAGGTAAACAATATGTGCTCGGGATTTTCCAGTCGGTATTCTCAAAGATGGGCTTATTCCCCTAAATAATATTTATGTAAACATGTTTTTGTGTTTGTTAAATAATTATACTATTTGATCTTGGTGCCGCCGTATTTCGCTATTACGCCGACAAAGAGTTGTTTACGTTTCGTGAGACTTTATTTTGATACCGCTGTCCTTTGATAACGCGCCGACATGTCAGCCGACAAAGATATTTTTAACGTAAACATATTTTTTGCTAACAGCTGCTTTGTTTTCGTGTTTGGTTTGTTTACATTTCGCGCGTCTCTATTTTGATACCAGCCTCCTTTGGTTTGGCGCCGACATATATATGACGGGTGCTTGGTGATAATAATGTTTTAAAAATGCGTGGCACCAGCAGAGCTGGCGCCACTATCTTCGACAACATCGTTAGTATTCATGGTGAGTGAAGCAAAACACAAACTTGGTTACTAGTATGAAGTTTATTCACAATATTTACCAGAGCCGATTCTTTGAGGCGCGTATAGGTGACGATTCGTATCGGCGGTTAGTACTTGACTGACTTGTGTACTGCCAGAGACCTCGTATTTATACGAAATTCTGAGGTAAACAATATGTGCTCGGGATTTTCCAGTCGGTATTCTCAAAGATGGGCTTATTCCCCTAAATAATATTTATGTAAACATGTTTTTGTGTTTGTTAAATAATTATACTATTTGATCTTGGTGCCGCCGTATTTCGCTATTACGCCGACAAAGAGTTGTTTACGTTTCGTGAGACTTTATTTTGATACCGCTGTCCTTTGATAACGCGCCGACATGTCAGCCGACAAAGATATTTTTAACGTAAACATATTTTTTGCTAACAGCTGCTTTGTTTTCGTGTTTGGTTTGTTTACATTTCGCGCGTCTCTATTTTGATACCAGCCTCCTTTGGTTTGGCGCCGACACGGCCATACTGACAGGCGGTGCGTGCTCTGCACCAGCCTCGTTGTGTTTGTCTGTAATGAAAGTTATTTGCCCTGAGTTTGGTATATGTAAGCAATAGATATTGCTTGATAATAATTAGAAAATAGACACATCTAACATGTGTGGTTTATTGAGATGTTAACATCTCGCTTGTTAATAAAATTGAGGCTTAACAAAAGCTCAATAATTTTGTAGTAAGAAGTTTTTGATTTTCTCGAAGGATCTCGGAGTATCTCGGAGGTTCTCGAAGGATCTCGGGGATTCTCGAAGGATCTCGGAGTATCTCGGGGATTCTCGAAGGATCTCGGAGTATCTCGGGGATTCTCGAAGGATCTCGGAGTTTCTCGAAGGATTCTCGGAGGTTCTCGAAGGATCTCGGAGATTCTCGGCGAATGATTATTTTGTGTGTTATGTGTTTTTGTTGCGTGATATTTGTTATAAATATGTTTATTAATTAAGATACTCACATGTTAATTATATGAAGTAATAATTGCATTATCATTCGATGGTGGTGGCTCTGCAGATGGTGTAGAAGGCTTGAAACAGGATGGTACTGTAGTGATTTCTTGTGGAGTTGGTGAGCAATCTCGCGCCGACTCGGTTTCCTGATCACCGGGTTGTGGGGCACGATGGAGTTGATCGTGAGCAACTTTCCTAGGACGTCCTCTGCCGACGACTATCTTTACCAAATAGCAGTCATTTTCCAATATCTTGGAAACTTCATAAGGTTCGCTGAAATTCAGATCTAAAGTATTTTGATTACGTGGATTATTTTTAATTAAAACATAGTCTCCTATCTCAAAGGGACGTATCTTAGCTTTTCGTAAGTTAAAGCGTAGTCTGTTCTGTTCATTAGCTTGAGACATCTTCTGTTGTACATGCTGAGTGAGTGCTTCCATCTTGATACTTTGGCTGTCAACATTTACTAGATTCAGAAGTTCAGGGGGTGCGCAATGTTTTCTCTGAGTGATGAGTGTGAGCGGCGCTACTTTGGTAATGCGATGAGGTGTACAATTCATAGCTAACTGGAGTTCTTCGAGAGTAGTGTACCACGATTCTGTCTCGTAATTCTTGATCATATTCAATGCATTCTTCGTAGTTACTACCACTTTTTCCACTTGTCCGTTCGCTCGGCTAATTCCTGGTGCTATTGCGTGAATATTTATTCCAGTATATTCACAATAATCCTTAAACTCACCAAGAAATTCTCTTCCTCCGTCAATAATGATTTGTGTTGGAGTTCCAAACAGGTACACTGTGCGTTTCAAAGCGGCAAGTGTGCTATGTGGGTTTTTTGTTGATGGTGAAATAAAATAAAACATATTTTGTGAAGGCGTTAATAGTAACGATGACATATCGTTATGAGTTCCTAGTTTTCCTGTTATATCCATATGAATCACTTGGAAAGCGGCAGGTTTCTGTATTGGATGTAGTTGTGCTTGAACTGTTCCTGGCGTTCCTTTTGATGTCCTGCATATCACACAGTTGTCGACAAATCTTCGGACTGTAGAACTCATTTTATTGAACTAGTAGGTATCTTTGATTTTCTGCAGTGTTTTCTCCCAACCAGGGTGTTTCAATGCAGTGTGAAAAGAATTAATGATGCTCCATTGAAAGCTTTTTGGTACCACTGTGCAAAGCTGAAGTCCAGTGATAGGGTCATTAACTTTTATTTTTTCTTTAAGACGTCTTTTTCTAAGGTGTAGCCTTCAACTAGGTTGTCTTCTCTTAAAGTGTCCATTATTGGTCATAGTTCTTCGTCCCTTCGTTGTTCAACTTTTAGCCAGTTAAAATCCTTTGCCATGACGTTAAAGGCTAGTTCACTTAGGTTTTCGACTGAAGAAATCAGCATGTTGTAGCCGCTCGCCCTTACGGTATTCTACTTCGAAATCATAGTTTTGTAAGAATGCCCACCAGCGGTGAATTCCTGGTAGTAGATCCTTTTTATGTATCGATGCCTTAAGTGCGTTATAGTTAGTTATCACGGTGAATTTACGACCATAAAGATATTGATGTAAGTGCTTTATAGCGCGTACTACCGCTAAGGTCTCTAGTTCATATGAATGATAACGGCTTTGCGCTTCAGTGGTCCTCATGCTCATAAATGCCACTGCGTGTTGATGTCCATTAATTAATTGAACTAGCACTGCGCCAAATCCAAGGCTACTTGCGTCAGTATATAGTTGTATAGGTGCAGTTTCTTCGGACATAGTACTGGAGTAGGTGTCAGACATTCTATGATCATGTTTCGTGCTTTATCGTGCTTGTGTTCCCATTTCCATTTGACACCTTGCTTTGTCAACTCATATAAAGGCGCCACAATTCTGGAGAAGTCTGGAATATATTTTCTGAAATATCCCGCCAAACCATTGAACTGTCGTACTTATTTGACGGTTTTAGGTAATGGTTCCTTGACGAGAGCTTCACCATTTCGTGAACTTGGTCTTACTTGTCCGTCAGATATTATGTGTCTTGTAGAGTTATGAGAATTTCCTCGAGATTTGACAATCCTTGATAAAAATCTGCATATTTGCTTAATACGTCATCAACATATACCTGCGCCATGGTTCCAAGGATTGGTGATGTGCCCGGTTGATACATCGTTGATAAACAGAGCATGCATTGCAGTATCTAAATCGTTGAACACTGGATTGTTGTTGTTCACATGATTGACTGGTTTCTGATGGATAAGTTTTGTTCTACTTGATGTGATAATAATGTTGAGGTTTGTTTCATACATTAAATCCATGTTGACCAAAACGTTAGTGGACATTTGATTATCTGGCAGTTTGTAAAAGTGTAGTTCTTCTACTCGGATGTCATCGATGGTGGTAATAGCCACCAGTTTGGTCAAAGATAATGCAGGAAATTGACCGATTCCCTTCAAGTAGTTAATGGAAGAAGTTAAGAACCCAAAGGTTCTTTTTCCAGGTAAAGCAGATGTAATGGATTCTTGTAATTTGTTGAGGATCCTCGCAGATTCATGTAGGTTCTCGTAGATTATCATTGACCTGCGAAAATAGAAAGAAGTTCCTCTGAGTAGAGCATCTGTAAGCAACTTGCGTTGCTTTGTCTTAGTTATTACACGAACAGAACTGTCATGTAAGTTTGAGATAGCCATGCTAGTAAGGTAACTAAAGGTTGAAAAGGTTCTCGTAGAGTTTTTGGAGATTCTCGTAGAATACTCGAAAGTTCTCGTAGAATACTCGAAAGTTCTCGTAGAATACTCGAAGATTCTCGTAGATTTATTTGTATAAGAGGCTCTCGTGGTGTTATTTACAATTATCAAATTTACTTACACTTTATTGTGATGAATTGTCTTCATCCAGTAGATCGTGGTTTGGCTGTATTTGCAATCCTTATCGCGAGTTTGGTGTAATATCATCGGTTGATTGTGCGGTAGGATCCTGATGCATAGGTGATTCTTTTTCCGTCAGTACAGTCAACTGATCACCTTGATTACGGTGGTGATTGCTTTTTTTTTTTTTGCATCTCTTCACGTTGTAGTAGTGACCATCATTTCACATTTGTATCATCAAAATTATTCAGTTTGTATACTTCAATTACTTGATCTATATGCTAGCAGTATTTTCGTATACCGATGTGGGTGTCCGGATCAAATTATGGTAAATACTCCTTGATCCTTATTTTTGTTTTGGTAGACGAAGCACATAAGTGCTCTGCCATTTTCTGCATAGTCTCCATTAATTACATCAAAAATTGTGGTAGTATTTCACTCACAGTTGAATTACGTACGGCATGCTCAATTGCAATCGGGAACTTGTAATTTGTTCTGCTGCTGGTCCCGCCGTCGAGGAGTTTGATGACACGTCTAGCGGTATTCGTCCAGCCAGTTGTATCTGCTGATCTCCAGAAGATGGATGAACCGATGAGGCAATGGTTGGGATTGAGAGTGGTCTCAATCCCACTTCTGATGACGGGTGCTCGGTGATAATAATGTTTTAAAAATGCGTGGCACCAGCAGAGCTGGCGCCACTATCTTCGACAATATCGTTGGTATTCATGGTGAGTGAAGCAAAACACAAACTTGGTAACTAGTATGTAGTTTATTCACAATATTTACCAGAGCCGATTCTTTGAGGCGCGTATAGGTGACGATTCGTATCGGCGGTTAGTACTTGACTGACTTGTGTACTGCCAGAGACCTCGTATTTATACGAAATTCTGAGGTAAACAATATGTGCTCGGGATTTTCCAGTCGGTATTCTCAAAGATGGGCTTATTCCCCTAAATAATATTTATGTAAACATGTTTTTGTGTTTGTTAAATAATTATACTATTTGATCTTGGTGCCGCCGTATTTCGCTATTACGCCGACAAAGAGTTGTTTACGTTTCGTGAGACTTTATTTTGATACCGCTGTCCTTTGATAACGCGCCGACATGTCAGCCGACAAAGATATTTTTAACGTAAACATATTTTTTGCTAACAGCTGCTTTGTTTTCGTGTTTGGTTTGTTTACATTTCGCGCGTCTCTACTTTGATACCAGCCTCCTTTGGTTTGGCGCCGACATATATATATATATATATATATATATATATCTTTAGCACATACTGCGTAGTACTTTCGCACTTTCGTGCGAAGTGGAGAAGAAAAAGTCGGAAAGCGGACCCCGGGCGCCGAAGCGAGAGTTTTGGTTGCAACAGGGATTCAACGCTAAGATGATGATGATCTTTACGTACAGCACATACTACTCTGATGCCAGACAGGCGCATGCACAGCGGCCTTTGTACACGAATCGTGTGCTATGCGCAATAGACGCTTTTTGGATGGGTAAAATCTTGTGAATTCGCGTCACCGACATGCGTAATAGCAGTCAGTATATCTGTTGCTATACAGGTGACGTATTGTGCAACACTAGTGCTGTGCTATATCTTTACCAAGTCAAATTGAATGGATTATGTGTATTTATGTTGATAATTATAATTTAACATTATGAAATTTCAAATTTTAATACCGAAATTCTAGAGCACGCCGCACATGCCCACACACACACTCGTTCACGACACTGCGCCAATGTCGCATTGATATTGGTGGACACGTGTGTGTCCGCCACGAGTCGTACATCAGTCAGTGTCTCTACCACTCGTAGACGAAAACGGAACAAGATGGACGCGATTGATTTAAGTTCAAAATCCGACAGTGATAACGTGTTTTTAAATAGATTATTGTTGATAAGGAAATCATCCGGAAAAAAATATGGAAGAGCTCTTTACATGACCAAAAGGAAGACGAAAAATTTAAAAATAATATTAGAATTTGCATCAGATTTAGAACACTCGCGCTACTGCCACTCGAAAACAATGTCTCGGTCACCTAGCCGACACGCGCGTACACGCTCATGTACGCGCCTGCGTCGACACGTGAGAGCAAATGCGGAGTTTGGTACTGCGCCATAGGTTTTAAATACTGCCACTCGCACGCGGCTCATGACGGCCAATGCGAGTGTGGGCATGTGCGGCGGGCCTAAGCTATAAGTTGTCATTTCTATCGGCAGTCCCTATGACTGCCAACTTTGTTTTTTTTTTGTGAAAAGTAGGAGAAGATACCTTTTATCAGTGTTCTGCAATGATATTATTTTTCATTATCATTTGGTTCACTATGAGTTTGATTAATATTGAAGTGAATAAAATGTATATAAGAAGAAAATTAGGGTATTTTTAAAGTTTAAATATTATTTTCATTATTAAGAGAAACAACTATAATTGTGTTAAATGATTTTTTATTACAAAAATATTTAAAAAAGAACTTCTGGAGAATCTCCGGTTATTAAAAAAAAATTATATTTTTTTCCAGAGCAAAGCACTAATCAACATTATAATTTTTGTAGTTATATGTATATTTGTATGCATTTGAACGTAGGTGTCCCCAATAGTGTCGCTGTTGTGCGACATGCTGTACGAATCGGAGTTTGAGTCCCAGATGTGGATGCTGTACAACAGCAGCAAGCAACTGATGTCCGTTGGCGACGCTTATCCCTCTAAGGTAACATCAAATATTTATCATTAATTCATTATATGGGCCTCCTATAAAAATATACAATATTAAAGTCTACTAACAGGGATAAAAAATATTAAATAAAATTGGGTGATTTTTACAGGCTGTTGTGTCTGAAAAAATTTTTTTTTATATTTTTAACTTTTTTTGCTGTATTATTACAGCAAAAAAAGTTTTTATAATTCCTTCGATTTCCTCATCATTATTTTCCAAGTTATTGATCATATAGTTAAAAAAGTAAAAATTAGTTCCCTTAAAATGTTTAGCAGAAAAGACTACACAAAATTCGGTCTTCGGCATCCCATCATGGTATTGGAGACCGACGTAAATAAATTAATATTAAACATTTTTAATTTTCATCATTTCAGTATTCTGTGAAGTTAGAGAAAGGCGATTACGTGCTTCGTTTGAATGTCCGCCACGAGAATAGATCCCTTTTGGAGAAGCTGCAAGAGTTGCCCATCGTGGTGCAGCAACGGTTGCCGCAACCGCTCACTTTGGACGCGTACTGTTCGCAGCCAAAGGTAATACAACAGTAACATTATAAGGAATAAAGATATCAAAAAAAAAAAAAAAAATTACTGCATAATTTTGCTTTTATAAAAATAAAATGATGTAGATACTATATTGGTTTTGTGGCTGTGCGTTTCATCCAACCAAGAGGTTGTCTTGTTGTCGGGTACGTTCAAGCTGATGGATGATCGTGAACCCACTCTTAACACAAGCCTTTGAGCTCATCTTGAGGGTTGAGCGGAATTCCTAGTAAATTTTAAATATATTCCACCTTCCATTTTTTTTATTGGACAACAGACAGGCTGACGGCCTGCTTAGAATTTAGCAGTTACCGTCGCCTATAGATGTTTGCAACGTTAGTGGCATCGCGAACACGATGCTGTCTCATAAGGGTACAGGAACTTGGGTCACTAATGCCGGAACACAACATAAAGTTATTATGGCGGCATACTTAAGACCAAATTGGCCCCCCCCCCACCATGTAGCTAACGTGGGTTGTTCTGTCGGCTTTTACAACAGGTCTACACAGGCCGCAGTATTCTTTCTCCGCCCCTGCACGGATACAATTCATTTAACGAAAAATACATTAAAACGTAGAAATTGCTAAGGTTTGTTTGGATTACATTGTTACCCTTGTGTTTAAATATTTTTCATCGGCCTTTTACTAGGTCAGATGGAGAGGTCATTGCACTCTCGCGCCGTATTACGTAAATTGCGAGTTCTTTGAATGACTTTGTGATGCTGATTACTCAACATTTTTGTACTATGTGATACAAAACTAAAATACATGTTTCTCATAACTTTTACTAAAGATTCTTCTGTGTGAATTTGGACGGGTTTGTCAAAGTCACCCTGTATAGTTTGCTCTGTGTATTGCATCGTTATTTTACATTCTACATAAGAGTTGCATTTCGGAAGACGACCTCGGTGGCGTAACGGATAACGCACTTCGGTACGCTTGAGGAGGTCACGGGTTCGATTCCCGTCTCGCGTCTGGGTGTTTATGTATAATATAATATATTTATTTACAAAAAAAAAGTATATAAGTAGTATATTACTTGTCTAGTACCCATAACACAAGTGCTATGCTACTTAGTTTGGGACTAGATGGCGCTGTGTGAATTGTCACAAAATATTATTATTATTATTTCGATTCGGATTATATTTATTACATTTATATTCCGGATGAACCTTTGGAACATATTCACTGATTTGACGGTGGTTTACACATTTATATAGATTTTGTATAGCTACTATATGATGCGCTTGCGCATTAAATCGTAGCTAGGGTTGCATAAATATGTTGTTTTCCAGGCTTTGACAGGGGGCAAGAAATTCAGCTCGGGCTCCCTGTCAACTGGCGCCATCTTGCCCATCTACTTCACTGCCGTGCCATCGGACAAGTGAGTCTATTTGATAATATTTATTTCTAAATCAATCGTCAAATTTGACATTAGTTTGCAGAATTTTAGGGCAGGTATTACAAGCTTGCCACGCGGCATGCCCGGCAAGGGGAAGCCACAGGTCTGGGGCTTCCCCTTGCCGGACTCACTTCTGTAAGAGTCCAGAAGACAGTGTGGGCGCTTTCGAGTCCCAACCCACATTAGGGAAAAAAAAGCACTAACACTAAAAATAGAAATTAAACAACGGTATTTGTAAAGATGCACTGTATTAATAATTACAGTTACGTTATATAACTTACAATAACGGTAACTACCGTTATGACCAAAGAATCCGAGAATACAAAATTAGAAACTAGGTCACAATAGGGTTTAACGGCTTTCGCGATTGTCGGTTTATTGGCGGGTGCGCAGCCGTTTAGGAGGCGAGCGCAACCTTCCGTCTTGGTGTGCGGTGGACGACGTACTGACTGTCCTAAGCCCTCAGATGAGCTTCCTCAGACAGCCTAGGGTGGTGTCCGCGCCTAACGGTATTTACTATGGTGGCGTGTGTGGTGTGAACCGATGCGCGCCACAACAGTAAGATATACACACCCCGGCCGACACAGGTCGTAAAATACGGCCGGCCAAGCCCGCCCAGGCGGGAAGCGCAAGCGGAAGCATATCCCTCTCTCCAGGACACAGGGAAGAAGAGGAACATTGTTGCGGTTTTTAGTGGGTACACCAGCGACGTCCGTAACGTCCATGTTGCACTCACCATAATCACTGCTGAGAACTCTTCTAGAAATTGTTGACGAATATGTATACCTAGGACAAGCAGTCCGATTAGCAAGTCCAACTTCGAGAGAGAAGCCAGTAGTATGAATCCAACTCGGCTGGGCAGCGTTCGGTTAAACTACACAATGTCTTCTCGTCCAAAATTCCTCAGTGCAAGACCAAGGTTTACAACCAATGTGAGTTACCAGTGATGACTTATGGTTCCGAGACGTGGTCTTTCACAAAAGATCTTCTTAAAAAGTCCATTGTTGCGCAGTGTGCTATGGAAAAAGCTATGCTTGGCGTTACCCTAATGGATCGAATTAGAAATGAGGAGATTCGTAGGAGAACCAAAGTAACCGACATAGCCCGGAAGATTAGCAAGCTGAAGTGGCAATGGGCGGGCCACATAGCGCGAAGATCGGATGGCTGATGGGGCAGAAAGGTCCTAGAGTGTAGACCGCGCACTAATAAGCGCAGCGTGGAACGTCCGCCTACCAGATTTTTTTAAATTTCTTTTGGACAGCAGACAGGCTGACGGCCCGCTTAGAATTTAGCAGTTACCGTCGCCTATACATGTTTGCAACATTAGTGGCATCGCGAACACGCTGCTGTCCCATAAGGGTACAGGAACTTGGGTCACTAATGCCGGAACACAAGGTGGTCGCCATCCAGACGGGCTAGAGGCCCTACCACGTAGCTAAGGTGGATGGTTTTGTCGGCTTTAGGCTGAAATAATGATGATGATGACATTAGCGACGTGCGAGACGCACTTTCCATTTCACAACAAAAAAAAAGTAATAGAAGCTTGTATTGTTGCAGATGTGTATTTGTGATATTGACTTTTTCTGCTAAACTTCAAAATAGGTCACGCTTAATATTATGTGTTTGTTATTTTAACAATGTGATTCAGTTTATGACCCATTCGACCCTGAAGGTTATGGTGATCGACACTGTGGCTATTTATTGAAAGAAAACAAGTTTATTTTTAGGATAAACATATACAAGTGGAACAAACACGTTTACACATACATACAAAGATAAAAACTACCACTAAGTAATAAGACAAGATATACATATTTATCTAAATCCTAAAAAATTGGATCAAGCTCAGCAAAATGTCTATCTGATATAGTATATAATTTGCAAATTATTATAAAATAAAGTTTATATACCGAAGAATATTAGCATATCTACGGATGTGTATAATAGATTATAATTATGTATGATAAAAAATAAAATATAATAAAAATAGGCCTTAAAACAATATGTAGTAGAATTATATTATGCTAGTGTCGTGTCTATGGCCCGCCTGTGATTTTTGGTGGTCACCAAGAAACTTCTTGACTTTGACCCTAAACCCTTGAACTGAATATTGAATATTTGTGAGTTAAAGAAGGAAATGTGGCATATATTTTGTTTTCGGTAGCTGCGTGAAAAAAATATATAAGCTTCTAAATGCATTTATAATGGCCAGTTCGGCACATACTCCTCGTAAATACTAGGCTGTGAATGTGTTAAGCAATCGATAATTGTACAATATGATGTATTTCGTACAGATTAAGCCGTTCAAACTTAACCATTGGCCACATGTTAACCGGAACGGTCACTTTCGCCAAGGACGAGCTGGGCAGGAAGGTGGACACCTACCAGCTGCAGTATGTCGTGTGCGAACCCCCCAAAAGGGTCACAACCGGCACCAAGGAGAAGGAGAAGACCAAACCGTATGAGGACTATTTGGAGGCGCACAAGGAGTTCACTGCCAATTGGTTGAGCAAATTAGGTGAGGCGTAAATTTTTATATTTAAAAAAAATTAAAACATGCCATGTAAGAAAAATACCACTCACTGTGAGATCTTTAAAACTATACACCCGAATGACTTGAAATTGGCATAGATACTCATTTAACGATGAAGACACTCACTAAGATGATATTTAGTGTAAACCAAATCCAAAAGTTTTTTTTTTTATTTATACGATCGAACAACTTCTGCCGGATAGTTTATTATAGTTCAAAAACCCTAAAATAATATAGCATATGTTTATATAAAAATATAACTTTCAAATAACAGAATATTAAAATTTGAAGGTTAATAATTGAAATGTACTAAGTATTTTATGCAGATGAAATAACTTAAAATATAAATTAATACTATGGCGATCTCTTGAAATTTTCCGTGCGGAGGCGGAGAAAGAATACTAACCTCTGCGGCCGGGGTCGGCCTGTCGTAAAAGGCAACAAAACAACCCACCCTAGCTACGTGGTAGGGCCCCAAGTCCGCCTGGATGGCGACCACCTTTGGTCTTAAGTATGCCACCATAATAACCTTGTGTTGTGTTCCGGTATTAGTCAAAATATAAAACGATATGATAATAATTTGATTTAAAATAATTCAACAGAAGGTGAAAAGCTTGAACAAGTGTATGCAGAGTTGATGGAGAAATACCCCGACTTTTTGGGGGCGCACGTCGCCTATCTGAACGCGGTGGAATCGCCCACAGACCCCAAGAAGTAAGTGCTAATATATATTTTTTTAATTATTGCTCAGAACAGCAGACAGGCTGACGGCCCACTTTATAAGCAGTTACCGTTGCCTATAGATGTTTGCGACGCCAGAGGCACTGTTGTTAACACGTTACTTTCCACACAGTTTCTGGAGCCTGGGTTACTAATGGCAGAACACAAAGTTATTATGGTGGTCTACTTATAGATCAGAAGTGGCTGCCCCGGAATCACTGCCTATAGAAGTTGTCCAAAGATAATCAAAATGAAAAAGACTTCTCAGCAGCAAGCTGACGAGATTAAGGTGGGCCCTGAAGTTATTTGAGGAGTACTTAAAAAAATTCCTGACTACGCCAACGTGTCATAAAGTATCTTTCTCACCATAAAAAAAAATTATATAACAGAGAGAAAAATAAAAAATTAATGTTATCCAAAATGAACAGAATTAAACCTTTGTCAATTAAATATTTTGATGAGGTCAATTTAGTAACAATGCTATAAGGATTCAAAAATTGAAGACCTGGCTAATTGGCTTTGAAGATCGTTATTTTTATTTTCATCCCATTGTACAAATATATTTGTATGAAAGCCCGTAAATACTGATTGTTCTTTTTTATTATAAAAAAATAAGCTAAATTTTGAATAATTTTATTTTTGAATTAAATTGAAAACTTTTTCAAAAAATCATTGTATTTTGTTAGTTTTGATACTTACACCTCATCGAAGTGTCTTGTGGATGACCCAATGCAGAATGGATCATGTAACGAAAGAGTAATTGTGCTTTGACAGGCTGCCCCGCACCGAAACCATCCCCGACGCGACCATACCGTTTTGCGAACAAGTGGTAGCTATTGCGGACAAGGTAAGGCTTCAACTACCCTCAAAAATTATTTTATTGTTAAACCTTTTATAATTCGGAGCATATCTCTGATCATATCCCCGTCTTTTCTTTTCGTTCAAGAGGGGGAAGGGTGTTCAAAATACCACGCTTGAACAGGGGTGGGCTTTGGGTCTTTTTAAAGCTATACTCAACAACGGCACAAAGCGTTTCATGGTGTATTGATAGTCAAATATAAGCCAATTATTTTATAACTTTCAGTTTGGAAAAAAACAATTAAAAACATGTTGATGAATTACTACGTGAAAACTAGAGGAGGATGTGTATGTGTGTGTGTGTGTGGGGGGGGGGGGTTCTTCTCAAACAAAAATAGGTCACATTTTATAGTATAGTCATTTGGTTGTAAAAATAGTGGTTACCTGGAAAGTTTTCCGGGAGTATTGAAAATTGGTACTCTTTCCGAGTTTCGACTTTGCCACCTCGTATTTTCGATTTACTTTTTTCTGTTATTCGACCAATGAAGCGAGTGGGAACAGCTAGTTGCATATCTATACATCTATACAAATAAATAAAATTGGAGGGTCTGTTTGTAATATTAAAATAACCACTTTTTACTAAGTGCATTCGGACGTATACACGGTACATATACCAAAACAATTTTTTTTACAATTTTTGTCTATCTGTCTCTGTCTGTCTGTCTGTTTGTTCCGTTTAATCTCTGAAATGGCTGCACTGATTTTGACGGAACTTTCACTGGCAGATGTAACAAGGAGTAACTTAGGCTATTTTTATTTTAGAAAAAAAAATAGTTTTTTTATAAAAATGATAAGTTTCGGAAATTTTATATACCAATTTAAGTTGACCTCAGATTTATATCAGCAATCATATTCAGTTCAGTTTAGGCTGGATATTGTAGGTTTTATTTCTAATAATAATAATAATAAGTTGACCTCACATATCCAAAAAATGCTACCCAAAGTCACTATTCCACGCGGACGGAGTCGCGGGCACAGCTAGTATTTTAATAACTTAAAGATATAGTATGACAGTGCGCTGTGTTATCTCTTTTCTTATAATTTCAGGTGATTAAAGCGATCGACCAGGAGAAACTGCTGGCCTATCTGGGCATCAAGAACGACGCGAGGGCCGACGCTGCCAAAATTAGACAGTAAGTCTATTTATTTATTTATGTAGGTGGTGGATTAACGAAAAAATATTTGTATATTTGTCGTATGACAATGTATGATGCAGTGATACCATACCATGGGTTATTCTTTTCGAGGGGAACAGCACACTCGCCCTCTGGTTGGTTTTGTAGCGGCCTTCCAGCGCCACTGTCGTGTCTTGTGTTAGTGGTAAGGGAGCTGGCTGGTCAGCTCCTCTCGTCCTGCATCGAGGGTTAATAGGTCAACCTCTTGTTTTTTATTGCTGTAGGACAGCAGACAGGCTGACAGTCCGCTTAGAATTTAGCAATTACCGTCGCCAATGGGTGTTTGCAATTCCAGTGGTATCACGAACACGCTGCTGTCTCCCATAAGGGTACATGAACCTGAATAGTCTATATAGTACTCGTAAATAGATACTTAAGTAACATTACTTAAGTATCCGCAGTGTTGAATAGTAAAATTTTCTTGTTTAATACTTAAAGCTTGATGCGAGACATATAATTGTTAATATATCTATAAATCTTATATTAAGAACTATGTTTCTTCGGACAGCGAACAACGGAATTTCTTCTGTGATACACTTGAGAAGCATGATATGTATAGTATAAAACTCTTGAAATTGTGTCAAAGAAGAAATTCTGTTCGCCCTGTTTGGCGTAATAAAAGCGGAGGAGATCTCCGCAGTACACGCCATATGCGTGGGAGTGACTGCTAGTGAGCGTGTGAGTGTCGGTGCGAGAGTGTTTGTGAGCGTCTGTGTCTGTCAGGATATGAACGTGATGGATTGTCAGTATCAAATTCAGTGTGTGAGTAAATTATATCTTTTAGAAGTATATGGTATACTGGAAATAGAACCTGAGAAATAAAGATAACGTGTGACCCTGTGCAGGGAACAGGAGAAGCAACGCGGCTACCTGGTGGACGCGCTGTGCCGGAAGGGCACGGCCATGTGCCGGTTGGTGATTCTGGTGGACACGAACGAAGCCAAGGAGAAGCTGGTGGACGCAATCCAGGAGAACACCGACGACTTGCTCAAGTTTACAGATCTCTCGGATCCCAAGGTGGGTGCAGGCGCCCTTGCTCATAGAACCTACCCTATAACTAGGGAGTAACTAACTAAGTAGGGAGTTGGTAAGAGTTAAAAAGTTTTTTTTATTGCTGAGATACAACAGACAAGCTTTATGGTCTTCTTAACAGTAAGCAGATACCGTCGCCTATGACTGTATGTGATGCCAGGGACATCGCTAGCTCGCTGCTATCCTTATAGTGGAAATGGAATGTGGGTCACTTATGCCCGAACACTTCTTGGTCAAATTCTTCATTGCTGAAGGTCGTGTCTGAAAGTCAACCATGGCCTGTCTCGTAAGCTGTTTCCACTTCGGTCCTCGGCTTCTCGAATAGCGGTTGCTATTGGGAGCCCAATGAGGGTGGTTGTGTCAACAAAGTACCCAAGAATCTTCCGATAACAGATTGTTGAGAGCCTGGCTTTAATGTGAAGTTGCTCAAGAATAGATTTATTTGTTCTTTTGGCCGTCCAGGGTATGTGGAGCATTCGTCTTTCGGGACAGACTGCTATCAGCCAGACGCCTATGGAATTTCTTTGCTCAGCATAACTCCGAAGTTTTTCCCTGTGACAGTATACACCAGCATATGTCAGGCTCCGGAATAAAAGCTTAGAATCTAACCGACATGAAACGGCTCTAATGAGAAAGATCTATTCTAAAAACAACAGTTTATAAAATGTGTTTATTATGGATGGACCGGTCGCTTCCTGTGACGCATAAATGTCCACGAAGGAGGCAGCGGGGTGGGAACGGGAGCTAAAAACCATCTCCCTTTCCGACAACGCAAAGCTTGGCCGGAAGGCGACCCCTTGGAAGAGGTTCTCTCGCTCCCATGTCGAAAGAGTGCGGGTACGCATGCTGTTTTACGGGCCTCCATAATCGCGGATTGACATCGAAGAAAATGCCAGGAGATTGCAATCCTTACTCCTAGGCGTACACCATGTTGGAGGCGGGCCGGTGCCGGCTTGGCTCACGAGATTGATAGCTTGTTGTCCGTTGGCTCAGGCATTAGGTGATAGGCGATAGGAGAACGCCGGAGCTTTGAAGTGAAAACTTCTTTAGAATCGTTGTCATTCTGAAACTCGATGAAACGGAAAAGCCACAGTATTTTTTTTTGGCTCCAGTAATACCAACCTTATTAAAAATGGCTTAAGGCTTATTCTATAATGTCATTTTTAAATGATTGCATTACTTAATACATATCTATTTGAATTGCGACTTTGAAATACACTTGAGGTATGTGTGAGTGGACATTTCACCGTTTAGTTCAATCTATTTATTTTATTACATGATATTTTTATATTGAAGTTTACCATTTTTCAAGGTTTCACTTCTGTCACGTGTGAACTGCACACATGTTTTTATTATATTTAGTTGATAGTCTTATGAAGTCCTACATAATCCCCAAAGGAGGTTTTCCTCGAGAACAAGGATACTAATAGAATTTGTAAAAAGAGTATTTTTATTTTAAATATATTTGTTTCTGTCGTCAGGCCATTCACCACACCCCGTGGCTGTGCTACGGCGTGGAGCATTGGGGTCGTGGGATAAGGTACCTCAACAAGATCCAAGAGGACAAACCCTCCAAGGAGGTCGAGGAGAGGCTCATCGAACTCTACCTGGAGCTCGACTGGAAATTTTTAGCCAAACATACCGAATTGCAATTGCCCATCAAGTACCCCAACTCTTATAGGCCATTTTAATTATATCTTAGTAGTTTCCGAAGCTTGACGAGTTTATTATAAAGAATATACCATTAGTGGACAAGTATACTATAGTAGCATGTGTAAGTACATGTGAGCCAGTCTTATAAGACTGGCTCACATGTAGGGCTCCGGCTTAGGTGTCGTCGATATCGCTTATATACATACTACATATTTAACCTATGCTATTTAGAACGACAAGTTTACCATATTGCCTCGTTTTGTTTGGTGAGCTTAATTTTATAAACCTCATGTATTTACTTGACTTTTTTTATTGCTGTACAAGCCAGATGACAGCAGATAGACTGACGGTCCACTTAGAATTTAACAGTTACCGTCGCCTATGAATGTTTGCGACGCCAGCTATCCACGTAATGCTACTGGAACCTGGTCACTCATGCCGGTACAGGGGTTGCCATCCGAACGGGCCTTGAAGCCGTACCTAGCAAGTGGCTTGACTTACCATAGTTATTGATTAATGAAATGAAATAAATATTTTGATTATGTTTAACAGGGTGCTATAACACTTTATTATTTAGTCCAATTATTGTTTAATGTGTAGTAACCACAGTACAATAGAGTAACAGTATTTCATCGTCATAAAAACAGCTTTGGTGTATGAGTTGCTTGTGTTAGGTGCGAAATGTATGCATGGTTCTATGCATGATTATCATATTCAGGAGCGTATTTAGTGTCTATTGGTTATACAATGTGTTGAAGGTAGATGTGCCTCTTTGAATTTAAAATCCATCTCAATGTAGGATTATATAAATTTGAAACATTTTTTTTAAATGAAATTAATATTTTTTAAGATTTCCAAAATAATTTTTACCCCGAAGAAAGCTTTTGGTATGCAAAAAAAAAACTAATTTAGAATTAAAATAATTCTTACTTATATCCATTTGGGCCATCTATCAAGTTTTGAAGGTGTCTAACCTTCTGTCGAGAATCTTCTTGATGTATATTGAAAATAGTCTTACGAACGTGTTGAAATAAGTTTATTCCTTGTTCTGATATGCTCGTTGTGTTCTTTATATCGAATTGCCTCTAATATTTTAAGTACGCCCGAAAGATGAAATACTGCTTACTTTATTGTACTGTGTTTATACTGTTTTGTTTCGATTTAGCAATTACGAGAAAATCGTTTAGTGTAGTTTTTATTTGACCGGTTCAAACATCTCGTGTATTTTTTTTTGGACTTTTGTTTTGTAATAGGCAACAGGTGTCCGATATAATCCGATACCTATGTAAATGTATGAAAAGACGTATTAATGACGTAAGTAATAAAAAAAAACTTGAAAAAGTCTATCAAAGCTACATTGACATGTTCTATTTTCATGAATTCGATTATTTTATTCAATAATGAAATAAAAAAAATAATGTTTATTTTATGTCAAGGGGGGTTAGGAGTTATTTATGTATCACCCCCTTTCATCGATCTATGCATTGTTTATGTCAAAATTCGAATACATATTAATTAATAATCTAATTTTTTTTTTTGTAAATTTGACATAATCAATGATTTGTATAGTTTGAAGGGATCATTAGTTTCATACAAATCATGTTTCTTTTTATGATCATATATCATTTTGTTATGAAAGATGTAATTTTCGTCTTTATTAGATCTATATATCTAAGGTTTATTTAATAGCCAATATTATTGATTGCGTAGATGTAATAATAGTAAAATTTCATCAAATAAAAGTACTGCCATCTTTGTCCGTGATTTCTGTTGCGTGTAACTGTCTTAGAAGCCGCAGCTTTATTGCATATATAAATTATACATCGAAGACATTGCTTGTGTTGAGATTTCTATAGATTAAACATTGGCCGTGATTGGCCCAGGCCGCTAAAAATATTTGCGACACAGCCTCGTCCGTTAATTGGCACTACCATAATGTGAGGCTGACTAACTCCCCGAATGTCTTGGCAGATTCTCATTACATCTCAATTATTGTAATTATTTCTATAGAAATGTCATTTTTTTTTTATTTTCTTCTGAGCAACCAACAGCTCACGGTTTATTTGCCATATACCTACACATATTGTGTTACCTGCTAAGTTGTTTATTTCAACTCCATCGAATTAGTAGTGTTTTAAAAATTTACATTATAACGTTAAATTTAGCTTGTATCTTAATGCTTTTCGGTTTTTTTCTTCTGCTCTGCGCTCGGTTTTTAATCACTATAAAAGCATTAGGGAGAGTGAATGCATGCAAGTCATGTTTTGACATGATTTTAGACTTAAAAAATCGTAAAAGGTGAGTTTTTGTACTAGAGCGGACTCAATTGAATTGAAAATAAAATGATTTTAGCATTTCTTATTAACTTGTGTAAGTACTAATAATAACAGTAATAAAAATAACAAGACTTCGCTTATAAGGCTGATGATGTTTTCTATTCTTGAATATTGTTTAAAAATGTATTAATAGCAATGAACTCTACAATATAGTCTAGTTTGAAACCGCGTAAAGCATTTCCAAGAACAACATTGACACAAAAGACAGGAAAATAATCAAATATTATGTGTACACTTCACAATTGAATTGACACGTGCTAATAGTGAAGGAACAGGGGTGAAGCCATAGACAAAAGACTGGCATGTTTCTTCTTCAACCTTTTGTTGCGGGCCGCAAACGAAGAATATTTTACTTAGACTTGGGCCATTACAAACGTGCTAACTGTGTCATAAAACATTACGTCAAAGGAATGTGACAATGCCGCGCAACTCGATATCGATAAAGGGATGCCGCTCGGGCTCTGGTAGTCAGACGTGGTCGTTGATGACAAATGTGAATTGTAGGTTGTCGGTGTTTTTAAAAATTGTGTTATAATAGTTATCATTAGACAGTCCTACGTGAACCATGGAAGCATCATTCGATAACTTTGTTAAATAACGTCACAACACTAGAAGTGTGAGCGAGAGATCTGATATGCCTATAAGTGTGAGCGAGAGGTCTGATAAAATGATTTATGATTCAGTTCGCACGTGTGTAATGGCCCAAGTATAGGCATTTTTTCCACGTATTTTACGAAGTGATAAATCGATAAGGTTAGAATTTTTTTTAACCAAACACTTGACTTCTTCATTTACTTAAGTACTAAAATCTGACATCTTCTGTGTATTAAGTGATAAAATTCCCTATTTTATGGCAAATTATCATTACTATTGCCCACGATAGAGCTGTAGTAGTATTTAATAGCTATTTAATCAACTCGTTTTTTCTATTAAGCGGAAAATTAATAACGATCAAAGTAACCGGGGCTAATCACGAAACCCCGGAGGACAATATGCGGGCTGCACGCTACATGTAGGGTCTGGGAGGCATAAGGTCACGCGTGGGACATGGGTTATATACAAACGTAAGCACCTCAACCAGGAGGACATTGGTTCCGTTGGAATTGTTACTGTTTACGTTCATTTAATTGTTCCCGTTATCTTAAAATTGACGCGTATAAAGATACTGCAAGTAATCGCCGGCTCGGCTAGGGAGTATTCAAGTATTACGTAATAACATTTGGGGGAGGGGGACTTGTAAAATATTACGACGCGTTACAAGGGCGCTAAGGGGTTTTCGAACAACACGGTACATTTTTGGAGGTGCAGGGGTTCCTGGCCGCCAATAGGTTTGCTGATGAGGCAGAGTTCTTCTTCGAAGGGCTTCTTGGTAGGTTGTTTGTAGTAAAACTTAGTACCAGGATTCCATAATTTATTTGGAAAAATGAGCTGTTTATATTTGCAAATACGGTATATGAATAGATGCTTAATTACTACGATACAATGCAAATGTGTGAGTGAGATGAAGATATGTGCGTATCGTGTTGCACGCCGTAAATACAAACGGGTGCGGTTTTCTGCATTCACCGCATTTGTCGCGCGTGTGTTTTTTTATTGTTTATTTTTATAAAAGAAAAAAAAAGTTTAGAGGAATATTCTCCCGAGTTGGCAAGCTTTTTTTTTATCTTTACCGGGATGTCCCCCCGATTGTATTGTACGTCATTATTATTTTGCGCAACAAAGGGGAGGGTCATTACAGGAAAACTTTACGACGCGTCACATATGTGAAAATGTGTTGCGTAGTACTTGAACGCTCCTTAAGGCCACCTCGCTGTATGGGGAACTTTTCAGATTGCATCTGGGTTTATAGCTCTAGATCAGGGGTGAGCAACCTTTTTAAACAATGGGCCAATTTAAATTTCAATTTTTTTTAGCGGGCCGCACATTGACTAACTCACGAAACTTTATTTGTAATAAATATTAGAATAAAAAATATATAACTAAAAAAAAGTAAAGATTTCATATACAAAGGGGCATGCCCATTTTTGGCCCGGAAACGCCCAACAATATGGTTTTGTTAAAAAAACCATCATGTTTTATGATAATAAATCGCAGTGTTCATTTATCCAAAAAAGAATGCAACATATTATGTGCAAAAAAAGTATTGAATGATAAAAATGAAAGGACATCCGTAATTCATTGTTTTGTGGATAAAATATCCACTAAGCAGTGTTGCCAATTATGTACTAATTTCGTCAAAATTATAATCGATACTGTTTATGTTGTTCGATTTATAAAATGTGATTAATATAATTAATTCGAATATTATTCTTGTTTATCCGATACTTATTATGATTTTATGTTAATTGAACAAGCAATTTATTTATCGCTAGGTGATTAACCATAACTTCTAATATAAAAAATCATAATAAATAAAGCTACTGCATAATTTAACTGTTTTTCTTAACTTTAATTAAAAATTCATAGAAAAAGAAATGAAAAATTAAAATAATCTTTAGATAATAATCTTTGAAGCGCTTTAATTAATTCGCTCTTTAATAAATTAATGATGAACGAACTAAAATCGATATTGATCTATCAATTTTATGTTTATTAAGCGGCAACATCGAATCTGATATAATGACAGCTAGGCGGCTGGCGAGTGGCGACTGTCAAGTCGATACTGTTTGCATTTGCATTACTTTGTTTGTTTTCTTGTGGATTTCTTATCTACGCAACGAATAACCATTATAAATGGACTCTATATTTCATATATATTTTAATTAATGCTAATGATTCTGGTAGAAGTGCAATTAAAAAGTATTGTTGCAATTGTATTGTTGGCCGACGAACGGTAGGATGATGTGCCCATGTAATGACAGTAATATGTTATTTGGGTTGGGCACGGTATCAGATAAATATTTTCCCGCATGCTCAATTCCTGGATGATGTACTGATCATATATGATACAAATGATGTATAAGATCATAAAATGCCTATTAGATCTTATCAAAACTTAATAATGTATATGTTGTATTTAAGCAAAATGATTGTTAAAATACTGATTTTTGACAATTAAATCCATTTTATAACTTAACAATCCGGACTTTTTGTAAATCAATTCCTTTACTATTTTACTCTATAAATTACATATTATCATTTCCATATGCGTTTATGTATGGGCACCTAGGGCCGAAGTGTCTATTGTCGGTGGGCATTCCCCTTTTAATGCAAGAACAGAAAAACGAATTTACTTGAAATTTTTAATGAGAAATTTGGCACTGTTTTTTCGATACAAGCTGATCAATATCAGCCGGAATGGATGAGGTAGCTACACGTACGCAGCTTCTAATCGTCCATCACTAAGTCTTGATCGGTGGTAATTTTTGATTAATTTCATGGTTGAAAATAATTGTTCGCAAACATTCGTACTTCCGAGCAGACATCATTTTTCGTCAAAAGCGGAAATTTTTCAGGGCTCACATAAGATTTATAAAAAATTTCGATGTTTACTGAGAAAAATACATTTTTTAAATCGGTATTATTCTGCATGTCAATCACTTCCATTTGAAAGTCTTCGGGGACTGTATACACGTCGATATTAAATGGCGAGGAAAACATTTTCATGGAAACCGCTGTCTTCTCAGCTTTCAACATTTGGAATCGTAATGCAGTCCGTATTGCATGTTTGAACAAATCACCGACAAGTCACAAAAAAATCGCGCAGACGCGGCGCGTTCGTATTGCATGTTTAAAAACGTCGTCGACAAATAACTCGCCATAAAAATATTTCGGTTTTGTATGTACTACCATTTATTATAATTAATTTTATAACAATATATTGATGGGAGAAGGCGATAAAATAAATTCAATTTTAGAAATGCTTGGCGGGCCGCTTAGACATGTTTAAAGGGCCGCAAGCGGTCCGCGGGCCGCGTGTTGCTCATCCTTGCTCTAGTTGATAACTACCGCTGGGAGGGATGATAAGTGATACTTACAGATTCAATAATCGATTTAACTGAGCAAATCTTGTGGTTTAGGCACAGTTGCAATAACAATATATATATATATATATATATATATATATATATATATATATATATATATATATATATATATATATATATATATATATATATATATATATATATATATATATATATATATATATATATATATATATTACAATGCTTTTATTAATTTGACCTGAATTTTCGGACTATTTTAACTCACTTTATAGATATTCTGTTGTAATTTGTTTTCACATGTTCTAAGATTCCTTGTCGATAAGTTATGGGTGCTTGAGAGCGAAACTTGATAAATTAATGTGCTCTCAGTCTTTTGTGATGCAGGTGTTTTTGTAGTCGTAAGAATTGTAATGTTTGGTGCGTGTGAGGAAGTGATGGCTCCACATCATCAACTAGGTTGTGTAATACAATTGACGAAGGCGGAGATGAATAAATATTTGATGAAATACCGTGTTTTATTTAGATGTGTAATTGCGAAGAATGAAGCAACTATTAAATATAATAAACGCCGTTTGCTTACAATGGGTCTACGTGACCATCATGCTATATCCTGTCCCTTTTCATCTTACAATGATGTCCGCTTCCTGTCCTTGTCATAACAAGCGCGACCAACTTAAATATTATTATAATGTCTAATGGCCGTACGGTGTACGGTTGTTCAGTCTTACTTATTATAAAAACTGAATAAAAAATTTGTAGGAATGCAAATAATATAAATATAGCTGTATGTATTTTAATGCTCTGAAGAGTGTAAAATCAGTGTCCACGCGAAATATGGCGTCATTACCGGGTTCTAACGAAAGGCGCTGGTTTTTTCTAACCAGTTTATGTTGAGTTCTAACTGTTTTAGGACAAATTTTATGTTTATTTTTGATTTTGTTATTTGATTCTTGTGTTTATGTTTCGTTCTTTAAATGTGCACGAGTAAGTCGTGAACACTAGTTATGAGCAAAATAACTCACCAAGAAGAAAAGAAAGATATATATCTTTTGGATATAAAGATATATATCATTCTTTTATATCTTTAACTCTATTTTACCGTGAATAATATCAATTACAGACAAGATGAGTTAGTGATATTAACTCCTTTTTTAATTTAAATATTAAAACTGAAACCGCGGTCTGATTTTCCTTTATACTTGATAGGCTTAGGACTGTCAACCTAGTTACAAAAGTCCGAATAAGTCTATTATATCTATTTTTTATTAATCTTTTGGAACTAGGCTGGCTTAACTAATACCGTAAACTAAATACAAATTTTAAGAATATACGGAACAATTACAATAATTTATCTGTTGCAAAAAACAAGATGCTTTGCTAAGCTGAAGCTGCTCAAAACTAAACCGAGTAAAGTAATAAAACAATATTTTTAAACATGTGTTTGATATACACGTATATTCAAACAAAATTAAATGATAACATCATAGCAATAAGATTTATATTGGCTTGCTACTATATTCGAACTCATTCTATTATAAAAAATACGCGTTGCACCCGGCTAATCATTCTGTCTCGTTTCTTCTCGATCTACTCAGTGTGAAGTGAGATATGTTATGAAATGTATCGAAATATGTACTGTAAAGATAAAGATATAAAGATACAGTTTGAGCACAAGAGATATAGAGATAAAATAACTTCACTTGGGATATATATCTTTTGAGTTAATCTATCCTGAGTTACACACCTTTAGTGAACACCCTTCACATTCATACATCTCGTTCTTTGGCTAGTTAAAACAAATAGCGGCGCGAACAGTTCGTGTATTGGTGAAAACTTGTGTGTTAGCTGAATGGAATGGTACAAAGCTGGTCAGTGGATTTGTAAAAGGAATTTTGATCGCCTGCGTACCTGCTTGCTCAGTGGTATTATGTTCGGAAACCAATTTAAAGGTCCCGGGTTCGAATTTCATTCAACGCTTAGGCAGTTTTTCTCGTCTAATGTACATGGTAGGGAATACTTCGCGAAGAAATCTACACAACGATATGACTGGTATGTGTAACCCGTTAATCCGCCTTAGACAAGCGTCCAAGGCGGATTAACGGTTCCGTTTCTTAGAGGAGGCCCGTGCCCATCCGTGGGAAGTTACGGGCTGTTATAATAATCGCCAAGTTTATTGAGCCTATTATATGTATGTACCATTGTACCTATTATATGACCATATATAGGGGCCGTTCATAAAATACGTCACGCTAAAATCAGCTTTTTTGACCCCCTTATTGTCACGCTGTGTCACTTTCTGTGACCCCCCTATAAATATTTCGTCACAAAAACTAAGACCCCTCCTGAGTATGATAAATTTCAAATGATAGTACACAAGTTTTGAGAATTAAAATATTTATTTAGTTATTATAATAAAATTTAAATAAATCAATAGATATCTTTTATAACGAACATATAAATAATATTTTTATTAATCAGAAGTCCAAGGATTTTTCGTTGAAAAACAAAGAAACCAGTTGTTACAGATCGCAACACCGCTAGAGCCGCGCCACAGTGCTCATGTCGAAAAATAATGAACGGCGATCGTCACGTTGCCGCAGACCCCCCGTCCCCCTAGTCACACTCAGCAAACCCCCCCCCCCCATGTATGCGAACGTATTTTATGAACGGCCCCATACACAATATATGCTCATGCTGCTTGTGATTAATCCCGAAGCAAATAACAACCATGCATTTTGGCAATTTTAAATTTTGATACCTTTAAAAACTTCTAAATATGTTTTAAAAAATTACTACTAGATATCCTGGTCTTAATAGCTGTGTTGTGTTCCGGCATTAGTGACCCGAGGACCTTGGTTTTATCTGGCCCTGAAGTACCTGCTTTACTTCGAGGCAAATTGTCATAGAAGTTTGGTAAGTATGGTCCATCCACACCATGGAAACCTCAAGAGCCTTATTAACATCCCGATCCGGCAGAAGTATGAAGATGGCTTTCGCTCCAGCTACAATTACCAGATGGAGATCAGTAGGTGTGGTAGATATGTTAAACGATGTGCAAGACAGGTTTTCTCCAGGACCCTTTCACAGCTGCACCTGGAAATATCATATGCCGCTAGGAACCTGGAGCGTGCCAACTTATACATGAGCTGCCCCCAGACGATTCGAACTTATTATATAGTGACCATAAGTGTCTGACTGTAAGTGACGCTGTCTTCAGGAGACCTGGACGCTTGTCAAGTGGCAAGAGGAGTTAAAGAGGGCTGTCTTCGTCATAGTTTTCATCAGGACTATGTCGTTCCACCACCAATTTTCCGGATCAAATTGGCGGTGAACACTGTTGCGGCTGTGGAAGATATTTTGTTGCCTTCCAGAGATTGTGGATCCCATTTGAATTTGGAGACATTTTCGCTAATCTCTGTTTAATGGATTCATTTGTAGTATAAATCAGGAGATTTTTAAGTTTAGTCGTCTAGATTCTACGGAGTCTACGTTTTTTGGCGATTTTTTCCCTGATTGCAAGAGAGACCGGTGCCCCATATGACGAATCCTTCAAATCAGGAGTACTAGACCAAGATGCTTATAGGATTACATTTGTTACATAGAGACACGCGTCGTCAACTTCCTCTTTAATTTTTAGTAGAACATTAAGGCTGATGTTTGATTCCAGGAATTTCCGAAAGTATTGCCATTCAGTTATAAGATTGTGAAGGTAGTCAGTAGTAGCGTCACTGGGTATGGCCACTGGACTAACCATTATAAAGGTGGATTTATATTTGTCTGACGTGATGTGTCATACATTTAATATGGTCAGGGCATGGAAATAATTTATTTATTTATTTATTTATTTTTAGTAAGACTTACAGGCTAATAAAAATTACAATATGTATATATAATCTAACATTCTTAAAAACTATTGCTGATTACAAGTCTTAACATTTAGATATTAACTACTACTCTACACAGTAAAAAGAAAAGAAAAAATTAATAACGACTTCAATTCAATGTTCAACAGTGTCGAAAAAGTATTTACCCATCATTACTTTGAATCTGTTAACTTTAGTTGTGAATAAATCGATATCGAGCTGGGCATCTAATTGATTAAATTCATTTGCACCTCGAATAAAAAAGCTATTTTGTCTATAATTAGTAGGTGCAAATGGCACACTTAACAATTGTCGCTTTCTAAAATTTTTATGCTGTGTACGGAATCCTATATTAGCTAAAAGTTCGGGACAGTCGGATGATCCATTTGCTATGTTAATAAGTAAACAGACATCACTTACGGATCTTCTGTATTCAAGTGGCAAAAAGTGATAACGTAAGCATCGTAGTAATAAACGTAGTACTTATTACTTCCATGGGTTAGGGACACATTTGTATGTCGTGACGCGTTCTGTCATCTGTCCTGAATGTACGAAACCGATATGCTTCTGACGCGTCACGACACGACACGTCAGACAAATATAAATCCACCTTTATGCGTGTACCTATTTACAAAGACAAAACGTATTTTGCGAAAGTTCGTAACCTAGCCGTTAATATTTAATTCAACAAAAATGGAACAAGTTAAGCCTTTGCATTGTAAGCAGACGTCTTAACTGAATTATTTATAAAGTCCAAGTTAGGAGGACTCTTTTCCCGAGAGAAAATAATTGTGGCATAACAACAAAATAACTGAATTATTTAACGTCCTCTATTGAGCGCCTTGTTTATTTTGTTAGGACCGACTGAAGTTGTAATTGTTTTCATCTTAAACAATTATACAAAAAAATGTCTTCTAAACTTTATACAATTTATCCGTTAGGTTTTGGCCTGTGAGAAGAGTACGGCCATCCAATGTTAAAGGCGTTTTGAAAAGCGACAAATGCTCCTTACTAATAAAATAAACTTGCCGCTCAGAATCTTCTTCCGAATTTGATGGTGACAATCAATTCTAAAAGAGGTTTGAAAGAGATGAAACAGTGACAGACTGCAATATTGTGATTGGAGATGAACAAATTGAACAGGTGAATGAGTACAGGTGTATCTGGGTTCAAAGTTTACAAGAAATGGAAAGTGTGAGAGTGATATTGAAAGAAGAGTGAATGCAGGAAACATTGTGAATGGAGCTTTGCACTCCTTTATGAACAGTCGGAAGGTGTCTAATAAGGCTCGTCTGGCTGTGCATGAGGGGGTGTTGGTTCCGACACTCATGAACGGAAATGAAAGTTGGGTATGGCAGAAGAAACATGAAAGCAGAATAAATGCAGTTGAGATGAGAGCGTTAAGAAGTATTATAGGAGTTAAACTGAGTGACAGTATAAGAAATAGATAAGGAAACATTGTGGTCTGAAAGAAGATGTAGTGACAAAAATTGAGAAAGGTATGCTGAGATGGTTTGGCCATGTTGAGAGAATGAATGAAGAACGATTGACGAAAAAGGTCTATAAGGCGAGTGTGAATGGAAGTGTTGGAAGGGGTAGACCTAGGCGGACGTTTCGAGACCAGATCAGGGACGTCTTGAAAAAAGGCCAGGTCAAGAATACCCTAAACCGAAGGGCATGTATGAAGGGAATAATGAAAGTGAACGAAGCGAAACAAGTATGTAAGGATCGTAGCAAGTGGAAAGAAGTGGTCTCTGCCTACCCCTACGGGAAAGAGGCGTGATTATATGTAAGTATGTATCAATTCTAAAAAATGTTTCATTATATTCACTGAGTTATCCCAGATAGGGATGGGATAACATAGATATAGATACCAGATAGGTCAGTGACATTACATTATGAGACTATTCTAGAGGTTCCGGGTTTGAATTCCACTTTGACATGTACCGTTTAGGTAGTTTTTGATTGATTTCACATTACTTTTGTATGGATAGGATGTAAAAAAAAACTATTTCACAAATCTGAAACTTAAAACTAAAGGAAAACTATGCAGTCTTTGCCGTTTAGTATCGAAAATGTTATACAAAACTATTGCTTCCTGTTTCTCGCAACTTTTCGTTTTATAAGAAGTTATGCGGATTGAAACTCCAAACTGAAACACAAAGGAAAGTAAGTTGGTAACTCTTAAAATGTAATCTAATATATAAAATTCTCGTGTCATAATGTTCGTTCCCGTACTCCTCCGAAACGGCTTGACCTATTCTCATGAAATTTTGTGAGCATATTGAGTAGGTCTGAGAATCGGCCAACATCTATTTTTCATACCCCTTAGTGATAAGGGTTGTCCACCCTTAACATTTTATGGCAAAACAACGTTTGCCGGGTCAGCTAGTTTAATAAAAAGGTATAGTTTGTTGATTTGTAAGAATTCTCCTGACGTAAAGCTTTTATAATCCAAAAAAATGTATCAGAGCGGTCTGTGGCATCGTTCCTTTTGAATCTTTTAGGACCCTATTTGTCCAAGTGTCTTTATATCTTATTAACTTTATCTTTACATTTGGTAAATTAGGTATTTTGTTAAACAAAATCAATATTTGTTTCGTCAGTTTAAAAATGTTATTTAATCCAGGGTCAAATATAGGGACGCCACTAGGCAGCAAATCTCGAGACAAAACACAGCCTTAAGTAAGAGACATTGTCATTGGATGACAATAAATGTCTTCAACAAAATTCCACAATCAATTAAGGATTTGTCCCTAAACAAGTTTAAACAGGTTATTTAATTTATCAATGGAAGAAAGATTCTATTCTGTAAAACAGTTTTTAACATATAGAAAATTTAGTACTTACAACAACCGTAACCTACAAGCTGCCTGTGTCGGAACGCACGGACGCCCGTTTCGGTACATCGGTACAAAAGCTGCTTGTAGGTTATGGTAGTTTTTTATGACTACCACACATATCTGCATATGTGTGGCTAAAAATCTGTAGCTGCGGTGGCGTTAATGCATAAGTAGCGAAAATGTTAATGATATTACTTTACTTAAAATTATGAGACTTAAATATAAATTAACATAATATCTACATATCTATCTGCCTAATTTTGAAGCGCCTGAGATTTATTTATTTATAAGTATTTAAATATATTTGTATTTTGACGAAATGAATTAGAATTGTGATTAGTATTAGTCTATATTAATTAATGGATTATAAAATTGTATGCCATATGTTGGCGAAATATGTGATATCAATTTATTGTAATATCATTTCCTATACAGGAATGAAACAGGGTAAACTATACAGTTTACCCTGTTTCATGTAATAAATCATAATTCATTCATACTAAATATTTTATCCGTGCATGGGCGGAGAAAGAATACTAACCTCTGCGGCCGGGATCGGCCTGTCGTAAAAGGCGACAAAACAACCCACCCTAGCTATGTGGTAGGGCCCCAAGCTCGTCTGGATGGCGACCACCTTTGGTTTTAAGTATGCCGCCATACCTGTACCCTTATGGGACAGCAGTGTGTTTGCGACGCCACTAGCGTTGCAAACACCCATAGGCGACGGTAACTGCTATATTCTAAGCGGGCCGTCAGCCTGTCTGTTGCCCCACAGCAATAAAAAAAGATATTATTTTAAATGTGAAACAAGCTATAAATAGTATATACAGGCATACTTTGTGATAGGGAAAGGAATTAATTTTAAGGTAGCGTCGACTTACATCGTATTTTCTAATTTCAATTTCAAAATCAGTTTCAAATTTAATTCAGCTCCGAAATAATAGTATTTCACAGTAAATTATGGCTCACAACTGTTACACCGTACATGCTAATCTGTACACTTAATTAATGAACTGATGCATAATTATTTGCCGCGGCTTTTTCTGGCGAACACAGTGAACGAGACTCAAACGTGTTTTTTTTTGAACAGCCAAACACGTAAAGCGGTGGTAACTTCAGTTTATATTGCAAAAATAGTTATGATACATTCAAAAAATTTTCTAGGTAGGAACTTATTAAGAATAAAAAATATGAGTTTGAGTTTGTACAAATGCATTTGTTGGACAAAACAGTTTGTAAAAATTACACATACATTAAGCCAAATTAAGTTAAACCCATGCGAAAAAATCTGCCCTTTGTATATACGAGTACTTATATCAACATCAACATTTTTATCCGTGCAGGGGCGGAGAAAGAATACTAACCTCGGCGGCCGGGGTCGGCCTGTCATAAAAGGCGGTAAAACAATCCACGCTAGCTACGTGGTAGGGCCTCAAGCCCGTCTGGGTTGCTTTGGTCCTTTGACCTTGGTCTTAAGTATGCCGCCATAATAACCTTGTATTGTGTTCCGGTATTAGTGACCCAAGTTCCTGTACCCTTATGGGACAGCAGCGTGTTCACGATGCCACTGGCGTTGCAAACACCTATAGGCAACGGTAACTGCTAAATTATAAGCGGGCCGTCAGCCTGTCTGCTGTCCTACAGCATTAAAAAAAAATCAACAACTCAACTGCCAGGGGACAAATTACGGAGCATTAAGCACTTCTACTCTAACACGTTTTTTAAATTACTAATTCGCACGCTTAATCATAAACTGACCTAACTAAAAAAACCTGTTTTTTGGGAAATCGCAAAAAACGTTTTGTCATTTACGACTTATCCCATATATTGACTTATAACTAAATAGCGGTAACTCAGTGTGGGAAAGAGATATCGAAATAAATCTTAGTTTGGCTGATAGAGGGCGTCGATACAATGCTGCCCGTTATATTATCTCACTTTAGACCTAAATCGTAATAGGCCAGTTTATGATTAAGCGTGCGAATTAATAACTATGTGTTTTTTTGTTAATAGTGCAAAGGGGTACAGGAACCTGGCTCACTAATACCGAAACACAGCACAAGGATATAAAAAAATGTTAGCATATATGGTACCTATAGACTAAGACTGGTTGCCATCCAGACGGGCTTGGACAGGTTTGCAGACCATCTAGTTATCGTTGTTTTATCGCCTTTTACACCAGGCCGACCCGGGTTGTAGGATATTCTTACTCCCCTCTGCGTGGAGTACTCTATGTCGAGTGAGGCAACAATGGCGTCTTAAATATTTTGTTCGTATTAAATTTTAAAACAATTATATCGAGTTACTTTCCGGTGAAAAGTTATTCCTTTGCTTTTCGCTGTATTCCTTATATTATTAGTGCAATATCTCAAGACATAAAACGGCATATTTCACGAGTTTTAGAACGTTTTTAAATTTAAACAATCACACGCTTAAGCTAACGCTTCAGCAGAGTGTAGCTATAGTTAGCAAGCGACTGAAGGAAGTGCGGCGCAAATGGCGCAATCGCCGCAATTGTACCGCACTAATGAGTGGCGTCTTCTCTACATAGATAATATAATCTCGATGTCGCAGTCACATCGACTGTTTTTCTTGTAGAGTAAATGATAGATCATCTATAGAACGAAACTATCGGTTGAAGCTTGTATAAAAAACACATTTTACGTCAAAATGTTATCCAATTCAGGCAGCACCCGATCTAGTGTCCGATTAAGACTACTTAGGTATATTCACCATTGGACCTGAAAACTGCTGCTATGTAATTACACTTAGTGGCTACGCAAATATTCTTGTACAATTGTATTTATTTTGTAGTTTTGAGACCCATGAAGGATAAATTATTTATATGTCGTTAATAGTTTCATCAGATCTGGATGAATGTAAAAGTTATTTTTAGAGAAAAATTCTGATTGACAAGTGTCGATTGCGAAATTAAATTGGTATGTCGGACTTCGGGAAAGGTGGTGATATCCGACTTGGGTAGTCGGATATCACCACTTAAAACATCTCTATTCTCCTATCACCTTCCGCCTGGGCCTCGGTGCTCTCCTGCGTCAATCTAGGATTGAAAGAGCACGCGGAACTTCACACGTGTTCTCACCTTCGCGGCGTATCCTCCGATGGATCATCCGCGGCTGCTGTTTGTCTTTGGATATCCTCCAGCGCCGTGGTCTAGACCTGTGTTGGCGGGGTGAGAGTTGACTTCTCCACACCCGCCTCATCGTCTCCTTCGCGGATGTAACCGCCTCGCAGAAGGAGGAGATTATCCGTGCAGATCCGTCGATTTACGTGGTAGGGCCCCAAGCCCGTCTGGATGGCGACCACCTTTGGTCTTAAGTATGCCGCCATAATAATAACCTTATGTTGTGTTCCGGCATTAGTGACCCAAGTTCCTGTACCCTTATGCGACAGCAGCGTGTTCGCGATGCCACTGGCGTTGGAAACACCCATAGACGACGGTAACTGCTAAATTCTAAACGGGCCGTCAGCCTGTCTGCTGTCCTAGAACATTAGAAAAAAAAAGGAGGCGACGGCGATCCATCCGGGTTCACGCCCATCATGGCCAGAACTAAGGCTGGGAGTGTCAGGTCATGTTCTATGTGGGCGATGAGAGGGCGACGCTGCTTGCGCCACGTTATTGTATGTTTGTGTAAACCCTTGTTAACAGGTTTTAATATAGCGCAGGGAATTGTCCCAAAATAATCTAATAATAAATCTTAAAAAATTTCATCTTTACATAATTTAAATGTGGGCGGCTTATGAGTCCCAACCCACGTTTAGGGAAAGCAATAACACTAAAGACAGAAATTAAAGAAAGGAGTTTCTAAAGATGCACTGTATTGTCAATACTTATGTGGCGTTTAATAACGCACCTCTTTTTATGATGCGAGATCCAGAAGGCACGACATTTTGGCATAGAGATAATTTGTGACAAGAAGAATAAAACAAAAAGCAACAACGCCAATTGTCAGTAAAAGATATTACCTCGAACCACCGATTCCAAAAATATTATTGATTTATCAGAGGCTTGGTTTGTGTAGCGTTCAGTCACATATTTCTATAAATAAGTGTTATAATTCTTGTAATTATTTGAGTTATCAAATATACGAACTGCTGTAAATTGCAACGTGTTGTATTTATATGGTAACAGTTTAGTTGGAGTGAAAAGGGTATTTCTCCTGTAAATTAGCAGGGACTCTATCCAGAGCCCCTCACTTACAATAGCTAAAGGTTACAACAATACATCGAGCTTATATTATGTAGTATCTCGATGCAACAATATAATCAGAGAGTACGTATAGAAACTAACGGTCTTTGCGATTGTCAATAACATGCCGGCGCGCGGCCGGTTACAAGGTGCGCGCACAGTTTAAACTTACAGGTAAATTTAATTATGAGTTTTCTATAAAATATTCACGAGTGACTCGGAAGTATTAAACACAAACACTAAGTCCTTGAAAGGGTTCAAAATGTTTACCTCTAAAATAATTTATGTTGCCGAGAAGGATGGTCGTAATCTCATAATTAATTGTATCCAGGGGCTCCCAGTTGCCGCCTGAATACGTAATGTGTAAGCAGAAACAAGTACGATAACTGAATATTTAGTACAATCCGCTGGAACTAGCCGCGGATATTCTACTCGTGAATGGCCCATTTATACGTAAGCTCAAATAGATGCTAGAATAAAAGTCATACTAATGTAAAGCTTTCTTCGGCATTAAAACGATAATTAGTCCAGATGCAGACAGGCTGTCGGCTTACGTGTATAGTAAGCAGCAGCAGTATAGCTATAAAATAAGCGCTTAGCGTCGCTTATGGGTGTTCACGACACTAGGGGCACCGCGAACACGCTGCTGTCCCATAGGGGTACATTAACCTGGGCCACTAATGACGTAAGACGACACAAGATTATTATGGCGGCATACTTATACAGCAGGGGTGGTTGCCATCCAGACGGGCTTGGGGCTCTACCACGTAGCTAGGATTGTTTTGTCGCCTTTTACGACAGGCCGATCTCTGCCGCAAAGGTTAGTATTCTTACTCCGCCCCTGCACCGAGAGAATAGTCATCATCAGTTATAGGCGATTCAAGATAGGCAAAACAACAGTAGATATATAGTTATAATTTACAAAAATATTATTATTAATAAACCCTACCATACATTGTACAGATATGCAACATATATGATTAAAATATAGGAAGGAATATGAACAACGTTTTGAAATCAACTTTCTCCTCCCTAGACGACACCACATCAGTAAAGTAGGTCTGCGAGGTCACGCCTGGCCAGGGTCTCACAGCACAACTCCTTGTCAGGAACCTCTGCGTGAAGCCTAAATGCAGACGTGTCGAGCGCATTCAGCTCCGAATCAGGTGGCTGCTTGATAAAGTTAAGGACCAAAAAGGAGACCCAAAAATGCTGGCTTGACGTCGTAAAATGATCGCTTTTTACGAAATTAAACCAGCCAACACGCATATCAGCGTGTTAATGGACTCAATATGCGGGAAGTCGAAGATCGTGCGAAGCGTGGGAAGAAAAAGTCGGAACGCGGACCCGGACAACGAAGCGAACGTTTGCAACTGGGTCTTAACGCTAGGATCATGATGAGTATGATGAACAAACTCTTTCACTGTATTTTTTTAGAACATATCGTTGCGGTACATGCAATTGGTCGAATGTCAGTCAGGTAACACTTTACAGGAAGGACTAAAAACTGTTTATTTTTTGTTATGTTAGCTATATAAGATTTGTGTTAATTAATTTTGTACTAAAATGGGGTATATTATTCTAAGATAGACATAGGAGTTTTTGTAAACGTTACGAAAGCATGTTTTTGATACCTACATGCAAAAAAGTAAAAATGGAATTTTTTTGACATACGACCTATTGCATGTACCACGACGATAATTAGTTTTATGATCTCCCGCTTATTGAAATAAGTTTGTTCCAAATTGGAAAACATCAATGAGAAATTAAATTATTTTTTGACATTTATGTTTGAATTGATATGACGTATATAAATGATAACGATTTTTCCCAATAAAGTTGCTCTCAATTACAAAAATATTTTTTTTATTAAGTTCTTAAGAGCGTGCAGCAGCCACACCGGTTAGGAGATTATTATTGTTAAATTAAATTTATCAATTAGCTTTACAGTAGGTGTTTTCCTCTAATTCTTCTTACGTTTTATACAGTAGAACCTCTGTAAGTTTTTATCCGTGCAGAGGCGGAGAAAGAATACTAACCTCTGCGGCTGAAGTCGGCCTGTCGTAAAAGGCGACAAAACAACCCACCCTAGCTACATCTGCGACTACCTTTGGTCTTAAGCATGCCGCCATAATAACCTTGTGTTGTGTTCCAGCATTAGTGACCCAAGTTTCTGTACCCTTATGGGACAGCAGCGTGTTGATGTTGCCACTGGCGTTGCAAACACCCACAGGCAACGGTAACTGCTAAATTCTAAGTGGGCTGTCAGCCTGTTTGGTGTGCTACAGCAATAAAAAAAAGTACAACTCGAGGGGAGATGCCAACAAATTCGAGTTTCCGACTCAGGGAAGGTTTCGACTTAAGCGAATTTTGTAAGAAAACCTTCGACTTGTAAAGATCTTATTACACTGGAGTTGACTAAAAATTACAAATATATTTGAACACTAAAATAAATGGTACTGTGTAAGTACCATTGGAGTCTTCTGAGCAAAAACTGCAAGATCGCGGTGAGGAGGAAATATTTTTCATTAATTATAAGTTAGCGACGTCAAGTGCGGCGTGCCTCCTGCGACTCGCGTGGCTCTGGTATCAGCGACAAGCTGTTATGATGTAGAGTTTTATGATATTGATTTAATACTATTACAAAAATATCTTTTATTATTTAAGTATATATAATACTCTCCATGCAGGAGTGGAGTAAGGATACGGACATGATCTGTGATACTGACCCATGCGGCAGGGGTCAGCGTTTCGTAAACGGCGACCAAACAACTCTAGCTAGGTGTAGAACCCCAAGCCCGCCCGTTCGGCAACTACCCCTGTTTTATAAATATGTTGCCATAATAACCTTGTGTTGTATTCTGGCATTAGTGACCTTACGCGGACAGTAGCGGGTTCACCGTTAGCGTCGCAAACATCCATAGGCGACGGTAACCGCTGACGAATAAGTGGGCCGTCAGCCTGTCCGCAATTCCTCACCAATGAAAAAGTTTACTGAATATACTTTTTAACGTTTTATATCAAATGTGCTATTTAATCAACAAAATGCTTTAACTACTTTATTATGTCTTCTTGTGAGACACACTGAGGACCACCTTTACGAGTGTGAGGTTATATCAAATTGTTGTATTTTCTTATTGATATTTTGTTGAAGTAGAAAGATCAACACTAAACAAAATAAACACTAAATTCAATTAATATTTCTTAGAGAGTAGCTCCTATCCTAGAAAAAGTGAAAGAAAGTCGCTTACGGTGGTATTGCCACATTCAAAGACGCGAGGAAGATTACGGGGTTTAGAAAGTACTCAACATACCAAATTCGACCAGGGGAAGAGGCAAGCCCCCCGCTACTTGATGGAACAACATTAAGAAAGAGATGGACCAGGGCAACCTTACAACACGGACAACCCAGAACAGAGTTCTCTGGCGGAAATGTACAGGGAGACCCGACACCAGATACACTGGGAACATGGGTTGGACAAAGAAGAAGAGAGATGTGCAGAGAAATAAACTAAAAAATATTTGAACAAGAAAACGTACGTTATATATACATAGTTAACAACGGAAACGGGCGTTGTCGAAAATCGCTAAAATTCATGACTTGCGCCATTCCGACATGAGAGCATCGTTGGCCATTCAAATGGACACTCTAAAATTTAATTAAACTATTTAATTAATTCCTACACACTGGGGAGTCGCTGAACCGACACTTTAATAGTGCACTTTTCCGCATAAAGGTCTCTTACGGACGGTTTTTATTATTGGTTTTCATGCAGTCCTCTTCTGGAATTATTATTTGTAATGAAAGCGAAAATGTATAAAATGAAACGGACTATATTTAATTTTTTTTATTGTTGTTGAACAGCAGATAGGTTGACAGTCCATTTAATTGTAAAGTAGTTACCGTCGCCTATAGATATTTGCGACGTCAGGAGCACTGCTATTATGCTGCCGTCCGTGGAATTTGAACCTAAGTCACTTATGCTAGAACGCAACACTGCATATTGAGACCTGGAGTGGCTGCCATCCAGATGGGCTTGGGCCCTACCACCTAACTGGGGTTGTTTTGTCGGCTTTTACGACAGGCCGCCGTAGGGGCAGTATTCTTACTCCGCCACTGCAGGGAGAAAAGTAAATGCTGTGAGTGCATGTAAACTGTGCGTCATTTACAGCGAAGTAACGCTGCATTCATGGCACGTGTTTTCAGAACGGTGAACTGGATTAAATAACTAATTGTATGTAAATAAATCCCCTTGCAACAGTTTCTCTGATATATTTTTTTATTTCAAATTGTGGTCAATTTATAACGTCAAGATAAAATTGAATATGAAAATAATGGCAGCTAAGATTTCTTATGGGTGGAATCTTTTAACAGAATTTATATTCTTAAATCTAATTTAAGGACGGTAGAGAAAAGGAGGTTTGTCTCTGTCTCGTTGGTGGAAAGTATCCGTTGAAATGCATAAAATTAAGGTGACGTCACAATAGCATCAGTGAACATTTTTTAGGTTAAACAAATCGAGGAGAAGTGCAGAAAGTTATTTTTGCCTATAATCCATTAGAAATACATTATTTTAAATATATATACATACCTTACTTACGCTTTTGTATTTTTTTTATAAGAGTCTGTACCCTGGACCATTAAGGTTAATTTTAGAATATTTATATTCATCATATACATTAGGTAATACTTAAATAATTGATTAATCGATAATAATAATATATACTACCCGTACACTTAAAGAATGGGATTAGAAATGGCGGCTAATTTATCGTAACGGGACTGTTACGAATATAAAAGACGGTCATCACTACGGTTGTTGTGTTGTGGTCCGTACCGGCGAGTGTGAGTATAGATAGCGACAGTGTGCGAGTGAGAGGTGAACAAAAGCGACGCCATTTTCAATCTCATTCTTTAAGTGTACGGGTAGTACTGAGTATACTCCGGACGCCGTCGGTCATTGCTCTGTGCGAGCAAAGCGGCATTATATTTACGCGGGAGTGGCAGAGACAGTTAATAACAGGTCAATGGACGAAATTCTTCCTGCTCGGCGACCGGAGTATAGCTATGATGAAACCTTGGATTATAGAGAACCATAATAAAGTTCAAATTTAAATGAATTATGGTCGAATTTCAACCTCTGGGCGACCAATAGTAATTATGAACTACGCTAATTTTGTTTCTTGATTTTCAATACTATTCTGCCACTAACTAGTCGCTAAAGATATTAAATTTTTCATATACATACTACTTTCATATACATTCGTGTATGAAAGTAGTATATACATCCGTATATATTTTATCCGTGCAGGGGTGGAGAAAGAATACTAACCCCTGTGGCCGGGGTCGGCCTGTCGTAAAAGGCGACATAACAACCCAGCCTAGCTACGTGGTAGGGCCCCAAGCCCGTCTGGATAGCGACCACCTTTGGTCTTAAGTATGCCGCCATAATAATCTTGTGTTGTGTTCCGGCATTAGTAACCCAAGTTCCTGTACCCTTATGGGACAGCAGCGTATTTGCGATGCCACTGGCATTGCAAGCACTTATAGGCGACGGTAACTGCTAAATCCTAAGCAGGTCGTTAGCCTGTCTGCTGTCCTACAGCAATAAAAAAAAATACATTAGCTACACTAGCGCCGTTCCGGGTTTTTGATCTGTAATTTACAGGGTACCACTTGACACTTTTTCAACTTACCTTTCCTTTACGGAGGATATAATATAACTGAAAAGTTGTTCTATCAATACACTTCCTGTGCATTGTGCTGATTCCCACACGCATCCGATAAATTATTTGCGTTTGCAAACAGTAACTTTAAAGTAAATGTTATCTAAATACTTTACGAAAACAACCAATCCATCGTGAAGTTACAACGTCGAAGGTTAAAAACCTTTTGAATAATAAACAAGCAATATTCCTGTGAAAATCGCTTTTATCAACCCTTCACCAGCCGCTGTTTTATGATCGACACTTACGAGTTTTTCTCGAAATAAACTTCAGCTACCTTTAGCACGCAAACATACTCGTGGAATAGTTTTTTCACTTTCATTAACTTGACTTGTACGTATTTATGTATCTGTAACGAAACTTTCCGAATCGCTTTTTATCCACTTTGAACGATCAAAAAATTCTAAATTATGCATACTTGTCCCTATCAAGATCATCAGAATTAACGTTTTTTTTCCTTCTGTCCGAAGATGGCGTTTAATGAATAGAACTGCTTGTTTAATTAATAAAACTGGCGTAAAATTTATAAAAAAAAACATTTACCGATTGGGAATTGACAACAAATAAATTAAAGATTAAAAAATCTAGTTAATTGAAATAAAAACTTAAAAATGAATCATAGTTTAAAAAAAAACTAAAAAACACGCTTTCTTTCTTAATCCAACTAAAAAGTAAAATATGATTCTTAACCTAAAATTACTGACGAGAAAATTAATGTCACTGTTCTAAAAGCGTGGGATGCTTTGTAAGATATTTTGAAATTAACTTTGCATTTTCATACTGCTACTTCGTTTATGTAAGCTGTATGTATATCACAGCCATGACAAGAAGGCCATGACTAGTTCTCTGTCATGATAAGAATTTACATCGAAAATTTCATTTCGTATTCAGAGTACTTTTTTTTAATGCTGAAGGGCAGCAGACAGGCTGACGGCCCGCTTAGAATTTAGCAGTTACCGTCGCTTATGGGTGTTTGCGACGCCAGTGGCATCGAGAACATGCTGCTATCCCATAAGGGTACAGGAACTTGTGTCACTAATGCGGGAACATAACACACGGTTATTATGGCGGCATACTTAAGACCAAAGGTGGTCGCCATCCAGACGGGTTTGAGGCCCTACATGACTTAGAGACACGCCTACTTTCTATACTTTGCACCATTTATCCAACTTTACACATCACATCAGTTACATATATTTTGGGGACTGTGGCGGATTTGCAGTCTTGGCCGCCCTAGGCCCCAGCCATGTAGTAAGTACCAGCCACCCCTTTCTCAGCAGCCATCATATTGAGTGCATAATGAATTTACTTTTTTGCCAACTTTTATCGAAAACGATTCAGAAATTTGGTTAACTATAATATCTGCCAGTTTGTAATATTTTCCGAGGTTCCAGGGATACTTGCACATTTAAATAAAACATTTAAAATGGTTTTATTTATTTAATTACAGATTTATTCTCATACAAGATGAGATTTAATAAATTTTTTACAACGTGTTACAAAACTCGTCGGCACTTAAGCGCAGAAAAATCATTAATTACATCTTCGCAATCCAATTTCCTTAAAAAATCAGCTTCTATGTTAAGGGAAGCCAGATCGTTTAACCTTTGCTCCGTCATTGTTATCATCAGTTTCTTGTTATCATCAGTGAATTTTTTGTCACAATTGGCCGCCCCTAATATCTGGCCGCCCTAGGCCCGGGCCTCCTGGGCCTTATGGACATCCGCTACTGTTTGGGGATGTCCTCATTTTGGGGATTAGTGGGAGTATACCGTCCGTTATACTATTATTTTTTTTTGCTGAGGAATAGTAGACTGGCTGACGGCTTACTTAAAAGCAGTTACCGTCGCCTATGAATGTTTGCAACGTTAGCACCGCAGGGGATACGGACAGTAGCGTGTTCGCAGTGTAATATTTCTTTCAGTCAAATTTTGGGCACAAATTTTCTAAGTTACTATTTACACAAGAGGTCAGTACTAATTTTAACGTAACCATCCAATTACGACAAGAATTGCAAGATTTTTAATGCATGTACACGATATTAAACTGAAAATTACGTATTAAATAATAATTATTGAATTAAACATTTAATATAATACATATTGAATAGCCGAGTTAGTGTCATACTAATGAATAAAATCTAACATTACATTAATCCGTGCAGGGGCGGAGAAAGAATACTAACCTCAGCGGCCAGGGTCGGCCTGTCGTAAAAGCCGACAAAACAACACACCCTAGCTACGGGGTAGGGTCTCAAGCCCGTCTGGATGGCGACCACCTTAGGTCTTAAATATGCCGCCATAATAACCTTGTGTTGTGTTCCGGCATTAGTGACCCAAGTTCCTGTATCCTTATGGGACAGCAGCGTGATCGCGATGCCACTGGCGTTGCAAACACCCATAGGCGACGGTAACTGCTAAATTCTAAGCAGGCCTGTCTGCTGTCCTACAGCAATAAAAAAAATCAGTATTTTATGCCAGCCCTGTAGCTTTGTACGTTATGAATGCAGGCTGACTTTATTTTAACCTAATGCAATTCTTTTGAATTCAATCGTAATAAAGAAAAGCTATTGAGTCAAGTCGAATAAGCTTAAACCTCTAGTTTTTACCAATTTGGCATTAAGCCCAAGACTTCACGGTTAGTTAAGTTCTAGACGATTTGCACTAATGGAAGCATTTTGCAATTCAGAACAGGACTCCAAAACGGTTTAACTGAATGCAAATTGTGACGTTTTTTATTCGTGTTCCCGCACAACGGTCATTTGCAAGTAATTTCCCAAGGAGTAGGTCTCAAAATGAACATGGACAAGACGAAGATCATGTCTAATGTCCATGTCGCACCTACCCCCGTAACAGTTGGGAACTGTACTCTCGAAATTGTTGACGAATACGTCTACTTGGGTCAAACGATCCAGTTAGGCAGGTCCAATTTCGCGAAAGAGGTCACTCGTTGAATCCAACTCGGATGGGCAGCGTTCGGGAAGCTCCGTAAAATCTTTTCGTCCCAAATACCGCAGTGTCTCAAGACGAAGGTTTTTAACCAATGTGTGTTGCCAGTGATGACTTACGGAACGCAGACGTGGTCGCTAACTATGGGCCTTATGAGAAAGCTCATGGTCGCTCAGAGGGCAATGGAGAGGGCTATGCTCGGAGTTTCCCTGCGAGATCGAATCAGAAATGAGGAGATTCGCAGGAAAACCAAAGTCACCGACATAGCCCGGATGATTGCAAAACTGAAGTGGCAGTGGGCTGGGCACATAGCTCGAAGGACTGATGGCCGTTGGGGCAGAAAAGTCCTCGAATGGCGACCGCGTACCGGAAGACGCAATGTTGGTAGGCCCCCCACAAGATGGACCGATGATCTGGTCAAGATCGCCGGAATAGGTTGGATGAGGGCAGCGCAAGACCGATCATCGTGGAGATCTTTGGGGGAGGCCTTTGTCCAGCAGTGGGCGTCTTCAGGCTGAAATGATGATGATGATGATGATGCAAGGAGTATAATTTTATAAATGACAAAGTCAAAAAATTACAGCGAAAATCAAATTATACTTGCAAGTTATCATAAATGTGGCAAGAAGAAAAAAATAATTATCCTTATAAAAGCCTTTCTCTGACAAAATGCATCTAATTCAGTATTCTTAAATCTTAACAATGTAATTAATATATATCTTCTATTATTTATGTGGGATTGTGAAAACTACATACCTATGGCAAGACAGAAGATAAATGACAGCGGATAGTGGAGTGACAGAAATATAAAATTAACAAGATGGTAGAATGTACATAAAAAAGAGTGGATTGCTAAAATATTTGTTTGTTGACGATCTCGGTGGCGTAACGGATAACGCACTTCGGTACGCTTGCGGAGGTCACGGGTTCGATTCCCGTCTCGCGTCTGGGTGTTTATGTATAATATGTATTTATTTACAAAAAAAAAGTATATACGTAGTATATCAGTTGTCTAGGGCCCATAATACAAGTGCTACTTAGTTTGGGACTAGATGACGCTGTGTGAATTGTCACAAAATATTATTATTATTTAATATGTAAAATAGAAAGTCTATACGCCGACTCAAGGCTTTTATTTATCCCACATTTATGTTTGTATTCATGGTGATGATTTATTGTTGAGGTAGAGCCTGAATCTTAGAACTCAAATATATCATAGAGTTCTCAAAAGACGAATCGTGTATATGTCGCAAAGACAAAGTAGCCAATTCGGGTAGAACCTAGGTATGGGTAATAATAAATTCTCTATTATGTAAATAAAGCCCGCCAAAACAAAGTGGGACATTGTTCGTACCACAGTAGAGTACATAACTCTCTACTTAGTCCACTAGTACTAATATATTTTCATAAGTCGGTCTGTATTTCACATTGTTCCGAAATTATTGTGCTCATAACGCAACAGTAACAGTTATATATCGCAGAGTTACGCCACTCTAATGGCTCTAATATTATGAATAGTAGAGAGGACTTGTTTCCAAAAATCTTCATTAGAGAAGTGAGAAATTGTTATAATTATGTGCGGTTAATTAAAACAGAAAATTTGCTCATAATTTAGTTCTAAAATATTGTTTATGCCTCGGGGAAACTAATTTTTGAATTATGCTTCTTATTGGGCGCTTGAAAAATATTATGAGAGTAAAATTTTTACGATGTGACAAAATGAATTTAGCAGATAACTGTATAAATAAATAAATACTAAATATTTTGTGACAATTCACACAGCGTCATCTAGTCCCAAACTAAGTAGCACTTGTGTTATGGGCCCTAGACAACTGATATACTACTTATATACTTTTTTTTGTAAATACATACATATTATACATAAACACCCAGACGCGAGACGGGAATCGAACCCGTGACCTCCGCGAGCGTACCGACGTGCGTTATCCGTTACGCCACCGAGGTCGTCACTGTATCTCAAGTGTGTTTGTTGTTTGCTGGCAAAAAACTGCTCCAGGTGATTTTTAACTTCCTCATTTAAAGGGTTTTACCGTCTAATAATTTATTAGAGACCGGCACAAATAATAATATGAAGGTACCAGATCTGGAAAATATGGTGGGTGTGGCAGTACATCCCATTCAAGCTGTAAAATTTTTTGGTGAGTTACTAAACTCGCATAAGGTCTCGCATTATGGTGGAACACTACACATTTTCTGTTGATCAATCCTGGCCTTTTCTGTTTGAGTGAATCATTCAGTTTTTTTCAGCTGATGACAGTACACGTCAGAATTGATCGTTGTGTTGTTCAGTAAGAGTTAAAAAAAAAGATTTTTTCGAAATCCCACCAAACATAGCATCACTTTTTTTTTATAAATATCGGCTTTCGAAGTGCTTTGCGCTTGTCTTTTGCAGTCCATGATCTTGCGTTTGGCAATAATGCCATAGACAATCCATTTCTCGTTCCTAGTAATAATGCGCTTTAAAAATGGATAATTTTTTTGACGTTTGAGAAGTAAATCACAGACATCAATGCGATGACACAGAGAAATCTCTCTTCGTGAAAATATGAGGAACCATTGGAAGCTTGGCTTATAGCTTTGATGTTAAACCTAGGCTTTTCAAGTCGCCATGAACAGTTGAATTCGATAACTTCAACTTTTCAGCGATCTCACGAGTTGTTTCATTGGTTCGTGCCTTTATCAGCTTCAACTGGCCTTCTAGAACGTCGAACATCATCAACATGAATATTGCCAGATTGAAAATTTGAAAACCAGTTTTGGCACTGTCATGTTTTCAATATATCTTCTCCATACACATCAGATAATTTTTTTCTAGCTTGAACAGCATTTTTACCTATTCGGTTGTAAAAAATAAAATATGGCGAAAATGCTCCTTTTCACCCTCCATATTTGAAAGAGCACCAAACAAAAACTACTGCGTGAAATCAATCAATCTTTCACAAGCAAGCCTTGCTATATTAGCTGCTGAGACAAATGAAGATCATGCGGATCAAGTGTGAAGTTTGGTGTGAAAGAAAACAAGCCCCCTGTTGGAGAAAACGAAACTACTTTCCGAACAACTTTATATTATCACATGGTATAAAACTATTTTAAGTGCATTTATAGATTTGAGATTAATTGTCGATATTGTAACGGAACGTTTCGGATATTCCAGTTTTTGTAGGTGGTTGTTGAATTTATCGGATTGATTTGTTCCTACCCTACGCGCCGATATCGAATAAGCGATCGACCGCCATCTTACACTAAACGAAGTCGGCTGCGTCACTCTTGGTGCAACCGTTTTTTCATTTTGTTTAATTCTAATTGATATTGTTTATTATTTTGCAACAGATCCAATAGTGTATAGTGCTTGTACACTGTAAATATTAAATTTAACAATTATAGTGATTTGTTTTTCCCGATTCGGGAACTAAGACCCGCTTAACAAGAGGGTAGTGAATACCTAAAGAGAGGATTACCCACATGCACTAAGCGTTGCCTACTCTGCCTAGCGGAAATTGACTGAGGGAAGTGTGGCGAATCAGACTTCTGAGAGCTGAGCCTAGCCTAAGCGAACCTTTCTTTTTTTTACTATTTTTTTACGACTATTAATTTTACTTAATTTTCTTACTACTTTTTACTCTTATGAATAAATTTATTATCATTTAATATAGCATGTTTTTTTGTTTTGTTCACATCTCCAATGTGACAATATGTATATTTTTACTACACTACTTTAACTCCTATCTTTGACTGTAACTCCACAGATCCCACACCCGTACGCATAGACGGCAACATGGTCGAGCGCACGGATCAAGTGAAATACCTGGGATCTGTGTTCCATGCGTCTGGTGACATCGATTGCGACGTCAAGGCACGCATTGCTGCCGCGTGAGCCAAATGGCGTGAGGTAACTGGTGTCATTTATGACCCCAAGATGCCGGTAAAGTTGAAGGGATAGGTCTATAAGACCATCATTAGGCCTGTTATTTTATACGGCTGTGAAGGTTGGCCGGAGATGTGTGGAGTGAATCGGAAGGACCGCGTTAGGAACTCCCGCATTCGCGGCAGTCTTCATGTTTGTGACATTGCGGATAAATGGCAGGAGTGTGGGCTCCGTTGGTACGGCCACGTTTTACGGCAACCGGATGCTTACGTGGGAAGCAAATGTCTGGCCATGTCGCCTCCGCCGGGCCCCGGCAGGAGGGGTAAACCCAAAAAGTGCCTTTATCAGTGCCAAAAAGTGCAGGCTTGACGTGGTAAAGGGTGATATGCGTGCCAATGGGCTCACTACTAGGGATGCTGAAGACCATACGAAGTGGAGTAGAAAAAGTCGGAAAGCAGATCCCGGGCACCGAAATGGAAGTTTAGGTTGCAACCGGGATACAAAACTTAGATGATGATGTTGATATGTATTTATATTATATTATTTTTATTTGTTTACATTATAAATAATTTGTAATTAATTTAGCATTTCTTTTACAAACAAAGAGCATACGGGATGAATTCTTTAGCTATATCATTATACCTAGTCAGGTCATAAATTCTGTCACATGTTTAATGTAAAATAATTGTAACAAGTTTATTAATTATGTAACCATTCATATACCAAAATGAACTTAACAAAACATAGATTCTTATGACATTAAAGTTTATTCAAAATGACCTCCGTGATTTTGAATACAAGCCTTCAATCTGCGCGGCCAGTTGTCTATCGCAGCACGAACGAGGTCCATGTCAATATCGGCGGCTGCCTTAATCAAGGATGTCTTGAGTGACTCCAAATTGGGATGAGGCTTTGAGCACGCCTTTTCCTCCAAGTGTTGCCATATCTTGTAATCTAACGGATTCAAATCTGGACTGGAGGAGGGCCAGTCTTCGTGCCGGATGAAGTCGATTTCACGCGCCGCCAGCCAGTCTTGTGTGCTCTTCGCTCTATGAGCTGGCGCCGAATCTTGTTGGAATACCCAGTACCTGTTATTGAACATGGTATGAGAAACAGGTTCCACAAGGTTCGTCAGGACTGTATTTTGGTACACAACAGCATTCGTTTTTACACCTTTCTCACAAAAATGTACCTCTGTTAAGCCCCAATAAGAAACTCCCAACCATACCATGAGCGAGGATGGAAAATGACCTCGTTGGACACGCGGAATACGGTTGCTCGCTTCTTCACTACTGTGTGCGTACACCTTATCATTTTGTTTGTTGTAGCTCTCTTCTACGGTAAACATTTTTTCATCCGAAAAAAGAATTTCCCGATATTTTTTTCCCGCGTACCGCTTCAACAAAGCGCGGCATCTCTTCAGTCTCAGGTCCACTAGACGAGCATTCAAACGATGTCCTGTTTTTCTTCGATATGCTCGAAGCCCTAAGTCTTCATTTAACACCCTTTTCACCGTGGTTCTGCTTAACCCCATCTGAAGGGCCAACAGTTTCTGCTTACGTTTGGGATTTCTTTGAATTCGTGCCTTCACAGCTTTTATCACTGCTGGAGTCCTAACAGACCGAGGGCGACCACTTCTTGACCTGTCATCTACACTAGAGTCTTCATTGTATCGTTTGATGGTACGATAAAACGAATCTTTTGGTAATATTCAAATTTTTCAGTATGTTAAAAATTTGAATTGGCGCGTAACCGCAACGATGCAACGCAATAACTGCAACACGGTCTTCTTTAAGCGTCCACTCCACATTTAAAAATGAGTAAAATTCTAAAAGTTATACATTTTTATTTTCATGAACAATTCGAAATTCTAATTCAATAAACTTTTTTGTGGCCAGCATTCTAAAAGAAAAGTTTTTACTGTGTGACAATACTTATGACCTGACTAGGTATTTGTTCGTCTATAAGCCATGAAAGCATAATTCACATTTGTATGAATAATATTAATTCAATGCAAAATGAATACTCATTCGATACTGTTATATACTTTTCAAATTCAAAATCATCACCACCTCATTATTCAGTTATGACACGTTCTAGTTCTTCCAAGTTCCGAGATACGGAATTTCAGTTACTTGTAGAGATGGGAAAGTTATTGAAAAGAAGGATCGAGGATTCAATTTACTTTTGCCAAGTAAAATGAGGTGCTTCAAAACGAGCGTTTGGTTTCTAATAGTGTTGATCTCATACTTAATCTGATTTCTGTATCTTGATATTAGTTTTACAATAGAATAAACGTGTACAATTATTAGAGCTGTTTTTCATAGTAAAATTTGAATGTTTATTTTGTTCTTTTTTATATATAGCTGGCATTTAGCAGACACGCAAACGGCCCACCCTGCAGGTTGCAGGTGGTCACCGTCGCCTATAGACGTTTGCCACATCAGGTGGCAGTTTCTATTCGTGCACATACATATTTATGTAACACTAGCTACGATTTAATGGGCAAGCGCATCATATAGTAGTTATATAAAATCTATATAATGTGTAAAGCACCGTCAAATCAGTGAATACGTTCCAAAGTTCATCCGGAATATAAATGTAATAAATATAATCTGAATCGAAATGCGACTCTTATGTAGAATGTAAAATAACGATGCAATACACAGTGTTAACTATATAACGAAATTGAAGTGACCGAGTATTTAATTGCGTTATAAAGAGTTTTTGTTACGAATAAGTATATTTTAATTTTGACTAAGAGAAAAAAAATTACATAACGATGTTAAAATTAGTTATTTTTTACTATGCCAGTATTTTAATTGTATTTTTCATTGAATTTTATTCGTATATTGCGATGTAGTGGTATCATTGAATAATTCAACAAAGGAATGACAAAATTTCTAGGTACTCTATGGTATGTATGAAATATTTATGACTAATATCAGTATTGTGTTTGTTGGTCAGTGAAATTAATGTTTATTGGGGTCTAAATAAAGATGCATTGTTTCGCTATTGAGAGTGGTTGCTACGCTATGAAGAATGTTTAAATACAAGGGTAACAATGTAATCCAAATAAACCTTAGCAATTTCTACGGTTTAAGGTATTTTTCGTTAAATGGATTTTATCCATGCAGAGGCGGAGAAGGAATACTGACCTCTGCGGCTGGGGTCGACCTGTCGTAAAAGGTGACAAAACAACGCAGCCTAGCTACGTGGTCGCGCCACAAGCCCGTCTGGATGTGGATCACCTCTGGTCTTAAGTATGCCGCCATAATAACTTTGTATTGTTTTACGGCATTAGTGAACCAAGTTTCTGTACCCTTATATGACAGCAGCATGTTCGCGATGCCACTGGCGTTGCAAACATCCATAGGCGACGGGAACGGCTAAATTCTAAGTGGGCCGTCAGCCTGTCTATCCTACAGCAATTTAAAAAAAAAACCAGATATTACCATCACGCTGCCGGCCTCTAAGAAACTTTATAAGGCCTTTTAATTGCAATATCCTGTGCTATTAAGTAATTCATTATTGTCATATACAACATTAACAATGCTATAACATAGTTAAATAAAGTGACTCAAAATGAAATGAGGTATGAAACTTAAATTTTGTCGTTGTAAGATTCATTCGCCATACTTCACGGGTGAGGGACACATCATTAGTGTGTTGGCACGAGTCCGGTGGCCGTACGTCTTCCGAAAATGGAATAACTAACTGCAAAGTCCCGAATCATATATATGGATTTACGTGCAGATTTGTCTTGAATTTTAATTTTATATTATTACGTTTCATATTACAATACAATACTTGGTACAAATTGAATAATTTTAACAATTATTTTTAACTATCTAATAGTCTAGATATAGGTATATACCTACTAGATAAATACACTAAACTATACTAGTGCTATACTTTTATAGTGCTATAATATTATATATAAACACCTACACTTGAGGATGTGAATAATAATTGAATCCTATGCCCCTAACGGACGATAGAACGCACGAAAACCATTGCACCAATAAGTGAAACATTGTAAAAACATTAGTCACAAATCAACAGTATTATACGTTATCCTTACTTGAGATATGGCGGGCCTTTTAATTGAATACGATATTATTTACTTTAGTATACATACCGTCACGAGTTTTGATTGCTGGCCTTGAATGTTTATTTGTAATTTTTTGGATCTGTTTGGCGGGGTGGAGTGGGATGCGATGGGTGAGATGGCCAGCGCCGGTACTGTATTGGTTTATCAGTCACTTTCTGCACTCGTGTACCGTCCGTATGTCTGCGTCGTAATAATATGATTTGTAATAATTATGAGCGCGAGTGTATACATACGCAAGTCTCTACTAGTTTTGCCGAGTGCTCAATACTCGTAACGGTATGTACAACTGAGGCTAAAATATAGTCAAATCATAAGTATTTAAAACTCAATATTATGTATCTTCACTATATATTTTCTCACAGTTGTTCCTGCAAGGACGGAGTAAGATTACTGACCTGCGTCCCGCATCGGTTTGTCATAAAAGATGAAAAAACTTCTCTAGCTAGGTGATGAGGCCTAAGCCTATCTAAATGGAAACCTCTCCTGGTCTATAGTATGCCGCCATAATAATCATGTGCCGTGTTCCGGTATTAGTTTTATCCGTGCAGGGGCGGAGAAAGAATACTGACCTCTGTGGCCGGGGTCAGCCTGTCGTAAAAAGCGACAAAACAACCCACCCTAGCAACGTAGTAGGGCCTCTAGCCTGTCTGGATTGCGATCACCTTTAGTCATAAGTATGCCGCCATAATAACCTTGTGTTGTGTTCCGGCTGTTCCGGCATTAGTGACCCAAGTTCCTGTACCCTTATGGGACAGCAGCGTGTTCGCGATGCCACTGGCGTTGCAAACACCTATAGGCGACGGTAACTGCTAAATCCTAAGCGGGCCGTCAGCCTGTCTGCTGTCCTACAGCATAAAAAAAATTAGTAACCCAGGTTCCAGTACAACTATAAGGACAACTAGCTGTGCTCTGGGTGCCGCAAACATCCATAGGCGCGGTTACGGATAGTAACTGGTGACTATTATGTGGATTGTCAACCTGTCTTCTGTCCCGCAGAAACAAAATATAATGTCCTTCGTCCATGATCCAAAGTTCAAAATAAAAAAAACTGTGTGTGTCAGCTCCGACGCACGACTGGAGTTTACTACTTAAGTACGATTGTCTAAACATACGCAAAAATAATATACATATATAAAAAAAGTTTTAGAACAGTTTTAAGTTCAACCTAATTACAACTAGGGCACCTAGTAATAAAGTCACAAATCTCCAAAACATTATCTAATACTTACGATCATTCGTCATATAAAATGAGCAAAGCAATAAATTACTCTTGTCACTTACAAATGAAAAGATATATGTTAAACAACATTTAATGTGAAATCAACCTTAAGTTGTAACAAATAAAGTAATTTTTGCCTTGAGAGATACATGGTTTTGTTTTGTTTAGCGTGATCCGGTGCACGCGCACCAAAAACGTAACGAGGTCATTCATTAGTAGATTTTACTCTCACATTTTTCTCATACCGGGCGCCTTATATATGAAAATCGATTCTTAAGGAGTAAACTCCAATAATAGATTAAGCCATAAAAATTACATTACAAAGAAAATACATATAAGATTTATGAATCGCATAAGAAAATGGTTTGAATTTTGTTGGAAATGCCGGAAAACGGTGCAATAGGTGTGAATGCGGGCGGAATGAATCACAAATGCATTGAAATTGCTATTCCGAATGCATCTGATTTCTCCCGTGCGATTACTTTTATGGGATTCATTTGCACAGCTGTTATCGTAACAGCTTTTATATTAAAATGAATAAAATTGTTTTATCTCTGCATTTTCAAAATCGTCTATTCTGATAATAAATATCTAGTGTTATATTTTTAAAAGCTGTAAATTTATTGGTATATTTCACATAACGCTATGTAGCCCCAAATTATATATATATATATATATATATATATATATATATATATATATATATATATATATATATATATATATATATATATATATATATATATATATATATATATATATATATATATATATACAGCACTTGAGTTATGGGTACTAGATAGCTAATATACTAAATATATATATTATTCTTTTGTTATTAAATACATATTATACATATCTCCACCCAGGACGGTACCCGTGACCTCCGCAAGCGTATAAAATACTAAAGTGCTCGTCGTTACGGAGATCGTCAAATTATTATTAATTTATTATAAAATATTAGACTAAGTTTTTCCCAAATAGTAAATAATGTAATGTAAAATGCCACTTAAAATAAATAGAAGTAAATATATATAAATACAGCCCATAACGTCCCACGGCTGGACTCGGATCTTCACCAAGGGGGACCGACCGTTATTACTTCTTCACCGTCAATACATGGTAAATATTACATATTATAATATACTTATAAGGTACGTGATAGTCAAGTGATATAATACCTGGATACCAACCTAGAGTTTAGTGTCAGGTCAGGTTTTGGGCTAATACCACCTTCTATGCATTTTATAGCATAATTTCCGAGTACCGACGATGAATGAACATATCGTGAATAAACTAGCTGAGTTAACCGGTACGTGATATGCTAATACGTTTTGGAGAAGTGTCGCAGGTATACTCGTATTGTCCATTCACTCTAGCGACTCTAGCGGAGGCCCGGACCCAGAAGGATTTTATAATTCTATGCCCACTCTACGGGACAGACTTTCTAAAAGTTGACAAAGGAAATGTTTACAATTCCTGTCTATTGTTTAAAACGAATAGCAAATTCGCTATATGTTACATACACACAGCCATGAATATGGCTTCTTTAACACCTGCTTCTTTTGAGCAGCGTACTAGTACATAATAGTACTGTGTTAACAGTCCACCTACTACAGATAAATTAAAAAATAAAAATGTCAATTTTGTACATCAAAATATACAAGGAAGGCTGGGTTAAAATTTTTAAATAGACTTGTTTTAATAATATTGACATATTAATCTATAACTGAACGTTGGTCTAAAAAGTATGAGTTACTATTAACACAATAAGCGCCATGTCGGTCACTGGTGACCACCCACAAAAATAAAAAATTACCATTGTTTGTATTACTAGTAGGCGCCTAATAAGTTTTACGAGAAACTTATTCAATAAAATCATCACTTTAATGTCATCGATGATCCAAATAATTCGTTTGAGTTCTTTTTTGAAATATTTCATATCTGTTTCCATGAATCATGGTTTAAATTTTAAGGAATGCGCGACTACTGGTGTTTATGTGAGCAAACGTAAGTTGTATAAACTCTAATTTGAAAAATCATATAATTACTCTGTCTCATTTCAAAGCTATGTTTAAGAATTATTAAAAAATATATCGGAAAGTATGTTATGCCACCAAAGTACTACATATAAAACACATACTAAAGGAATCTAGTAATAAAAATGACATGGAATATTATAAACACGGAAACTCCGATTACTCAATACATAGACGGTAAAATTGTATCTTTTGATATGGAAGTTGCTGCAGCCTTTGAGAAATTCTTTGCCGCTATTTCAGTCGAAACTACAAAGTTGCTGAATTCATATACAACAGCAGTTGAAAAACTTCTTCAGGAATATGTTAGCATTTTCCATTCTTGGGAACAATCACACGATGCATTAGGTATTTTTTTTGTGAGGCATTTGATTGCGTCCATCATGACACAACACATTATTCAGGACATTACACCACTATGGAAAAAGAGGCCGTGCACTCAATCGATGTTAATGGCAAGAGGTCTCCCGGGGTCCTGTTAGTATGAGTGTCGTCCTATAAGGATTTATCCTCGGTTCTTTTCTGTTTTTGATTTATATTAATGACTTGATATGTATTAATGAATTGTATTGTATTGTTTGCTGATGATACCTCTGTAATATGTAAGATAAGCAGACAAATAACGACGTAAACAATGCACTAGCCCATATAGTACTATATACCTTATCCGTTTTACCAAAAAATAAAATGTAAACAAATCGTAAAAAGAGTTTTTTGGGTGTCAATTTTACAATAATCAACATGATATAAAAATTGACATAGCAACTTTTAATTATTTATTAGAAATATCTCCTATATTCTAATTTTTTTATATTACTATTCCTTACTTTTAGAAAAAAAACATAAAATAATTTTATTTTTACAATTATGAGTGATAAATATAATGCATGTAAAATTTACATATTTACAAAATTAATTGTAATAACTAACTTACATTATAAAGAACCTAAAAAGACGATGTTTCCAAATCTTTTACTGGTTTTATATGCTGGTAATTATAAGTGTACTGTTCAACGTACTATTGTCGATTGGAAGGAGTGTTTTATTATTACGGTCGGATTATACCCACCATGTTGTTTATATTCTAGCTTTTTTGAGAAACATTGTTTTGTTTATTTACATTTTATTTTTTGGTAAAGTGGATAGAGTATAGTAATATACTGGTTTGGAGTTAATAATTTATTAGTAAATAACAATCAAAAAATGTATTAGGTTCTCTTTGCTCAATGTGTATTACAGTGAGATCCTCATATTCGTCTATTGGCAAATAGACTGAGCTGAGCGACTTATGTCGTGAAAAAAATTAGACTTATGACTGATGTTGATACTGCCCGTTTAGTTTATTTTTGCTATTTTCACAAGATCCATCTTTGTTCTGCAGAAACGAGCTATTCGTGCGATCTCTAGGCTGGGACTGCGGGACCCCTTAAGGGATAAATTTAAAGAAATTTATATTTTGACTGTTGCATTTCAAAACATTTTGGAAAATGTGTTATATGTTACGAAAAATATCACAGATTTTCCTAAATTCAGTGATTTTAAGACTCCGGAAAGTATACAATAGTTTTATTGGGCAAAGTATACTTTTTCACAATAAAATCCCAGAGATAATTCAAAGACTTTCAATAAATAAGTTTAAAAAAAGCTATTAAGCAACGCCTGTATGGGAAAGGATATTACACCATTAAATATTATATTATAATTGACGAACGCACAGACTGGGAATAAAATAATTATATTGCCACTACGTTAACTTATATTTTTTTTCATTGCGCTATTTCTTCTCTAGCCAACGCTTCGTATTGGAAACGGTAGTAGATATTTGTCATTCAATTAGTGATCTGTAAGATCTTATATTGAAATAATTGATTTTAATTTGATTGATTTTTGATTTGCCTATCATAGAAGGAATCTAACCCATAACTTGAGGGTTGGGCTGCCAACGATATACCAGTTAGCTCCCACGTACTTAGAAAAAAAAATTATACATTTTATTTCCTAAGTTCATAAACTGCTCCGTTTGATATAGTAAATTAATAACATAAATACATTACAACTTTTCTAACAAACCTACGCAGCGTTCTTCCCTTTGATCATATTTATTTATATGTCATAATTATTCCCCAAATTTTTTAATACAAACAACTTTCTAACCACTGTTTCTGTATTCAAAATTCAAAAACTGCCTTTCAAATGCGCGTTTGCGTTTGTTGGTGTTGCTGTGATTTGTTTCTTTCGCTATCTGCAACCAATGTCATTTGAAGCCAATGCCAGCACCGATACGCCACAAATTTAGACTAAGGTATTAAAAATAAATAAACATAAATTAGATATAAAAATTGTTAATTAGCATTCATATTATTATTAATATTATAGATGTGAAAGTAACTTTGTGAGTCTGTTACGTTTTTATGCTTAAACCGTTAACCAAATTTCATGAATTTCGCTATAGATTGGACCTAGGTGAAAATGAAACCTGAAAAGGGTTAAATAGGGGTGAACGTAATGAAGTTCTGTTCAACCAGTATGCAATAAAAATGCACATTCATTTTTTATTGCTGTAGGACAGCAAACAGACTGACGGTCCACTTAGAACTGAGCAGTTACCGTCGCCTAAGGGTGTTTGCAATGCCAGTGGTATCCCGAACACGCTGCTGTCCCATAAGGGTACAGGAACTTGGGTTACTAATTTCGGAACACAACACAAAGTCATTATGGCAGTGGTCCCCATCCGGACGTGCTTGGGGCCCTAGCACGTAGCTAGGGTGGGTTGCTTAGTCGCATTTTACGACAAGCCTAACCCGGCCGCAGAGGTCAGTATTTTTTCTTCACCCCTGCACGGATAAATTCATAGTAGCCACAAAACAAACATGTCATCATGATTGATTAGTTCAAGAATTAATAAAAAAATATCACTCAGCAGTGAGCGCGTAATGAGCCTGCCGATGGCAGCTATCCTTGGATTAGGCAATGTCTATAAAACCGATACAATTAATTGGATTGGACTGAGGTTCTCAAGCTGAATATCCAAATGCTACTTCTTAAGTTAGTAGTCAATTTAAATTATTGAAAATTATATATTTTGCCTTAGCTCAATCGATTTTGTCTTATTTTATTAATTCTTGGGGAACTCACCTAATAAAACTGGAAAGATCCCATCGTGCTCTTTTAAAGGTAATTAAACAAAAACCTTTTGGATGTTCTACAGCTGATCTCTTTCAAGAGTGATGTTTTGTCCATAAGACAGATATTTGTATTCCAAAATAACTTATACTAACATAGTATATTAAAATATAAAGACATAACAAATACACGTCGTAAACATCGTGTATGCACCATCTCATATATTCTATATGCTTTTATTAAGAAATTCCAAATATATCTTGGTCCCCTTATTTATAATAAAATAAATAAAATTATAGAAATATATTCACTAAATAAAAGTTTGCAGTTAGCAAATTAATTGTGACAAAATTACTAAAAACCAAAACGTACGAAGACACTGAAAATCTTTTTAAAATAACAATCTAAAAATAGCTACTAACAAATTAAACGTTAAAAATGCATGTGATATATATTAAGTATTAATTTACTCATATACTATTTATTCATCAATATACATATTTATTTAAACTATTTAATTTATAATTATATCTTCTTCCTCCTGCCCCTATCCCACATTATATGGGGTCGGCACAACATGTTACATGTTTTAATAGTTATGGCTTAAAAAAACTATATTATAGGAAATAACTATAATTTATAACTATATAATAATAAAATTTATAACTATTATTATTAATTTACTTTTGGATAGTATAAAATATGTAAATAAAGTATATTTATCTATCAAACATTTAAAGAAAATCTTTGTTTAATGCACACTTGAAAATTATAAAATGTTAGTTGTATATAAAAATGTTATTTGCTTAAGTCCTCACTTTATGTAACCAAACCATAGGGATCGTGAGTTACTCATTTAATTTTATATAAGAGGGTAGCTGTTAAAATCTATATCTATACTACTATTATAAAGAGGAAAGATTTGATTGTTTGTTTGTTTGTTTGTTTGCTTTGAATAGGCTCCGAAACTACTGACCCGATTTAAAAAATTCTTTCATTGTTGGGAAGCTACACTATCCCCGGGTGACATAGGCTATATTATATTTTCAAAAAAATTAGGGATCCTTACTAAAACTCCAATAATGTAACCCAAAGTGTAAAAAAATTACCTAAAATATTATTTAAATCGCGTGCGTTGCGAAAACTATTGATGATAGAATAAAATAATGTACTACAACTTTGCAGAACACATCATTATTTACAAAAAATGTCGCGACAGCATATGTCTAACTATTATAGTTATGCCACAATAAGTGTTCTTTTATTTTAAAATTTTAATTGAAATGCCGCCCCTAGAAAAGGCTCTTTATTTGGATTTTGGTATTAATCCTTATCAAAATAAATTACTTCATATTCAAAACTGTTTCAATACCTTAATAAAACTTTTTGAATTATTCAATTCGGATATTCCATTCGAAAGATATCACGAGTTTAAAAATGTAAGTCTTAGAAAAATGTTACGTGGTAGCCGCTCACCCTGTTCGGCTAGCTAGGCAGCACCTTATGCAATGTAGGCGTGCGTCACTGGGGTTTTTACAAAAATTAAAATACTTATTAAAAAATAACGAGAAATAAATAAAAAGTAATAACAAAAAAAAATCATTAAAATAAAAGCTCATAAAAATAATAATATTCAAACTTTATTTATAATTTTATTTTTTTAGTAACCTGACGCAAATAGAAGGGTTTGCCCTCAGGGGCGCTCCTCTGTCCGAGGAGTGCACGGGTGTGCATACCCGAGGTGCCTGAGCATCCGTCGCTTCACTCCCCTCTCCGTTCGAGGCGACAGAGTCCTACCTTTCTTTCCGTCTACCTCTTACATCCTTTCCAACTTAGCTCTCTGTTCGTGGCGTGGTCCCCGGTGGAATGGTTGCGAATACTGATTGGGGTCCCGGGTTCTACCCTGGGACCTGATTTGGTAGTCGAAACCATGCCTATTTCGACTGCGCCTGCACAGAGAGTGTTCCCGGGGCGGGAATTGCATCCTCGCTGTCGGTTGGTCTTGCTGGGCCGGCTACGACGTCAGGCGACTCTGCTTTTTCTAGAGTGTCGTCTGGTAGTCGTACCCACGCCTGACTAGCACGCGACGGGGATGCCAGTCCCGTCCGGAATTGGCCGTGGACCTGTCGCTCCCGGCCCTGGTTCTGTCCATGGTCGGGGGCGATCCTGGATGGACGGCCGTCGCCTCCTTTTGCGAGGCAGTAGTGTCTGCAAGGGAGGCGGCGGAACGGGAGCGGGAGTCCGCCACCGCACTCCCCTCCCGCCAACGTAGGCCGCGTCGTCGGCGCCGGAGGGCGGGCAACGATCTCCGGCCGCCGTAGAAAGCGGCCGCGGGCGGCCCCTCGGGGGAGGATCCGCCACCCGCACTATTGCCGCGAGGGAGAAGGCCGCGTGCTGTTTCGCAGCCCGCTCAACTCCTAGAGTTGTTACAAGAGAGCGCCGGGGGGACGAAACCCTGACCCCCTGGCGCCAGCACTTTAGAAGAGGCCCGCTTTAAGACAAAGCATGGGCCGACGCCGGCCCGGGCCACGAGATCGGCAGGCCATATATCCGTGGGCCCGGGCGTAGGCGATAGTAGAACAGCGGGGTTTTTTAGTGGTTGTCGGATGGTCGAACATCTTTTCCGGAGTCCCTTATATCCCTCGGTCCCCCCGGGCCGGGGGAACCCGTCAAGAGAGGTTTAATTTTTAATTTTTTGTTAAATACCCATGCGAAGCTGGGACGGGCTGCTAGTTTATTATAACAATAATGTTGAAGTCACTGAAAGAGACTAATAACCTAAGGGACAGGCTATGCCTAGTTTAGGTATCTACTAGCGTAAGTTTATATGTAAAAAAGATGTGTCAATAAAGAAATTATTTTATTTATTTACGTTGGTTCCTTTTCGGGCCCATCCTTTCTTGATTCAAGTTCATGCACTAAAAAATCGAACTGTTTAAATTTAGAATTATGTTAATGGTATTGACATTCGTTTTTATAGGTTTTTTTAGTATCATAGAGGTTTGATTTCAATTCTTTTTTATTGCTGTGGATCGGCAGACAGGCTGATAGCTCACTTAATAGTAAGCAGTTACTATCGCCTATAGATGTTTGCGACGGGGCACCGCTAAGACGCTTCCGTCCACGGTAAACTCAAGGTTATTATGGTGGTAAATATATTTAAAGACCATGGGTACTCACTCAACATTTAGTTGAGTTTGGAGTATTCCACCTAGGAATATTAAAATGTTAAACGTTCGTTGTAGTTTTCTCTGATTTGACTATTTTGAGATAGTTCATTTAATAACGAATAATACAATAATTTGTATAATATTAAGAATAAAACAATCGTAAATTCTTTTGCAAGGATTCGGCAGAATAACATACGATATTTTTGATGGAAAAAGACATGTTTCAAAAGATGCATGCTAGAAGATATGTGAGCCACGGGATATGTAATTTCTTTAGATAGTAGACATTTTATCCGTGCAGGGGCGGAGAAAAAATACTGACCTCCTCAACCCGGGTCGGCCTGTCGTAAAAGGCGACAAAACAACCCACCCTAGCTAAGTGGTAAGACCCCAAGCCCGTCTGAATGGCGACCACATTTGGTGTTAAGTATACCGCCATAATAACTTTGTGTTGTATCGGCATTTGTGATCCAAGTTCCTGTACCCTTACGGGACAGCAGCTTGTTCGCGATGCCACTGGTATTGCCAACACCCATAGGGGACGGCAACTGCTAAATTTTAAGTAGGACGTCAGCCTGTCTGTTGTTCTACAGCAATAAAAACAAATATAACTACGTATATTTATTGGGGGCTACAAGGTTCTTTGGCAATCATTGCTCTTGTCCTTATAGATATCGGTTACGCTCAAAGCAGCCATGTTATATTTCGCTGTCTAGGGATTATGACAAGGCGATCATATTATGAATCCGCCCTAATTAGTATTGCCTACATCGATCGGCTTGTACTGACAGACATGACTGACTTGTTTTTATCAAAAGGGATGAGTCATACATACATGCACTTTGATGAATATTGACTACAAGAAACCTTCAAACTATAACTTCTATTGTTTTAGCTAGTCTGTACAATCGATACCTATATTTTTACCAGTAAATTAGATTTATATTAATTGTTCCTTGTCCTCCTCTTTTAGTCCAGTTTACTTTTTTCTTCTTATAGTTGTTTTTGGTTGATAGAGCTATGTTTTCCCGGGACTCTCCCGTTTGCTGCCGAACGTTGGCGGGCCGGGCGCAGTGTGCCGCAGACTCTTCGAGGGAACCGTGCGGTCGATGGCCCTTTACGGGGCCCCAATCTGGGCGGATCGCCTGACGGCCAAAACGACGGCGCTGCTACGCAGGCCGCAGCGCGTCCTGGCCGTCAGGGCGATAAGGGGATACCGCACGGTGTCCTTCGAAGCGGCCTCCCTGCTGGCCGGATCCCCACCATGGGACCTCGAGGCCCGGGTCTTGGCGCTATTATACCGGTGGCGCCGGGACGCGGCCGAGCGTGGCTCTCGCCCCGCGCCTCGCGAAGTTGAGGTAAAGCGGGCGGAGCTGCGCGACGAGGTGCTCATGGTGGAGTGGAAGGAGCGCCTCGCGCACCCCAGCGCGGGCTTCGCCACCATCGAAGCGGTGAGGCCCGTCCTGGCCGAATGGCTGGAAAGGCGCCACGGCGCCCTGACCTTCCGCCTGACGCAGGTCCTCTCGGGGCACGGTTGCTTCGGGAGGTACCTGTGTCGCATAGGGCGGGAGATGACGTCGGGGTGCCACCACTGTGGCGCGGGCGACGAGGAGGACACGGTGAACCACACTGTCGCCGTGTGCCCTGCGTGGCGCGAGGAGCGCCGCGCCCTCGTCGCCCAAATCGGCGTGGACCTGTCGCTCCCGGCCCTGGTTCTGTCCATGGTCGGGGGCGATCCTGGATGGACGGCCGTCGCCTCCTTCTGCGAGGCAGTCATGTCCGCAAAGGAGGCGGCGGAGCGGGAGCGGGAGTCGACCACCACACTCCTCTCCCGCCAACGCAGGCCACGCCGGCGGCGCCGGAGGGTCAGTAACGACCTCCGGCCGCCGTAAAAAGCGGCTGCGGGCGGCCCCTCGGGGGAGGACCCGCCGCCCGCACTATTGCCGCGAGGGTGAGGGCTGCGTGCTGTTCCGCGGCCCCCCTCAACTCCTAGAGTTGTTAGGAGAGCGCCGGGGGGACGAATCCCTGACCCCCTGGCGCCAACACTTTAGAAGGGGCCCGCCTCAAGACAAAGGGCGGGCCGGCGCCGGCCCGGGCCACGAGATCGGCAGGCCATATATCCGTGGGCCCGGGCGTAGGCGATAGGAGAACAGCGGGGTTTTTTAGTGGGTAGTCGGATGGCCAATCATCTTTCCCGGAGTCCCACATATCCCTCGGTCCCCCCGGGCCGGGGGAACCCGTCAAGAGAGGTTTTTCCCCGAGACCAAAAAAAAAAAAGCTATGTTTTCCAATATGACCTCAATTTGAGGCGATTTTGGATTTACGCTTTGTTAATATACTATTTTAATACTAGCTGTGCCCGCGACTCCGTCCGCGTGGAATAGTGACTTTATAAATTATAGCCTATGTGTTATTTTGATGTATAAGCTATATTATTGTAAAGTTTCATTAAAATCCATTTAGTAGTTTTTGCGTGAAAGAGTAACAAACCTACATTCTTAGAAACTTTCGCGTTTATAATATTAGTAGCATTATGATAAATTATTAATTCTGTATTTGGCGTAAGAAATATAAATAACGTGTCGTATACATACGATCATTTTCTAGACGCTGATTTCTAGATTCCAAATTTTCTTGAATCCTATCGACGCGCTTTATATTCCCGCGCAGGCGTGTAGAACCTGCAATGTCCAGCCTAAGCTGAACCCTATTTCATATGATTGTTGATATAAATCTGAGGTTAACATAAATTGGATTTTAAAATTTTCGAAACTCATCATTTTTAACACAAACTATTTTTTTTTCTAAAATCAAAATAGCCTAAGTTACTCCTTGTTACATCAGCTATCTGCCAGTGAAAGTTCCGTCAAAATCGGTGCAGCCATTTCTGAGATTGGCCGGAACAAACAGACAGACAAACAGACAAAAATGTAAAAAAATGTTGTTTTGGTATATGTATCTACCGTGTATACGTCCGAATGCACTTAGTAAAAAGCGGTTATTTTAATATTACAAACATACCCTCCAATTTTATTTATTTGTATAGATGTATAGACTAGAGTTATTAATAGTATTATGAAATATGATACAATTTTATTTTTATTCTACTTCTTCATATCAGCATATGTTCTTTGATACGTACTTGACCTTTATACCAAACTAAATTTATTATTTAAAAGATAATCTTTGTTTTCTATATGTGCATATAAAACCGTTTTGGTATTGTACAGCCAGCGAACCAGTAACCACTAAAGTTAATTATTGTAACGAAATGTTTACATCTTTGATTATATACACGTCGTGTATATAATCAAAGGCTTACATTAAGGCCATACAAATAAATCTAGATAGATAGATAACACTTTATTGTAAACCAATTTTACAAAAACAATGAAACTTATTTACATAATCAATATGTACTTGACTTACAATGGGCGGCCTTATCGCTACAGAGCGATCTCTTCCAGGCAACCCGGGCTATAGAACATTATATTATTAAATAATAATTATATTTTATTTACATAAATCTAGTTGTAATCTATTTTATACGTTGCTATAAAACGAATAGTAGTCCTTCATGAAAATAACAGAATAAAGACATTTCGGTAACAAATTCAATGGGGGAGAAAAACTGGATTCGCTATTCGTACTGTATAAATCACACGTAGGCGGGTTCGCACAATCTAGATGGATTCGTAGATCGCAGGAATAGTTATTAAAATGAAATATTCGCTAGACGTCTCTTTTGTTGTTTATTTCTTTTAAATGACTTACTATATCGTTCTAGTTTATTTCTTCTTAAGCGGTCTACGAATCAATATTAGTTTTAGTTTATTCCATAGTATAAATGGAATCTCAAAATGTTTCAACAGTGATAGTATAGACAGGTAGCAAAATATAGTACGTAATTATGTTATCATATGAGTATACACATTAATCGAGAAATTTGCCTAAAAGGTGTACGTCATAATGGAAACAACATTTGTCACCTTGTATATTGCCAAAGTACGTACATTATTAGACAGCTTTAAAAAAGAAAATTTGAAAAAAATCCATATGTGTATTTTACAACAAAATTGAGATAGTAAATCATAATTGCTTTTTTCGATTACATAACGTAATGACAGACAACAGTATTTTCACCATTGCCAAGTTCAGCGTAACCAATTTGAGTTATTAACATATAGGTAAAGTGGAGAAATATAACTTTCATCTATTAACACGTAGTCGTATCTAATTATCACTGGTTTTCTAACAAAAACCGCAATGGAACTCTGTCATTATGTCAAAGTCATCTTTGACGTGTGGGACGAGCGAAATAAAATTCGAAACGCAAAGCCTCAAGGAAATAATTGTTTACTTTTAAATAACAGAATAAAAAATGATTTTTAAATTTTTTTTTAATTTATATAATCAAATTTTTTGAGAAGCATTCATTGGATCAATGTTTTTTGAATTAAAAGTTTAGTTTCTTTAGTATGGAATACATTAAATAAATTTAATATCTTTAAGAAACTCTGCTTTAATTTGTGGATTTCGAATCAGTGATAAAATATTTAAATAATATTCTTAAAAAATAAAATATTAGTCATAATTGTAAGATGGCAACTAGAACAACTTTACTGTTATTTATTGTATTATATTTAACGGTTTGTGATGCATCACAAGAAGAGTTCCACGTAGAATCAAGAGGAAAGAAGAAGAAAATTGCATTATTTGGTAAATATTTTGAATTATTTTATAATAATATAATAATAATATTTTGTGACAATTCACACAGCGTCATCTAGTCCCAAACTAAGTAGCACTTGTGTTATGGGCCCTAGACAACTGATATACTACTTATATACTTTTTTTTTGTAAATAAATACATATTATACATAACCACCCAGACGCGAGACGGGAATCGAACCCATGACCTCCGCAAGCGTACCGAAGTGTGTTATCCGTTACGCCACCGAGGTCGTCATAAACATTAGAATACATCATATCCATGTATTTCGTTTCATTTCATTCAATAATGTATACGTTGGACCAATTCCAAGAAACACGATAATTCGCCAAAAGGTTGCACGTTGCGGTAGCTCTCTGGGTCAAAGGGTTGAATAATGTAAACAGTCGTTTTTAGAAACAAATTAGGAACAAATTTGCTTTCAAAGACATTTTTAATTGCAGTAAATAGCACGATTACATTTTAAGATAATTTGTTGCTTAATTTTAAATTTGCTTAATTTTGTTTAATTACCAGTAGAAGGCATGTTATAATACGTATAGTGGGAAAGTGTCCAAAGATAATATATGATATGGTGGGAATCGAGCTTGTGATTCTGATGTGTGAATCTTGTATATTAATATTCTATAAAGCGCCATGAAGCTCCTTAGCTTAAATTTACGATCAAAATGCCATCTGAAACGTCTATATTCAAGCACAGAATTAATTAGCCATGATATACCCTCGGATTCTGTTGCAATTTAAAGCGACCCTAATGACAAACGAGCGTACCGCATCGTATAAGTGCGTATATCTATAATTTAGATGAGTCTCGGTGAGACGCAACTGGGACGGAAAAGTGCTATCCGATAATGGATTTTAAATCGGCCTGCACATTTGCACCATTGTTCGAACGATCTATCTCTTATTAGTTCTCTCTCGCTTATTAGTTCATATAGTCTATTTTAACCTGTTAAATGGGGAATAAACTTTTGTTCTACTCGTTTCACAATTGGTAGTTTTTTCTTCATAATTATAAGTAACTAGTTGACCCGGAAAATGTAGTTCTGCATAATGATTTTTAAAAAAGTACCCTATGTCCTTCTTCAATGTCAATTCTATGAAATTCATCAAAATTGGTTCAGCGGTTTAGGCGTGAAAGCGTAACAAACAAACTCACGTTCCCATTTATATTAGGATATCATCATACCTCAAGTAATAGAAGGAAATGGTCTTTAACTTATTGATACTGCTAAATAAATTTTATTTATACAAAATATTTTATCTTCTAATATATAAAATTCTCGTGTCACAGTTTTCGTTACCATACTCCTCCGAAATGGCTTGACCGATTCTCATGAAATTTTGTGAGCATATTAAGTAGGTCTGAGAATCGGCCAACATCTATTTTTCATCCCCCTAAATGTTAGGGGTGACCCATCCCCAAATTTCTTTTTTTTAATTTTTTGACATTTTATTATTTATATGGCAGAACAACGTTTGCCGGAAAAGTGACAGGTGACACATAACCTAGCACACGCGATTGGAATATTTTACCAAGTTTTATTTGTTTTTCTGTTTTCCTTAAGCTTGTGTTGTACCTTTTTGTGTTTGGTGGTGGTTATTTGTGATTATTTTTGTGTGGTAAGCTCTAAAATTTCACTATGCCAACGTCCGTAGGTGAGAAAGTTCCACCTGATAAAACCTCATTGGATCTTGAAATGGAAGAACTTGTCGAATTAACTAATGCTCCCGAAAGATCCCTATTAAAGCGTCCTAGTAATGTCCCGACTGGTCCCCCTGAGAAAAGATTAGTTGCCCCTTCCTCCTCTGTTCAACATACCTACACGCGCTCTGGTTATGAATTAAATTCTCTCCTTAGATACTCAGATACAGACATAAGCTCTTATATAGTCCATGTATCTCGCACAGATAATGATACTTCTAATTCGCCAAATAGTGCCCTTAAACTCGCTCAGATCGTCTATAACAGTAAATTTTCGGGTATAAATGAAATAAAAAATTTGGGTAGAAATAAAATTGCTATCTATTTCAAATCTGCCTCAGAAGCCAACAGTTTCCTATCTTCTCCCCTTTTAGAATCCTTAAAGTTATCTGCCTCAATCCCCAAGTATAATATTACAAGGATGGGCATTGTCAAGCAAATTCCCCTAGACTGGACCCTCGAGGAGTTGGTTGGTATGACTGAATGTAGGCCGGAGTCTACAATAATTATTAAAGCCCGTCGCCTAAACAAAAAAAAGAGGATAGATGGTAAACCAGTCTGGGAACCTACCGGCACAGTCGTTGTAACATTTTTAGGCTAAATTCTTCCTAACTACATCTATTGTTGCAACATGTCAATACCTGTAGAGACATACACACTACCCACCATCCAGTGCCATAAATGCTGTAGGTTTGGTCATGTCCGTGACCAATGCCGATCAAAACCTCGTTGCTCAAAATGCGCTGGCCCCCATGATGTCCAAACCTGTAATGTCAATGAAGTAGATACATCATGCTTATTCTGTTCCGGTCTCCACCAAGCAACTGATCCAAAATGTCCCGAACACTCAAGACAAAGATCAATTAAACTTGTAATGTCTGAAGAAAATATAGGATATATTGAGGCTTCACGTAGATTTCGCCCAGTTCGCACAACATTCGCTGAAGTAACATCACCTCCTCTTACCAAAAACGCAAATGATACACCCTATGTCCCTAATACTTCTCCCTCTCAGTCATCTTCCCCTAAAAATCCCCAAGCGATCCATTCATATAAAAAAACTGTGTTTATCCAACGGAAAGAAAAACCACAATTAGGAGTAACTTATGATAAAGTTGCTCATAATAATATCACCTCTCGATCTCCCTCAGCATTACCGAATGGTTGTGCACTTGACTCCACAATCCCACAGTCTCTCACTCCCAATGATAATTTGTCAGAAATCATATCAATGTTAGTCATCAATATTCTTTCTCGTTTTAGTGACATAATACCGAACAATGTAGTACATCTGATACAGAATCTATTAACTAACCTCCTTACCCCTCTCATAAACAATGGCCAAAATTCTACAGTGGAACACTAGAAACATCAAAAACAAAAAGCATGAAATCATTTACTTAATAAATTCTTTCTCCCCCATTATTTTTGCTCTCTCAGAAACCTGGCTCAAACCAGGTTCAACATTCAGGATCCCAGGATATTCTTGTATCCGGGATGACAGACCTGATGGTTGGGCTGGCTGTGCTCTCTTGGTGAAGAGAAATCATATTTTTTCCTCCCTTCCTATTAACTCTCATTCTTATGGAATTAATATAGTTGCTGTCCGTGTATCAAACATAACATTTGTCTCCGTATATATACCATATCCTAATAGGATCCTAATCTCTGAACTTTCATCTATCTTATCCTCTCTCCCTCCCCCTCTTCTTATATTAGGTGACTTCAACATTCATCACACTACTTGGGGATGTCATTCAAATGATTCAATTTCTCATGTTTTTCTTGATGTCATAGATTCATTAAATCTATGCATACTTAATGATGGTTCTCCCACTCGTAGAGGTCTTCCTAATCAAAACCCTAGTGTCCCTGACCTCTCTTTAGCGTCACCATCCTTAGCTAACTCTCTTTCCTGGCTAGTGCTGTCAAATTCTCATGGTAGTGATCATTTACCTATCTTATGTTCCTTAGCTAACTCACAACCACCTTCTATTGTTCCCTGCCCGCTTTTGAAATTTAGGACTAAAGAAGCAGACTGGTGCAAATTTTCAGATCTTGTGGAATCTAAATTGTCACCACTCCCAGAAGTCACTCAAGACAACTCCCTTCACCTATACTTCAAATTTACTGAAGTGCTTATGTGGTCTGCAGAAAAAATAATTCCTCTTAAAAACTCCAACTTCAATAAAATCTCTTCCCCTGTGTGGTGGGACTCAGAGTGTACGGCCATTGTTAAAGAAAGAAAACAGGCTGAACTTAAGTTTTCAAACCATCTTTCTTTGCAGAATTTTTTGGAACACCGAAGGATCTCTGCTAAAACAAGAAGATTTCTTCACAAAAAAAAGATATTAAGCTGGCGTCACTTTTGTGAATCTCTATCCCCCAGATCTCCTGCTTCCGTAGTATGGAGAAAAATTAAATGTTTCCGAAAATCCCTAACTGATAATAATATAACTTCTAATGACACATCCCGTTGGCTTCCTAACTTCTTTTCTAAATTAGCTCCTCCCTTTGCTCCCCCCAGTCAATGTATATTGCCCTATTCAGCCCCGTTTATGTGTACTGACAGGATGGACAGGGAATTTTCCTATGCAGAACTTTGTTGCGCCCTTGATCATCTACAGGACTCTACTCCCGGTATAGATGGAATTCCCTATTTTTTTATCACCAAGTCCTCAGTTTACATTAAAACATATTTTTTAAAATTGATGAATTGTTTCTTCTCGAGTGGTATCGTTCCTGATTCTTGGAAATTGCAACTAGTTGTTCCCATTTTAAAACCTGGTAAGGATCCCAATGACCATAACTCCTACCGGCCTGTTGCCCTCTCATCTGTACTATGCAAAATTATGGAACATCTTCTTAAGAATCGCTTGGAATGGCTAGTTGAAAGTCGCAATCTTTTATCTAGGACCCAATTTGGTTTTCGCAAGGGATTAGGAACCCTAGATAGTTTGAGCACCCTGATTTCAGATATCCGTTTAGCATTTTCCAAAGGTGATCATGTTGTTGGTGTTTTCTTAGACATTACAGCAGCATACGATAATGTTGATCTTCCCCTACTCAGACAGAAACTGTACCAGCTGAGTATCCCGGTGAGAATCACAACCCTGATATGTAATATGCTCATGGAACGCTCTATAACTATCCATTCTCCTGGTATTCCTTCCTCATCAAGACTTGTCTGGAAGGGTCTCCCACAAGGGTCTGTCTTAAGTCCTATCCTATATAGTATTTATACAAGAGACTTGGAGTATTCAGTTAACAGATTCTGTAAAATACTACAATATGCAGATGATATTGTCTTATATTCCACATCCCCTTCTCCTATTGATGCTTGCTCCCGCTTAAATCAGGCTTTGTTCTACCTTCATTCTTGGCTCTCAGACCACAGTCTTTCTATTTCAACACCTAAAAGCACTGCTGTCATTTTTACAAGAAAAAGGTCTCCTCCCCTCACTGATATCTTAGTTAACGGTGATCAAATTAATTTTCAGGATCATGTCAAATTTTTAGGCTTGACTCTTGATTCAAAATTGTCAGGAACTCGGCACCTAGATTACATCTGCAATAAAGTTGAAAAAAACATAAACATTCTTCGAACTTTATCAGGGGTTGGTTGGGGTTCCCATCCATACAATCAAAGACTTTTATATCAAGCCATTATCAGAAGCCATTTTGATTATGGATCCTTTCTTTTAGAACCCTGTAATAAATTAGCATTGGCTAAATTAGACCGTATCCAAGCCAAGTGTTTAAGAATCATTACAGGTTCCATGAAATGTTCACCAACAAATGCTTTACAAGTGGAATGTTTTGAATCCCCCCTCTTCTTACGCCGTCAGTTACTTGCAGACCGATTTTTTCTTAAAGTTGTATCTTTCTCTGACCATCCTCTACTTGAAATTATTGAACAACTGTCACCTTTAATTACCTCCTCCCCTTACTGGTCCCATAAATCACCCCCTACATTAATAAAATCTTTCAATAAATTTTCAAATTACCTCAATTACATTTATAAATCTAGTTTACACCCTTTATATGAAATCAACTATGATAGTCTTCTATTTAACCCTAATATTATTCTGAATCTTGGTTTAGATAAAAACTCCATTAACGCAAATAGCACCTTTTCAAAATTATTAGCTGAGAAATGGCCTGACTACATCTATTTTTTTACGGATGCATCTAAACTAACAGATAATGGCCCAATTGGAGCAGCAGTTTGGATCCCAAAATACCGTATTATTTTAAATTTTCAACTTCCTCCTCACAATTCAGTCTTCTCTGGAGAATCAATTGCCATTCTTGAGGCAATAAAATATATAGAATCCCACCTCATATATAAATCGGTCATATTCACTGACTCTTTAAGCTGCCTCCTTGACCTTCAAAAATCCCCCTTCCGTTGCAAAGAATTGTCTCCTATTTCATTAAAGATTAAAGATATCCTATATAAATGCCACTCTTCTAACCTTGACATTGTCCTTGCTTGGATTCCAAGCCATTGCGGGATTGCCGGAAACGAAACCGCTGATAGATGTGCTAAGCAGGCTACTACAATTGGATCAACCACTCACAACAAATACTTTCCCAGAGACTTAAAAACGCTAACAACGTCAAATATGATCAAAAGTTGGGATAAGATATGGCAAAAAAGTAGAACAACTGTCGGTCAGCATTATGGTTCTCTGCAACCTAATATAAACTTTAGCAAACCATGGTTTGCACGCCACCAGTCCCTCCCAAAAAAGGTTACATCCACAATTATACGTCTTCGCCTTGGACAGGTATCTTCCCCTGTCTTTTTAGCTAAAATTAGAATTCGTGATCATTCTCTGTGTGAGTGCGGACTTGATGAAGGAAACCTTGAACATATATTCTTCCACTGTCCAAAGATATCGACCCCTATATATGACCTATTGCCAAAACAAATCCCACGCCCCATTAATTTAAATTTCCTTTTAACACTTGTGCACTCTAAGCTAATATATACACTCTCTAACTTTTTAATTACTAACAGTATTTACTTATAAGGCTTCATATATACATTTAATACTAACTTGCTTCTTGTGTTGTCCTCAGGATCTCAGAATTCAATTTACCGACCATATTTATCTAATAAATACTATTGCTACATTTAACCTGTCACTTTTTTTTAAACATAGACATTGGCAAAATCAATGCCAAATGCATTGGAGCCATAAGTACAAAGAAAGAAGAAGAAGAACAACGTTTGCCGGGTCAGCTAGTAATATATAATATTATCAATGCAGAAAAAATTATTGAACGATTTTAAATAATTATTTCGTAGCATGATGATATTCAAAATTTCCATGATGAAAAATATTGTCATGCCCATTGCAGTAGTACTGCGAGTATGACGAAATGTTTCGTCATAACCAGTTAACAGGTTAAGATTTCCTTCTATTCAAAATAAAAAAATTATAGTCCATAATAATCACAGTATTTACAGATCGTGGCATCTAAGGTGAACTAAAATGGCGGTCGTCCGCGCAGGTACAATTGGCATAAAAAAGTTAGGCTCGCGATTACCCGGGAAATTTAAAACTCTCAGTGAAATTTTTAATTCAGATTTTTGATTCAAGACACAAACAAATTCACTTCCATATTTATATTATTGTAATTAATTATTAATAAATGAATAAGTTAAAATAAAACAGTTGATAAAGTATCTGCTAACAAAAATTTAATAAAAATAATAAATGTATGCTATCATGATATGCTAATATGTAATAATTAAATAAAAAAAGTTTATTCACTGTCACTGCTGTCTATGTAGTATTGTACTGGAACTTGGACAAGGGCTTGCGACTTTACCTTCACTGTCATTTGAATCACTGCTGTCAGAATGGCTAACTCGTATTATAAATTCTTCACTTAATTCGTCGATGACGTCATCAATTTTGACGTGATCCTCTTCTATTATTTTGACCTTATTGCATAGCTTTTTTCAGTCACTTGACCCTATTGAATTTACTTTTTTGTTCAATAACTCTATCATTTGTAAAAGATTAGAATGGTACGTGGAAAAAAAATGATGTCTTGTCAATGCATACAATAGGTTTTAGACGTTGTCAAGCCAGCTTAGACTGTCTTGTTAAATTGGTATGTCAAATACAAATAGGGTTTTCTCAAAATCAGCCAACGTTGGCATGCTTTTTAGATATTGATAACGCCTATAATAATGTTTTGGTAGAAAAAGTTATTGAAATACTTGATCAGATCAATGTTGGTAAAAACATTTGTACTTACATATGGGAGTTTCTTAAAGAGAGATACCTCCAAATCACGATTGATAATGATAAAGAGAAACATTCATTAGTAAGATGGACTAGTAAAGGAATCGCGCAAGGTGACCCGTTGTCCCCTTTACTTTTCAATATTTTAACTCACAAGATTTGTAAAAATATCACCAATGTAGTTATATCGCAATATGCTGACGACTTTGTGATTTTTATTAATTCAAATAAAATTCATAAAAGTGTCATACAGCTCCAAGAAGCTCTAAATTTAATGACTTCTTTATTAGAATCTTTGGGATTGAAGTTGTCACATGAAAAAACTAAAGTTTGTTTATTCAGTAGGGGTCGTAGAAGACAGCAAATAAACTTAAATATCTATGGGGATACGTTAAGCTGTGTTGATAAAGTTAAATATCTAGGAATGTGGTTGGACAGTAATTTACGATGGGGAACACATATGCCCTCAGGGGCGCTCCTCTGTCCGAGGAGTGCACGGGTGTGCGTACCCGAGGTACCCGAGCATCCGTTGCCTCACTCCCCTTCCGTCCGAGGTGACAGAGTCCTACCTTTCTTCCCGTCTACCTCCCACATCCTTTCCCAAATTCGCTCTCTGTTCGTGGCACGGTCCCCGGTGGGATGGTTGCGAGTACTGGTTGGGGTCCCAGGTTCTGTCCCGGGCCCTGATTTGGTAGTCGAAACCATGCCCATTTCGACTGCGCCTGCACAGAGGGTGTTCCTGGGGCGGGAACGGTATCTCCGCTGTCCGTCAGTCTTGCTGGGCCGGCTACGACGTGAGGCGACTCCCTGGTTTTTCTAGAGTGTCGTCTGGTAGTCGTACCCACGCCTGACTGCCACGCGGCGGAGATGCCAGTCCCGTCCCGTCCGGAATCCCCCAGCTTTGGGGGCTGGAGCTGGGGGACCTATAACAGCCCTCCCGAAGCTCAAGGTCCTGTGGCGCGCCGATGGGCTGCATGGCCGGGGGGTAAACCCGGTCCCAAGCGCCACACCACAAAATAATGAACATGAAGTCGGTAAATGCGAAAACACTACCCCAGGGAGGTACCACCCGACAGGGTGGAGAATCCTCCCCTGCGCCTCCGGGCGCAGGCATGGGCCCAACGTATTCTGGGGGGGCCCACATTTCCCGAGAACAATCACCTTTGGTGATATTGGAGCGGTTGCCTGCGAAAGGCGGAGTTTTGAGGAACGAGGGAGAGGACTCGGACGGTTCGGTCCGCTCGGGGATGTCTTTTCGGACAATTCCGAGCGGCACGAGCTCCCGAGCGAACACTCCCTCTTGTGCTGGTCCCGGTTCCGTCCTGGGCAAGCGCAAGAGGGGATTTAGGAGGTCCCGGGATCGCTCCGGGGGGGGAAACGACCCTGGAGCATCAACGTCCGAGGAAGATACTTCGGCAGTTTCGGCCGCCACAAGCGGCGGTCCGTCAAAGCGTGGACGAGGTCGCCCAGCGTCGACTGGGCAGTACGTTGGGATAGGGAGGGCTCGGAGGGAACTCCAAGTGGCCCGGGCTGAGGCGAAGGAGCTCGCGAAATACGAGGAGGAGCTCCGCCACCAAGTCCGCAAGGAGGAGGTGGCGCGCCGGGTCCACTCCAAGCTCTCCCTAGAGGCATCGACATCCTCTCGAGCCCAGAAGGGCAGAGAGAAAGACAATAGAGAACAACAGATTGAGGTCACCGCACAAACGTCGGTTGACCTCCAAAACGCTCTGGATGGGGCCCTGGCAGCAATCACAGAGGTGGCCGGGGTCTCCAAGGGCCTTAAAGGGACCTGTCAAAAGGCCCTTAAACAGTCTGTGAAGACGGTGCGGGAGGTAATTTCAGAACTCAGCTCCCGCACAGAATCGGAAGAGGTGGGACGGCTGGCAGCCGCCAATCGCCGGATGCAGGGCGAATTGGCCGATCTCCGGCAGGAGGTGGCTCGCCTCACGGCACAGGTTAGTACGCCCAGCCACCCCGCCCCGACCTCAACAAGGACGGAGACCAGCCAGCCCCCCCCAGCAGCGCATGTTGAGCCGGAAGAGTACCAGCTCTTCATGCGCGGCGTCATGGTTCAGGTAGGGACCATGATCGACGCCAAGCTGGAGGGGCTGAAGGACCGCCTGCTGCCCGCCCCTCGCTACCGGCCACCACTGGCCCACGAGGTGCGGCGGGCAGCGGCGGTCACCCGGACTGAAATATCGGTGGCAGATTACCCGCCGCTTCCCGCCTCGAAAAAAGGGGGCAGAGCACAGGGCCGAGGAGCGACAGTGGCTGCGCCCACGAAAAATGCGCAACCAACAGCCAACACACGAGGGGTAGTGCTTCCGCCACCTCCTCTGGAGGAAGGATGGACGGTTGTGGCCAAAAAGAATACGAAGAAGAAGGCGACGACCGTCCCTCAACCACCCGCAGCCAGGCAGGCGGCAGCATCGGCCATACCACCTAGGCCCAAGCAGCCGCCGCCGGCTACTAAGAAGAGGAGGAAGAGGGGTCCCCGCAAACTCAGGGCCCCGAAATCCGCCGCTATCACCCTAACCATCCGCCCTGAAGCGGCGGAGAGGGGGGTCACCTACGGGGGTCTCTTGGCGGAGGCCAAGACCAAGGTGGACATCGCCGCCCTTGATATCCAGGGCGGCATCAAGATGAAAACTGCGCGGACGGGGGCACGCATGATGCTGCTCTCTGGCGCTGACCAGGGGGCGAAAGCCGATGCCCTCGCCGCGCGGCTGAAAGACGTCTTCAAGGAGGAGGACGTCAAAATAGCGAGGCCCGAGAAGTGCGTCAAGGTGCGCATCTCGGGCCTCGACGATTGCACAACGGCGAACGATGTGGCGGCTGCCATCGCTCGCGCCATCGGCTGCCCCGCGGAGAAAGTGACGTCCGGGGGTATCCGCATGGGGCGCGACGGGACGGGCACGACGAACGTGCTTGTGCCGGTGGTGGCCGCCAACGATCTGAAGAGGTTGGGCCACATTCTGGTCGGCTGGGCCTCGGCACTCGTCGAGGTGCTGGATAAGAGGGAGCCGAGGTGCTTCAGGTGTTTGGCGCCGGGTCACCTTGCGGTGAATTGCAAGTGCCCAACGAGCCGCAGCGACGCCTGCTACCGCTGCGGTCAGCCAGGGCACTCGGCCGCCACCTGCAAAGCCACGCCTCATTGCGTGGTCTGCGCGGCGGCCAGCAGACCGGCCAACCATAGGGTTGGGGGAGGCCCGCCGCTATGCACCTGCCGCCGCACCGGCCGACCGGCAAATCCGGCGACAGAGGAAAAGGAAGTAAAGAAGACCAGCCGCTTCGTAGCGAAACGCCAGGCGAAAAAGCGCAGGGAGAAGGCTAGAAGAGCAAGACGCAGGGCCGAAGCTGCCACGGGGGAGATCGCCCCCCCGCAGGCGCAGGCCCCAGCGGCTGAGGAGATGGATATCTCAACCAAATAATGGATATCCATCTCCTCCAAGCGAATCTGAACCACTGCGCCAACGCTCAAAATCTAATGATTCAGAGCTTGGCGCAGTGGAACATCAGTATCGCCGTTGCCGCCGAGCCGTACTACGTCCCCACCCGAGGCGATTGGGTTGGGGATCTGGACGGCATGGTGGCTATACACGCCAGGACCGCCGCGGGTACCCCGCTCCCCGCGGAAGTGGTGAGGGGCAGGGGCTACGTCGCGGCCAGATTCGGGGAGATAGTGGTCGTGGGCGGCTACTTCTCCCCGAACAGGAGTCTCGCCGACTTTGAAGGGTACATGGAAGAGTTGGGCAACGCGGTCCAGCGGTTCCTCCCGCGCCCCGTGCTCGTCCTCGGGGACCTCAACGCCAAATCTCAGGCCTGGGGTTCCCCGCGAACCGACGCACGGGGTGAGCTGGTAGAGGACTGGGCCGTGGAGAGGGGTCTGGAAATCCTCAACCAGGGTCGCGAGCACACGTGCGTGAGGCAGTTGGGGGGGTCGATCGTCGACGTGTCGTTCGCGTCGGCCCTCCTGGCCCGCCGTGTGCGAGGCTGGAGGGTGCTCACGGGCGTTGAGACGCTGTCGGATCATCGCTACATCCGGTTCAGCGTCTCCGCCCGTCAGCGAGAGCCTCCAACCCAGGTGACCCTGTTGGGTGACTGTCCGCGCTGGATACTTGGAAAGATGAATCGGGAGGTTTTCCGCGAGGCCTTGACCGTCGCTACGTGGTCGAGGCCGGGCGACGTACCTCCCGATGACGTCGACGAGGAGGCGGAGAACCTGCGGTCGCTTATGACCGACGTCTGCGACGCGGCGATGCCGAGGCGGGGGCCACACCGACCCCCGCGCCAGGTGTACTGGTGGAATGCGGAGCTCGAGCGGCTCCGCAGGGCGTGCAACTACGCCCACCGCCGGTACACCAGGCTCCGAAGACGGAGTCGCCGCGATGCGGACAGAGCGGCCGCGGAGGCTCAGCTCTACGGGGAGTACCGGAGCGCCAGAAACGACCTCCATCTCGCTATACGCGAGGCAAAGGCGGTGGCGTGGGAGGAGCTCTTGGCCAGCTTAGATCAAGATCCTTGGGGGCGACCCTACAAAACGGTGCGGGGCAAGCTCCGCCCGTGGGCGCCCCCGCTGACCGAGAGTCTCCCCCCGCGCCAGGTGGATGGTTTTGTCGGCGCTCTGTTCCCCACGAGGGCTGAGCACTCGCCTCCTGCCATGGTCCCGCCTCATTGGGATGAAAGGGACCCTAGCGCGGACGACGACCCCGTACCCGACGTGGACCGGGCAGAGCTGGGGGCAGCGATGTTGCGGCTGAAGGCCAAGAACACGGCCCCCGGCCTCGACGGCATACCGGGGCGTGCGTGGGTTCTGTCCCACGACGTCCTGGAGCCCCGACTATTGAGGCTCTTCGACGCGTGTCTGCGATCGGGCCGGTTTCCCCGCAGATGGAAGACGGGGAGGCTGGTCCTTATCGCGAAGGAGGGGCGCCCGGCGGACTCACCGTCTGCCTATCGGCCCATCGTGCTGCTGGACGAGGTGGGGAAGATCTTCGAAAGGATCCTCGCAGACCGCCTCGTCCGGCACCTAGAGACAGAGGGGCCGAACCTGGCAGACGAACAGTTTGGATTCCGCCAGGGGCGCTCCACTATTGACGCAATCACGCGTCTGAGGAGCCAGGCGGGGGACGCAGTTGCTCGAGGTAGGGTGCTATTGGCGGTGTCACTCGACATCGCCAATGCCTTCAACACCCTGCCGTGGAGCTGCGTGCGGGAGGCGCTCAAGTACCATCGGGTGCCTCCCTACCTCCGTCGCATAGTTGGGGCATATTTAAGTGATCGTGCCGTCGTCTATCCGGTCCAGGGTGGGCAAAGTCGGCGAGACGTCGTGTGCGGTGTTCCACAGGGGTCGGTCCTGGGCCCCCTGCTGTGGAACATCGCATACGACTGGGTCCTGAGGGGGGCACTCCTCCCCGGCGTCGGCGTCATCTGTTACGCCGACGACACGCTCGTCACAGCGCGCGGGAGGAACCCCCGCCAGGCGTGCCTTCTGGGCACGGCTGGGGTGGCGCACTCAGTGGCAAGAATCCGGCGACTAGGCCTGGAGGTGGCCTTGAACAAGACGGAGGCCGTGATATTTTACGGGCCCCGTCAGAGGCCGCCACCGGGCCTGAGCATAACGGTAGGAGGCGTCCACATCGCCGTCGGGCCGTCCATGAATTATCTTGGACTGGTGCTCGACGGGCGATGGGACTTCGCGGCACACTTCGAGCGCCTGGCGCCGAGGCTAGTTCGGGCGGCGGCGGGACTCTCCCGTCTGCTGCCGAATATCGGCGGGCCGGGCGCAGTGTGCCGCAGGCTCTTTGAGGGAACCGTGCGGTCGATGGCCCTTTACGGGGCCCCGATCTGGGCGGATCGCCTGACGGCCAAAACGACGGCGCTGCTTCGCAGGCCGCAGCGCGTCCTGGCCGTCAGGGCGATAAGGGGATACCGCACGGTGTCCTTCGAAGCGGCCTCCCTGCTGGCCGGATCCCCACCATGGGACCTCGAGGCCCGGGTCCTGGCGCTGTTGTACCAGTGGCGCCGGGACGCGGCCGAGCGTGGCTCTCGCCCCGCGCCTCGCGAAGTTGAGGCAAAGCGGGCGGAGCTACGCGACGTGGTGCTCATGGTGGAGTGGAAGGAGCGCCTCGCGCACCCCAGCGCGGGCCTCGCCACCATCGAAGCGGTGAGGCCCGTCCTGGCTGAATGGTTGGAAAGGCGCCTGGCGCCCTGACCTTCCGCCTGACGCAGGTTCTCTCGGGGCATGGTTGCTTCGGGAGGTACCTGTGTCGCATAGGGCGGGAGATGACGTCAGGGTGCCACCACTGTGGCGCGGGCGACGAGGAGGACACGGTGAACCACACTGTCGCCGTGTGCCCTGCGTGGCGCGAGGAGCGCCGCGCCCTCGTCGTCCAAATCGGCGTGGACCTGTCGCTCCCGGCCCTGGTTCTGTCCATGGTCGGGGGCGATCCTGGATGGACGGCCGTCGCCTCCTTCTGCGAGGCAGTCATGTCCGCAAAGGAGGCGGCGGAGCGGGAGCGGGAGTCAACCACCACACTCCCCTCCCGCCAACGCAGGCCACGCCGGCGGCGCCGGAGGGCCAGTAACGACCTCCGGCCGCCGTAAAAAGCGGCCGCGGGCGGCCCCTCGGGGGAGGACCCGCCGCCCGCACTATTACCGCGAGGGTGAGGGCTGCGTGCTGTTCCGCGGCCCCCCTCAACTCCTAGAGTTGTTAGGAGAGCGCCGGGGGGACGAAACCCTGACCCCCTGGCGCCAACACTTTAGAAGGGGCCCGCCTCAAGACAAAGGGCGGGCCGGCGCCGGCCCGGGCCACGAGATCGGCAGGCCATATATCCGTGGGCCCGGGCGTAGGCGATAGGAGAACAGCGGGGTTTTTTAGTGGGTAGTCGGAAAAATCCCGGAGTCCCACATATCCCTCGGTCCCCCCGGGCCGGGGGAACCCGTCAAGAGAGGTTTTTCCCCGAGACCAAAAAAAAAAAAAAAAAAAAAAAAAAATGGGGAACACATATACAGGCGTGCCTTCTGGGCACGGCTGGGGTGGCGCACACGGTTGCAAGAATCCGGCGACTAGGCCTGGAGGTGGCCTTGAACAAGACGGAGGCCGTAATATTCTACGGGCCCCGCCAGAGGCCGCCACCGGGCCTGAGCATAATGGTAGGAGGCGTCCGCATCGCCGTCGGGCCGTCCATGAATTATCTTGGACTAGTGCTCGACGGGCGATGGGACTTTGCGGCGCATTTCGAGCGCCTGGCACCGAGGCTAGTTCGGACGGCGGCGGGACTTTCCCGTCTGCTGCCAAATATCGGTGGGCCGGGCGCAGTGTGCCGCAGGCTCTTCGAGGGAACCGTGCGGTCGATGGCCCTTTACGGGGCCCCAATCTGGGCGGATCGCCTGACGGCCAAAACGACAGCGCTGCTTCGCAGGCCGCAGCGCGTCCTGGCCGTCAGGGCGATAAGGGGATACCGCACGGTGTCCTTCGAAGCGGCCTCCCTGCTGGCCGGATCCCCACCATGGGACCTCGAGGCCCGAGTCCTGGCGCTATTATACCAGTGGCGCCGGGATGCGGCCGAGCGTGGCTCTCGACCCGCGCCTCGCGAAGTGGAGGTAAAGCGGGCGGAGCTGCGCGACGAGGTGCTCATGGTGGAATGGAAGGAGCGCCTCGCGCACCCCAGCGCGGGCTTCGCCACCATCGAAGCGGTGAGGCCCGTCCTGGCTGAATGGCTGGAAAGGCGCCACGGCGCCCTGACCTTCCGCCTGACGCAGGTCCTCTCGGGGCACGGTTGCTTCGGGAGGTACCTGTGTCGCATAGGGCGGGAGATGACGTCAGGGTGCCACCACTGTGGCGCGGGCGACGAGGAGGACACGGTGAACCACACTGTCGCCGTGTGCCCCGCGTGGCGCGAGGAGCGCCGCGCCCTCGTCGCCCAAATCGGCGTGGACCTGTCGCTCCCGGCCCTGGTTCTGGCCATGGTCGGGGGCGATCCTGGATGGACGGCCGTCGCCTCCTTCTGCGAGGCAGTCATGTCCGCAAAGGAGGCGGCGGAGCGGGAGCGGGAGTCGACCACCACACTCCCCTCCCGCCAACGCAGGCCACGTCGGCGGCGCCGGAGGGCAAATATCGACCTCCGGCCGCCGTAAAAGCGGCCGCGGGCGGCCCCTCGGGGGAGGATCCGCCGCCCGCACTATTGCCGCGAGGGTGAGGGCTGCGTGCTGTTCCGCGGCCCCCCTCAACTCCTAGAGTTGTTGGGAGAGCGCCGGGGGGACGAAACCCTGGCCCCCTGGCGCCAACACTTTAGAAGGGGCCCGTCTCAAGACAAAGGGCGGGCCGGCGCCGGCCCGGGCCACGAGATCGGCAGGCCATATATCCGTGGGCCCGGGCGTAGGCGATAGGAGAACAGCGGGGTTTTTTAGTGGGTAGTCGGATGGCCATACATCTTTCCCGGAGTCCCACATATCCCTCGGTCCCCCCGGGCCGGGGGAACCCGTCAAGAGAGGTTTTTCCCCGAGATCAAAAAAAAAAAAAAAAAAATGGGGAACACATATAAATGAAACTTGGAAAAAAACACAAAGATTTTTAAACTTATTTAAAATATTAGCGGGACCAATGTGGGGTGTACATCCTAAACACTTGCGCAGATTATTTATATCAATCGTTAGGAGTAGATTTGATTATGGGAGCTTTCTTTATGATAGTAGTGCTAAGTCTCATGTATCGAAACTTGACAAAGTACAAAACCAAGCTTTAAGGATAATAGGTGGTTTCATTCGCACCACTCCAATCCATGTAATGGAAGCTGAAACGTGTATTCCTACTCTAGTTTTGAGAAGAAAATTCCTAGCAACTAAATATCTCTTGAAAGTAAAATCTTTTGATAATAATGTGACTACAAAACTATTAGACACTCTATTAAATTATACATCAAATAGTTATTGGCAAAATAAGAAAATTCCATTATTAGTAAAATTATATTCTAACATAAAGAATCACAACCTAGCATCAAGTTATCCTTTAGAAATGTACAAATTTAATACTTGGGTATCAAGTATTAAAGTAGATGATATAATTTGTAAAAAATTAGATAATATTACTTTAAACAAGAAATCCTATGATACCAACATCCTTAAGAATAAAGTCGTACAAGAAATACACTCCAAATATGATGGGTGGATTAAAATATTTACAGATGGTTCAAAATCTGATAGAGGTCTTGGAGCAGCATTTTATGATTATAGTAATAGCAATAATGGCCTTTTTAAACTATTAAATGATAACTTATGTATAATGACAGCGGAACTAGTTGCAATATCAGAAGCACTTAAATACTTACAGAAAATGCATTGTGCTAAATGTGTTATATTTGTTGACAGTCAAAGTGCTCTCCAGCATATAGCCCTATGTGCCTCTGGACGCAGAGGTACATCGATTGCTTATGATATATTAGAACACATCTTATACTTCCTTGGTAAGGATATTGAGCTGGTGTTGCAATGGGTTCCATCGCATGTTGGGTTACGGGGAAATGAGGAGGCGGATCGACTGGCGAAATCGGCTATTTCTGAAGGTTCGGAGTTGTTAATTGAAGCAAATACTTTTGAAGTTTTAGTGAAATACAAAGAAGAATATTATAAAGAATGGAAAGAGTATTTTAACGTAATATCTAGAGAAAAAGGCATCTGGTATAAAACTTTACAAAGCGAGCCTCCTCGTATCCCCTGGTTTGCCAATAGTGAGGTTGATAGAAGAATGTGTGTAATAGCTCATAGATTGCGCTCCGGACACATTCCACTAAATAAATTTTATCACCTGGTGGGCAGGAGCAATAGTCCTTATTGCACAAACTGTGGAAAAATTGATGATGTACACCATTTCTTGATGGAATGTGTCCGAACGAAAGTCAGTAGGGAGCGACTAGTACGATCTCTGCGAGTCAACTTGTGGGAAGTGGGCGTTTTCCAGAGCATCCTTTCGAGGCCGCTCTCTGCTGCCGCAGTTTTCATTTATAATAATTTTAAGATTTAGAAATTAGAATTTTTTTGTAATATGTAATTAGGATAAAATGGGGCTGACATTATATTCTTATAAAAAGCCCCTAAATAAATTAGATAATAAAAAAAAAAAAATAAAAAAAAAATAAAAAAAAAAAAAAGTTCAATAACTCTATTACACGGGTCACATTCCACTGAACATTTTTGTTACTGACATGCCCTTTTATTGCTGCCCACGCCATTTCAATGTGATTAAGGTCCGGGTGGTAGGGTGGCAGGCGATGTATGTCATGTTCATGATCCTTAAAACTGTGTCTATACTAAAAACTTTGAAGCCGTCTTTATTATTTTTTTACTAAATCATATAACTGAGGCTTCGACATATCGAGAGCATAACCGATCTCCTTTTCCGAAAGCCAGCAGTTTTTATCCGCGCAGGGGCGGAGAAAGAATACTGACCTCTGCGGCCGGGGTAAGCCTGTCGTAAAAGGCGACAAAACAACCTACCCTACATCGTAATGTAGGGTCCCAAACCCGTCTGGATAGGTACTACCCTTGGCCTTAAGGATGTCGCCATAATAACGCTATGTTGTGTTCCGGCATTAGTGATCTAAGTACCTGTACCCTTATGGGATAACAGCTATAATTTTCATAGTTCTTGTCATCGTGATAGTCGCCGATCTTCGTGCCTGACTTGAATATTAATAAAGCGTTTGGTACAAAACCATTCTCCGATCTGGTATGTACATACTATCACGACGCGTTGCCCTTTCGAAATAGGTGGAATAATAATACAATCCCTGAGTGGACCCATCTGTCCAACCTTTCGGTGTTGTGTGCGTGGCATGAACATATGACTCATCTGTGTAAATAATTGGTCTGTTTTCTTGACGATATTTTCTTAGTTCTTGTAAGTACTATTCTCAATAATCTTATGGCCGTTGTTTTTATTAAAACTTTCCTGTTATTCTTGTTGGCTTTCCATTTGAACACGAGTTCCTTAATGATTCTGCGAAGACGAATTTGCACGAAGTTTACCAACGGTCAGTAATTTATTTTCAGTTTTATGATAACTGTCAATGCATCGGTTTATTACTAATACCCTTGGCGAAATCGTCCTGAACGCAACTAATAATTCCGAACTTTTGCTTTCTCTATATTTTTTTTATTTTTTTCTATATTGTTTTATGGCTAAAGCGAAACAGTCCGACTTCATTTATATTTATCGGGCCTAATTATCACATACTAACGACTGCGAAGGATAACATTGCCGAAGCAGAAAATCTGATTAAGATCATTGATGTGTTCTACGTGACAATAAGTCATGCCGCGGATACAATGTCTATTCCTCGAGGCTCTAACTTGACGAAAATTAAATTAATCCGGCTCCGAATGAAACCAGATTAATCTCGTGGATGACGAAAATCAAATTAATTAATTATTTTTGTTTCAGTATTCTTCGCCGACTTGATAATAAAGAAGATTTTCGTCCTAAAGCTGGTATATGCTTTTGTTTTGTGGGTAGTCATTCACAAGGCCGGCTACTTCTTGGGCTGGTTTGCCAGTTATCTCAAAGAGCAGAAGAACGAGTGGCACCATGATCATCATGGTCACCATGATCACCACGAACACTATGCCCCCTATTCCGGTCCTTACAGAAAGGGGGGTTATGGTGGACAGTTGCACAGATGATATAGTTTAGTTATATTTATTTGTAATTTCGTAAATTATTTATTGTTTGACTGATTTATTAATATTGTTTTATTATTTATTATAATAAAATCAATCGAAATACGAATTATTTCACCAAGTTACTTTAATTTAAACTGCGCTTATTTTTTGTTGTATCATTGAGTATTGCAATTCTTTCTATCTTATATCTATTCTTTTTTTATTTCTGTAGAACAGCGGACAGGCTGACGCAGTTACCGTTGCCTATGGGTGTTTGCAATACCAGTGGAATTGCGAACATGCTGCTGTCCCATAAGGATACAGGAACTTGGGTCATTAATGCCGGAACACAAAACAAAGTTATTATTACGGAGTACTTAAGACCAACGGTGGTCGCCATCCAGACGGGCTTGGAGCCCTACCACGTAGCTAGAAGTGTATGTAAAAAAATAGTTCCTTGCGTATTATTCGTTTCATGACAACAGAGCTGAATCAGTGGTATGATACGATTGGGTTCGGTTACCATGCACAAAAAGTGATGGCTTGACGTCGTAAGGGGTGATACGCGTGCCAATGGGCTCACTACCTGGGATGCTGAAGACCGTGCGAAGTGGAGTAGAAAAAGTCGGAAAGCGGACCCTGGGCACCGAAACGAAAGTTTGGGTTGCAACCGGGATATAACGCTGGGATGATGATGATGATGATGATTGAGTATTGCAATTCGAATTTTCTACGTTTAGCGGTGGAGTAAGAATAATAGGCCGTTGCAGCCTTAGGTGGTCTGTTTTAAAAGGCAATAGAACAACCTTCTGGATGGCTGATACTGATGGTTTTCCCCCTATTGCTTCCAGTTCCAGCATAAGTGACTTAATTTCACTTTCCCGACGCGGATGTCTGCGTGCTAGTGGTGCCCCTGGCGTTGCAAACATCCATAGCCGACGGTAATTACTTTTGTGGGCTGTTAGGAATAAAAAGTGTTAAATATTGCTAAATATAATATATAAATAATAATAATAATAATAATAATAATAATAATAAATATTTTGTAACAATTCACACAGCGTCATCTAGTCCCAAACTAAGTAGCACTTGTGTTATGGGCCCTAGACAACTGATATACTACTTATATACTTTTTTTTTGTAAATAAATACATATTATACATAAACACCCAGACGCGAGACGGGAATCGAACCCGTGACCTCCGCGAGCGTACCGACGTGCGTTATCCGTTACGCCACCGAGGTCGTCAATATATATTGCATTGGCATATAACGACAATATACAACTTGAACAATTGAGCAAATACATAAATTGGAACGTAAATCAATGCTCACTTTTCGGTTAACGAGGTTAACTTCGACTACAGTGCTCAATATTGTCGCAGAATTAAACTATGCGGTATCTAATCGTATTTGTGTCCCTGCCCTTCCTTTACTCTTCCTTTTCTTTTATTAAGATATTATAGATATTGGCAAATCTGAGTTTATACGGTCCGCGATTGAAATATATATGTATTGAATTTAATTATTATTTATTACCGAGTATCTATCCACAAAAATTTAGTTAAGGTAGGGGCAACTGCTATCTACTATATAGCTCTAATTGCACCAAGAGCCACCAAGCAGGTGAGGCTAAACTTCAGACGAGTCGATGGAACACCGGACTGCCAGCAAAAAAGCCGTTTATTACAAAATATATTTTTAAGTAACAATAACAAGCGAGCAAAATAACATTTCCGTAAAAATTTAAAACGTTATCAAGAAGTTGGCAGCATTCTAATGGGCGGTGTTTGCCCGAAGGCGCACAGTAATGCCAACAAATAAATGTGAAAATGCGGTACTTGTTAAATATTTATCCTGCGTTAACTATAGACATTCGTAAGGTATGTACGGGGTCCTACTGAAACGTTCGGTGCTCAAAATCACCTCATATGTCAGCAAGTTTGGCTTATTAAGTAACGGATGAGATACTGACTGTATTCGGTGGACATTTTTTACTATAGTTAAAAATTCCGTTTAAGGGTTAACTATCTATACAAATAAATAAAATTGGAGTGTCTGTTTGTAATATTAAAATAACCGCTTTTTACTAAGTGCATTTGGATGTATACACGGTACATATACCAAAACAACATTTTTTACAATTTTTGTCTGTCTGTCCGTCTGTCTGTCTGTTTGTTCCGGCTAATCTCTGAAACGGCTGGACCGATTTTGACGGGACTTTTACTGGCAGATAGCTAATGTAACAAGGAGTAACTTAGACTACTTTTATTTTAGAAAAAAAAATGGTTTTGGTTAAAAGTTCGGTTTCGGATTTTATAAACCCAATTTAAGTTGACCTCAGATTTATATCATCAATCATATAAAATAGGGTTCAGCTTAGGCTGGACTTTGTAGGTTCGAACGTAGTTTGTATATTTCATTTATTTATATTTTAGAGATTATAGGGTTTGTAATCCAAAATAAAACATAAGATATATCCAAAAAATGCTGCCCAGAGTCACTATTCCACGCGGACGGAGTCGCGGGCACAGCTAGTTCCAAATAAGTAAAAACATTTGATATATACGATTTTTTTTTGTCTCGGGGAAAAACCTCTCTTGACGGGTTCCCCTGGCCCAGGGGGACCGAGGGATATGTGGGACTCCGGGAAAGATGTTCAGCCATCCGACTACCCACTAAAAAACCCCGCTGTTCTCCTATCGCCTACGCCCGGGCCTACGGATATGTGGCCTGCCGATCTCGTGGCTCGGGCCGACGCCAGCCCGCCCTTTGTCTCAAGGCGGGTCTCTTCTGAAGTGTTGGTGCCAGGGGGTCAGGGTTTCGTTCCGCCGGCGCTCTCCTGTATTGTAGGAGTTGAGGGGGGGGGGCCCGGAACAGCACGTGGCCCTCTCCCTCGCGGCAATAGCGCGGGCGGCGGATCCTCCCCCGAGGGGCCGCCCGCCGCCGCTTATCTACATATATACGAGTACTAACTTCCAACAACATCCGAATCCTGAAAACACTGAAGAAACTATCAATGATCAATGTAATTTCATTCTTTAAATTTTCTTACAGCATGTACCTCGTCTGTTATATGCCATGCGCTCTGCACCAACTCAATACACCGACCTAATATATTTAGAAAAGGTGGTGATTTTTAATTTTTTATAAAGTATATAAGTCATCAACACTCCCACGTTTTAATATGCGATTAAGTGAAACGTTAGAAATAATCGCCGTCAGCCAATTGTTGTTCAGTGGACGTAGGCCTCCCAAGTTAGCGCCACACATCCGGTTCTGTACTTTTCCCATCCAGCCCCAACCAATCTTGCGCAAATTGTCAACCCTTTGGACTGGGGGCGTCTTACACTTCGTTTTCCAAGACGCAGTACTTACTCCAAAACGCGTTTGTTCCAAGCTCACTGCCATTTCAGGTTGCATATTTTACGAACTATGCCGGTAATTTTGATTCTTTTACAAATGTCTTATTTTCGGACCTTATTCATAAAAGAGACATAGAACCTAGCTCGTTCCATAGCCCGCTGAGCGACTTGAAATCTGTGAATCGGTCTCACCCTTCAATGTCCATGCTTCGGCTCCGTAAGTCAATACTGGTAGGACGCCCGTTTTATGAACCCCATATCGTACTGCGCTGATAAAACCTCAGCCATTTCATTCCAAATCCTGAGAGTACGCAAAATGAAGGGTCTTGATAACCGTTTTGTACAAGAAACAAAAGGCTCCAAGAAATGGGGATGAAAACCCAGCCGATGGCGGGCAGTGCGGTGTTAATAAAACAACAAAAGCACTATTCAAATAGCTCCTCAGAACACTCCCCGTTGTATAGACAACGGGGCTATTTAGAATGGTATAACGATACAATACGCATAGAGACGCAATGTCTCTGCGTAGTCCAAGTTTGTCTAGACCGTCTGTGAGTATGGGATCGTCGACAATACGAATTAAGCGCCGTTGGATGGAGTCTAGGGGATTGAGCTGACAGGCTCTAGCCCATAAACGTGAGCAGTACTCCATATGCCTGACCTGTGCTTTGTATAGCACAAGCTATTGCTTTGGAATGAAATACTTCTTGGACCAGTTTAGCACATCTAGTTTTTTGGAGGCAGACTTAGCTTTGCCCTCCAAGCCCCCCTAAACTGTACATCATTCATGATGTCGACACCAAGGATCCCAATATTGCTTGAGATGGAAAGAGGAGTTTCTAGGAACTGTGGCGTAGTCTTATATGTCGAGTCTATTATGTCATTGTCAAGGAATAAGTCAAATCTATTGACACTTCCGTCTTTATATATATTAGAAGTTGTTATATTTGTCAAAAAGAATTTACATTTGTACACGATATTAAATAGTAGACAGTTCAATAATTCACATCTATGTTCATCGTTCTGTAACATTGTTTTACGACGCCATAGTATATATGAAATGGCCACACAAATAGAATCCCTTTAGATATAAGAAACACCTCTGATTAGTCAATTCAAATCAAAATTACGGAAAATGTTAAGCAAGAGAGCATTTACAACAGGCGGACTCCAGCCGCAGGGGTTAGTATTCGTACTCCACCCCTGCACGGAGGAAATTGCATTTAATTCCGATTTCATCCTAAATAAATGCGAAAGTGAGTTTGTTTGTCACGCTTTCATACCTAAACCGCTGAACCAATTTTGATGAATTTCGGCATAGTCATAGATTACATCTTGGAGTCCTTACATAGGCTACTTTTTTTTAAATTCATATAGTAGAACAACGTTTACCGGGTCAACTAGATGTTATATGTTTGTGAATATTAAAATATATTTAATTATCTCTAAAACTACCACAACCAGTCGTTTATATGTCGAGGATTATAAATATTTTCTTCCATACTCCTTCTATGATATCGCAAATCAAGAAATGTATTTTCGATTATGATATGAAGTCTGACAATGGTATTAGAAGAATAAAACTATATTTTATGAAGAATCTACAGTGGCTGGCAGTTTTACAACCCGTCTTATTATTTGAATTATTACTAGATTGTATGAAGTTCTACCACAAAAAATACTATTTTCAAAAGATATCTTTTTATGACGGCAAAAAGTTAATGAAAGTTTACGATTGTGGGGGATAAAATTACTTTTAGGACATTGCAAATTCGAGCATATCTGAGCAAAGGGTCTGATAATGGGACATGTGTGTTTTTAGGTATATTATGTATGTTAGGTATGTATATGTTTCTGACTCTAATTGGGTAAACGTGTCGGGCAGATGGAGATAAATAAAATATATTACTTCAGTTTCAAACTTTCTTTAATTATCAAAACACAACTATACGGAACATTGTGTTAACCGAGAACCAACTCCGGGAAAGGGCAGTAGACGACTGGCGACAGTGCAGCGAATAAACGCGTATTACAATTTGTGCTGACTTGCAGCTGTCGCTAGGCGCCACAGATGTTGATCAACGCATAATCATTAAATTTTTATCGTAGGAATGCGAAAATTCTTCAATTTACCCAAGTCTATGAATGGCTTAGAAATTTAGTGGCCGTACAGCAGTAGAAAATGTGAGTCATGCCTACTGATCGAACAAGCTATATCCTGTTTGCGAGAAGAGTTCTTTCAACACTTTTTAGGCACAGTAAAGGTGTACTGCTTGTTGATTTCCCGTTTGAAAAGCTATAATCAATGCATTGAACGTTACAAGCTCTTTGCTGATTAAGAAAAATGCTTATCAAAGGAAAGACGCGGCATATTCTTCCGAGGTGTGTGTTCCGGCATTAGTAACCCAAGTTCTTGTACCCTTATGGGTCAGTAGAGCATTTGGGATGGCACTGGCGTTGCAAACACCCATAGGCGGCGGTAACTGCTAAATTCTAAGCGGGCCGTCAGCCTATCTGCTGTCCTACAACAATAAAAATAAAATAAAAATATTTATCCGCCCTACAGTGTTTTAACCTACGTCCAATTTATGTTTGATTCCTTCTCGGACAAAATTTTTTTAGTTAACTATAAAATCCTTAATCATATAGGTTGTACTATCAAAACACGCACTCGGTTTTCTTGAACACGTTTACTTCCCTAAGGGTCATTTCCATCGTTTTATTATTTTTGGTGTATCTGGATTTGGGTGGTCCAAATCGATTATCACTACCCCGAAAAGCGTTCCCCACACATACGTAAGTGTGATAGAAAGATATAAGGATTAAGATTCTTCCATTAATTGACTAATGTTTCCGATGGTATAAGAAGGGATTGAATCCGGGTAGAAAATGTAACTATAGGAGATAGTTTAGTTTTGCTTCAAGTATGTTAACTTTTAAATTGGGGGCACATCGCAAATGTGTATTTATTGGAAAGATATATTGATTTAAATAATTTTGTCGCATCAATAAATTTAACAATAACGACGCTTTTGATAATTTACACTCCACGCTACGTACTACAGCTTTCGCTGATAATGCGTTATTTAGTGCACCGTATTTTAAGATATATTGATTGTATTATTGGTGCAAAAGCAGGGAAGGATTTGGACCAAAATTATTTTATAAAAAGGAAAAAGGATTATAATATAAGGATATAAGGATATTAAAGAAACTTTTGAGAAGTTATTTTTTTAAGGAGATTATTTTCATGGTAGATTAACTGTAAAAATAAAGCCATTAAATTGTTAATAAAATTGCCAGATCGACTACGCCTGCGCGACGTATGTCATCAGTTGCCAATGGTTGTTATTTCGGAGAGAAAAAAATCTAAATCATGCTACTAATTTCTTTTTGTTATTTTTGTATTTTGATGTAAATAATCGACGCAAGAAGCGACATAGACTATTCCATCCGTCGACGGTGTGTGCTATATCCACTCCCACATATTATTGTTACTAAATGAGTTACTCATTACACATCTTTTTAAAATGCTTAAGTACTGTGATTTTGTTTTTAACTCTATAACTAGAACTTATCGTCTTAGTTCGCAGTTATTGTAGAATAGTTTCATAGTATATATTTCATAGTATACTAAATTTCAGTGAGATTATGTATAAACATTTACTTCTAAACGGTATTTTATGATCTAACGTACTAAATAGGCTGCAGTGTGCCGTTCATCGTGCATGAAGCGGATTCTATCGGCGAACAGCCAATTGCATGTTTACTGCTCGCTGAATTTTCATTAAATCTTGAATATCCAATATCGTTTTTCATACACACTGTTTATTATAGACACGGCCGGTCTAATGGATATGTCGTATACGTTCGATGCCCATACAACATACTATTAGTACCGCTTTTACATAGTCTGGTTTGAACTGTCCGTTAATTTTATATTTTTAATAATACCCCGAAATACAGGCCTTTACAAATAGCATATTTAATTAAACTGAATTAATATTTCAAATAAGGTACCAGGTAGCTCAGTGGTATTAGACTCGGAGAACAATCTTGGGCAGTTTTTCTCCCGTAATGTGCATATTATAGCATAATTGCCATCTACCGGGTGATAGAAAACATCGTGAGGAAACCGGCATACCGAGATCACCGGTATGTGTAACCCGCCTTGAACAAGCGTGGCCGGTATACTGTCCGTTGCCTCTGGAGGAGGCCAAAGTCCAGCTGTGGGACGCTATGACTTTTAATTATAATATTTTAAACAATAAAAATCTTCTAAATACGTACCTGTTCAACGAGTAAAAAGCAATGAACATTGTTATACTACTACTCGATTGTACGCGAAAAGGATAATCTGTTAACGAATGGTGTGAAATGACTATTTGAATTTATTGTTATTGACTGAACATGAAACCAATAAAACAAAATGTAATTTATATACTCAGACATACCAAAACAGTGTTGATTTTAAAGCTGTGGAGTAACTTTTTATAACAAGTCTGAATCAAATTATTATATTCTTGAATCTCTTAGCTGTGCATACCTGCCATAGAGCCTTATTTGCTATTACACCACAACAATTTGAACATAGATTACTCCAATGCTCATCAAACGCAACCACTGGCCTGTGTAGTAGATGGCCGGCAAATTTCGCGGCGAAGAAGTTGCAGACTCTCGGCGGCCAGTACCACGACGGGCTGTAGACACCCAACCGTTGGCACACGACGCGCGTCGTTGATAGTTACGTCGGGTTGTAGGATCCCGTTCTAGGCCTGGAGTGGACCACGGTTCGGGGTACCAATTAATCCGATAATGGTCGGATTTTGCACAATCAAAACAAAATACAATAATATTTTAAATAGAATTGATAGCGTGACCGCGCTTTGAGACGCGTAGAGTCGGAGTGACGCAGCGAGTGGCGAGTGTCGTTCAAATTTACTCGTTCAACGATCTTACGAACGTGTACGAGTGAACGGAGCGTTACAATAATTGCAGAGAAATTAGAAGTAAATCATAACATTTAAAATAAACATGTATTTACTTTTATAAGTGGAAAAGTTCTCGAAAATAACTTAAAAGCATTACAAAGTGAGGAAGGCGTGGTAAAGCAACGCAAAAGCAACCTTTGTTCAAAGTATTCTCGCGTGTAAAGCATACCATACATTGTTAAGTGAAAGGAGCCGTGAAAATTTATTCAGCGAAAGTTGAGTGAAAATTCCGAAATATTTATTACACATGACTTTAGTGTTAACATATAAAAGAATTTCAATATCCTCGTAACATGTTTTCTTTTTCATAATAATGCGGAATTTATATTTGACTCCATTTTCAACAGGAATTGAATATAGCAAACCTTGGACGAAACGTTTTCCAAAGCAATTTCGAAGAGTCTCTCTTGGTGGCATAACTCGACTTTATTGTCAACAGTATTATAAGGAAATCTTTAACATTATATATTTCAATGTTTTTAGCAAACAATATTATTATCTATACTTACCAATAATATAAATGTGAAAGTAACTCGGTCTGTTGTTTATATTTTTACGCCTAAACCGCTGAACCAATTTTGACGAATTTTTGTATAGAGATAGATTGGACCTTGGAGAATGACATAGGCTACTTTATGTCGCAATAATGATACTTCAATGCAGTGAAATAAGGGTGAAAGTTGATCGAAGGTGAAAGTAAATAGGTTTTAATTTATATGGCAGAACAACGTCAGCTAGTAACTAAATAAATGTAACCTAGTAGATGTTACAAAAATAAAATATAGCGCCAAACTTTTGTAATATATAACAATATTGATTTCTAGGTTGTTACGTTACTTTTTGTTTACAACTGCCTCGTTGTTAACCATCAAAGCCGCGGGTAGCGGCAGCGCGAAGCGGCAAGTACCAAACACACACTTGAATCAATGAAGTCACTACTCGCTGCAATCAATGAATCAATCAACAGCCTTACGTAGCCCAGTGCTGGGCATAGGTTTCCCCAAGATCACCAGGTTCCAGTAACCCTACGCAGATGAACGCGTGTTCGCGGTGTTCCTGGTATTGAAAACTTCCATAGGTGATGATAACTGTTGACAACTTTTAATAAAAAACAACGTCAGACTGTCAGCTGTCTTACAGCAATAAAAAACCGCAAAGATTTGCATCTCATTTATAATTTCATTTGTATCTCGTTTTGACAGAATGACAATGATATAGTGCACATAATCCCTTACAAGATTTGTCTATTCCAATCTTCGAGTAAACTGCGCGAACTGCTGAAATCAAGTTAAAAGACGTGGCTCGGCCATAAGGTCTTATAGAAACTTCAAATAGGCTGCTTGTGGTGGGCGTTAGAGTAATGTTATTGGGTTGTGAAATAAGCGGATTACATCCCGCTGGCAACAAAACCTACAGCAATCATCGTTAAATTAGCCACAGGCAATGGTCAAACGGAACAGAAGGGACATAGCTGTACATTAGTCGTTTTTAAAATCTCTTTTTAATATAAGACGGTTTCTTCTTTCGAAAATCATTTGTTTATTCTTTCTTTTCACTTTTGATTTCCAAGAGAATTTTTAGGATTTTATATTTAACTAGCTGGCCCGGCAAACGTTGTTCTGCCATATAAATAATAAAATGTCAAAATATAAAAAAAATTTTGGGGGTGGGTCACCCCTAACATTTAGGGGGATGAAAAATAGATGTTGGCCGATTCTCAGACCTACTCAATATGCTCACAAAATTTCACGAGAATCGGTCAAGCGGTTTCGGAGGAGTATGGCAACGAAAACTGTGACACGAGAATTTTATATATTAGATTATATACTGGCTAACCCGGAAAGCGTTGTTTTGCCATATAAATAAAAATTACCATCAATTAATTACGTTCATGGCCATCAAGTTTCATTTTCGCGACAAAAAGTAGCCAACGTCCAATATCTATACCGAAATTCATCAAAATTGGTTCAGCGGCTTAGGCGTGAAAAAGTAACAGACAGATTAACTTTTACATTTACAATATTAGTATGGATTTCAAGAGATAAAACTGATATCAAATGGAAATAAACTTCATTGCGAAGGTTTAGAAAAAAAAATCTTTTTATTTATTTATTTGGGAAACATACAATTACAATAAATCACAATATAAAGATAACATAAAAAAAGTTTCCATTTAAAGGTAATACACATAATTGCAACATCCAATAGAATAATAGTAATGTCATAAATTTAAAAAAATATAAAATATATTAAAAATGAAAATTGAGAGATCCAAACTTAATGCTTTAGTCATTTGCATAATTCGATTATCTTTGATTTATAATTTACAATGTTAGAACCAGAAATATCTACACTAATTTATTATATTCAAGACAACATCTATATAAAAGAGTGTTTCTTGCAAGATTTGAATTTGTTGAAGGTAATGAAAAAAGTGACTGCTTTGAATTCAAACGGGGACACCTCAGGAATACTTGACTTATAAGGAAAGGGGAATCAATGTGATTATTGAGTAATTTGAATAAAAACACTTGGTCCCTCATAGCCCTTCGTACTGATAATGAATGAATTTCAGGCAGCTGTTGATTCATACGATAGCATTTAATTTTAAGTGTTTTATAAATTTATTTTGTACGGATTCAATACTGTCTTTATATATATTGTATCGTTATATATATATATATATATATATATATATATATATATATATATATATATATATATATATATATATATATATATATATATATATATATATATATTCTACAAAGAGATTTCTTTTTAGTTTTTGTAAGTTGTCAAATAATTTTAACATACACATTTCTCATGATTCTATGAACTTTCTCTAGCAACTATACAATTAAATTCCGAAAATAGTACACAAACATCATTAAGACGATCACTATGACGCCGCGAGATACGTTATATCATAATATGTTGAGCACTGAATTAGATGCCGACGTACATGTCCCGCGCGTGATTACATTTTAAATCAGTGCGCGTCTTGTCGCCTGAATATACCCATCTCCCCATCTATGAGAAATATTCTTATCGCTTTCATGTCCTTTTACGATGCACGTAAACGCTTTATAATGGCGAGATGCGGGAAGCGGGATTTATGGCGGATTCGTTAACTCGCTTTATAAGGCTGCGCTATATCGGGCTATTATAAAAATGGCGCCGAGACATATTTTTGATATACTCAAAGACTAGACCAAAATAGTTTCTAGGAAGTGTTTTCGACGAACAAAATACTTTAAATTGCATTTACTTCCAGCAAATAATTACAGATCAGCTCAAGAAGGTTGCTATATTTTTAAATAATCTAGAAGTCAATGATGCTATTAAAATTAGGATGGGCTCCATCGAAATCTTCAATAACTTAGCCCTGGCTGCCATAACTATGGATGAAGAGGCTGCTGATCCTGAAAGGAAACACGTAGTTGAAAGATAAAAGAAAACCAGCGTTATGTTGTGATACCAGTAGCATTAATTGTGCATGCTACAAAATAATTATATAGTTTATACATAGCTTTTAATGGATGTTGCTTTTTTGACAAATAAATTATTCTTTCTTTCATTCTAGTTTGGAATTGGGGTATCACATTGACTTCGGGATTCGTAAATGAGGATAAATTTCACTTGCTTGAGTTATTGACGTCACGAGTACTAGTATATATAAAAGCAAAGCTCCGTCTCATACGCGAAAAATGCAACGGGATGAAATATACAGTTCTTTATAAAAATAAAATTATTTACTTTTGTGAAATTATTTCTTGCATGTACATTTAACCTCAAATTGATTGCTTCATACTCAATGCAAATCGTAAAAACAGTTTATCGCCTTTTGCTCTGACTTATACAAAACTTTTAAAATAACTAAATAATACTTATGAGGACCTAAACATTTATGAATTAATATTGAGTTAGTTCAAGAAAAGTAAATAGTTAAAATCAAGTTGTTGAATCATTTTATATTTTATATGAGACTTAGGATAATAAAATATTACTGACCGTAAGCTTCTCTCTATGGAGTATAAATTGATATTTTAACTTTTGATGTTCCAAAATCTTTCTTAAATTTTCGAAAACTTACTAAATGTGTTTAGAGTTTAGCTTTGTGATACGAGACATGCCTTATATATTTTGTGAGAAGGGAGGAACCCCTGGTGTTATTCGAATGGAACAGCAACAGTCTCTCTTGAAAGGCACCCAGCCGCTGTAAATTTGGGTGCGTATAATAAGGGGCGATCCATGGTTGACTGCCCCGCTGAAAGGAAAACCAAATGGGATTCTTATCTTGTTACTTGTCAATTAAGGTTTATCAGTTTTTTGAAGTGAAAACTTCTTTAGCGGCGTTGTGCATTTTTTTGTTATAGGTAAAAAATGTTAAACTCGCGTCAGGTCACGTATCCTGATCGTAAGAATTCGTAAGACGTAAGACGGAGTTTTGCTCTAGTAATAATACCAACCTATTAATAATGACTTAAGGTTTATTATATAATGTAACGTAAATGATTGCATTGCATTACTTATACATATCTATTTGAATTGCGACTTTATTACAATGAAATACAGTTGAGTTTTTTTTTTCAAGTGAAAACTTTTTTAGGCACGTTGAGCACTTTTGGGGTGAACAATTTTTGGTTTGTTAAGAAGTGTTAACGACCAATTTAAACTTTCATCCTTGATCACACTTCTTTATAAACCGAAAATAGTAATCTAATATAATAGCTCGACGATACAATTCACAAGTTACTTAGTTTTCACTTCTATCGGCAGTCCCCAAAGACTACCCCGCATGTTTTTTTAGTTTATTATATTGTTATTGATATGGTTAAATTAGTGGTACACAACTTAGAGACCAATATTACTTAGAATCAGAGGTCACGGGTTCAAATCCCATGATAGCACCGTGAACACGCTGCTGTCTACAAATAGGGGACTGAATCTTGGATACTACAAATACAACAGAAGGTTATTATGGCGGAATACATACAGACCACGGGTGTCTGCGATTCAAACGGCCTCGAGGTCCTACCACCTAGCTAAGGTCGTTTTGTCGGCTGGGACGTTGTGGTCTGTAATTTTTTATATTTACTAAAAACAATAATTAATCAGGACCACGTTGAAAGAATAATTGTTTTTTTTATAAAGGTTATCTTATATCTTTAAACGAGCAATTCTTGTATATATTTAGTATACGGGGGGTTTCGGGGGCGATAAATCGATCTAGCTAGAAATCATTTTTAGAAAATGTCAAAAGGTGGCGTTTGAGTAGTCCCAATTTAAACTGAAAAATGACTCTTCCTGACATCGATCGGCGAATAATAATACTATTTTTTTTAAATTGCTTTAACGACACAACAACACTAAAGCTATTCCAGCAGATGGCGTTGTTAAGTAACACGTAGTCAATGAGTGTTTGCTTTGAGGTTATACTAAGAAAATCAATTGTTAATTTCCAAAAAACACAATTTATAAAAATAAAAAAAATACCGAGCAAAGCTCGGTCATCCGGATATTTAATATATAAGTAAGGTACCTATGGTATTTCCGATTTCACCCTGATTACCTTAGGAGGCGTGTCTCTGCCAGCTTTTTTTTTTGGGTCGGGGAAAAACCACTCTTGACGGGTTCCCCCGGCCCGGGGAGACCGAGGGATATGTGGGGCTCCGGGAAAGATGTTCGAACATCCGACTACCCACTTAAAAACCCCGCTGTTCTCCTATCGTCTACGGCCGGGCCTACGGATATATGCAGGATGGATGAAATGGCGACAGATCTCAGGAACAATTTGTGAACCACGAGTAACACTTAAAGGTAAAATTTACAAGTCCGTATAAGGCCTGTCGTATTGTATGGATCGAAATGCTGGGCCACAAAAAGGAGGTATGAAAATGTGTTACATGCTGCGGAGATGCAAATGCTGAGGTGAATGAATGAAGTTGAAAAATGGATAAAATTAGAAATGAGTAGACAATAATAATAATAATAAAATGTTTATTTACACCATAATTAAATATTTACAAAAAAAACTAACGCGCAAACTAGACAAAACACAGGTACAAAATACAGATAATTTAATTCAGACAGAAAAGCTTGAGATACAGATTAAAATACAGATTTTAGACACTAGTACCTGTCTCTGTTGTTATCTACACATATGAGCTAATATTAAATATAATTAAAATATCTAATACACATCTTAAATATTTTTCGGGTGTTTGTCTTCTTTATTATATATTACAATATATTAAATTTAAGTAATTAAATTTTAAAACATGCGAGAATTTAGAATATTCATTAGTAATTAATTCGATGACATTTATTTTTAAATAATACTGACATACTTTATATTATCTTTATGGACATTACAGTCGAAAGAGATAAGAGAGTACAAAAATATTATGTAACATATATAAAATAATTTAATGTTAAGATTTTTATTTTTTAGGTTTGTAAAGAAATTTGTATGCCAGAAATGGCGAAACGTGTTGTACATTTATAAAATTTGAACAAGTCACCTATGTATTCACCATATTTCTTACAAATAAAGATTATTATTATTATTAATACATTTTCGCAATAACTGGTTATAAATTTTTTCGATAAGTTATCAACTATTACCAATTTTTAAAACATATACCAAGATGATTCGGATTATAACATTAGTCATATAAACATTATTATTAGATATATTAGAGGAAGTATGAAAGTAGCATCAGTGGTTGAAAAACTTAAAAGTAACAGACTTATTTTTTATTTATTTAAAAAAGTACTGCCACATCACAAACATTTAACATTGAAAATAACTTAAACTATTTAATTTATGGCCTGATGCATGTGACAATAATGGCGTACATAACATTGGCAATTCATCGGCTCGAAGGTGGAGTACAATAATTAATTAGAAAAAAAAAGAATACCTAATGAAAACATACTTTGAAATTAAAATTTTTCAAATAATACAGTAATAATTGTTGAAATATTAATATGAATGTCTAACAAATGTCATGTCATATAAAAAAAGAAGAAATGTCAATATAATATCAAGTAACAAGTCAGTTATAAAACAACAAATGATTAACGATTAAAATTAAAATTAAACTGCATTTTTTATTTTGTTTTTAAATATACGCAACTTATCGCAGACTTGAGTGGTTTAGCCATGTAATGCGAAGGAACGAATGCCATATAATTAGGAAAATGATAGAAATAAGAGTGGATGGATACAGAAGGAGAGGTGACCAAAGAAAAGATGGATGGATTGCGTAAAAGATGACGGAACAGAGGAGAGTGGCAGGAGAGAACATGTTGTGCCGACCCTATATAATGTGGGAAAAGGGCAGGAAGAAGACCTATGTCACGTTTGGAGTCATTGCCGACAGTTAAAATTCTATCTAATATGTACAATTTTTGTAAGATCTAGATTTATCCGTGCAGGGGCGGAGAAAGAATACTAACCTCTGCGGCCGGGGTCGACCTATCGTAAAAGGCGACAAAACAACCCACCCTAGCTACGTGGTAGGGCCCCAAGCCCGTCTGGATAGTGACCACCTTTGGTCTTAAGTATGCTGCCATAATAACCTTGTGTTGTGTTCCAGCATTAGTGACCCAAGTTCCTGTACCCTTATGGGACAGCAGCGTGTTCGCGATGCCATTGGCGTTGCAAACACCCATAGGCGATGGTAACTGTTAAATTCTAAGCGGGTCGTTAGCCTGTCTGCTGTCCCACAGCAATAAAAAAAAGATCTTTGTTTATAGCGATATAAATAAGTATACATAAGTATTTTTCGTTATAACAAAGTATGTATTTTGTCTATCATTTGTGTATACGAGTATAGTAAAACTGTAAGTAATATGCATTTCATTTTATAAGTAAAAATATGATATTCTATCTAAAAACTGTATATTAATCCTGTCTACGAATCGTAACTTCAATCACTAGACAAACTTGTCTTATTCTAATTTTGACGTGAGTGATTCATATTCAAAATATTGTATAATTTTGCAATTCGCAATCTCAGTGACATCGCGAACACGCTGCTGTCCCTTAAGGGTACAGGAACTTGGGTCACTAATGCTGGAACACAACACAAAGCTACTATGGCGGCATACTTAAGACCAAAGGTGGTCGCCATCCAGGTGGGTTTGGGGCCCTACCATGTACCTAGGCTGGGTTGTTTTGTCACCTTTTACGATAGGTTGAGCCGGGCCGCAGAGGTCGTAGGAGGAGATCTGTTGTAGGAGGAGATCTGTCGCTGCCGGCCGTAGTGCGGAGGATGGTCGGTAGCGCAGAGTCGTGGGACGCAGTGGTGTCCTTCTGCGAGGACGTGATGTCGCAGAAGGAAACTGCGGAACGGGAGAGGGAGATCTCGACTCCCTTCCCCGGCCGCAGAAGGCGCACCGGGCGCAGGGGAAGGGCGAATAACGCCCTTTTCCGGCCCCCATGAATGGGTCCAGGGGCGAGGGACTTGGGGAAGTCCCCGCCCCCTATTCGATGGACCCGAGGCGGAGGCGCGTGCGGGTGTCGGCGCGCGCCTCTGAGGCGATGCACGGGGTAGTTAAATCACCTCACTACCCCTTGCAGGAGACGAGGCCCGGACAGACCGGGCCAGCACTAGTGTGGGGCTGCGGAAGAATCTGGATTCCCGCGGCCCCGCGCGCACGTGTGAGGAGACACCGGGGTGGTGGTTTTAGCCGGTAGGAGTCCGGCATGCCCCTCCGCCTTTCCCCAGGCGGAGGTAGTCCTTGAGGATTTCCCCACCCCGTAAAAAAAAAAAAGGCCGCAGAGGTCAGTATTCTTTCTCCAACCCTGCATGGATAAAAGTTTTAAGCCGTGTATAGAAGTTTAAAAAGTAGCTTAAAAATAAGTAAAAAAAGTCCAGGAAATTATGTTAAATCTCTTTAGGGTCGCAGCGGAAATAAAATATGCACTGCAGCAGGCTGAAAATGAGCTGTAAGTAAGCCTCTGTTGCAGACGAGCGGTTAAAACAAATTATAAAGTAATGAATTGTATGTACCATGCCTTGTTAAAGATATTTCCGCGCCATATTTTTATAAACATTTTTTTATGTTGTATTATAAATGCTTATTTTGTCTTGTAAATTCTATGTTTAATACATATTAGACACGTAGACACTGGGAAGTCTACTGTTGGACCTAGTTCTCCTCAAGTTTGTACCACAAATTCCGGTCTCTTGCTTTACCCATTTACTGGAAACCGGGCATAGGTCACTATGCCCGGTCTATCGGGCTGAAAGGCGTCCACTAACTTTGTAAATACGGAGTCTCCAGTCCAGGGCTCATTTGTGCCAGTGCCTATCGATCCTGCGAGGGACATCTGATAATGAAAAGACAGCTAGATACATATTTAATAGCTAGATACGTATATAAATATATATAACCTATTCACCATACCCCCTAGCATTTTTTTAAATGCTGTAGGAAAGCAGACAGGCTGACGGCCTGCTTAGAATTTAGCAGTTACCGTCGCTTATGGGTATTTGCAACGCCAGTGGCATCGCGAGCACGCTGCTGTCCCATAAGACCGCGTTCAGACGACACATGCCCGCTACGCGCACGCCACGCGCGTCCGCACCCGCGTCTAACTCGCTTTGAAATTCTGAACATGCCCTAAGGGTACAGGAACTTGGGTCACTAATGCCGGAACACAACTCAAGGTTATTATGGCGGCATACTTAAGATCAAATGTGGTCGCCATCCAGACGGCTTGCCCTACCACGTAGCTAGGGTGGGTTATTATGTCGCCTTTTACGACAGGCCGACCCTGGCCGCAGAGGTTAGTATTCTTTCTCCGCCCCTGCACGGATCAAAAGCAAATACTTTCATTTCTGTATTTGCTTTATATAAAGGATTTATAACTTAAAATAAGGTATAAATCCTATGTTTTTTTGGTCTTAGCTCAGAATTGTTGTCCTCTACAATATATGTAGGTAAAAACAATCGGTCTGTAATGACCGCTTAAACATGCTGAAAATTGAATTTGGACTCGCTCAGCGTTCGTTTCGCTCATTCCGCTCATTGCTCGCAAACTGTGATTGCATTTTGGTCATATTCCAACGTAATGGGTAATAGTTATGTTTGCCACCGCCGTGCAATTATTCCGTTCATAATGTGTTACACATGTAGTGCCATAGACCGCATTGTAATAATGTGAATGATAACCGATGTTTCTATTGTATGTAATCGATTTTATCAAATTTTTTTTTTATTCTAGTGACTCTTCGTTAGCGTTAACGTAGCATTGCCTCCACGACCCACAAAAAACGGTTTTCGAGAGCAAAATTTGAGCACATTGTCAGGATTGGCAAGCATCTCTCAAGATATCCTTCTGGAATTAGTGTCTTTAGATCCTTTCCAAGGCTGTCGAAGAAAACTTTTGTTGTACATCCTTGCCACCACTACCACTACGTACAGATAATGACCGTCTAACTCACTAGCTAATTCGTCTCTTGATTATGGGGATAATCTCTACCTTCAATTAGAGGATGTGTAGACTTCATAATGTCGGAGGTACGCTTTTCACAAAAAGCTGTGCGACGCGTCTTCCGATCCCTCGACATGAAGAAATCCACCGGCCCGGACAGTATCCCTAATATTGTGCTGCGTCCAGTCCTTTCTTAACTTTTTCCCTTATCCTGTCACGAAGGTTGTATCCCGGCTTCGTGGTAGGTGGCCTATCCTATTCCTAAAAAGGGTAACCGGACAGACCCATCCACTTACAGGCCTAGGCATGCCTTTTAAGTTTTGTCATTTGAAGAAAAAAACACAACTAGAACCTTATAGTACTTTTTATTGTTTTTCAAATATTCACCACGTAGCATATTACACTTTTCCATTCGCTCAAACCAGTTATTATAACATTTATTCCACTCTAAAGTGGGGGTGTTCAAAATGGCTGACTTGAAAGCGTGGACTGCTTCTTCACCGGACTGGAAACTTTGAGCACGAAGACTTCTTAATTTTAGGAAATGTAAAGAAATCGTTAGGGCTTAGGTCAGGACCGTATGGAGGATGGTTAAGAATTTCAACTTTTTCCTGCTTCAAATACTCAATTTGATGAGCGCTGTGTGAGCTTGCGTTGTCGTGGTGCAGGATGATGCATCATCGCTTTGAGTTAGATTTTCGAAGTTTGGCGATGACTTGTGGTAAACAAACTGTGGTATACCACTCTGCGTTAACCGTTCTACGATCTTCAAGTGCAATAGTCGCAACATGACAGGTTTTTCCAACGAACGTGGCCAACATCTTCTTTGAAGTGCTTCGAGAACGAACAACTTTAGTCGTCTTTGGCTCGTCTTGAAAGTCCCAGATTGTAGATTGTTGTTTGGAATCAGGATCGTAGGCATAGATCCAAGATTCGTCACCATTGATGATGTCGTAGACGTGATTTGACTCTCCTCGGTTGAACCTTTGTAGAGTTTTCTTACACCATCTGACGCGGGCCGCCTTGTGATCGACATTTCACACAACACCATTTAGTCCCAAACTAAGGTGCATAGCACTTGTGTTATAGGTAATAGACAACTAATATACTACATATATACTTTTCTTTTGTAAATAAATACATATTATACATTACATAAACATCCAGACGCTAGATGGGAATCGAACCCGTGACATTCGCAAGCGTACCGACGTGCGTTAGCGGCTAACAGGAAGTCGTCAGATGACTTATAAATAAATATCAAATTTAATATATTATAAAGTACATAAGATCAAAATAGTATCTTTTTACTCCACCTGTGCCTGTGCATCCTGCGAAAAATGGCTAGCCTTTAGCTAATTGTGCTTCATACGGCGAGTCCCCGGTTACGGGTTCCTGGCAGACTTCCTTTTTCTTATTTTCCATATTAACTCCTTCAGGATTGATATTCCTCTGTCCGTAAAAGACAGTAACCAATCTCTCCTAATGGACTGTATACATCTCTGCTATCATGATAAAATATAGCCATATGAAAACTAACAATAATTATCAATAACTCTTGCGAAATGAACCGAGTAATGTATGTTAATTTTATGTAAATTATTTAAAAACAGCGTTTCCTTCATACCGTTTGAATTCCGATTACAAATACTTCGAAAGTTACACAAAAGAAAATACTAAAGTTAACGTAAAAATTATTCACGGTAAAGGGAAACTCATTTGTTTTTGAAAACAATACACTAACTTTCTTCCATACAACTGAACATACATTTTTGTTGTAAACGCGTGGTATACTCTCATTTATTAACGGGAGAGCAGAAGAAACAGTTCGGTATTAACTTAAAATAAAAATATATATATCGCTAAAGTCGTGGGAATAAGAAATCATTCTCATAAGATATTTATCTAAAATAAAAAAAAATAGTATAGCAAGTCAATTTAAAACCTAAAAAAGACGGAAATTTTTTGTGCAGTGTCATTAAAAAAACAAATACGTTTTATTAACGTGTTAATTTAAGAAAATAAGAACAGTAGTTTTAAAAACTAAAAGTGAAAACGTTTACAAAAACATCTCAAAGTTAGTAATTAAATTAACAAATAAAAATTAAATCACAAAAATTGTAATGATAAAAACAATAGTATTATTAACAATGTTCTTCGCTGTCTGCTATTGTACTCAAGACAACGATACCAGTATTCTTCTAGAAGAAACTAGAGCAAAGAAGAAGAAGACTTCAGTGCGATTATTAAGTAAGTAACTAATATTTTTAACTCAGTATAAACAAAAGCCAGTCAAAGCAAATAAGCCCGTATATAAAAACAAAGACAAAAATTCTACTTAATATGATTTTCAGTATCCCCTGTAACATAACATAACTAAAGCACTTATCTTTTTTGTAGTATTATAAAAAAATTGTATATATATATATATATATATATATATATATATATATATATATATATATATATATATATATATATATATATATATATATATATATATATAATTGGAATCTCGGAATCGGCTCCAACAATTTTCATGAAATTTAGTATACGGGGGGTTTCGGGGGCGATAAATCGATCTAGCTAGGAATCATTTCTAGAAAATGTCAAAAGGTGGCGTTTGAGTTGTCCCAATTTAAACTGAAAAATGACTCTTCCTGACATCTATCGGCGAATAATAATACTATTTTTTTTTAAATTGCTTTAACGACACAACAACACTAAAGCTATTCCAGCAGATGGCGTTGTTAAGTAACACGAAGTCAATGAGTGTTTGCTTTGAGGTTAGACTAAGAAAATCAATTGTTAATTTCCAAAAAAATACTATTTATAAAAAAAAATACCGAGCAAAGCTTGGTTATCCGGATATTTAGTACAATTCACACAAAGCCACCTAGTTCTAAAGTAAGTAGCATACACTTGTATTATGGGTACTAGACAAATGATATACTACATATATACTTTTCATTTGTAAATAAATTAATATTATATATAAATACCCAGACGAGGGACGGGAACTGAACCCATGCCCTCCCAAAGCGTACTGACATGTGTTAGCCGTTACGCCACGGAGGTCGTGTTACACAACACTTAGAATCAAAATAACCCCTCCAAATGAGCTTGATGGTTTATTACGAGAAAGAAGAACTGAAGCAAACGTTTATTTGAATTCTTCAACTCTTGGTCGTCACTGTCCAAAATAATTCACTTTCTTGTCCTTAAGTAATAAAGTTTGGAGAACATTTAGAAGAATAAATGTTACTGACCCTCTGACCCTAAAGGAACCCAAATAGTGTCAATTCGTATTTGTGAACCGTAAAAATAAGTAATTATTTTCCCACTATTCACGAAGCCCATTGAAGTTTGAGCAAAATATAACATTTTTGGTTGTTGTCGTCAATTATTAAAAAAGGAGATTATTTTCTAAATTAAAATATTGTAAATTATGATTTAATAAAAACTTGATTTTATTTTTTGCAGCTATGATTCTCCTACTGGTCTTCTCAAAGGTCGCCATCTTCAAAGTAGCATCAATATTCCTGCTGGTAGCATTCTTCCAAAAGCTATTTTCTTTGGGAGGTCTTCTGCTCACGTTCTTAATGAAGAACCCACCTTCACCAGCGCCACCGTCTCCACCAGCTCCGCCAGCCCCTGCGCAGCCTCAACCCACGTATGGAGTTCCTCAGGAATATAATACCGTAGGCTATAGCTATGGACCGCCTGACCACGAGCCGTTCTTGGGTTCTGATAAGCCCCTTCCCAGCATTGCTGACTTTAGCGGAACCTTTAACTGGTTGCTTAATAAACCTTAAAATAAATATTTTAATCTCAAGTCCCAACTAAGTTTGTTACATTATGTGTGTTTTATTTTATAGAAAATTAAAAAAAAAATAAGAAAAATAGAAGTAGCTACAAATGAACATCGAACTTTATAAGGCTTAGCTAGGGACTGTAAAAACTTTTATGTTGCTAAAATTATAATAAAATACTTATAGATTCAAATATACAAATTAATTAAAAATCATTTTACATCCGTGCAGGGGCGGAGAAAGAATACTAACCTTTGCGGCCGGGGTCGGCCTGTCGTAGAAGGCGACAAAACAACCCACCCTAGCTACGTGGTAGGACCTCAAGCCCGTCTGGATGGCGACAACCTTTGGTCTCAAGTATACCGCCATAATAACCTTGTGTTGTGTTCCGGCATTAGTGACCCAAGTTTCTTTTTTTTAATGCTGTAGGATAAAATACATAGAATCGCGTGAGCTCCTAAATGCGCGGGACGGTCGACCTCCCTGATAGTTATCTTATCTTATTTCGGGGCCGAGAGTTATCTCGGACACTTCGACCCAATGGGATCTTTTGTGTTCCCCTAGATAGCAATCACTCCTCTCCAATCTCATTGAAGATTTGCTTCATGAGCTTAACAATGAGATATGGAGATAGGTGCCTGTAGTCTTCCGGTGTCGGATATCCTACCCCCAAAAGATTCATTCGCTTCCTGGCCAATGCATCGCATGTACACAGTAGGTGTTCCATGCGTTCTGTATGTTCCCCACACAACCTGCACATAGGTGTCGCGGTTAGACCCATCTTCATGAGCATGTTGTTGGTTCCAAAGTGCCCAGTAAAGGCCCCAAGCAAGTAGCGTATTTGCCCCCTGCTCATGTTCCTGGATCCTCGTGCTTTGTACGTGGATCCCAAAAAGTTTTTGGAGAGTTCCAGACCGATTCTAGTCAGCCAGTGTTGTTGACTGCGATCTGCAAAATCCCTGAATGTGGCTTTCACGAGACTAGTCTGATACTACAAACTGATAGTTACTACAAACTCTCATCTTCCGTGCCATAAGATTGTTGTAGCCGGTGCCGTATAACAGTTCCTCCACAAGCGGACCTGAATCGATCCGGGAATGGGTGGAATCAAAGATCAGTGCGAATTTCATTGCCCACTGCAAGGTATCGCGTATCTCTAGCCCCAGCTCCTCTCTCCACCTCTCTATAGTCCACTGCTCTCGAGCTATCCTTCTTATTTCTGTACGCTGCAAACTCAGTCCGTGACCGTCAATACATGTCATTATAATTATTCATGATTTTTCTATTTTAGTCATTGCAACAATATATTAAAGACTTATACCATAATGTCCCATTAATTTTTCTTTTAAACTTAAAAAAAAGAATACTCTGTGGTCAGAACTGTATACATGGAAAGAGGTTATAGATAAATAGATATAGTTTGACAATTCACTCCGCGACACAGGTCTCAAAGTAAGCAATAGAGAGTGTTACGGGTGCTCGATAACTGACAAACTAATTTGTCTTTTATAAATAAACAAAAACACACATTGTATATAAACATCAATATTCAAAAGAATCGGAAACTTAACCAAGGAATGTTGTCTTATTGTTAAAATCCGAGATCTAAATATTAATTCATGTATAATTAAATCACAAATAATTTGTAAGATTTAGCCGTTTTGGTTTTTAAACCATCGAGTTCGGCAATCAACTCTGCAGGAAGTGCAGATGAGGAAGACTTGGACTCTGGAGATGATGGAGCCCCTTAAATCCCACTAAATTGTAATGATAAGGTGTATTTACTATTTAATGTCAGCCATATTTATATTTAATGTATAAGCTAATTTATTAAATTATTATAAATGTTATTGCTTGTTTTAATTGTTATACCGATGTATTCCAGATGTAATTTTTATTCTATTATCTCATTATCTACGTATTATTTATATTGTAAATATAAAAAATAGTAAAACAGAAAATGACAGATTTATAAATTCGATAATTTGTCCTACAATAAGATACAAAGTGGCTTGAATATTGTTTTCCTCAACAAAGGCTTTTAGAACCTGGATTCCATTTTCAAATAAAACATAAAATTTCATGTAAATTTGTTTTTCGGTATTTCCTGTGGTTTATGTTTATAAGGTCAATAAAAAAAGCCTTTGACACCTTCATTATAATAAGCGACAAATGTCTGGCCATGCCGCCTCCGCCGGAACCCGGTAGGAGGGGTAAACCCAAAAAGTGCTGGTTTGGCGTCGTAAAGAGTGATATGCGTGCCAATGGGCTCACTACCAGGGATGCTGAAGACCGTGCGAAGTGGAGTAGAAAAAGTCGAATAGGGGATTCCGGGCACCGAAACGGAAGTCTAGGTTGCAATCGGGATACAACGCTGAGATGATGATGATGATGATGATAGTATTTATATAGACATGTTAACAAGGGAACGTGTCGGCTTGTTAGGGTGTTTACCAAACACTGTATGTAGTATTTACAACAGTGAAGTAGATCCGGGTGCAAATGGCGTAATTTTAAAAGATGTCGGGAAACAACAGGTACACTGGGCCTCGTAGTATCAATCTTCCCGCATCTGTAACACCGTCATAACTCGGGCGCAGGTTCCCATAAAGTACCGCGGCCGGCGCCCTTAACACCGCTGCGCCCGTGTGCACCGCATACCATGCACCATGCACATGTAAAAATCTGCGAATAATGGGAAAGTTGTTTTGAAATTTTGCTAATAAAATTTATTCGACTTTCATTGTATAGTTTTTGAATAATGCAAATTGGATTATGGTAACAATAGTTTGGAACATTTTTGTTTCTTGATCGACGTTGGAGAGATCAAGAGGATCGATGTCTTGTTCACATTTTGATAATTTAGTGGAGAAACTGTTGTCATTTTCTATTGCTGCGGAATAATAAAAAATGTTATAGTAAGCAGTTACCACGAACACGCTGCTGTCCCATAGCACAGGAACACACAAGGTGGTTATGGCGGCATACAGGCATAAGTATGCCGCCAGCATAAGCCCAAATGGGCTTGGGGTCCTACCGTGTATGGTAGCTAGCGTTTTTTGTCGCCTTTTACGATAAGCTGATCCCAGCTACAGAGGTTAGTATTCGTACACGGAGAGAAATCATTGTGTCAAGCCAATCAAATCCAAGCACATTATAAAGTGTGGACACGGTAAACGTACTGTAAGATAACCCAGTGGATTGATGACCAACGCCACGTTGTTGGACGGAGCTGGATGAAAAAGACACGGGACCACGTGAGTGACAAAATTGAGAAGTCTAGGTCCAGCTGTGAATCGGCAAGAATTAGTTTAAATATTTTTATATTTGCAAGGTGTCTGTACTATTCCATGTTGTATGAAACTTTTGATTAAGTGTCGATAATATCTATAATCACTTTATGATGACAATTGCAACTTTTGATTATAAATATATATCAAAACCGAATTAATTTAAAACATGGGTGCCGCGATACTCGTAAAGCATACCGCGCTGTAGTTTTTAGTTTATCACTCACATTGCTCACTAGGGCTCCCCAACCGGAAACTCGTATGGGCTAAGATTTCAAGATTCATTGTTGAGTATTGAAGTAAACCGATTTTTGTTATCTACTGTTTTGCATTGGTGATACTCCTTCTCCTGTGTTGATGTATAATACCCAAAAATAATAGTTTATTAAATAGATTTGCTCCGATTCAGATTTAGCCATATAACGAACATAGACATAGGATATGAATGCAAACAGAGCATTTGTGCCCTACCCTTGAAAAGTGCGCTGTTGACTATTGATAGGAGACAAACTTTCAGCGTGTTCCCCGAATTAACTAAAGAGGCACGAAAATGATCTACAGCGATTACCGTCTGGCTTGACTGCTGTAATTGACACCTCAAAAGGGGTATAAAAACGAGTGAAAATATTACAATTATATTAATCTGGCAACTCTTCTTCTTATTCGTACACTCTTGACAGAGTGGTCGTGGTCATGCGTCGGTCAATTTCTGCGCCACCGCTGTTTTTGCGATGCGCCGCCATTCGCATCGATGTCTGGCAGAGCGAGAGCAATCATTGATGCCGGAGTGCGTCACAGATTTGATGAGGTATGTCCACCGTGTTGGAGAGCGCCCGCGAGATCTTTTGCCCTCGACTTTCCCTTGCACAACCAGCCGTTCCATCGAGTCCTCGTTACGGGTGATGGGCCCGAAGAACTTTAGGATTCGTATATGCACAGTCGACGATAATCTCTCTTGGATGTTAAGTTCCTTAAACTGGCAACACTATTCATAATAAAATAAATAGTCACAATAACTAAACAACTGTACCAACCTTTTAGAATAAAGCCTCGTTCCTGACTAAGTTGGCGATAGTATTTTTGATATTTGTCATTTAAATTAGTCTTGTTGTTATTTGGAGTAAATATTATATTTTCGACGTGCAATCGGTATCGATTGTTATGAAGTATATAGTTATATGTATTGGGTTACTACATCCAAATATAGAATGGAAGTTATGGGTTAACTCCCAAGGAAAACCGAATGGTTCCACCGAAGTGATGGTAAACCGAATGGTTTACCATCACTGACTGGACTAGCAAAACGTATGGTACAATTCTCGATTTCTACGACTCCGTTGTTACGAAGTAACACATAAAACAATTCCCATTCTACAAAATAATTCTCATTTTACATTCGCAAATACCTTTCAGTTAAGAGATTAAAATACAACTAATTTACTGTTAGTACTGAAAACTGGACATACTCCCCAAAACTGTGATAATTAAATCGTAAACGGGCGCAATCTTGAAATTAAATGTGGCGCAGTTCGCAGGCACAAAATTTCGCTGAATTATTAATAAACGGGCTCGCATGCGACACCGTTTCGTTGGATTTACGGCCGTTTTTATAGTGTATAGTTTTAACTTTATTGCGTGAAAAAAACACTATTCTAACTAGTATAAAATTTTATGTTTCGCTATGTTAACAAAACGGAAGCTCTAGCATTGGTAATCATCTGAAAACTTCTTGATCTTTATCCCGTTTGTATTAGAAAATTACAATTCGAAACCTGTTATTGAGAACTATAGGATAACTAAAGGGCTAATTTCTGTAAGCATTTGTTATCCAGCCCTTTCATAATACTTCCTGTTCTCGTTAAAAATAAATAGGCATATTGTGTATATAGTTTTTGGGCCACAGACTGCCATATTTTCCCGATCCCGAAAATAAATCCTAAAGGAGCCCTTCCTTTTATAGTTTGAGAACTATAATGAAGGTATTCCTTCTTATAGTTCTCAAACTATATAATAGTCTATATAGTAATTCTCAAACTATATAGTATAGTAAATAGTCTCCTTTATACCACATTACATGAGGTTAGCAGAACATATTATCATCTACGCAATTCATCCGTATATTCTTTCGTTTACTGTCCTTCTGTATTTAAACACTTATCATTTTCCTTATTGTATGGTATTTTTCCTTCTTTGAATTATATTGCTGTATCATAATTTTTGTTTCTCAATCTCTGTTTCTCTGTCTTTATGAATTTCTTGATATAATATACGTATACCTATACTTTATTGAAGATAGATCAATGGCTTGTTTTGAAAATTAATCATTTGTACTATGATCATTGATGTCTATACACATAATAATAATATATAATATACAAGGTTATTGGTAATTATACGTATTTTGATTAGGAGGTGATAGGGGAGGGAGAAATGAGATTTAATTTGATACTTTTTTTAAATACATTTTTTTGAAGTTGCATTTCTGACTTGAAAACAATCAAAAAACGTAATAACTCAAAAATGGTTCACTTTTGAACAATGCTAGGAGTTAAAATTATCACAATTAGTCACCCCTATCTCTTACTAACGGGAATACGTCGAATTACTAATAACCCTGTATAAGTAAAGACAAATATACTCTCTTTAAATTTAGCGCGCTTAGGATACTCTGTGTGCGCTTCTATGACACATACCGATAAAATTTACATAAAATAATTGATTTTTATAATTATATTAATAATTAATTGTGACTATTAATTGATTCCAAATAAAAGCAGAGTTGTGAAAGAGAGACGAATAATTGACCTTAATTGTCATTTCTCATATTAACAGGTAACTTGTAATTCTTGTATATATACATACACATCAAATAAGTCTAAGCAACATGCATGATACTACAAATTTACCATTTATATTATTTAATTTCTAAGTCTTTACTCATTCAAAATGCGTAGGTATGTAAACTTTTTTGTTATTGATGACATACTGGCTGGTTGTAAAAAAAATTTCGATTATGTTTTGTTTTTTTCATAAAATTAAATGAAAGGGAATTTGTTTGAATTTAAGTGCGTTTTTATTGCTACGTTTAGTTTTGATTTTATAATTTTACCAACCATTTAAATAAAGTTAGCGACAAAATTGAATTGTTAGATATTCTTTACGTCATGGAGCGACATTATTTGACGGCAAATGAAATGCAAAGAGCTGTAGGGATGTTGCAAGCGGGAAGTAATCAATCTCAGGTATGTCGGCATTTTGGCATTCATACAAGTGTTATTTGTCGTCTTTGGCAGCGCTATAATAATACAAGGGAACCCGCTGAACAGCATCCAGGCCGTAAAAGGAGTACAACCACTCGGCAAGACCGTTACATACAACTGACTGCAAGACGCCAGCCGATGTTAACCGCCCGAGAGATAAGTTTGAGGCTACAAAATTCAAGTGGTGTTAATGTAAGTCCCCAAACTGTGCAAAATCGACTGCATGAGTACGGCCTACGAGCTCGACGCCCAATTAGGTGCCCACCGATACGTCACGGGAATCGCGCTCGTCGAAATGAATGGTGTAGAGAACGCAGAACATGGACCCAGGAAGAATGGAATAAAATTATGTTTTCCAATGAGTCGCGATACGGGTTTAGGCCTGATACAAGAAGGGTGCAAGTGTATCATCGGCCCGGAAATACTGATAGGCTCAGGTACATTCAGGAAGTTCATCCATACAGTGGCTCATCCACCATCCTAAAATTTAAATTAGTACATGTTGCTCAAACTTTTTTGATGTGTGTACATTGTAAACAGTAATAATATAGATTATAAGACTCTTATTTACAGAGAAACGAATTTAGTTGATTTATTCTGACCATCCCAACTTCCGATATTAAAATAATATAAAACGACAATTTTCGTCACAAAATTAAATTAAAATTTGAGTTCAGAGCTGTGGCTTCTCTAAAAATAGTAAAACTACAGTAAAAGTTATAACCTCAATTATCACAGAACAAGGGAAAAAAATATGGTATACGGTATACCGTATACCAGATGAACTCATCTATGCAGATTATCATGAAGAGTTAAAAAAGACGGAGATTTTTAAAAAGGTAAAATATTTATTAGGAAAATGGCATGATGAGTTGAAAATATGAAGTTAGAAGAACTAAAAATCGGAACATATATAACAGAAAAAAAAAAATCAAATTCAATTTACAAAATAAAAACTGAAAAAGGAACCAAGATACAAGTGTATTCCACGTGACAAAACTAATTTCAACGTTGGGCTGATTGAAAAATGATGCAATTTTCATCTCGAAGAGGGGAGATGTAAATATACTCTCTTTAAATTTAGCGCGCTTAGGATACTCTGCGTGTGGTTATATAACACATGCCAATGAAATTTACATAAAAATAATCAATTTTTATAATTATATTAATTCATTCCATTTTAAATTTAACTATAATTTTCTCCCGGTTTGCAGTTACTTATGTAGTTAAAATTATCTCTCTTTCGCCACCTGTCTTTTCTCGTCGTAATATACTGTAAAATAATTTGACATTGGCAAATCAGTGCCTAAAGCATTGACATAAGAAAAAAAAATTATATTAATAATTAAATGTGACTAAAATGGAAAAATAATTATAATGTATTGTGATTCTTATTCATTACTACATGTATACCAAAAATACAGTCTATGCCTAGTTTGGAGGCGTAAAGTTAATCAATCAACTGTACAGGACTTCAATAAAATAAATAAATATACTGGAACAATTCACACATCGCCATCTAGTGCCTAATTAAGTAGCATAGCACTTGTGTTATGGGTACAAAATAACTAACATATTACATATGTATATACCTTTTTTGTAAATAAATATATATTATACATAAACACCCAGACGCGAGACGGGAATCGAACCCGTGACCTCCGCAAGCGTACCGAAGTGCATTAACTGTTACGCTACAGAGGTCGTCAAATGACATTTGAACTTAAAATTTGAATCTGTGTATGAGTATTAACTGTTCTGCTTTGAGAATAGTTACGATAGTATGTTTGAAAGAAAACCACACGATTGTGATTTTTTAATTAACACTATTTTATCAAGTGTTATAAAGAAACTTGCCAAATACAAACAGATTCAAAAATATACTAAAATAGTGCACAATTTGCAGATAAATGTAATTTAATTTTATACATCAGTACGTACGATTAGCTAACGTTAAGAACCCGAATAAAATACAAAAAAAAAAATTACTATTTTGTTTTAACATACAAATAATATAACGTACATTGGGCAACAATAAATCTATTCCAGGAATCCGACAGCCCTGTCTTAGTTTGATGGAACGTGATACATTATTTCTGTGATAGCGTATTTCACGCCATCTCAACATATTACTCATGGCTTTCTCTTCTCTGTGACAGGCCAGTTCGATGGATTACGCCTGATAGCGTCCATCAAGGGCGATGACTGACGGTCTTTTATATATTAGTAAGTACAATAATGTGATTGATTACGAATATAAATCTGCACATATTGTTTTGAATCCTGGACATGTTGGCTTAATGTTACATATGCCACGTGTCACATTGTGAAGTTAAAATCAATACGAACATGAAATCCATCTCCTTGGGAATAGTTAGTACTAAATATACTACTTTATTTATTTGTTGTTAGAACTGTGTACATTATAAGGTTGGTAAGTACATTTTGTATCAACAGTTTGCCTTTTTTAGGCATACAATATACCTAGTCAGGTCATAAATTCTGTCACATGTTTAATGTAAAATAATTGTAACAAGTTTATTCATTATGTAACCATTCATATACCAAAATGAACTTAACAAAACATAGATTCTTATGACAATAAAGTTTATTCAAAATGACCTCCGTGATTTTGAATACAAGCCTTCAATCTGCGCGGCCAGTCGTCTATCGCAGCACGAACGAGGTCCATGTCAATATCGGCGGCTGCCTTAATCAAGGATGTCTTGAGTGACTCCAAATTGGGATGAAGCTTTGAGCACGCCTTTTTCTCCAAGTGTTGCCATATCTTGTAATCTAACGGATTCAAATCTGGACTGGAGGAGGGCCAGTCTTCGTGCCGGATGAAGTCGATTTCACGCGCCGCCAGCCAGTCTTGTGTGCTCTTCGCTCTATGAGCTGGCGCCGAATCTTGTTGGAATACCCAGTGCCTGTTATTGAACATGGTATGAGAAACAGGTTCCACAAGGTTCGTCAGGACTGTATTTTGATACACAACAGCATTCGTTTTTACACCTTTCTCACAAAAATGTACCTCTGTTAAGCCCCAATAAGAAACTCCCAACCATACCATGAGCGAGAATGGAAAATGACCTCGTTGGACACGCGGAATACGGTTGCTCGCTTCTTCACTACTGTGTGCGTACACCTTATCATTTTGTTTGTTGTAGCTCTCTTCTACGGTAAACATTTTTTCATCCGAAAAAAGAATTTCCCGATATTTTTTTCCCGCGTACCGCTTCAACAAAGCGCGGCATCTCTTCAGTCTCAGGTCCATTAGACGAGCATTCAAACGATGTCCTGTTTTTCTTCGATATGCCCGAAGCCCTAAGTCTTCATTTAACACCCTTTTCACCGTGGTTCTGCTTAACCCCATCTGAAGGGCCAACAGTTTCTGCTTACGTTTGGGATTTCTTTGAATTCGTGCCTTCACAGCTTTTATCACTGCTGGAGTCCTAACAGACCGAGGGCGACCACTTCTTGACCCGTCATCTACACTAGAGTCTTCATTGTATCGTTTGATGGTACGATAAACGAATCTTTTGGTTATATTCAAATTTTTCAGTATGTTAAAAATTTGAATTGGCGCGTAACCGCAACGATGCAACGCAATAAGCTGCAACTGCAACACGGTCTTCTCTTTAAGCGTCCACTCCATATTTAAAAATGAGTAAAATTCTAAAAGTATACATTTTTATTTTCATGAACAATTCGAAATTCGAATTCAATAAACTTTTTTGTGGCCAGCATTCTGACTAGGTATATATATATATATATATATATATATATATATATATATATATATATATATATATATATATATATATATATATATATATATATATATATATATAAAGCTATTTTTATGCTTCAAATTATTAGAAAATAATGACATATATATTTATTTGCAATTATAATTTTATTAATTTCTATACAAAAAGTATAGAAAAAATATTAAAAATAAATTATGATATTTACTTATATTATATCATATTATATTTAATTTATTATATTTATAATTTATCAAATCAGTAAAATAATATGTATAATTTTTTTTATGTTAATTCCATAATAATTTGTCCTTAATTAAGAAACGTGTCCTTCAGATATTCATCAAAGTTTTAATACGATTTCTCAAGTAACATTTGTTTCAATTTGTTTTTAAAAGAATGTTCAGAACTAGTATTAGTATTTTGGGCAAGTAATTCACACAAAATAAGCTTTTGTTCAGGTAAGCCGTATTACTAGGTGGGCAACAAATTTTGTTTTGATGGTTTTGACAAATAAATTATCAGATATTTTGTAGTACAATATTATTATTTCAATGATTTTTTTTGATTAACCATTCAGTTTAAACATCACAAAATAATTTTCATTATGTTCTCTAAATAAAGTACCTGCTAGCTCATTTGTATTGCGATCAGCGGCCTATCCAGAATGGATGGAGTCTAGAATCACGGCGGCTACACTGCTCAGTCAGTTCTTCTCATCTAATATGCATGCACGTCATCATTGCCATATATCAAACATCGGGATATCTGCATTCCAAGATCACCGGTACGTGCAACCCGCGAACATGCCTTGGACCTAGCACGGCGGGTATCCTGTCCATTCCTTCTAAGAGGCGGCCTGAGCTTATCAATGGGAAGCTTTGTGGTAGGGCCTCAAGCCCGTCGGGATGGCGACCACCTTCAGTAGCGTGTTCGCGATAGTGTTGCAAACACCAATAGGCGACGGTAACTGCTAATTTTAAGCATATAAACTATTTTAAGCGGGCCGTCAGCCTGTCTGCTGTCCTACAACAATAAAAAAAAGCTATGGGCAGTAATTATATTATTCCGATTACACACACTCCTTCAACTGTCTTCTCAAATGTAGCAGTGCTTATAACGTATGTCATGAAAAAAAATCTAGTTTTCACAAATTTTACTCTTAACGAACTTTTTAAATGGACTTAAACCGCATGTTATTTTGATTAATTTTTTCAATTCGAATATTTATAGTAATTAGTAATTAAGGAGAAACCAAGAAGAAGACAACAGTTTGTAAAAAAGGTTGCATTCAAATTCCGTGTAATGTAATTTTAATATCAATTCGTATCTTCCAACAAAATACGAAACTGTTCCATTCCAGTTGATTCACACCGTGCAGAAAGGCTTTATAAAACTTCACCATCTTGAAATTCAGGACATTTTGTACATTTCTTGGGTGCAACTTCTCTGAATTGCAGAGGTATATTTCAAGAGGGTTAATCTTAAGTTGAAGTAAGTTCCACCAACTTTGTCGCCCCAAACTTGATTCCTGCAGCCAGGAATTACAAACTCGTAAATTGCACTAGTTTTCAAGTAACCGAAACTGGAATTGAAATTTTGCCGGCTAATGTAAATTTTGAATTTGAAATTATATTTCGCTGGCAGGTGTTTCGCTTCTTTTGAAGTTTGTTTCTTAAATGTTCACAAATCCTTATTGAACATATGACAGCATAATTGTCTTTTGCCCATCTGGATGGCGACCACCTTTGGTCTTAAGTTTGTCGCCATAATGACCTTGTGTTGTGTTCCGGCATTATTGACCCTCGGCCCGAGCCACGAGATCGGCAGGCCATATATCCGTGGGCCCGGGCGTAGGCGATAGGAGAACAGCGGGGTTTTTAGAGGGTAGTCGGATGGCCAAACATCTTTCCCGGAGTCCCACATATCCCTCGGTCCCCCCGGGCCGGGGGAACCCGTCAAGAGAGGTTTTTTCCCCGAGACCAAAAAAAAAATTATTGATCCAAGTTCCTGTACCCTTATGCGATAGCAGCGTGTTCGCGATGCCACTGGTGTTGCAAACACCCATAGGCGACGGTAACTGCTAAATTATAAGCCTGTCTGCTATCCTACAGAAATTTAAAAAAAATGTATGGTTATTAAAAGAAAGTTCTATTTAAGAATAGTACTTTCGGATTGTAAAATACAAATTCTGTTACAAATATTTCAAGCAATTTTGGGGTCAAAAATGTAATAGAAAGGAATAGCCGCAAAAAATCTCAGCAATTTTGTTTGTTAACACCGAACCATGGATTTTGAATTGAAATGCTTTGTTTAAATCGCAAAAAAACGATAGAAGGATTAGTAAAAAAGAAAAAAATGAGATCAAATACATATATCAATAAAATACCACTTATTTTCTACCAATATATCTTAAAGTTCTACTACTTTTCACTATGACATCATCACACGTAATACATATGTATGAAAAGTTCAAATATTACATAAATATTTGCGTTGTGTAAAAATATTCAACAGTTCCATAACTATATGCTAAAGAGAAACACTTTCTCTGAAAGAATTGAATTATCACATAATTAGCACATGAAGTGTACAGGCTTCGAGCGAAACGTATAGATATTAGAGTTTCGACTTCACTAGCGCTTAGACAAGTCTTAAAGAAGAATTAAAAATTATTATAATTCATCTGTGACTTACATACTAACGGCATAAAAAATAGGTTGCATGAAAAACAAATATTTTAAATGTCGAAAATTTATTAGAGAACAAACTTAGATCTGGAATTGAAGTTTAAAAGAAATAATAATCAAATGAAGTCGAACTATATTTCGACTAATAATGTTTCTTTAAACATGAATTAAATAATTTATAAGAGATTAGTTTGGCATATATAAAGCTTGGAATATGAAGTTAATGTTTGCTATACTTACGTTATGTCTAGCAGCATGTGCTGTGAGTGGATCGGAGAACGAACTTGAAGCCAGAGGGACAGGAAAATTTGCATTGTTGAGTAAGTAAAATTTAAATCACACTTATTAAGGTCGAAAATAATCTTAATTAAACTTAGCAATAAGTGAATCTCGAGCGGTGAAGCGGTAATTTGGGTTGCAACAAGGATTTAGTAGAGAGGGGCGCGAGGGGGCCACGCGCCCAGCTCACCTCTGCGTGAGGAAGTGGATGCCAGGGCTCGTCACTCCCCGGCATTGAAGAGATCCGCGAACGGGGGCCGGTGCCAGTCGAGGCCGCGGCCTGGCACTCAAGGTGTGTGAAGGAACATCGAGGTTGTTTTAATACGTATACCAACGAAGTGCGTCCCCCTGCCTAGAAAAGGGGATCGACGGGCCCATTGTACAGAGATTCCTATACTACCCCTCCACCACTTAGTATGGTAGTATAGCAAACTTTCCACCTGACGGGGTGTGTATCAGGCATTTCCACCTCCCAAAAAAGCGATTTAGCATTAAAATTATGAAGGTAAAATTATATCTGTACAGGGGCGGAGAAAGAATACTAACCTCTGTGGCCAGGGTCGGCCTGTCGTAAAAGGCGAAAAAACAACCCAACCTAGCTACGTGGTAGGGCCTCAAGCCCGTCTGGATGGCGACCACCTTTGGTCTTAAGTATGCCGCCATAATAAACTTGTGTTGTGTTCCGGCATTAGTGACCCAAGTTCCTGTACCCATATGGGACAGCAGCGTATTTGCGATGCTACTGGCATTGCAAATACCCATATGCGACGGTAACTGCTAAATTCTAAGCGGGCTGTCAGCCTGTCTGCTGTCCTACGCAATAAAAAAAATACAATAATCTCCATTTTAGGACCCGTATTTTATTTATTCATTTATTAACATATATCTGTTTATTTTGCTTTGGATAATACAACCAAATAGATCAAAGTTCTTATTTTATTCGAAAAAGACGGTGACAGGGTTCTCTCGAAGATTTCAAAGGTTCCAAGTTAATTTCATCTGTCAGATACACCCTACTAAATGACAAAGAAATGTCTGATGTAAGGTTTTTCTTTGTGGTTTATACGCATTTCAACCGTACTTACCCACACAGATGCAACATATCTTTCGCTGATTAACTCGGTTTAAGGAAAGTGTTATTTCTCCGTGCTGGGGCGGAGTTAGAATACTAACCTCTACAGCCGGAGTCGGACTGTCGTAAAAGGGGACAAAACAGTGGTAGGGCCTCAAGCCCATTTGGATGGCAATCGCGCGTGGTCTATAAGCATGTCGCCATAATAACTTTATGTTGTGTATCGGCATTAGTGATCCAAATTCCAAGACCCCTATGGGACAGCAGCGTGTTCGCGGTGCCTCTAGCGTCGCAAACATCCACAGGCGACGGTAACTGTTTCCCATTAAGTGGACCGTCAGCCCGTCTGAGGAACACTCAGCAGTAAAAAAGTGTTCGAATGGTTGTTGAGTAAAATGGAGCGTACTTAATCTATACAAATAAATAAAATTGAAGGGTCTGTTTGTAATATTAAAATAACCGCTTTTTATTAAGTGCATTCGGACGTATACATATACCAAAACAACATTTTTTACAATTTTTGTCTGTCTGTTTGTTCCGGCTAATCTCTTAAATGGCTGCACCTATTTTGACGGGACTTTTACTGGCAGATAGCTGATGTATCAAGGAGTAACTTAGGCTATTTTTATTTTAGAAAAAACAATCTTTTTTTTTTAAATGATAAGTGTCAGAAATTTTTTATATCATCAGGTTCAGCTTAGACTGGACATTGTAAGTTGAATTTCCAATTTAAGTTAACCTCAGATTTATGTCATCAATCGTATGAAGTAGGAGCTTAGGCTGAACTTTGTAGGTTCGAACGTACGTATTCCGGAGGCGCATGGCGTAACAGTTGCATTCGATAATACTGACTGTTTGCATATTTCATTTATATTTAGGGTTTATAGGGTTTGTAATCCAAAATAAATCATAAGATATATCCAAAAAATACTGGCAAAAGTCACTATTCCACACGGACGGAGTCGCGGGCACAGCTTGTAGTACATAAAAGTTGATTCGAATAATTTGCGGCAAACGTTAATTCGTAGTGTTCTAAATTTGTCGTCTATTGGCGTCTATCCGTGTAGGGCCGGAGAAAGAATACTGACTTTACGGCCCTCCCACGCTATAGCTACGTGGTAGAGCTCCACGCCCGTCTGGATGGCGATCACTTTTGGTCTTAAGTATGCCGCCATAATAACATTGTGTTGTTATCATTAGTGACCCAAGCTCTTGTACCCTTATGAGACAGCAGCGTGTTCGCGATACTATATATATATATATATATATATATATATATATATATATATATATATATATATATATATATATATATATATATATATATATATATATATATATATATATATATATATATATATATATATATATATATATATATATATATATAGTATCGCGAACACGCTGCTGTCTCATAAGGGTACAAGAACAATAACACCACTTACCATAAAATATATAATTGCTTGCTTAAATTTCAGGATTTTAAGAAGTATATTTCTACAAACTAGCTCAATGTTATTAGGGCAAAAGTCTCTAATACTCTAAAGACTATAAAATAATATCTTAAAGTGCCAGACATATTTAAATTTCATTCAGGGTTATTGGAACAAAAAGACAATAGCTGCCCTTGTAAAAACTGACATCTATGTAAATACATGACATCTATCTAATTTATCCATTTATATATCATTCTATCTTTTTTGCACAACAAAAATAAGTGAAAGAATACACACACACGGACGTTAAAACCTGTTAATATTTTGGATGAAAGCTTTTGATGTGTGCCATCCGTGATGAAAATAAAAATAATTTCTAAGTTCTTAATAAAGTAATTTGCACTCGTACATAAAAATTAAACAAATATATTTATAAACGATTTAATTAGTATATTTAACTTCTGCTTAAAAATAGAACTGTTTTACTATATTTTATTCTATAAATACGAAATTTTATAAATTGTTAATATTTTTGTAAGTGAATTTATTTTCGGAATATTAAATTTATTGAATCAATATTTCAGGAACTTACAAATGATTATTATATTTTACAACTATTATCCTCCTCAACCTTCGCTGCTATCAGAAGTATCAACTTCACTATTGTCTTCATATGGTACGATAATTACTCGCGAATCAAGAGGACGACACCTTGTTTGGAACGATTTTTCATGTCTGCTGTATACATAAGGGAAGGATACGACAATCTCCTCGTTTTGGTACGCCCATTTAGCTCGGTTGACATTCAAGAAGTTCGGTACAATTCTCACCTCAGCGAAGATGTTTTCGCATGAGTTTCCGTGAATGAAGAGCAATCGATTCCTTATCATAACCGTGAAGTCGTGAGAATGGTAATTTCCAAGAGGTATGACGTAATGGAATTGCTTTCCGAAGATCTCCTTTGATGTTTTCGCACCGTATCTATAACAGAATTGCTGTGCTCTTCTGTCTGCGGCTATCAAACTGTTTGCTAATTGTTCGAACTGCCGTTCCATAGGTCCTGCATCGTTCCAATGGCATGGCGGTGGTTGGCACGTTTCAATAGTCGATAAACTTACAAATAATATCGCCACGTATTTAAACGAGAACATGGTCGCTCTTGAGTGGAGTTAAAAGTAAAGTTACTTGTGGCCAGTGCTAGGCACAATAAAATGATTTGTAGTTAAAAACGAATCTTTATATGTATTTGCGTTTGTTATCTCTGCTTCTTGACCCTGAGATTACTAGGGTTTTACTGTGGCTTCATTGCGTTCAATAAATTGAAATTAAAATTTCTATATAACTTTTTTTTATTGCTGAAGAATAGCAGACAGGCTGATGGCCTAATTAATAGTAAGTAAGCAGTCTCCGTCGCCTATGGATATTTGCGACGCGGAGGGCACCATAAACACGCCGCTGTCCTCATAGGGAGGGAGGGAACCTAGGTCACTAATGCTGGGACACAAGACACGGTTATTATGGCGGCATAATTATACATCAGGGGTGGTTGCCATCCAGACTGGATTGGGATTATATTATCTAGCTAGGGTTGTTTTGTCGACGACTGGCTAACCTCTGCCGCAGAAAAACAGTGCACAGAGAAAAACGACCGAAACGATCATTGTTTCTGAGTCCTTTATTTACTTTTCTCAAAATAATAACTTCCACTGCTTTAATGTTCTTTATTATTTTTGTTATTCCAACGAAATACTTTTCGTAAAATGGATTTGAAGTAAATTTAGTTGCATATCGTACCGCGCTGATGAATGATGCCCTCGTCGCCTTTCTACCGCACTGCCCGCTATCGATTGGGTGTTCATCCATATTTCTTGGAGCCTCTTCTTTCTTGCTCGAAACGGTTCTCAAGAATGTTCATGTTGCGTACTCTCAGGATCTGGAATGAGCTTCCGGCAGAGGTTTTCTCAGCGCAGTACGATATGGGGTTCTTCAAAAAAGGCGTTATAAAATTTATTCCAGGTCGGCAGCGCGTTGGTATTGCCTCTGGTGCTGCAAACGTCCATAGGCGACGGTGACCACCTGCCAGTGTGGGCCGTCTGCCTGTCTGCTAAACTTTAGCTATATAAAAAAAAGTTGCGTTATCCATTATTTTTGGTTTAGATTACTTAACACTGGGTCTAATTGTCTTCAAAGATTGGCTCAAAATTATATTATTTTAATCTGAAAATTTGAATGAAGGAGTATTTAGAATAGAAGTTTTTAAGTTATAAAATCAGAAAGAGCTACGTATTACAGCTACGTTAATCATTTTAGAGGATACATTATTAATTATTTTATATTCTCATTGTTTAGTGTTATAGTTATTCATTAGTGTTAGATTACCAAAAACTTTTATTTTCGTACCAAGATCTCCTCTCTTATAAAGCAGGTGTATCATATAAATTAGTTATATTATATAATAATAAGCTATAATATATTTAAGTATATTATACCTTATTATTATACCTTTCTGTTTCTTCGATTACTGGTCTAAATCGCAGCATATATAGAATCTATCCTGTCGGAATCTAACCTGAAACCTCGAAATTAAACGACTCAGAATAGATATTCTAGCCACTCGACTAGAGCAGATGTCCAATTAAAAAATATATAAATGTGATTTATGAATATTACTTGTTTGCGAGAAGATAATAGAATGACTCATATCCGGAGCACGAGCAAACTTGGCTCTGATATAGAATTATGGTCATGTCTTGGATTTTACACAAAATACGGATATTACAGAAGCAACCCTAGTTAGACACAGTTCTTTTAATGTGTTTGGCGATAGCGCCGGGACTGTTAAATGGTATAAACATGTGAAAAGAAAATTCCAACTAGATTTTATAGATCGTGCGTTGTGTTCTTTGTTGTTGCAAATTATTGTTATTTATTTCAATACAACAGTCGCCGCTATGAAAAACAAAAATCAAATGTATTTTTAAGCCTCTTTAGTAGTAGCCTTTTGGTAACCTGAATGCATCTGGGATTCACAACTTGTATGATGATATATGATTAAGCGAATATTACTCCTATTGTACAAATTATCAGAGTGTTACCAAGCTCATGTTGGAATCGATTGTATCCAAAGGGATAAATAAGTACGAGTATTATAATATAAAGTATATATTACTGTTATTCGCGCACACATTCAAAGTTTAACTTCTATCTTATGTTTTGTGGCTCTCATTTCAATAATTAATAACATGTTTTGACGCAAATAATTACTGTTTTATTGAATTATACTGGGTTCAGAAGATTATTAATATAATAGTTCATGGAAACATATAAAAATACAATGAAAAAGAATGAAATATTCAAAATATCGGATTGAGCATTTAGAAAAGAATATTTGTGCTAGTTATATTTAAGAAAGAATAGCTGTTTTTTTTGTTAAGATCTTCCACCGTTTCATCCTCTTTGACATATTCTTTTCCGTAAAACGAAATTTCTGCTTCACTCTTATATAAAACAAGTATTGGCTTCTCATTGTTTTCTAAATATTTTAAACGCTTGATTTGAACCCCAGTTGCAGCTAACTGTGCCTAGATGTAATTCATTCATATTATTATTTATATAAATTCAGTAGCAAAACTTTATTAACGGCTTCTATCATTTCATTATTTATAAAGAGCCCTAAAGTTACACCACTTACGAGTATATTACGTTTACAGATAGTTATAGCAGATAAAGCTACATATAAGTTGTGTATTTATCAATGCATAATACTCAGACGCTTCTCACTTGATTAGAGTACCACGTCTTGACAATATTCTCTAAATATTAATTATAACTATGTATAAAATACTAGCAACAGTATTGCTTGCCAGTGCCGTGACTGCATCAGATTTCTACTCCATCTCGTGTCCATCAGCGAGCAGCTCGCGTATCGCAACATTATTGAGAGGCATATCCACTAACCTTGATCACGTAGCCACTCAGAGTCACAAAGCGTGCGAAAACTTTGCCCAAACTCCCCTGGAAATAATTGGTGACGACTGCTTCAAGCTGGAGTATTACTTGCCGCAATTTTCTGGAAACTTCGATGTCCGGATCAAGCACAGATTAATGTACGTGGTCGGCCACGATCCAAAGCAGCAGACCTGTGATTTTACGTACGGAGATGTGCGCACGTTGCCGGATTTCGTGGACACCCACCGAGCTGTTTGGAATTTTGATAATGGGAAGTTGACCATATCCATTCCGTATAAGTTTCTGATTAATGAAGAGTCAGACCGGCACTGCAGCAGGACTATAGATGAGACATTAATCCACGTCAGCAAGAGCTTGTATAATAACCCAAATAACTTCTATTTATATGACTATTAGCTGTAATTGATTGAAAAATATATTTAAATATTTTCAAATCTGTGTTTTAAATAATTTTTTGTTTGATGGTAATCAAACAGTTGAAACGGTAACCGAGTTTCATTTAAATTATATTTTAATTTTTGTGTAACTAACTGTGTAACTGAAAGTACTGATAAATGCTTTATTCCTTAATTATTTTTATTATATCATTATACTTTTACTATACGAGTATTTTTTTAACTCCAGCCTTCTCCAAAAACATTATTTTATTTGAACCTTTGTTTATATCTTTGAACCTCTACTTTAATCCTACACAAGATATCTAGCAACTGTTATAATGTGAATTATATAAATGCAAAAATCTCTGGTACTAAATTCAAGAAAAAAAAGATTGAAATCTTGATTGTCGTTTCACTTTACTGAAAGTTAAAATTGTAATCTTGTAATGAAATAGCTTGAAGCAGATAATATACTTGTAGAGTCTTTGTCGCTTATACAAAGGAAAAAAATAATATATAAAACTTGACCATCATAAGAGGCTCTAAATTTGACCTTAGTTCTGGGGAGATGGTAAGTTGTTTGTGGAATAAAGAAAAACCTAAATTAGTCTATAATCAGAATTGTTTATCCGTGCAGGGGTGGAGAAAGAATATTAACTTCTGCAGTCGGGGTCGGCCTGTCGTAAAAGGCGACAAAATAATCCCACCGTGGTAGGGCCTCAAGCCCGTCTGGATGGCGACCACCTTTGGTCTTAAGTATGCCGCCATAATGACCTTGTGTTGTCCTTGTGTTCCGGCATTAGTGACCCAAGTTCCTGTACACTTATGGGACAGCAGTGTGTTCGCGATGCTACTGGCGTTGCAAACACCCATAGGCGATGGTAACTGCTAAACTCTAAGCGGGCGGTCGGCCTGTCTGCTATCCTACAGCAAGAAAAAAAAGTTATTTCTGCGGCAGCATTTCGAGACCAAAGGTGGTTGCCATTCAACGGATTTGGAGCCCTACCACCTAGCTAGAGTCGTCTTTTACGACAGGCCGCTCCCAACCCCTGGGATCGGTATTCTTAATACGCCCCTGAACGGAGGAACAGTAATTAACAAGACGACGTTTTACAATTAAAATAATAATACATAAAAAATATATTAAATAATATATTAAATATTATAAAAACCCTCTGACCTTAAATACTTTACAATTTAGCAAAAAGTTTAATTTTTAATTACTTAAGGGCGGACGCCTTGTGAACATAAAGTCATTTCTAGCGTCAAATTATGTAATTTCCTAGAAAAGTTACATTAAAATAATTGTTATATTTCAAAAAAAATTAGTCGATTTTAAGGTCGTAAATGTGGTGGTGGGAGTCGTTTTAATTCTCTGTTCAAATCTCATTCTTAAGCGTGATGATCACCAATCGTCTACTTAAAAGTCTTGAAAACCAACATCCTAAATTTCATAGGTATCATCATTAATTAGTTCTTAATTAATTTGTAATTTTAATAAATTCTTCTTCAGTTTTAAACAAAGTTAAAATTAGTATCTTCTCTTTTGTTGCAGCCAATCTTGCGATTCTGTTGGCTGTGAAAGTCGGGCTTTTGAAGATATTCTTGGCCATCGTTGCTGTGATTGGTGCGGTCAAACTAGTCGTCTTCATGGCATGGGCTTTAGCCATCTTCAAATATGTTCCAGATCCATACATTTACTACAACACTGTTGAATTAAAAACGAAAAATCCTATTTATAATCTGTATGATGTAACTGGATATAATAATTTCAATCCGCTTGACCATCATTATCGTGTTAATAATTTTGAGCATAAATATTCAACAGATCATTTTGATCATTTTGATAAATTAGTTCATGAAAAGCCCACTGGATATGCCACCCTGGAATTTTTCTTTAATCACGTATTTAAGCAACGCTAAAATAGGTAATAAATAATTATTACACCTATGTTAGTAGTTATAAGGATTTACAATAATTCACTGAGCATTAAAATGTTCGCAGTTGCAGCAAGGTATTATTGATATGAACAAGTTTTCATGAAAATATATATACAGTCCTTTGCAAAAAAAAATCGGGTACCTTATAAGCATTGGCTTTTCTATGGATAATATTTATGTTTTTAGTATGTCATTAGCTTAGATGACTAGAAGTTTCTCATTATAAATGAGAATTTAATTTTAACACTTAAATCCTGGAATCGGTGTTTTAATCAATGTAAGCATAAAGAAAATAAAGAAATGGGCATAAGACTACGAGTGTTTTTATGGTATTTGAATAAAATAAAACATTAAAAAATAAAAATCAATAACAAGTATAACAGCGATAGTAGCCGTGGGAGGCTACTTCTTCCCGAACAGGAGTCTTGCCAACTTCGAAGTGTTTATGGAGGAGTTGGGCAACGTAGTCCAGAGCACAGGGCGCGGGAAGAACCCTCCTGGGCCCTGTGCTCGTCCTCGGGGACCTCAACGCCAAAACACAGGCTCAGGTTCGCCGCGCAGCTTTTTCCTCACAGTCCATAGGGTAACTTGTGCTCCTCGTACCTCTTCAAGGTTTCTTTTGAGGTCTATGTAGTTACATAGACAATAATATGCAGTTGCATTTGCGGTTCTTCAGTGCCTGAGTCACTATAAAGCGATCGTCTCATGGTTGGGTACAACATTTTCTCCAAGAACCTTACCTTCTCTGAACGGAACCTATATCGGCATTGAGTTTGGGTTTTTTGGACGGGTGAACGACTCAAGTTTAACCACTGTGAGATGTAACATCGGCTACACCCCTCTTCCAGCAGCGTTATAATTTTACTAGCTCTTATTGCTTTTTCTGCCATTACGATAGATACAAACATATCTGTTTCATAGGTAGGATTATACGACATACATAAATTATTGTACTAAAAATAACAAGAAGTTAGTTTTAGTTGCATGATAATCCTCTAACCGCAAACCCGCGAAAAGTAAGTAAAAAGTCACAAACTGAAAAAGGGATTTTATTTAAAGCAAAGTTTCGATTTTGATAATTTTTTTCATACTCAGATTGTTTGTTAAGTACCAGTAACATATTACTGGTACTTACTTTGGCTATTAAACCTTTTTAGAACTAAATTATTACCAATAATGAAGAAAAATCAAAAACACCCATTTTTTGCAAAGGATTTTATTGAAGTTATAAACCACCTGAAAACGCTACAGAATGGTATGAATGGCCCCATCGATACCTTCTTTCACGTAGTCAACCTCTGCTTGGTGCATGATGTTAAAGACGGGGCGTAGGCTTTAATTTACACACGGTACAGAAGGACAAGAGTGGCCTTCGTGCCTGTTCTCTATTATTAGAAGAATCTAATACAATATACTTTAATTGCAGATACCTCGACGTATACTCAACTAAATTGATTTCGCGAAGAATATATATTACAAATCCCAAAACGAAACTAATAACCTTTGTAAAAATAATTGACGGAATTACAAGAAGATGGGGTAGGATACAAAGGAGAAGAAAAAGCATCAGATAATGAGAGTAGAAAATAAACTACCGGAATTAATCATCAACTTTACGAAACACAATTGAAGTAACATTTTTTTACTTTTCTTGGTGTTGTCTGTCAGGACTAGCGAAGTATAAAGAGGAGAAACAGTGGAAAAGCTAAGTGGAAAAGCGTTGGGATTTAAAGAGCAAATTGGGAATACAATGATGATGAAGCCAAAGTCGCCGAAGCTGAAGTCAAAGAGGCGAATTCTTCTCAATTATACTTTTTTTCTAGGTGCATGCTATTAAAAATGCTAAATAAAACGAAACAAAAAGTTGTTTGTAATTATCACATCTATACAGATTGTTGGTATGTATAATACAAAAGTTTTCTATCATTTCAAATAAAAAGTTTAAAAATTTAGCTTCTTTTTATTTCTACATAATTCTTATAGAATTGTGTTGGCAAAATAAGAACGCAACCACTTTTATCATAAGTTGGCAACATTATTTATCACTGAAATAATCTACAAGCTTGTAACCTATGTACGAACAATACACGTTGAATTTTCATATTAATCGTTCTTTTTATTTATTTCCACCTAAATATCAACATGGTAGCAGAGCGTGGTTGATTGCTACTTGTGGAAATAAAAGAAAAATTGAAACGCAGTTAAAACTAAGAAAACCGGCCAGCGTGTTTTGTCAGTCATACATTTTGAGGTTAACTGGAGTGGCGTGCTCGATCAGAAATCAAGAAAATCGGAAAGAAGATGTCTAATTCAGTTTACAATCCATTTCATATCGACAGACTAGTTGGAAGAGATAACTATGCCAGTTGGAAGTTTGCAGTTCAAGCATATTTCGAACTCGACGATTTATGGAGTTGTGTCACAGGTACCAATACAGACCAAAAAAAGGAAACCAAGGCGAAATCCAAGTTAATTTTGTTATTGGACCCTATCATTTACGTACATGTTTAGAATGCAAATACTTGTAAAGAAGTCTGGGAGAGTTTGGAACAGGCTTTTGATGACAGCGGGTTGTACAGGAGAGTAGCCTTGTTGAGAGACTTGATAACAACTACATTAGAATCTTCTCCAAGCATAGATGAATATGTGAATAAAATAATGTCGACCGCCCACAAGCTCAGGAATATTAAGTTTGACATTGATGATGAATGGCTCGGTACACTGATGTTAGCCGGCCTCCCTGAAGCTTATAAGCCCATGATCATGGGACTGGAGAGCTCTGGCATCAAGATAAGTGCTGATTCTATTAAAACTAAACTCCTGCAGGAAGTTCAATGCTCCGATAATTCAGCATTCTTCACAAGGAAAAAGGTCATTCAAAGAAATCAACATGATTCAACAAAGGCTTACAAAGGACCCCGATGTTATAATTGTAACAAGCATGGACACTTTGCTAAGAATTGTCGTGCTCCGAAAAAGAAGAATGAAAAAAATACAGAAGGAAATAAAGGTTTTGTTGCAGCTTTTTCAGCATCCTTTCAGACAATGAATCCGGACCTGTGGTATGTGGACTCGGGTGCCACCATGCATATGACAAATAGATGTGACTGGATGTATGATGTTACAAGTTCACCGATACCCACCATAACTGTTGCCAGTAAGACACCACTACCTGTGGAAAGTATGGGAAAGGTAAATTTATTGCTAAATGGTAATAAAGAAAGTAAAATTCAGGTAAGAGAGGTTTTATACATACCTAAACTTGCTGCAAATCTCCTGTCAGTCAGTGCTATCGTGAAAAATGGCTGTAATGTAAATTTTAGAGATGAAGGTTGTGATATCTATGAAAGAAATGGCAAGCTCCTGTGTTCAGCCACACTAGTGAACAATTTATATTTATTAAATACACACAGAGAGGTATTTTCTAACCTGTCTTGTTCAGATAACTTAAATGATTTTGTCCTGTGGCATAGACGCATGGGACACCTGAATTTTTCAGATGTTAACAAGCTGCCAGAGTGTGCGGAGGGAGTTCAACCATTCTCAGACAAAAATATAGGCTCCATTACTTGTACTACCTGTCTCTCGGGGAAACAGACTAGATTACCCTTTAACAATATTGGTTCAAGATCTTCACAACCATTGCAGCTGATCCACACTGATTTATGTGGACCAATGGAACAAGAATCTTTGGGAGGTATGAAATATTTTATTACTTTTATAGATGATTACACAAGACTAGTTCATGTCTATTTTTTGAAAAATAAATTGAATATTGTAGAAGTTTTCAAAGATTACAAAAACAAAGTAGAGAATGAACATGAGAGGAAAATAAAAGTAATTCGTTCTGACAATGGAAAAGAATACTGCAATAGAGAATTCGAAAACTTCTTGAACAAACATGGGATTGAACATCAAACAAGTGCTCCGTACTCACCCCAGCAGAATGGTCTTGCCGAACGGATGAACAGGACTCTGGTGGAAAGAGCAAAATGTATGTTGTTTGACGCTCAACTCGAAAAACAGTTCTGGGCAGAGGCTCTTGCAACGGCAGCGTATATAATTAACAGATCACCCACAAAATCAATTAATGGTAAAACTCCTATGGAAATGTGGACTGGTAAGAAACCTAACTTGTCTAATTTAAAAGTATTTGGCTGTGAAGTAATGACACATGTCCCAAAAGAAAAACGCCAAAAATGGGACTCCAAATCCAGAAAGTTATTGTTTGTTGGTTATTGTGAGTCTACCAAAGGATACCGAATACTTGATCCAGATACCAATAAAATCATAAAAAGTAGAGATGTAGTATTTCTAGAAAATGTGGAAAAATATGATAATAATATATACTTACCTTGTACATCCAACAACAGCAGTTCAGAGATATCTGATATGTCACACGAAGAAACTTGTAAAGAAGAATTAAAGGACAGCACAGATCATTTTACTGGTGAGTCAAGTGAGGACTATCAGTCTTGCGAGAATGAAGATTCATCTTACATACCAGATCAATCGATTGATCTCGAGTCACCAAGAAACATAAATTTACGCCCACGGAGAGCTGTTCAGTATGCAGAAACAGATGACCATGATGTAAGTTACTTTTGTCCAATAGTTAATTCAAATGATCCACAAACAGCAGACGAAGCATTATCATCATCTCATGCTGACCAATGGAAGAAGGCTATGCAAGAAGAGTATGACTCGCTGATTAAAAACAAAACTTGGTCATTGGTAGACGCACCATCTGGGAAAAGAGTCTTACCATGTAAATGGGTCTATAAAACTAAAACAAATGAAAAAGGTGAAATTATCTGTTTTAAAGCAAGATTGGTTATCAAAGGGTATGCTCAGAGAAAAGGAAGTGACTATGATGAGACATATGCTCCTGTTGTAAGATATACATCTGTTCGTTTTTTATTTTCACTGGCTGCGAAATATAATTTAGAAATGTTTCAGATGGATGCCATAAGTGCTTTTCTTCAGGGTGATATAGATACTGAGATATACATGTCACAACCAGAACTCTACAAAGAAAATGATCAAGTATGTATTTTACATAAATCAATTTATGGACTCAAACAAGCTAGCCGGCAGTGGAATCTTAAATTGAACAATATTTTATTAAAAATTGGCTTAGAAAGATCACATGTGGATCCCTGTATTTATTATTTAGTAAATGAATCTACAACTATATTCATTGCAGTGTGGGTGGATGATCTTTTGATATTCACAAATAATAAGGATAAAACAACAGAGATTAAAAACAAATTAAAAGAAGAATGCAGTATGAAAGACCTAGGTGAAATGAAGAATTGTATTGGCATAAACATAAATAGGAACCGAGATGCAGGTATGATTATGTTAGATCAAGAAAAATACATTAACCTAGTATTGGACCGCTTTAATATGTCTGAATGTAAACCAGTTTGTACCCCGATAGAGGTGAATGCAAAATTTGAGATAAATCCTGAAGATGTAAACAAAAATATCCCGTACAGGGAAGCAGTGGGATGTCTGATATATCTGGCACATGTCACGAGACCTGATATTACCTATGCAGTTAACAAATTGAGTCAGTACTGTAATAATCCAGGAAATCAACACTGGCTTGGAATAAAAAGGATTATGAGGTATCTTCAAGGAACCAGGAATCTAAAGCTATGCTATATCAAAGATGACTCAAAGGAAATAACTGGATATTGTGATGCTGACTGGGCGAGCGACCCAGTGGATAGACGATCGTGCACGGGTTATATTTTTTTGTTTCAGAATGCTTGTTTATCTTGGAATTCGTGTAAACAACAAACCGTGGCACTATCCACGGCGGAGGCCGAATACATGGCGATGGCGGCGGCAACCCAGGAGGCTCTGTGGCTGCGGCAACTGCAGGCTGAGCTCGGTCAAGGCGAGGACAACGCACTACTCATCCACTGTGACAACCAAAGTGCAATAAGACTGGCATCAACAGACTGTTATAAACCAAAAACTAAACATATAGATATTCGTTTACATTTTCTTAGAGAAAACATTGTTAATTCTAAAGTTAAATTTAAATTTGTAAATGGTTGCAACATGGTAGCTGATAACTTGACTAAAGGTACTACTTTTGAAAAACATTTGTTCTGTATCAGTAAAATGGGTCTGCGTTCTGTGGGGAGTGTTGGCAAAATAAGAACGCAACCACTTTTATCATAAGTTGGCAACATTATTTATCACTGAAATAATCTACAAGCTTGTAACCTATGTACGAACAATACACGTTGAATTTTCATATTAATCGTTCTTTTTATTTATTTCCACCTAAATATCAACAAATTGTAATCAGAGCCCCGAAATCGCGAGTCTAATATTAAACCTACTATCAACTCAGTCGAGGTATTCGTAGAATACTTTGATATTAATAATACAACCAGTTACACTTATTCATATTATTTGAATATAGTTTCTCTAGTAGTAGAAATAACGGAAATTGAGAAATCGACGCGACGCATGCGCAGCGTATATTTTTTAATGGATGAATCTAGAGATGGCTGCGTCGTCGTAGAATAGGGGTGGCAATGCATTTGCTTAGATACGATTAACTCGATACTAGGAAATATTCGCGGTAAATTGATTGTACTAAATACGTAACATGTGGATTTGAGGCCCACTGGGGTAAACTTACTATTTCTTTTGCGTTTCATGTGTACTGACAAAAAGGGTCGTTTTTGAAAGCGTAAGAGTGTCCACGAAAAGGTGGAAAAAAATTGAGTGTGCTTTTCCCACCCAAACCCACAGGTTGCGTGATGAGTTGGTGTGGGGCACGGAAGGGCCCCCGATCTCTCCCGGAGAATATCGCCGGGTCCACGTCTGATCTCCGCTCAAGCACGACTATACTCCCCAAAGACTTTGCATCAGTTGGCGGAACAGCCTCCCAATCCGGATAATCTGGGTTCGGGTTCCCTTCTGACTGGCGGACAGCCAGCGGAAAGTCGTTTCACTGGGGCTCCCGCCCCATTCCGTCACGCTTGTAGGGATGTGATGGGATTTTGCACATCTCGGGTTCCAAATTTCGTGGGCACTCCAGAACTTCGGGTTAGGGAAGCTAGAACCTGGGTCACCTATGCCGGAACACAATAAAAAGTTATTATAACAGCATACTTAAGACCAAGGGTTGCAATCTAGACGATTTGGGGCGCTACTACGTAGCTTGGGTTGTTTTGTCGCCTTTTACGACAGGCCGACCCCGGCCAAAGGGGTTAATATTCTTACTCCGCCCCTGCACGGGGAGAAAGAGATAAATTGGAACTCGTCCAACTGATCTCCTTTTGTATTTTTTCCTCACTATTCCTTTTTTGCATAGTCTCTGCAGCTGATCCATTATTTTGAGTCCTATATAGTCCTTTACATTTTGAGTCCTTTTCTACGATTTCTGCTTGTTGACTAGAAAAGCGATATCGATGACCTTTTCATTCACATATAAACGTGGAAATTCGTTACATTGTATTTATCATTTTAATGACATATATGGCTGTCGTCTGTTTCGTAGTACCAGCCAATTTTGCTTGGTTATTTTATTATTTTTCTATTTCAGATATTTTGGATTTCGGGAATAACTAAAATATAGGTATATATTATTTTTAAGATTATTCTCTGCGATAGAAGAAAACCTGCATCCAAGAACTAGTTATTTGAGTGTGAAATATGCAAATCCACGGAATCAACATGAATCATGTTCTCTCCTATTATTTGGTTACTAGGGTCTAGCAGTATTTTAAAGCAGAAAGTAAAATCATGCAAACTGCTATCATAAGGTTGCGAATGTCAATGCCGACGTAATTTTTTACGAGCACAGTTTATCCGCCAGCTCTAGTGGCATTATGGCCGGAATAGCTGCATCCTATACTGCAACGGGGACACATTGAGCTACAATGCATGCTTTACTTTGATATGCAAATAATGTTGTGTATACCCAAATTGTTTATCAAGATTTACACGTTAACATAATTTATTGTAAAATCATGTAAAATATTTTAATTGTTTGAAACAAAATTTGAGTCACTTTCTCACCTCACTATTGTATTTCTTTTTTTTTCTTGTCCACTTTTTAATTTTAGTTATTTATTTCACTTTGTTTTTACCACTGTATAATAATGTTTTTATAACATGTATTGTTGTAGTAATGTATCATTTTGTGTAGTGTTTGTTTGCTGCAATATATAAAAGTTTTTTCTTTCTGTTCGTGATTGTTGACCTTTTTTTTAAGAATTGTCAAGTAGGGTATTAGATTCTCCTTAGTATATGTCGATATCCATGACATCTCTCTTCGGATCTATTGGAAGAACAGGGCTAGTTTTTGCATAAAAACCAGCATTATGCTGAAATAGGTCCAATTTTAGGACTGTACAATCCTTGTATATATTATTTTCTTTATGTTTTTAATGTGTCTTTGTTATGTACTTGTCCTAAATAAATTATTCTCTTTCTTTCTTTCAATGCTGACGATCTTTCTATTTTAATTTAAACTATTATTTCCATTATAAAATAATGCAGGACAGGAAACTATTATTTCCATATAAAATCAAGCAGGAGACAACTTTCCTATCATAATACAAAAGTATTGATTTATTAATGGTATTAAAACGGTAAAAGGACAACTGTATGTTCTTATACTTGAGTAACTTGAGGTTTTCGACCATTACGGTAATTTCAGGTCCTAGATTTGGTGATAACTACCGGTTTACCCATTTTTTTTATGTATGCTACATAAAGATGTATCATCACGAATTGTGAGTAAAGACTCATAATTTGGGATGATATCTCTTGCTTTCATGTTTATATAGTTTACTTATTCAGCGTGACATTAGGCGAGTCACGGTTGATAACCGTGACTATTAAAGATGGCTACGAGTCTAACAAAGATTTTTAATGTTTTACCAGCATTATTGCTATCATGAGAATTCTGATTCGCCTAGGGAAACGGAAGTATACGATTTTAATATTTTTTTTTACTGTCGCTTCCATACTGTTATTACTACATGTAAGCTAGGGGAGTGACCTTTGTAGAGTAATTTCCTCATCAGTGATTCCACCGCGGACGGATAGACCTGTCCTCGTGTAATTTGAGGGGACAACATGTTAGGGTTTATTCAAGACCATTTTGGCCTACATGATGACCTTCACTTATTAAATTTAGACCATTAAAAGTATATTTTACGAATTATCTAATCAATATCGATTTAAAAGCTTTTCAGCAACCATTTACAGCATATCGTGAACAAATGCATATATGCATATACGACCTTTGTAAGTGTTCCAACATACGAAAACCATTGCGACGGAGGTCATAAATAGTTGGTACATAATCCAAAAGTCCTTACATTCATGTTATAGCGAATTTTCATAAAACACTTTTGTTATCAAAAATAAAAGAGGCGTTTGTGGAAATTAATTCCACAAATGGTCCCTGGCGATCGATCAATCCTCATCAATATTAAATGTAATATATCAAAACATCGTTGAGGATATATGGCTTTTTGATAGTTGCCATATGCGGTAAGGACGATCCAATATGTTTTATCTCAGGTTTTTCTGGCGGACCTACAACAGTTTGCGTAGCTGGAAAACTAGGTCTCTAAAAGTATTTTTAATTGGGTAAACTCAGTTGAAAAACAATTTGATCACTCAATACTTAATGTTATTTTATTAAAAAAAATATATTTTAGCGGTGTGTCAAAATTACATATAGGATTATTAGTTGTTTTTTTTTTGTCTCGGGGAAAAACCTCTCTTGACGAGTTCCCCCGGCCCAGGGGGACCGAGGGATATGTGGGACTCGTGGAAAGATGTTCAGCCATCCGACTACCCACTAAAAAACCCCGCTGTTCTCCTATCGCCTACGCCCGGGCCTACGGATATGTGGCCTGCCGATCTCGTGGCCCGGGCCGGCGCCGGCCCGCCCTTTGTCTCAAGGCGGGCCTCTTATAAAATGTTGGCGCCAGGGGGTCAGGGTTTCGTCCCCCCAGTGCTCTCCTGTATTGTAGGAGTTGAGGGGGGCTGCGGAACAGCACGCAGCCCTCACCCTCGCGGCAATAGTGCGGGCGGCGGGTCCTCCCCCGAGAGGCCGCCCGCGGCCGCTTTTTACGGCGGCCGGAGGTCGTTACTGGCCCTCCGGCGCCGCCGGCGTGGCCTGCGTTGGCGGGAGGGGAGTGTGGTGGTCGACTCCCGCTCACGATTTGCGGATAGTTGACCCAACCACGCCTTGCTGTCTCTTGTTATTCATACTAATATTATAAGTGTGAGAGTAACTCTGTTTACCTGTTACGTTTTTTAATAAATTTCGGTATGTGAGATGAATTAAAATACAAAGTATTCTAATAAAGTATACTAATGTTATAAAAAATTGTTTTTAAAGTCAAAACTATTTCTACACAAATAAGCACCATGATATCTTCTAGGTTAGTTCAAATGTGTCGTAAAGTAATGACGACTTTGCGACACCCTAAAAGGGCTCAGGTGCCGACCGGGGTTTTCAATAGTATGCCGCTGCCATTGTCGCTGGCTATCAAATGTAAGCAGAGTGATGTACCCTTGTCGGCTTTTCGGACGCGGCACTGATAAGGTAAAATTGTTCTCGGGGTAAAAGCTTGATTCAAATTACCAACCTTTTGTTTAACAACCTAATTCGCTGTGAATGTAATGTTCTTCACAAACTATTCGCGTGAAACTGCCATCGTAATAAATTGATTCGATTCAAAAACACTATCTATGTTTGATTATGATTTTTTCTTCAATGAAATGTACATTTTTTTCAGTAGTCATCTTAGTGTGCCGTCTGCGTTGTCCTCCCTTATCGTGAAGCCATTTATCCAATTCGTTAACAATTACTCTCGGCTACAAGTTGCGCTGATATATTAGCCTTTAATTTGGATGGGAGCCAGTTCGTTGCAGTCACTGATTGCCACGTGAAGTTAATTTAATTAATACAGGTGTTTCTTGTAGTGATACAGTTAAAACTATTATTATTTATACTGCAAAGCTGAAAATTCCTCATAATTTACATGAACTAAAAATAACTTGTAATTACTTCCGTTAGCAACCGCCGCGCTTCCTATTAGGAGACAGTAATGTCCGCGAAGGAGATAGCGGGGTGGGAGCTGAGAAGCCATCTCTTCTTCCGGCAGCACAGTACTAGACTACGACAACGGACGGTGTCAAACTACTTCCAACCACCAAAGACAGCGGCCGTGGGCAGCCCCACGGACCTTTGCCGCGAGGGTAAAAGTCATGCTTTTTCAGGTAAGCCGGTTTTGGTTATCAGTTGGTTTGGTTATCTCTTCAGTCGGTCTCTTATAGCTGAGGATCGTGACTCCATTGCTGCAATTTCCACTTGTTACGGTCTATGGTCCAGTGTAGTGCAACGCAGTCAGGAATTTTTAGGTGTTTGGATACCTGGTCCAGCCACCTTTTTAGACTGCGTCCTCTTGGCCCCTTGCCCACTTTTCCTGTTACCATTAACAATAAATATAAAGAAATAGTTAAACATTTCTTTAATTTGAGTTTTGCTGCGACTCGTTTCGTCGGTAAATCAATATGGTGTTCGGCTGTGTCGGCAGATGGCAGTAGAACCAATGTATTCTGTTACGTCGGTAAAGCAAAGCTGTCATGCACAGATGGATAGAAAAAGAAAATAAAAATGGTGGTCTTTGTGTGTTAAAGTAAAGTAATTATAGAAAGAAATACTGAATAATAAACGTTAAATGTCGTTTCTTTGTTTACAGGTAACTTATTAATTCTTGTATGTGCATGCATTATAAATTGTAAAAAATAACTCATTAAAATAAATCCTTTGTTTACAGAGCAACACATTGTTTAAATTCACGTCGTTAATATTTGAAAGAACATTATATAAATATACCTTTTTTATTGCTGGGGAACAGCAGAAAGGCTGACGGCCTACTTAATAGTAAGCAGTTACCGTCGCCTATGGATGTTTGCAACGCCAGGGGCACTACTAACATGCTGTTGTCTCCTAGTGTTACAGGAATCTGGGTCACTAATGCCGGAACACAACACAAGGTTATGTGACAGCATACTTATAGACCAAGGGTGGTCATCATCCAGACGAGCTAGGGGCCCTACCACGTAGCTAGCATCCCTGGCACGCACGTCGCTGGTAAACCCCACCAAAACCATCCCAGGATTCCTTCGAACGCATTAAGTGACGAGGCAGCGACGAAGTACTCAGGTACCAGCCCGCTTTCGCGGGTATCATAAAAGAAGAGAGTGTGGTAAAACCCTGCTTTGAAGAAATTTGTGAGAACTAACGAAAGGTTTTAATCTGCTTTTTTCTCCGTATAGGGGCGGAGTTAGAATAGTAACCCCGGCGGTCGGGGTCGGCCTGTCGTAAAAGGTGACAAAACAACCCTAGCTACGTGGTAGGGTCCCAAGCCCGTCTGGATGGCAACCACTCTTGGTCCATAAGTATGCCGCCATAATAACCTTGTGTTGTGTTCCGGCAGTAGTGACCTAGGTCCCTGTACTCCTATGGGACTGCTGCGTGTTCGTGGTGTCTCTAGCGTCGCAAATATCCATAGGCGACGGTAACTGCTTACTATTAAGTGCTCCGCGAGCCTGCCTGCTGTTTCTCAGCAATTAAAAAATGTAAGGGACATCTGAATACTTCTACATACTTCATAATTCTCAGCAAAATCGTTCCGGTGTCATGCCCATTAGAAACACATTGGATGATTTGCCTCCTGATCGATTGCGATCAAGGTTACCTATTTGGACTGATGAGTGCACTAAACACAAGAGCTCCGTAAATGAGGCGTGGCAATCGGAATAGGGCTTATTCGAGGGTACAAATGCAGGTCTAGTCACTGACCCTACAAAAAAGCAACCCGGTTTCAATGCCAACAGAAAAGCGTGGACCCGGTTAAAGCGGTTCAGAACCAACCACGGGAGAACAAATCACCACCTTCACAACCATTTGTGAACCGGTCTAAGGGAGTCACCGAACTGCGACTGTGGAGCACCTGACCAAACTCTTTCCCACGTTGTGAATGAATGCCCACTTCGCTGTTTTCCTAAAGGCATCGCCGAGCTGCACAACTTCACCGCTGACGCAGAGAACTGGCTGAAAGATCTAGATATAAATATTTGATCCAAGCAGGGATTGCCATACGCTATGATGATGACTTCATAATAGAGCAAAAATATACAATACATACAATAAAAATGTCAGAACGCCTACACGGCTTTGATTCCCGTCTTCAGCTTTAACGTTTATGTTTAAGGTGTATCCGTTTCCATAACACAAGCGCTTAAATGACACTGTGAATTGTCATTATAATTTTACAAACACTGATATAATGTATTCATTCCATCGCTGTTTAAGTTAACTCGTGCCCTTATACCCATCTTTTTTCAGGTTCGTCATCATTCAGTTAGTGTGATCTGCTTACTTTTTTCTTACATGCCCTTACCGCACTTCTTTTTAATTTATTTGTTACAGATGCTGCTATTGTAATTCGCGTTGCTGATGTTTGTACATTGACCTTATTTCACGATAGGTCTCGTGATGAACGAAATAGGCATAGCTTAGGTATGTATCAATACAAAAATCATGTCTAAATGAAAAAGAAATTATATTACATTTTATAGAAATTTAATAATGTCTATAAAATTACCCCAAGGTAAGACGTTACTCCATAATTTATTTTACTTTACGACCGTTTAAGTTACACGAAAGTGAAATTAAGGCTTTAGTATTAAAAATATCTTTTACATTTTTATTTATACTTTTCTTTTTTTTTCTTTTCTTTCTATCCGTGCAGGGGCGGAGAAAGAATACTAACATCTGCGGCTGGGGTCAGCCTGTCGTAAAAGGCGACAAAATAACCCACCCCACGTGGTAGGGCCTCAAGTCCGTCTGAATGGCGACCACCTTTGGTCTTAAGTATGCCGCCATAATAACCTTGTGTTGTGTTCCGGCATTAGTGACCCAAGTTTCTGTACCCTTATGGGACAGCAGCGTGTTCGCCACTGGCGTTGCAAACACCCATAGGCAACAGTAACTGCTAAATTCTAAACGGGCCGTCAGCCTGTCTGCTGTCTACAGCCATAAAAAAAACTTGTCGATGTATCTATAAACAGTAAAATTATTAAATTATTGATCATTTTTATAGCTTAAAGTTTGATCATCCTTTCAAAAGTTCTTTTTCGTTTAGTTCGTAGTCCTAGTTCTTCGCGTAGGGCCCCAGCGGCGAGACATGATGACTTCCGAGAAAAGCTGGCAGGCTGGATGCAACGAGCTCGAGAAAGAGCACTGTGGCAAGCTTTGAAAGAGGTCTATGTTCAATAGTGCTCAATAGGCTGACGATGATTGATTTTTCAGATGATGGTGGTTTGAACTGTAAAATCTTATTTGCGTATCACGAACCTTCTACTGGCTCCAGTCAGGAATAAGAATAGGGTTCCGCACTACTTACCAAGGGAGTCGTAAAAAGTGACAAATCTTACTTCTTTTGCTATGATTACAAGCAATAATAGTACATTTATTGCATTGCTTTTGAGTCTTTTGCTAATAAAAGAAAATGAAGAGTTGCCGAGTGGCATCGAGGTGGCACCCTGTGACCACACTGTAATTGTGACCGAATATAACCTGAATTATCTAATTTCACGATGATAAATTTATACAAATAAATAAAATTGGAGTGTCTGTTTGTAATATTAAAATAACCGCTTTTTACTAAGTACATTCAGATGTATACACGATACATATACCAAAACAACATTTTTTACAATTTTTGTCTGTCTGTCTGTCTGTTTGTTCCAGCTAATCTCTGAAATGGATGGACCGATTTTGACGGGACTTTCACTGGCAGATACTTTTTTTGTCTCGGGGAAAAATCACTCTTGACGGGTTCCCCCGGCCTGGGGGGACCGAGGGATATGTGGGACTCCGGGATTTTTTCGACTACCCACTAAAAAACTCCGCTGTTCTCCTATCGCCTACGCCCGGGCCTACGGATGTATGGCCTACCGATCTCGTGGCCCGGGCCGGCGCCGGCCCGCCCTTTGTCGTAAAGCGGGCCCCTTCTAAAGTGTTGGCGCCAGGGGGTCAGGCTTTCGTCCCCCCGGCGCTCTCCTGTAATAACTCTAGGAGTTGAGGGGGGCCACGGAACAGCACGCAGCCCTCACCCTCGCGGCAATGGTGCGGGCGGCGGGTCCTCCCCCGAGGGGCCGCCCGCGGCCGCATTTCACGGCAGCCGGAGGTCGTTAGTTGTCACTGGCAGATACCTGATGTAACAAGGAGTAACTTAGGCTACTTTTAATTTAGAAAAAAAATAGTTTTAGTTAAAAATAATCAGTTTCAGAATTTTTTAATTTCCAATTTAAGTTGACCTCAGATTTATATTATTAATCGTATGAAATAGGGTTCAGCTTAGGCTGGACTTAGTAGGTTGAATTTCCAATTTAAGTTGACCTCACATATCCAAAAAATGCTGCCCAAAGTCACCATTCCACGCGGACGGAATCGCGGGCACAGCTAGTAGTGAATAATATTTAATTCAGCAAACCTCGGTTTTGATTTTATTTTCATATTATAGCTGCACGAAATGTAGTGTAAAGCTCCTATTACGAAGTAATAATAGACAATACGTACTCAATACACGGACCCAATTGGTTAACCACTCCGTTGGCAATTAACCCTTCCCTACCTATTGTTCTGCCTAACGGCTGTTGATTGGCATATAGAAATTGCTTAATTATTTTATTGGATTTTACTTAATTAAATATTTATTGCTTCTCCTTGAATTGTGGGCACCTTTACTGGCGAATAGGTAATGAAATATGCCAGCGACTTTAAGGGCTAACTAAAGTGGTTTCAATCCTTTATTTCATAAAAAAATTAATGAAATTTTATTTGCTTATGACATGATACATGATAATATATATGATATTACATATATACATGATATATATGAGTTATTTGTAATTCGACGTATTCCCGTTGGAGGTGGTAGGTGTGACTATTTGCGATAATTTTAACCCCGATATTATGCATTAAGTAAAATTGAACCATTTTTGAGTTATCATAGCTTTTTTCAAAATTAGTCAAAAATGCAAAATCAAAAAATTATTTAAATAAAAGTATCGTTTCAAATCTCATTTCTTCTTCTGATTTGTAAAAATTGTTAAATATAGGTTACTTATCAATATTAAAACAACAATCATCGGTAAAAATTTAGAAATGCAAGATAAAAAAGATATTGTTGAGGGTTTTTTCCAATAAAATACCTAAAAAACAAAAAAAAAAAAACGTTGTGAAACTTGGTATGCAGATTATTTTAAAAACATAACTGTTTTGTTAGTTCTCTAACAATGCATAACAACTAGGAACTTTATTCCAAAGAAACTGAAAAAAAAAATGATCACAAAGGAAGCAGGCGGAATTCTCATTTCTGCCGAATAGACCCGTGCCTGTGCACACTCGCAGAGAGATGTTCTGCTGGACTTTTATTTGCATCAGTCGGGCTTCCGAGCACAATATACATTAATAACAATATAATTAGGAATAATAAATGACCTTGCACATGAGATTACCTCCATGTGTAGACTGGATAGTACAATCATGTACCGATTTGTGAGTGTGTGAGTTGTGTCGATGAACAGATTAAATAAATAAATATATTGACTATTGAATGAATGGGACATTTCACACAACGCCATCTAGTCCCAAATTAAGTTGCATAATACTTGTGTTATGGGTACTAAACATATATGTAGTATATAGTATATTTTTATGAACCATTGGTGGATGCTTTAAAAAAATGGCAGGCAGACCGACAGCTTCCGCACGCGACGACGATGAAAGAATACTAACCTCAGCGGCCGGGGTCGGCCTGCCGTAAAAGGCGAGAAAACAACCCGCCCTAGCTACGTGGTAGAGCCCCAAGGCCGCCTGAAAGGCGACCACCTATGGTCTTAGTATGTCGCCATACGGCCATAATAACTTTGTTGTGTTCTGGCATTAATGACCCAAGTTCCCGTATCCTTATGCGACAGCAGCGTGTTCGCGATACCACTGGCGTTGCAAACACCCATAGGTGACGGTAACTGCTGAATTTTAAGTAGGCCGTCAGCCTGTCTGCTGTCCTACAGCAGTAAAAAATAGGAATATATCTCTATGTAACCTATATTAAAAAAACTGTATTAGATACAAATTATCACCATTTATTTAAGAGCTACTGCTCTTGTCGTTGGAGCATGTTCCATTCCTCTCTTCAAAGCACCTTTTCTTTGACTTGATACGACACGATCTTTATCCAGTCTTTACTTGATCCATATACTCCTTCTTGGTCTTCTTCTCTTCCACTTTCCTTCAATTGTCCTTTCTATTATTGTGTTGATTCGATCGTCGTGTTGTCTCAAGTGTTCAAGAATCTGTCCTCTTCTGATCTTAATAATTCTTAAGATATTGTTTCTCTCTTTTGCCATGTTCAGCACTTCCTCATTGGTTCTTTTCTCCGTCCAGCTTATCCTCAGAATTTTTCTGTGGTGTTGGCCAACTCAAATGCTTCATAGACTTTCCCTGTCTATTAGTGTCCATGTCTCACATCCATATAAGGCAATGCTCCAGATGTACCTTTATTAATTTTTTGCGAACAGCATTATAATACTGTTAGTGTAGTAAATACTGATAATATCTCCGACTATGTCGGAGGTGAAAACGAAAATATTGTAAAATAATCTCTATATTAAATCATTCTTCTATTATAAGCGATTGGTCTTCCGTGCTGTGGTCCTGAAATTCTGGAAATCAATATATTCATACTCATATTCAATTATTTATTAACTTGATATACGGTATTGGAGGTGTTACAGCAATAATATTGTTGCATCATGTCTCGCCAATAATTGACATGCTAATAAATCCAAAAATAAGGCTTGGGCTATTTAATATTTTTTGTAAGGAGTCGCAAAAGGCAGTCTATGGAATTTTCTTTTTAGTAATTTGCAAATATCTTACTGGAAGAGGCTATTTAGGATTTTCTTTCGTTTTAATAAACAAAATTCCTAAACCCTCTTCTATAGGAGTTCCTGGAAGAGAGTAAAAAATTAATATTGCAACATTTCATTCAGTTACTATATGCATGTATATTTTGCTTATAATGTTAGTTAGTTAATCAAATGATTCCAAAAATATAGCATCCTATTCATAGGTAGTTTCAAATGTTATCAAATAATGAAATTATTAAATATAATAAAATATATTACATTAATAATTATGCGATATACGTATATGCAATATGAATAGCATACCCACATATGAATGGCCAAAAAGATAACAATCCTTCTGCAAGAAGGATTGTTATCCAGGTTCAAACGTCACGTATGTTATAACTAATATATGGCGTAGGTATGCAAATGTTTTTAATGATTGAGTCCATTTTAAAACTAATACTTGTCCTCGTGTCTCAAATGTCAGAAAATCATTTAATAAATTAATCTTACATATTTCAATATCATTTACAAATTCCTCATTGTTTTATTTTTAAAAGAATAAATATTTTTGCACGATGACCTTTTTTAACCTAGATGTGGCAAAGCGAGGAGGTGATAACTTTTTTATTCTAATGACCTAAGATTGTATACTAACCTTCTTATCTTTCAATTATCACTTCAGTAGAAAAGGCCAATTTGAGTATTGCATTTTTTATGGATGCAAAATTCTGCTGGTTCTTCGTTTAGTCTTTCAACTTGATTACATTAGAAGGTTTCGCCATATTATTCGCCATGTGCTATAGGCATTTATGGGCCATACTAGCTTTTTGTAATAAGCAAACTAAAGTGGAAATTGCTAGTCATCCACCGGTGTTCTCCAAGGCCTGTCTATCGCCTACCCTATCTAGGATGTACGAAGGCCTCTCGACCCTCTCAGAGCATTTCCGCCCGGGAGAGCCAGAGATAATTGACACTGTTTGCAGACGACAGTGCCTTTCTCAGTGAATCTGTGAATTTAGATTTTGCAGTTCGACGAATGCAGCGCCTCTTCCGCCTTCTTGCGGCAGTGAACGTGGGTAAGATTGTTGTGCTAGCAGTCTCTCACCGTAGACACAGGAACCTGCCGACGCCACCAGGGTCGAGCTCCGGCCCGGCCTCGCCTCCACTATGCATCTGAGGAGAAGGATCGTTGTCCACCAGAACTAGATAGTTCTGGAGAAGTTCAGCCTCGAGTGGAGATCCACTCAAGGCTGAACTTCGCTGCACTACTTACTTACTGCCTATCGGTGTGTTCGATAGCCTAACTGAAGCAAATAGAAGACTATATGTATACAAATCATTTACCTGAGTTTCCAACTTACGGAGTACTCCTTTTGAGAGCTTCCATTCAGAAATCGATAGGTACCGTTATGTTTTCCCTTTTGAAATTGAGGTCAGATGGCCATCATGGCAAGTAAGGTGTAGAAGGTGGTGGTTGTACATTCTTTGCACAGAAAAAGGAAGTGGGACGGTAAGACGTAATAAGCTACAGAGAAGTTTTTAGTTGTAACATGCTCAGAAACGTAAATTATTCGGTTTCAAAAGGGATTAAAAGTTAGTAATAAAATAATAAACAAAAATTATAACAAAAAAAAACCGCCTTCAATAAAAAAAAAAAAACTATTCCAAAACAAATTGATATGCACTAAAAAGTAAAAAAAATAATTGCATATACTTTTTCTAGTCATCAATATGTAGGTATGATCTATTACGATAATATAATGTAGTTACAATTATTGTTATTTTTGGAGTCGGTGTCACTTCCTCATACACTGACGGGCAATTATGCGCACGTCGTCTGCTCTGCATCTGTGTATAATTCCCCCCAGTTCGGTGACTGGATATTCTACACTATGTTTTCCATGATGCGGTGTGACGGATTCAGGGGTCAATTGCGCCACCTGCAGTTGGTCCTAAGTAAGTTAGTATATTTTGTGAGATATTGGTACATATTTTCTTTTTCGCGACCTAAGGTACTTAACGATGACTAATTATAATCACTAATGACGGGACTCAGTGGTAGTGTAAAACAACCCATCAATAAATTTTAGGTCATAATTGAATTAATTACCTGTCAAATAACGAACATCAACATGTCAGCCCAAACCAAAAATTCACGGAATTTTTAACACTGCTCCTTGATAAAGTACATTCAAAATGAGTGATTTTATCCATAAGAAAAAACTCAACAGAGCATATTCATGGAACGAGAGGCGAGGTCACTGAGTGACTTCTTTTCAACCAGTCTTTTAAAAAGTTGCCAGTGTCATTACAGCTCCGAAGTCAAAACTGGTAGGACGTAGTTTTTAAAAGACTATGGATGAATGAAAGAATTCTATGAATCACAGATTAGAGTTTTGTAATAGTGTAAATTATATTTTAAGTTCGCTTCTCTCTTTAAGTCGGGTAAAGATGCAAAAATTATATTTATTTAAAATTGTATATAATTCAATTAAAAAGTCACAAAACGATCATGCCCATCTAAAATTCAAACCTAGTGACTCACAAAATAGGCGCCAAAACAAACTGAAAGTCTTAAATCAAGTCTGCCAAGTTTACTCAAAACTATCAAATACACAAATACATTTCCTTCGTCTCGAGTGAACTAAGCTTAACCAACAAAACCAATAAGTTGCTCGAAACGATTTTATTAAATTACAGTTTTCATTGTTGAACAAACTCAATACAGTTGACAAAGTTAGCAAACTATTTCAAGGGTTCTCTGTCTCGCTGAGGTATGTACACTCTCTCAAATAACTCTCCCATTTGATCGCTGTTTAAGCAGAATCCTAAAGTTTTATCTCCAAATGATCTATTTCCGACCTTATTACTGAACGTGGAGGTCGTAATTTCATTGTCAAAGCTTTGCTTTCGATCACCACACGCTGCCTGTAATATAGATTCCAGCGCTACCTGATCTTGCATTCGCCTTTGTATAGCGGTAGCTTGTACAGTTGCTACAATCTCTTTATATTTTGTTTCCAATTTATCCAACGCCATAGCTAGTTCCACTTGAGTTTCGTTATTGACTTCATTCACTACTTGAGTCCTTTGTCTTACAAGTTGAAGCTGCAAAGAGCATTCTGCTAAATATTTTTCTCGTTGCAAAGAAGCTAATTTTGTTTCGTAAACTTTAACGCACTTATTTTTGGTCTTTTCCAATCTATTTAGTCGTTTTTCTAACTGATGTGCTTTTTCACTTAGACATTCATTAGCTACTTCTTCGTTTGGGTTCTCTAGAAACTTATTTAAAACAGTTTGTAAGCGACATTTCTGTTCCTCAATTTGACTTTTCAACTTGGCGATTTCTACATCTTTGCTATCAATCAACATATTCTTGTCAGTGATTATTTTATCTTTATTGGCTGCAATTTCACCCATTTCTTTTACTGAATTCTCTTGCATCTCTTTCAATGTACTCTCATAGTGCTGTTTGAGGTCTTCTAACTTCTTGTCATAAATTGTCTTCATTTCTTCACGTGCAACAGTTTTGAGTTTGATTATTTCTAATTTATGCATAGCTTCTACCTCTTCTATGTCATGCCGCTTCATTTCGTCGTATTGATCTAATTTATCCTGTAATTCAGCAATGCTCTCTATGAGAGCATTTCTAGAGTCTTGCACATTTTGTAGTATAGTTTTGAGACACTTTAAAGTATCAGAGCTCTCGACATTACTTAGACTAACGCTTGTAGCTGTATCTATTTTATGTATAGAATTATTTAAAAAATCAGTCGATTTGATTTTAGATTCTTCTTTTAAAGCTGCTAGTTCATTGAGAAGCAATATATTTTGAGTTTTAATTTCTCTTAATTTTTGTATTAAATTTTTTATTCTATATTCATACTCCTCATTACATTCAACTTTTTTATTTTTCGCTGCTTCTGGGCAACTGTGACAAAGGACAGTTTCCTCGTTAGAAGAATTAAGTTCATAATTATTTTTATCGATTTTTCTATTGCTTTTAATCTCTCGTGATAAACTTGTGTTTGACTTTATTTTAGTATCGTGTACTTCGAAGTTTTCATCGCCATTATTTACAATGTATTCATATTCTGTTGACGACTCATCACTGCTTAATTCATCAGACAAAGGGTTTAGGTCATCATCTGTTGGTGCTTGTACAAAAGGTTCTTCTAAAACTCCTCTGGCTAATTGGTAACATAATGCAAACACGTATTTGTTACGAATGCCTTTTTCATTTTCACGGCAATTTGACAGCTTCTGGATCCATGCATTACAAACGTCAATAACATCTTGTTCTATTAATTGACCTAAATAAGGTCGGAGTATTTTTAAATATCTCTTGAATTCCACATCCAGATTTACAATATCATTATCGTCCATTAATATTTTCAATTAAAAAAAAAAACAATAAGAAAGGTCAAAATAATGTAGAACACATGTCAAACTGATAGAAATTATATGAAATGTCGTTATTTAAGCTTATAAACCTCTTTAAGTGTCTTGAATTGAAATTAGTCTCATTGCAGTATTAAGATGCTCTATAAAAGTTTAAATTTGCTACAGTTTATTACGTAATATACTCGTACAATAATAACTTCATGTACTTAAATTTGACTATTTAGTAGTCGAATTTAATTACATGACTATTGACTATTTTATAGTCTTCATGGAATAAACACATATTGAATGTATCAACAATATGTCATTTTCTACACAATTAGAGGATATAAATTAGGCTTAGACTGGCTTTAGCGGACTTTCACGGGCACAAGTCAAAGTAAACGCCTTACTCGATATTCGGATTTGTGACTTGGTCCATAATATTTGCTATTGTTAGTTTCTAATATACTTTTATAGGCTATGTTAAGCTTACGCAATGAACTTTGATAAAAAAATGACTGAACAAATTGAAATTTATAGAACACGTGTAATATACTCGTATGTGCCTCACTTTTTGACTGTTGATAAAATATCGATGTTATTTTGTTCTGTTTGTATGTTGATAGTCTGGTGGCCAGTTTGAATATGTTATTCTATTGAGTCTAATTTAAATATTTGTGTTTATAGTAAAAAGTAAGATTAGGCCCACACAATTATCTTTTTGGAGTAAAAAACATCAAATGGATTTACTCCTCTTAATATATTAAATATTGTTTGGTATCTTTTCATGTCAAATCTTTATATTGTACAAAAAAACACAAAAGTGATTCCTCGTATCTTTTGTACCTAATAAACTCTAGTTTGTAAATTGCAAGCTGGGATTAAAATTATCAATGATAATTTAGTGCTTGGCCAAGAGATATTATTACCCTGGGAACATAATTCAAATACTTCAATTTCCACTAAGATGTGTATCTGAGTATTCTCGGAATCGGCGGATGGGTACCGACATAATAAGTTATTGCCTCAACCTTGTGGCCCACATCCGAAATAGAAGTAGAGGAATATATTTTTTATTGCTGTAGGAGAGCAGACAGGCTGACGGCCCGCTTAGAATTTAGCAGTTACCGTCGCCTATGGATGTCTGCAACGCCAGCAGCATCGCGAATGCGCTGCTATCTCATAAGGATACAGGAACTTGGATCACTAATGCTTGAACACAAGACAAGGTTATTATGGCGACATATTTAAGACTAAAGGTGGTCGCCATCCAGACGGGCTTGGGGCCCTACCAAGTAGCTAGGGTTGTTTTGTTGCCTTTTACGACAGGCCGACCCCGGCCGCAGAGGTCAGTATTCTTTCTCCGCCCCTGCACGGATAAAAAATATATATTCTATGTCATATTGTGTCGAACGATAAATTACTAACTCAGTTAAAGTAGGGAATAATGAAATGTTAAACCAATTTAAAGGCGAACACCGAAATTGTCTTTGAAGCTTTCTGGATAGTGTACCAGCACGGAACTTGTATAAGCCAATGTATTCCAGAAACGTAGGAGGAATGTACCGACAGCAAACAATGATTTTACTTGTATGTTGTTATTCGTACGGGTGTATACCAAGATGAAATTGTTTTTACTTTTTGTTTTATTTAAAAATAATTACCACCCATTATTGTAAGCGATTAATAATTATTAATATATATATATATATATATATATATATATATATATATATATATATATATATATATATATATATATATATATATATATATATATATATATATATAATATATAACAACAAACAACATCTTCCTTGATGTTATAGTATCGATTAAGGATAAGAAACTTGGTACCGTCACAATCCCAAATTGCCTCGCTGCGCGCTTTTATAAGTGTCAACCCCTAGAAAAACATGTGGATATTTCTACCTCGATAAAAAACACTGATATGATTACAATTTCAAAGGATTTACAGAAGAAACTGCCGTAAACACTACAAGCTAAAGAAAAATCCGAACTTTGTTCTTCCTAAACTGCTTATGCACTAGTAAAAGGATATACAGGATGACTTTGACAAAACCGTCCAAATTTTTGTCAAATATCAAAGTAATCTCTCGTAAAAGGCGACCATACAACCCAAACTAAGTGATAGAGCTTCGAACCCGCATGGATGGCAACCACCCTTATATATGCCACCAAAATAACCTTGTGTTGTGTTCCGAGACGAGAAGAGACGTGTGAAGTGACGTGACAAAAGTGAACGAAGTGACGAGAAGAGTAAGGTTTTTGTACCACTACGCGGATGGCAGCGTATTAGCGGTGCCACTGGCTTCACAAACATCCATTGGCCATGGTAACTGCTAAATACTAAGTAGGTCGTCTGCCTGTCTGCTGTCCTAGGGCAATAAAAAATATAGCAGGGACCAAGGGAAAAAATTTACAAGGAAGCTTCTCTACTCTTGTCTAGCGATGCTCTTTATTGAGGTCAGCTACACGTTGGCCTCTGATATTGCAAATATTCATAGCACTATTGCCGCAAGGGTGAGGGCTGCGTGCTGTTCCGCGGCCCCCCTCAACTCTTAGTTATTACAGGAGAGCGCCAGGGGGACGAAAGCCTGACCCCCTGGCGCCAACACTTAAGAAGGGGCCCGCCTTAAGATAAAGGGTGGGCCCGGGCTACGAGATCGGCAGGCCATATATCCATAGGCCCGGGCGTAGGCGATAGGAGAACAGCGGGGTTTTTTAATGGGTAGTCGGATGTTCGAACATATTTCCCGGAGGTCACATAGCCCTCGGTCCCCCCGGGTCGTGGGAACCAGTCAAAAAAATTCATAGCCGATTTTTGACTGTTAGTGGTTTCTAAGCCATACAAGTTTTCATTGCGGAATCACTTCGCAAATGAAGGTCTAAGATAACTATTAAATATAAGATCTTTTTCAGTGACGATTATTTTTATTCTATCCGTACACGGCAGTTCGTTCAAATAACAATTATAAGTTGCACACTGTCTGAACTACTTTGGACGTTAAGTTTGTTACCAGAGTATTCCGTTACTAAATAGCATTTACGAGTGTCCTGTTAACCTATTACCACAACGTTCATACTGCTTTTGTTTTCTGCATGTAAACGAGCATGTGCGATCAGTTGTGAGCATAGTTTAGGACTGAGTAAGGTAGGGCATACTTAAAACACTGGCTAATTAGCCATTCTCGCCCACTTCACCGGTCGAATAACAGAAAAAAGTAAATCGAAAAATATGAGAAGTTATCGCACGTACGCATGCGCGCTATACTGCTTGCCACATTTCTCCGCGGGAAGAAAACACATATATCTAAACACCTAGTGCTTATAAAAATCGTTCTTTCTTAAAAATTTTATAACTTTATATTAAACTAGCAGCCCGTCCCAGCTTCGCACGGGTATTTAACAAAAAATTACAAATTAAACCCCTCTATTTTTTTCGGTCTCGGGGAAAAACTTCTCTTGACGGGTTCCTCCGGCCCGGGGGGACCGAGGGATATAAGGGACTCCGGAAAAGATGTTCGACCATCCGACTACCCACTAAAAAACCCCACTCTTCTCCTATCGCCTACGCCCGGGCCCACGGATATATGGCCTGCCGATCTCGTGGCCCGGGCCGGCGCCGGCCCACGCTTTGTCTTAAAGCGGGCCCCTTCTAAAGTGCTGGCGCCAGGGGGTCAGGGTTTCGTCCCCCCGGCGCTCTCTTGTAACAAATCTAGGAGTTGAGGGGGGCTGCGGAACAGCACGCGGCCTTCTCCCTCGCGGCAACAGTGCGGGCGGCGGATCCTCCCCCGAGGGGCCGCCCGCGGCCGCTTTCTACGGCGCCCGGAGATCGTTGCCCGCCCTCCGGCGCCGACGACGCAGCCTACGTTGGCGGGAGGGGAGTGCGGTGGCGGACTCCCGCTCCCGTTCCGCCGCCTCCCTTGCAGATACTACTGCCTCGCAAAAGGAGGCGACGGCCGTCCATCCAGGATCGCCCCCGACCATGGACAGAACCAGGGCCGGGAGCGACAGGTCCGCGGCCAATTCCGGACGGGACTCGCATCCCCGTCGCGTGCTAGTCAGGCGTGGGTACGACTACCAGACGACATTCCAGAAAAAGCAGAGTCGCCTGACGTCGTAGCCGGCCCAGCAAGACCAACCGACAGCGAGGATGCAATTCCCGCCCCGGGAACACTCTCTGTGCAGACGCAGACGAAATAGGCATGGTTTCGACTACCAAATCAGGTCCCAGGGTAGAATCCGGGACCCCAATCAGCATTCGCAACCATCCCACCGAGGACCACGCCACGAACAGAGAGCTAAGTTGGAAAGGATGTAAGCGGTAGACGGAAAGAAAGGTAGGACTCTATCGCCTCGAACGGAGAGGAGAGTGAAGCGACGGATGCTCGGGCACCTCGGGTACGCACACCCGTGCACTCCTCGGACAGAGGAGCGCCCCTGAGGGCAAACCCTTCTATTTGCGTCAGGTTACTAAAAAAATAAAATTATAAAGAAAGTTTGAATATTATTATTTCTATGAGCTTTTATTTTAATGATTTTTTTTGTTATTACTTTTTATTTATTTTTCGTTATTTTTTAATAAGTATTCTAATTTTGTGTGATTAATATTTATTAATATTAATATTCAAATGTGATTGTGCACGGACCCCGTAAAAGTCGGCGACCCAGCAAAAGTGTCACCCTGCACATCCAAACCAACACTCGGATGTTGTTTGTTCAAGAAGAAACCAATAAAAGTGTAGCTTGAGGATATGTTAGATGACTAACAACGAAATTTCGTTTCCTACTTTCAATGTGAAACCAGAAAATAATTTAAATAAAAAGGATGACTGATTTTTTTTTCCCCAAAAAGGGCTTAACGTCAGGCAAGCGGGCGGTTGTAAAAACTAAGCCATAACTATTGCAACATGCAACATGTTGTGCTGACCCTATATAATGTAGGATAAGGGCAGGAGGAAGAAGATTTTCATAAATGGAGATCAGCAGATCTTATCTTTATGCTATATATAAAAAAATAGCGCATCGTTTACTACTTATTTTAATAATTATGTGTGTGATTGAACGTTTGAAATCTGAAAATATAACCCATTTCAAGACTATACTATAATTTAGATAAGTTATTATAAAACATACTCCATTAATAATAGTGTTTATAAAGATAATACAAATCAAACTGTCATTATCATGTATTATAATGGATCATTATCGTTTATTTTAGTTTATTGGAATTTTTTATTGGTGTCGCTCATATATATGTGTAGAGTTTAAAAATAGTTGTGTGAAATTGGAATACTTTGTAAACTATGTTGTAGTTGCCCATTAATTACTACCTTTTATTGTCACTGTTGTAGTGTGTGGTGTCGCACCAGAATAGCACCACCCCATCTCCTCCCGTGGGTGTCGTAAGAGACGAGTAAGGGATAGAAAGAACGGAGGATGGGCAGCAGCATCTTTCCGTGAGAGCATCACCAACTGCGAATACTGCGATCGCCAACCCGCCTGCCAAGCGTGGCGATTATGGCAAAACCCCCCCCTAAAATGACAGATACACACAGGCCCCGGCCCCTAGTCCCCGGCGGCCCCGTTCGTGGTGGTCACGGTAGCAGCCACATAAGCGACGGGGCAGGGGGTGCGAAGAATCCCCGGGTTCGGATTCGCTACCAAGAACGACGACCTTTGGCCCTGGCAACATACAATGTCAAGACACTGCGGACCAACGAGAAGTTGGAGGAACTGGAGGAAGTTTTGAGCAGACTGCGATGGGATGTTGTGGGGTTATCTGAAGTCCGAAGACAGGGAGAGGACTCAATAATCCTAAATTCCGGAAATCTGCTCTACTTCCGGGAGGGCGACCAACTGTCCCAAGGTGGTGTCGGGTTTCTCGTTCACAAGTCTCTTGTGAACAACGTTACTGAGGTGGGGAGTGTTTCGACTAGGGTAGCGTACCTAATACTCAAAATTACCAAACGGTATTCGTTGAAGGTCATTCAGGTTTACGCTCCGACTTCGACACATCCTGACGAGGAGGTGGAAGCCATGTATGAGGACATCTCAACAGCCATCCACACTTCTAAAACCCACTTTAACGTTGTCATGGGAGACTTCAACGCAAAATTGGGGAAACGTAGCGGCGATGAGTTGAGAGTGGGGCAATTTGGGTTCGGAAATCGGAACACCCGAGGCCAGATGCTGGCCGACTTCATGGAGAAGGAGGACCTGTATATGATGAACTCCTTCTTCATGAAGCCAGAACAACGCAAATGGACTTGGATTAGTCCCGATGGTGCCACCAAAAATGAGATTGACTTCATTATGTCGACCAAAAGACAGATATTCAATGATGTCTCTGTGATCAATTCGGTGAAAACTGGGAGTGATCACCGCTTAGTAAGAGGCACATTGAATATCAATCCAAAATTGGAGAGGTCTCGACTGGTGAAGTCTACGCTCCGACCTGCACCCATACAGATCCAAAACCCGGTAAACTTTCAACTCGAATTGCAAAACCGCTTCGAATGCCTCGGTGACTGCGTTGACGTGGACGAGTATAATAACAGGTTCGTGGAAGCTGTTCAAACGGCCGGGTCTAAATTCTTCAAGGCCAGCCGTTCAAAAAGAACCGGAAAAATCTCAGATTCTACTCTCAAATTGATGGATGTGAGACGTCAAATGACCCTTCAGTCCCCGGACGATGCTTCCCAGTATAGGCAGCTAAATAGACAGATCTCCAAGTCCTTGACTCGCGATATCCGCCGTCATAACACAGACTGTGTAAAGGCGGCTATAGAGCGTAACAAGGGCTCTAAAGTATTCGCACGAGACTTGTCTATTGGGCAGAGCCAACTGACGAAGCTGAAGACCGACGACGGCAGGGTCGTTTCGTCTAAACCCGAACTTTTGAGGGAAGTCGAGAAGTTCTACGGACAGCTATACACGACCACACGGGCACCTGTTAACAACAAGGCTAAAGACCCAAGAGCCAAATTAACCCGACACTACACCGTAGATATCCCAGACGTCAGTCTGTACGAGATTAGTGTGGCCCTTAAACAGCTTAAAAACAACAAGGCGCCGGGTGATGATGGAATTACAGCCGAGCTTCTGAGAGCTGGTGGTACTCCTGTGCTTAAAATCCTCCAGAAGCTATTTAATTCCGTCATCCTCGATGGCAAAACGCCGCAGGCCTGGCACGGAAGTATAGTGGTGCTGTTCTTTAAAAAGGGCGACAAAACCCTTTTGAAGAACTTTAGACCGATATCACTTCTGAGCCATGTTTACAAGCTGTTTTCAAGGGTCATCACGAATCGTCTCGCGCGCAGATTTGACGACTTCCAGCCTCCCGAACAAGCCGGATTCCGAAAAGGTTTTAGCACCATAGACCACATACATACGCTGCGGCAGGTTATACAGAAGACGGAGGAGTATAACCAGCCACTATGCTTGGCGTTCGTGGACTATGAGAAAGCCTTTGATTCGATCGAGACCTGGGCGGTGCTTCAGTCTCTCCAGAGGTGCCACATTGATTATCGATACATCAAAGCGTTGAAGTGTTTGTATGAAAACGCCACCATGTCAGTCCGTCTCCAGGATCAGAACTCGAAGCCTATCCGACTGCAGCGGGGAGTCAGACAAGGCGATGTCATATCGCCGATGCTGTTCACTGCTGCGTTGGAAGATGTCTTCAAGCTTCTGGACTGGAACGGACTGGGCATCAACATTAACGGTGAGTACATCACTCACCTTAGATTCGCAGATGATATCGTAATCATGGCTGAAACCATGGAAGACTTAAGCCATATGCTTGATGGCCTCAATACAGCTTCCCAAGGAGTAGGTCTCAAAATGAACATGGACAAGACGAAGATCATGTCTAATGTCCATGTCGCACCTACCCCCGTAACAGTTGGGAACTGTACTTTCGAAATTGTTGACGAATACGTCTACTTGGGTCAAACGATCCAGTTAGGCAGGTCCAATTTCGCGAAAGAGGTCACTCGTCGAATCCAACTCGGATGGGCAGCGTTCGGGAAGCTCCGTAAAATCTTTTCGTCCCAAATACCGCAGTGTCTCAAGACGAAGGTTTTTAACCAATGTGTGTTGCCAGTGATGACATACGGAACGCAGACGTGGTCGCTAACTATGGGCCTTATGAGAAAGCTCATGGTCGCTCAGAGAGCAATGGAGAGGGCTATGCTCGGAGTTTCCCTGCGAGATCGAATCAGAAATGAGGAGATTCGCAGGAGAACCAAAGTAACCGACATAGCCCGGATGATTGCAAAACTGAAGTGGCAGTGGGCTGGGCACATAGCTCGAAGGACTGATGGCCGTTGGGGCAGAAAAGTCCTCGAATGGCGACCGCGTACCGGAAGACGCAGTGTTGGTAGGCCCCCCACAAGATGGACCGATGATCTGGTCAAGATCGCCGGGATAGGTTGGATGAGGGCAGCGCAGGACCGATCATCGTGGAGATCTTTGGGGGAGGCCTTTGTCCAGCAGTGGGCGTCTTCCGGCTGAAATGATGATGATGATGATGATGATTCTAATTTTAGTAAAAACCCCAGTGACGTACGCCTACATTGCATAAGGTGCTGCCTAGCTAGCCGAAAAGGGTGAACGGCTACCACGCAACATTTTTCTAATACTTACATTTTTAAACTCGTGATATCTTTCGAATGGAATATCCGAATTGAATAATTCAAAAAGTTATGTTAAGGTATTGAAACAGTTTTGAATATGAAGTAATTTATTTTGATAAGGATTAATACCAAGATCCAAATAAAGAGCCTTTTCTAGGGGCGGCATTTCAATTAAATTTTTAAAATAAAAGAACACTTATTGTGGCATAACTATAATAGTTAGACATATGCTGTCGCGACACTTTTTGTAAATAATGATGTGTTCTGCAAAGTTGTACTACATTATTTTATTCTATCATCAATAGTTTTCGCAACGCACGCGATTTAAATAATATTTTAGGTAATTTTTTTACACTTTGGGTTACATTATTGGAGTTTTAGTAAGGATCCCTAATTTTTTTGAAAATATAATATAGCCTATGTCACCCGGGGATAGTGTAGCTTCCCAACAATGAAAGAATTTTTTAAATAAGGTCAGTAGTTTCGGAGCCTATTCAAAGCAAACAAACAAACAAACAAACAAACAATCAAATCTTTCCTCTTTATAATAGTAGTATAGATGAATATATCGCAATAATTTTAGGTCTAAGAAATAAAACTTAGAAAATTTAATTGAAATCTATCCAGTAGTTTTCCTGTAATGCGCGCACAAATACATACCTCTATTATTTTATTTATATAGATATACCAGTTTACCCTATAATAACGGTAGAACGTGACTCATATACAAAGCACTGTAACTTTCATGAGTATGTAACTCGTAGCAGAAATAGGATTGCTCCTTTACCCTCTTGAAAGGTCCAACAAACGCCTGCTGTGGGTCTTAAAATATTTAATAAATTACACATATAAAAGTAGCCCGTATCTTTTAATTGTTGGCTTAAGAAATGGCTTATCGAGTACACATTTTACAGTCTGGAAGAATCTCGTATAGTAAAATAACATATATTTTAATTACTAATCTTATGACATACTACCTAACTTGACTTGGAACAATACGTTATCAATATATGAGTTTATTCATACTAATATTATAAAAATAAAAGTAAGTCTGTCTGTATATATTACGTTTTCACGCCCAAACGGCTGAACTTGTAAAGACACTTTGAAGATGGACATTGGCTACTTTTACAGATTTATATGACAGAACAACCATTGCCGGTAAGACGTTTAATAGTGGTCTGATTGGAGAACCAAGTTGATAATGCTTTCTGTTCTACCTCAATTTCAAATCACAGACTTCGATGCCCAATAGACAACAAAGTGATTATTTTGTCAAATGACAGCCTCCGTGGCGCAACAGCTAACGTATGTTAGCATGTTTGTGGAGGTTACGGGTACAATTTCCATCCGGAGTCTGAGTTTACGTATAATATATATTTATTTAATAAAGAAAAGTATATGTATAAGTTTTATATTAACCGTTTTACTAGACTAAGTTTGACACAGTGGCTTTGCTATTTGCTTTGGAATTTGTCGAAGCTGTGTGATTCGCCACATTATTGTATCACTCCTATATACAGAATTCTAAAATTCGTTTCGTTCGACTCGTTCGGCGCATTCGGCTCTGACAAGTGTGCGTTCACCATTTATTGTAAAAACAATTGTTTTGCGTCTACCGAGTTGGGTTCTGACAACATACATAACATCCCTATGTCCATTTTACTTATTCTTAGACTGTTCATTAAATGCTTCCTTATATAAGCAGTTCGGACACATTCCTCCCACAAGTGTAGGATAACTTTGTTCTACTTCATTTGTTATTTTTTTTACAAACTTTGTTTGTTACGAATTACTCATACAAAGTTAATCCTCCTAAAGTAGCTTAATCGCTTAGTAGATATTATATCCGTAGATAAATAAGGAGAACAAAAATAATTTATGAAAGCAAATATTCAATGTACACTAAAACAAAACCTTTAGATTCAAATATATAAATATCTCGGTTTAATTAACTATCTAATTGCAGGCATTAGTATTTGCATTGAATTCTTCATGTCCTTGATCAATTTTGAACGCTATCACTAAGCAGTTAAGTCTGTATTTACTTTGATACGATCTAAATCGCTAGACTGGGAATAATTACACAAAATAAGCACTATGAATACATATGAACTAGAGTTAGTATATAGTCAGCAGGCTGCGGCTAATGAATTGATTTGGAAATGTAAAGAGAGGTCTATATATCACGTCAATATACATTCAGAAAATATTTGGATCTTTATGTAAAGATTTTTTATTGCTGTAGGACAGCAGACAGACTGACGACCCGCTTAGAATTTAGCAGTTACCGTTGCCTATGGGTGTTTGTAACGCCAGTAACATCGCGAACACGCTGCTGTCCTATAAGTGTACGGAACACAACACAAGGTTTAAAACGGCAAATATAGAAAGGTTTATTTTTTGAGCTTTACAATTCAATCCATCCAAGTTAGATCACTTTGGAGCTCAAGGTCAAGTTTTGAATATTAATTACAAGAATGCGTTTATTTTTTCGTGTTAATTTATCCCCATAATTTTGATGCCCCGCGTACTCAAACTGTAATGTAATTTAAACCTATCCAATAAATAGACTAAATGTAGTCCAATTTAATTTGTAATGTGACAACTATCGAATCCCTGACCCTAGAAGATGAGAGATTTATATTTTCACAGACTCTCATTTTCGAAAAAGCACTGATAATGAAATTTCCAGAACGGACGCTACAAGCAGTATAGCTATTGAACTAACATCATACCCATTCAAATACGTGGACATACATTTACACATCACTTGGGGAAAAGGACCAGTTTCGTCTCCCTATTATAATGTGAAACACACACAAAACCAAATCTAGGGCAACTCTTTGAAGCCGATGTAATAACACACATATCACAGACTTAAATGTAAGAGCAATGAACTAGAAATCATATCTTGCTCGTAGCTAAAGAAGGCCCTTAATATATTATACCAACAATTAAACGGCGAGTGCTTCAAATATTTCAAAGATATCGGAATACGACAATCTCCCGTTTAGAGTAAAGCTAAAACAAAATGTCCCTTCAAATCTTAATAAAAATAAAGGGTTACAAAGGTATTTTATACTTTCAAATATACCTAAATATTATAACGCCCCATTGCTAGAGTTGGGACAGGTTAGAAAGAAGAAAAAAAAAGTATTTATTTGATGATTTACAGATTTCAAACGAGGTTAACAGCTTAGTAAATTGCTTTATCAAAATAAATCGACACAACTGATTTTCAATGTCAACCCCGACTGCGAGGAATTATTTAATGTCTGTTCGTATATAAATTCGACTTTGTTCTCCAAACATCATCCCCTGAGGATATATTTTTCTGGGCTGAGGGGCCAAGGTCAGCGGCCCTTACCCACGATAAGTTGTTCTCACACGGAATCGTAAAACAAAGACCGAACAATTAAACTGAATTTTGTTTCATTATTATTATTAAATGGCGACCGCGTACTGGAAGACGCAATGTTGGTAGGCCCCCCATAAGATGGACCGATGATCTGGTCAAGATCGTCGGAATAGGTTGGATGAGGGCAGCTCAGGACCGATCGTCGTGGAGATCTTTGGGGGAAGCCTTTGTCCAGCAGTGGGCGTCTTCCGGCTAAGATGATGATTATTATTAAAAAATTTAAATTCATTGTTTTAATCTATGACCGGTTCAGTCAGTGATTGCCTCAAATTCGTGCCATTTGGTTTTTATTTTATCATCATATGTAAGATTGTTATCCGTGCAGGGGCGGAGAAAGAATACTAACCTCTGCGGCCGGGGTCGGCCTGTCGTAAAAGCTGACAAAACAACCCACCCTAGCTACGTGGTAGGGCCTCAATCCCGTCTGGATGGCGACCACCTTCGGTCTTAAGTATGCCGCCATAATAACCTTGTGTTGTGTTCTGGCATTAGTGACCCAAGTTCCTGTACCCTTATGGGACAGCAGCGTGATCGCGATGCCACTGGCGTTGCAAACACCCATAGGCGACGGTAACTGCTAAATTCTAAGCGGGCCGTCAGCCTGTCTGCTGTTCTACAGCAATAAAAAAAAAAAAAGATTGTATAAAAATAAAATACAATACAAGCTATTACCTACATCCAGTAATCGTTTTATTTTTTATAAATCAGAAAATAAAAGTATAGGTAACCCATATTATATCTCATTAAACAGTTGTAATGTAATTAAAAGTCAAGTGTAAGTAGTGTAAAACATATACAAAACTCCAATTTGTTTTCAAACCCATATCTGTGGAAAATCCTGTAATGAGATCCACAGATGCGCTCCAATTGTCATTTTGATAGTTAACACACAAGAGGCTAAACGTGTGCATAAATTTATCATCATAAGTCATCAATATTCCAGCACATCTCGCACTTTCTTTTATTAACATTTTAACAATTACATTTTTCTTAATCATATAGTCTTCCACGCGATCCATATATCGTTTTTTCAACCACCCTTTCTGTCTTGGATCTAATTTCACTTTCAATTATTAGTCTTGTATAATGGCATTCTTATATTACATAGGAGACGATAGTGTCACAAGGCATCCAACCAGGTATACTGTTTTGCCCTTGCTCAAAAGTAAATTTTCACAACTTTTGATATATTTCTACAACTTCACAAATCTATCTTAGCAAACTAATTTTTGCTGAATGGAATATTATTACATCCTTACCCTTTACGGTCTAGCACTGAAATCAATAATGAATGAAATTTATAAACATGTGCTGAATATACTTACTGTAGAAATTTTACTATGTCGCCATTTCAGATATTTTAGATTGAAGGCGCTTTGATATTGATAGGCAGCTGAATTTCAGGGTATTTCCTATTTTAATCTTGAATTTGCGGAAACCGGTGTAAAGTGGAATAACTGATTAAAAAGGTTTTGTAAAAGAAAATTTTAACGACAATTAAGAATAATATATATTTTAATCGGCCTCACACATTTGTATACTACTAAATACGCGTTATAAAAAGATTATGTTTGTCATTTTAACTCCTTTTGTTGAAAATTAAAAAGCTGGCGGCAGCTTAGAGCGCATGTCACGTATAAACACGTTATAAGTGCCTTTAATAAATTAAAAATATGTTAGATATGATTCGTATGGTGTCGCTGCTTGAGTAATAACAGTACTATAAAAAACGTGCCAAAAACCTTGTCCGGAGATTTCTAGAGCTTATATCCACTATGAGTATACTCATTCGGAAACCTGTAACGTAGGGATAGATTGTCAAAGTGAATATGACCGCCCTTAGTAAATAGTAAAAACCTAATTTCACGAGGAAAGTTAAATTTTTCTATTTAAGTCGGAATAATTTTTTAATGTTTATTATGAGTACTCCAGTTTTACAATTTATAATATATTTCTTACTTAAATAGTTTTGTTTTTAATTCATCTTACAGCTAAACCTCCGTGGAATTCCAATTTCTGTGTAACTAACCTTACCAAATTAGTTTTCTTCTCCAATACGTTCCGTTTTCGATATCCCTAATACTCCATCGGTACGGATATCCCTCATTACGACCTCAAGTCAGGATTTATTGGTTTTATTAGCGAGGAGCGACCAACGCCGTCTTCTCATGTCGTATTACACAATTTTCAAGCGATACATATATATTATTGCATTACACAATTAAATTGTAGAATATAAGTAAAATGTTCAATATATAAGACCCAGGTTCACCCAGGTTACAGTACCTAGTAGTTGTGCCCAGGGACAACAGTGTTTTCGTAGTGCCACTAGCATCGAAAACATCCACAGGTAACTGCTCACTATTAGGTGATCCATCAGCTTGTCTGCGGTGCATCAGCAATAAAAAAGTCTTCTAATTAGAGGATTGGATTTATTGGTAAGTTCTTGGATTTAAGGAACAATGAATTATAATTCATATGGAAACCGGCACATAAAATGGTAGGTTTGTCTAGTTACTCTAGTTCATCAATTTATCTTTCATTATACTGTCACAGAATTCTTGTAAGGGGACATCCATTAATTACGTGAGCTCAGAATGGGGGGGGGGGAAGGGGTCCAACGAACTCTCACCAAATCTCATTTTTAAACCGGGGGGGGGGGGATAATCGAAAATCTCACCTCACCTTCAAAAAATATAAAATATTACAGATATTAAAAAATATATTTTTTAGTTTAAAATATTTTTAGCGCCAATCTCACCTAGGGGGGGGGGGGAGGAGTGATCGAAAAATAGCTCACGTAATTAATGGATGTCCCCTAATACTAGAATTGTGAACTTTCCGTCGCAGTTTCGTGATATGCTGCCTAATCGTACCCTTCACCCGTTATCGATACATCTTATGCGTGTGTATGTAACTGAACTCCTCCTGATAAATTTTTTCTGTGTATTCAAGAGGATCTGATAATCGTTTTGATTCATAATTCGGATGTTGCGTACTTAGCACAATCAATTTAGCGCGAATATTTCTTAGTATCGAGTTGATCGTATCTAAGCAAATGCATTGCCACCCCTATCCTACGACGACGCTGCCATCTCTCGATTCGCACATTTCAAAAACATACGCTGCGGACGCGTCGCATCGATTTCCGTTGTTCTTTTCAATATTTCCATAAATTAACTAGCATAATCGAAAGTAGTTCGTGCCAGTGCTTTCTACAGTCTTAATAGAAGAGCTCCAGCAGCACGAAGACAAGAGGTAAGTGGTAGTGCATTTGTATTACCATAATTATCCGATACCGAACATCGGACAGTACAAATTGTTATTTATTTATTATTCTATTCTGTTCTGTTCTATTCTGTTCGATATATACAATCAAATTAGGTAAATATAACTATGAGATACAATTATTTAAAATACATATAGATGCACCTTAAACGTATAACATTCGCCGTAGTTAAAAACTGTTTATGTTATAATTTAATTACCTAATCAATCTTACAGAATGAGTGCGATGTAGGAATAATAAATATTAAAATTGTAGTGTTGGGAAATATTTAGCATTTATCGATAATTCAGACATTTCTGGAATAATCAATCAAATTGTTTACAAATATAAAAATATAGTTTAGACTTATATTCATATATTTATTATTGTCAGATTTTCGTTAGTATCAATTTATAATACCTGCGCAAGGTTGCGGGTTTTGGCTGGATGGGGAAACAGAAATTAAAAATTAAATACTTCTAATTTAAATGTATATCATTTTTTGTAGCAATAAAATAGTCAATATTACACTTTTCACACGTCCATATATGGAAACATATAACTGATTTTGATGTTGTTTTGCTTTATGTTAAAGTAGATACATAAAAACGATTAAAATCTATTCGATAATTTCAGAGAAATGCTATCTATTTGTTTGGAAACTCCACTATATTATTATCATAAGAGAGAATGTAACTGATAACATATTTTAGATGATTTTCTCATAAGTGCAGGGGTGGAGTAAGAATACTAATATCTGCGGCCGGGGTCGGCCTGTCGTAAAAGTCGACAAAACAACCCTAGCTACGTGGTAGGGCCACAAGCCCGTCTGGATGGTAACCACCCTTGATCTATAATTCCAGCATTAGTGGCTCTGGTTCCAGTACCCCTATGGGACAGCAGCGTGTTCGTAGTGCCCCTAGTACCACAAACGTCCATAGGCGAAGGTACTGCTTACGATTAAGTGGGCCGTTAGCCTGTTTGCTGTTCGTCAGCAATAAAAAGTAATAATTATGTAATAAATATTTTGCACGAAAATGTCATAATATGAATAACATAGCATCGATAAGTTAATTAATATCAATAATTTTTTAAACCCTAGTAATATCACGTAGAGGCATAAACGCAATATGCTCATTATATCCTAAGTTAATGATGATTGCTCGCAAGTCGCGATTAATTGCTAGTTTCATAGCTTGTGTCGAATGAATGAATTAGGCATGTAAATTTGAATGTGAATGACTTTTGAAAGCTTTAAAGCTATGTACGATTGGGCTTGGCTTTACGATTGATTTCATTTTTCTCATCTGGTAAAAGGTGACAATAGTCATTGAATAATATACGGTAAAAAGCGTTTTCCTCAAATAAGAATACATATTAAATTACCTTAGTTCAAAGCTGAGTGCTGAGGCTGCCAAGCTAAAGCAAGAGGCTTGTCGAGCCTGGATTACAGCAAGGGCCTGTCAGGATCCTAATACTTCTGAACTGTGGAAAAAATACAACTTTGTTTCCAGGGTCCTCAAAAAATGGATTGCGAGAGTAAAATTTGAGCACATCGGCAGGATTGGCAAGCATCTCACTAGCTATCCCTCTGGGAACTATGGCTTTTTGGGACCTTGCCAAAGCTGTAAAAGGAAACTTTTGTTGGGCGTCCATACTTACTCACAGACATACAAAACGTGCAACTGACGAACGTCTGGCTCATGCTACTAATGATAAAGTCGATCTTTTGGACGAAATCTTTGCCGACAATTCGACTCTTGATGACGGGGGACAATCTCCACCTTCTATCAGGAGTTCTGAAGACTCCACAATATTGGAGGCACGGTTTTCACAAAAAGCCGTGCTACGTGTCCTCCGATCCCTCGACGTCTAGAAGACCACCGGGCCAGACGGTATCCCCGCTATTGTGATGTGAATGTGCTCGGCTGAGCTGTCTCCAGTCTTTTTAGCTTATTCTACCACAAAGGTTGTGTCCCGGCTTCATGAAAGGTGGCCCATGTTCACCCTATTCCCAAAAAGGGTGACCGGACGGACCCGTCCAAATACAGGCCTATAGCTATAACTTCTTTGCTCTCAAAGGTGATGAAACGGATTATCAACGCACAACTCTTGGATTACCTGGAGGATTCCCAGGTGCTAAATGATCGCCAATACGGTTTTCGGCATGGTCGGTCTCCTGGTTTACCTAACGCACCATTGGACTGAAGCCGTTGAGAGCAAAGGAGAAGTCCTGGCTGTTAGCCTAGATAGCGCTAAGGCCTCAGCGATAGCTCTATGGCTCTTCTTGCAAAGCTTCCATCTTACGGGATACCTGGAAGTCTTTGTACTTGGCTATCCCGTTTTCTTGCTGGGCGCAGTATTAAGGTCGTTGTTGATCTATTTATTCTGCATATCAATGACATGTTATACATAGATGGCATTCATTGCTATGCAGATGATAGCACCGGCGATGCACGGAACACTGGTCATATAAACCTCTCTTCCGAGGTTTGGTAGAAAGTCTAGTCAGACTTATATCTGAAGTAGAGAACTCTCTAGAGAGAGTCTCTGAATCCAAGAAAACCCCGTTCGCACCTGCGCCACAGTTCCAAGCAACCCCTCTTTCCATCTCAAGCAGTATTGGTATCCTTGGTGTCGACATCAGGAATGATGTGCAGTTTAGGGGACAATTAGAGGGCAAAGCTAAGCTTACCTCCAAAAAGCTGGGTGCGCTAAACCGGTCCAAGCAGTATTTCAGTCCAAGGCAACGGCTTGTGCTATACAAAGCACAGTTCAGACCGCATACGGAGTACTGCTCACATTTATGGACTGGAGCACCCGCCTGTCAGCTCAATCTCCTAGACTCGATCAAACGGCGCGCAGTTCGTGTTGTCGGCGATCCCATACTCACAAACGGTCTAGACACGCTTGGACTTCAGAGAGGTTTTGCATCTCTTTGCGTAATCTACCGTATCTACAGCGGGGAGTGTTTTGAAGAGCTATTTAGAATGGTGCCCTCGTCGTTTTCCTACCACTGTACTGCCCGCCATTGGCTGGGCGTTCATCCCATCTGGTGTTGCAAACGTCCATAGGCGACGGTGACCACCTTCCAGGGTGGGCCGTTTGCCTATCTGTTGAAATCTAGCTATAAAAAAACCCAGAAATTCTCCAAGATGATCTAAGTAGTGTAGTTAGACCTAGGTGATTTGCTTTTTTCACCAGTTTCCTTTTCCGTGCAGGGGCGGAGAAAGAATACTAACCTCTGCACCCGGGGTCGGCCTGTTGTAAAAGGCGACAAAACAACCCACCCTATGTGACCACCTTTGGTCTTAAGTATGCCGCCATAATAACCTTGTGTCGTGTTTCGGCATTAGTGACCCAAGTTCCTGTACCTTTATAGGACAGCAGCGTGTTCGCGATGCCACTGGCATTGTAAACACCCATAGGCGACGGTAATTGCTAAATTCTAAGCGGGCCGTCAGCCTGTATGCTGTCCTACAGTATTAAAAAAAAAGTTTTTTATTTATTGCTGAGGTAAAGCAGACAGGCTCAAGGCTTACTTAATAGGATAAAATTACTATGTCACCTATGGATGGATTCACACATGCATAATCTGAGTCCTACGCGGCTTTAGTCCATAACTAATAAAATTTTCTTTTTTTATATATTTTTAACAATATTTTAAATGATATAAAATTCTTTGTTGAGTCACTTTTTTTAATGCTGTAGGACAGCAGATAGGCTAACGGCACGCTTAGAATTTAGCAGTTACCATCGCCTATGGATGTTTGCAATACCAGTGGCATCGCGAACACGCTGCTGTCCCATAAAGGTACAGGAACTTAGGTCACTAATGCCGGAACACAACACAAGGTTATTATGGCGGCATACTTAAGACCAAAGGTGGTCGCCATCCAGACGGGCTTGAGGCCCTACCACGTAGCTAGGGTGGGTTGTTTAGTCGCCTTTTACGACAGGCCGACCCAGGCCGCAGAGGTTAGTATTCTTTCTCCGCCCCTGCACGGATAAAAACGCTTACATTATAATCACTTATAAGCGCAAGTTCTTTTTGGATTTGGGACGAATTCTAATTCCGTGTTTCCGTATACTTTTGGCCTTGTACACTATTCATTATCTTTCAAGTTAAGACCACCGTTTTTAAACTTTTAATTTCAGTAACGATAACTTATTTCACTTAAAGCAGTCTCACCATACGCTTCTACAAGCAATCGACACGCCCATCTACAGAATTCTACAAATTGAATAATTAAATCAAATTACCCACAAATGATGCTTATTGGGTACAAAACTTTCCTTTTTCCGATTAAAAAAATATTATTTCATACTGTTACAAATTTACTAAGTAATATTTGAAAGTTATGTTATCGCCGGATGATCAAAATTACCTCTGATAATTCCTATTCTTTCTGGTAGGGGCATCTTTTAACAAACGACTTATACATATTCTCTTACAACTTATTATTATACGTTATATAGTATATGATTATTCCACGGGAAAAAACTGCAACAAACTGGCCCCAGTTAATAAATATATACAAATTAAAAAGCGTAAGTGATAAAATTATTCAACATCATTGTTAAATCCCGGTTGCAACCCAGTCTGACAAATGACAAAACCATAGATGACGATTACATATAATAATTAGGTTTTAAATTGTGCCAAATAAAAAATATTATATTTATTTTTTATTGGAAGTAGGCGACGGTAACTGCAAAATTCTAAGTGGACCAGCAGCCAGTCTGCTGTCATACAGCAAAAAAAACTGTATTTTACTGTATTTTAAATAAAGTTCTACAACTTATTACTATGATATCACATGTAACACAGTTGTAACAATAATTCAAATATTACATAAATATTTGAGTTATGTGAAAATATTCAGCAGTTCCATAACAACGTGCTAAAGAGAAACACTTTCTCTGAAAGAAATGAATTATCACACAATTAGCACATGAAGTGTACAGGCTTCGAGCGAAACTTGTCGATATTATGTTAGAGTTTTGACTTCACTGGCACTTTGACAAGTCTTAAAGAAGGATTAAAAAATATTGTTTTTAATGTGTCACTTACACAGCGATTATCGACAGCGTATAAATAACGTTTGCATAAAATAAAACCAAACAAAAACGTTTGAATCAAACTAATTTAACAAAGCAGAAACTTAAATTTGTAATTGTACAAAATAAAATCCGAAATATTCAATCCCAATTTCAAATGTAAAATATATGATTTATTGAAAATTTAATTAGTGCGAAAACTGAAAATGAAGTTAATGCTTATCGTGGTTACGTTGTGTCTAGCAGCAAGTGCTGTGAGTGCAACGGAGAACGAGCTCGAAGCCAGAGGGAAAGGAAAATATGCATTGTTGAGTAAGTAACATTTAAATCACACTTATTATAGATGGAAATGGAAATATCTTAATTTGGATTGTAGACCTCAGGCACACAAACGACACTTTAGGTTGCAACCTAAGATGGTTATGATGGAATTATGTAATAATTTATTTTTTACGAATATTTTAGTTTGTGGCCATTTATTTATTCATATGCTCTTCACTTATTATTTTATTTTTAATAGTGTCAAATTGATTAAATAGAGAGAGACTACCAGCTAGAGGTTGATATTTTTATCAAAAAAGAAGGTAAACGGGGTTTTAATACAGTTTAAAGAAACAGGCATCCAGTAACAATTGCCTGCTAAAACAAACGAGGATCTGAAGCGAAGTTTTTCTTTGGAGAGTATACGTACGCCGTGACAACTGTTTACTGAAATCTATTCTACACATCTTCTGTTGATTTACTCAGTTCAAAAAAGAAAGGGTCACAAATTTATATTGAAGTAAATAAAGCGTAATACAATACTTAGTAATTTGCAACTTCGCAAAATTTTGGCAATAGGTATTTTTTTATAATAACACTTTCAATTTATTTTTTCCGGTAAATAATGACATTCACGTAATAAACTACTAATATTACAAATACACTAAGCTATCAAAAAAATAAAAACAAGAGAAATTGTCTAATTAAATCGACTAATGTGATGTTTTATTGTTCACAGTTCACTTCTTCTACGTCGTGGCAACGAAACTATTTGTTTTAAAAATAATTTACGGGGCACTATTCTATGTAATAATCACAAAAGCATGGCATTTCGGTCTTTGGTTCATCCATTACCTGAAGGAGAAGAAACATGATCACTATGAATATATAGAGGAGCACCACGAATATGATCATAATCATCATGATTATGGTCATGACGAACTTTATCAATATGGTCATGATGGATATTATCATGGTCAAAGTGGCTATGGTCAACCATACGCGTATGACAAACATGGTTATGATAAATCACCCGGTTATAAATACCCTAGTTATGGTGGAAGTAAGAACGCAGGTTCTGGTAATAGTTACAAAAAGGTTTACGACTCAGACGGATCCTACTCTGTTAAGAATTAAAGTTTATTTAATATTTCATTTTACAATTCGTCATCATCATCATCATCTAAGCATTGTATCTCGATTGCAACCTAAACTTCCGTTTCGGTGCCCGGGGTCCGCTTTTCGACTTTTTCTACTCCACTTCGCAAGGTCTTCAGCATCCCTAGTAGTGAGCTCATTGGCACGCATATCACCCTTTACCACGTCAAGCCTGCACTTTTTGGGTCTACCCCATTCCATTTAACAATTCGTCTGTTCGTAATGGACAATGATTAAGCTTAGGATATAACCCCGTTCAAGGAACTGATAAACATACTAATGTTATAAATATGACGCTTTGGAGGTTTTTTATTGCTGTAGGACAGCAGACAGGCTGACGGGCCACTTAGAGTTTAGCAGTTACCTTCGCCTATGGGTGTTTGCTATGCCAGTGGCATCGTGAACACGCTGCTATCTCATAAGGATAAAGGAACACGGGTCACTAATGCCGGAACGTTACGTACGTTACGTTATGAAAGTTATTATGGCGGCATACTTAAGACCGAAGGTGGTCACCATCCAGACGGGCTTGGGGCCCTACAACGTAGCTGTTTGGTGGGTTGTTTAGTCGTCTTTTACGACAGGCCGACACCGGCCGCAGAGCTCAGTATTCTTTCTCCGCCCCTGCACGGATAGGGATTCTTTGTTGTTTAATTAATATTAATGAGATTGTTATACCGGTAAACGAAGATCGAGGACACGTTTATAACTATATGTTCTCAGAAATCTATAGTTGTACGTTTAAATTCAATAGATGGCGCATTATGTACTAATTATAAGAAAAATTAATAAAAACAATCAAACATCATGTGATACATTTAATAAATATAAGGATATAAAAATTTAGGTACTATAAACAAAATGAACATACACATTAATAAAAAACGTAAAAATTGTTTATTTGTATTAATATAAAATACAGTAATTACAGATGGCGTATACTTGATCAACGTACAGTTTGTATGTTATAGTTATTATCCAAACACCAGCATAAAGTGATTTTTATCCGCGCAGGGGTGGAGAAAGAATACTAACCTCTACGGCCGGGGTCGGCCTGTCGTAAAAGGCGACAAAACAACCCACCCTAGCTACGTGGTAGGGCCTCAAGCCCGTCTGGATGGCGACCACCTTTGGTCTTAAGTATGCCGCCATAATAACCTTGTGTTGTGTTCCGACATTAGTGACCCAAGTTCCTGTACCCTTATGGCACAGCAGCGTGTTCGCGATGCCACTGTTGTTGCCATGTCCTACAGCAATAAAAAAGTGTTGCATATATAATTATAATATAAAAAAAAATCACGGAGGAAATACTTACTCTCTGCACCTGCTGTGCCACTGCTGTTCTCTGATACATAAACGAAATCTCATACTAGGAAAGTAAATGCTGGAACCGGATAAGATACGAGCAGCTCCGGTCAAAAAACTGCTTCGTTACATTAACGAGGCAGGCATTGCCAATGAGCTATAGTAAATGCGGCGATCACAATAGGTCATTAAATTGGACGCAGCGATACTAGGTTGAATAAACTAGCATAGCCTTTCGAAATAATAATTATTAATAAGTAGGAAATAACATTAATTGTTAATTATTATTTAACTTTGTTTATATGTATTTATACCCTTAAATAAAATGTCTAGTTTGCATGGTAACTCTATGTAAAACTTAATTTTAAACTTGTATATATTTTATGTAGTATTAATATTTATTTAACTCAGCTTATAGCTCGTCTTAATGATTATGTGTAAATATTGATTTCAAACAGTTAAAATGATTTGTAATAAATTTTTTTATATAAGTGTATTGTTTTATTCATAACTCATCATAAATTATATTTAAGAATTCAGTAAGGAGCACTCAAATCGCAACCAAAAATACTTGGGTTCGATTTTATACGTATCTTAGAGTGTATCATTTCGATGTTTCCAAAACTTTTATATCGCAGTCTAAGCGCTGCTATTCATTGTTGTTGTTATCGAGTTTGGTTGTTAGTAAACAACCAAACTTGGTATGGAAGTTGAACGTGTGAGCCCCGTAGGCTTTCCGGTGTATGCCGTAACACCACGTCGTCTCATAACCTTCAAATTAAAACTTTTTTATTTCTTCTTGTTCGCTGGTCGGCCGGTTATACATAAGCCTAAGTCACTAACTTATGTATACAATACTTATATTAAAGCCTCCATTTGTGCGTGTTCTGTGCGAGAAATTCTGATTTATGTCCACATTTCCATAAAGATAAGTGACATAATGCCGATATACTGCTGCCCGCCATTGTGGCGTTCATCTAGCGAAAATAATAATAATAATCTTTAGAAAACTAAATATATATCTAATTAATACATATAATAATACTGTAAGTTGGTTGTAAGTTACTTATACAAATACTGTTTGCAGGTGCGTTGTGATATTCGAGGACTGCACATCTGTATATCTGTGTATATAACGGCAATAAATTTGGATAAACATAGCGGGTATGACTGTGTGTTTCCTCTAGGGAGAAGCTCTAGACACGCTATGGGATGTTATGGACTGTTATATTAAGTGCTTAGATCTTTGCGGAACAAGTCAACAAACCAGCTGGTATATTCCAATTACCCAACAGACGACGCTATGACTTAAAGTTATCGAGGCTATGTTAGGTAGGGTAATTGCTCGCCAGATGTCCGCGGAGGAGGTGGCGTAGAGAGTGGAAGCGCCCTAGGCTCCCCTCCCGCTCACGCAAGGTCACTCGTCGCCGGAGGTTGGCGACAGACCTCCGTAGTCACCGGGTAAGGGCCGCGGCCTGACTAAGTGACTAATTCGTCTCACGGCCTCGGCACTTAAGGCATGTGAAGGAACACCAGGCTGGTTTAAGTGTGGCGCATTTCACGAGGAGTCCTATATTACCCCGTCGCCCGTTCCCACGCTGCGGGGTGTGCGTAATGCATTCCCACCTCCCAAAAAAAGTTGGGAAATTGCTAAAAGTAACATCAATAATAATTGTTACAAAATGTCGCGTATGCAAAATGGTTCTCATAAATATTCCTTCAAACAATAATCTACAGTTTACCCGTGCAAGGGCGGAGAAAGAATACTAACCTCTGCGGCCGGGGTCGACCTGTCATAAAAGGCGACAAAATTACCCACCCTAGCTACGTGGTAGGGTCTCAAGCCCGTCTGGATGGCGACCACCTTTGGTCTTAAGTATGCCGCCATCATAACCTTGTGTTGTGTTCCGGCATTAGTGACCCAAGTTCCTGTACTCTTATAGAACAGCAGCGTATTCGCGATGCCACTGGTGTTGCAAACATCTATAGGCGACGGTAACTGCTAAATTCTAAGCGTCCGTCAGCCTGTTTGCTGTCCTACAGCATTAAAAAAAGTGTCTTAAGTACCATTTAATCCGTGATAAATAATACGTAGAATAGGTGTTCAGTTTTATCAAATATAAAAACATAATTTATAATAAATAACAGTTTTATTTAGTAAAACATAAAGCTTATAATTACAATAACTATAAATTCACAACATACCATTTTTCATGACCGCTTTGTCTCACAAAAACAATGATGAGCAAATAGAATAAAACATATACACTTTGATGGCCAATAATTAAAAAAGGTTAATACTGATAGTTTGCCTCTTTCTGTGAACTGTGATCCGTAAAGCTTATTTCAGTCTTATCACACTATAGTATACTTAATTATCATTCTATTTCCGATTCTATCAATGAATAATCAAGGCCATTTCCTTCTAATCCTTTGGTCACTTCATTGTCTTTCGAGGTTTTTGTTGTAGTTTTCAACTCCTTCTTTCTAATTTTACCAACATGTGTAGTTGCTTCAACTAAATCCAATTGCTCAAGCGGAGTCGCTGAAGAAGTTAGAATCTCTTTTTTCTCCGTGGAAGTTTCCTCTTTCTCTGTTTGTTCCTCAAGTTTCATTATAACTTCAATTGGCACGATTCTCTCTGGAGGTGGTGGCGGCAGTTCGTGTTTAGGTGCTGAAATGTTCAAAATTCCATGCTCGTTCAAAACAGCAGTCACTTCCTCTGGTTTAGCGCCTGGTGGTAGGATAAACCTTTGCACAAAGTGATTCGCTGTAAACCTCTGATCTTCGTCACTTTCCTTGTGTTTCCCTTCAACTAATATGTACTTGTTTTTCACTTTGATTTTCAACTCATCAAGCGCAAACCGTTTCACGTTCAGATGGACTTCAAATTTATCTGCATTTGATATTATCTGAGGTTCTTCCAGATAATCTTCTGCTTCCAATGCTGCTGCTGCTCTTACTAGCTGACTCCATGGCCATAGGTAGTGGTAGGCTAGCGTGTGTGTGAGATGCTTGTCGAATGCTGCGAAAGGGTCTTCCGTCTTCTTCCTAGCTTGACCGTTGACTGCTATAACAGCAAGCGCCAGGATAAGATACTTGATCATCGTTTTATACTATTCGTGTTCGCTTCGCGTCGTATTGTAATATACAATGCTGACTCTTTCAACTCCCGGGCCTTTTATAGGCTCCGTATGATTTCGAGAATGTACGGACCGCCATTGATGGCCGGTTGTGGAGTCATGGGACGTCAACATTTTTGAGAAAGTATTGATTCGTACGAGAATCACTTTGTTACGGTCATTGGATTGTTTTGATGACTAACAGTAACGAAAGTGGGTGAGTTACACAATATTTGAATTTGAATTTGTGTCTCGAAACAAAAATACTATGTAATATCGAGAACTATAATGGTTTGAAAATAATAATTAAATCGATTTTTTTTGGTGTACCTACTATTATAATTATATATAAATCATAATAATAATAAAACATAAAATAAATATAACTAACGAAAATATTTAAAAATCTAATAGATAAATATATACATACATATAATCTTTTTATCCGTGCAGGGGTGGAGAAAGAATACTAACCTTTTTTTTTTTTTTTTTTTTTTTTTTTATACCGAGGAAAACTGTTACAGTTTCCACCAGCCTCCGGGGGAAGGCCGGTGGGGTATGTGGGATTACCTCCCGAGGGGGCTGCCTACTCCCCTCGGGCGGACCGGGGGCTAAGGCCGCCGGTCCTACCCACTAAAAACCCCGGTCGCCACTCTTGGCCTTAGAGGGGGCTTCGCAGGATCGCCTTTTGGCATTACTCTGCTAGGCCCCCAGCCAGACGTCTCCAATGAGGGTACCCCGAGTGACAGTTCCCGCTGCCGGCGGTCACACTAGACCTGCCGGTGACCAGACACAGAGTGTCCAGTCGGGGTAGGGCACCCTCCGTCTCATTGCCTTCGCCGGGAGCTTCCCCCGGAACTCCCGGCTGGCCGCTCTTACAAGAGAGCGACCGGCAACCCCTTCTCAGGGTGGGATGAGGTGCGCATAGCGTCTCCTTCCCCGATTCGTCCTACGCCGACGAATCGGTGGAGCCGCCGCGTCCTCCTCCCTCGCACGCTCGATGGCCTCCTTCTGCCGCATGACACTTTCGGCGAAGGAGACCACCGCGTTCCAGTTCCTCTCGCTGCGGAGCATTTGACCTACGATTGCCCGCAGCGAGAGGTCACCTCCTACCACGCTCTGCATATTGAAACGCTGGGGCCCCCAGGCGGCGCACTCCGACACCGTATGTTCCACGGTGTCTACTGGCGCGCCGCATTCCCAACAGGCCGGGTTCGGCTCCCGCCCCGCAATCTGGTGCAAGTACTTGCCGAAACAACCGTGGCCGGTCAGTACCTGCACCAGCCTGTATGTCAGGGTCCCGCTTGACCGCGAGACCCATTCCGACAAGTAGGGGCGGATTGCCTCAACCGTAACCCGGCCCGGCTCGGGTGGCCCCAGGATCCTCAACCAGGACTGGGTCAAGGCCTCCTGGGCGAGATCCCTGACCCGTCGCGACTCTTCCGGGCACAGCCGGAGTCCCCTCTCCCTGGCATCGCGGCGCAGGCGGTATGTCTCCGCGAGGACAACCGCCCGCAGCTCCCAGGGCGGGTCGGCTGCCAGGAGTGCAGCCGCCCGCCAGGACACTGTACGGTACGCCCGAATGGCCCTCACATCTATGACCCTCTGAGATCTTCTCAAGAGGGCCCTGCTACGAGATGTGAGGTGGTCTGCCCAGACAGGCGCACCATACACCGCCATGCTCCGCACGACGCCAGTGTACAGTCTTCTCACGGCTGTGCCCGGCCCCCCCACATTGGGCAGGAGTCTGCCCAGGGCGGCAGCGGCCGAGACCAGCCTCGGGCACAATTGGGCAAAATGTGGCCCGAAGCTCCACCTAGGGTCTAGTGTGAGCCCCAGGTATTTCATCTGGGGCTTCACTTCGACCGCTGCACCCCGGAGCACGATGCGCGTGTCTCGGGGTGGTCTCCTTCTTCGTCCATGCATAAAGAGGGCCTCCGTCTTTTCTACGGAGACCCTCAGACCGCACGACTCAATTCGGTCCACCACCAGCGAGGTGCTGCTGGTGGCCCGCCGGACGGCATCTTCATATGACTCACCCCGAGTTGCGACGAGGGTGTCGTCCGCATAACACAACACCCTCGTATCGGGCGTGACTGGGCATCGTAGGACCCAGTCATACCCGATATTCCACAGAAGTGGTCCCAGTACCGACCCCTGCGGAACGCCGCACGCAACGCGCCTCCTTCGGACCCGACCGTGGCCGTCCTCCCAGACTATGAAACGGTCCCGGAGGTATGCCCCCAACAACCTCCGCAGATACAGAGGCACTCCATGGAACCGGAGTGCCTCCAGTATCGTCTCGAACGGGAGGCTGTTGAAGGCGTTCGCTATATCGAGCGATACCGCCAGGACCACTTCTCCCTGACTCACCGCCTCTTGCGATATGCCCTTCAGGGCGGTTAGCGCATCCAGCGTGGAGCGCCCCGCCCTGAATCCGTACTGGGCGGCGGAGAGTCCCGGCTCTGCCGTGTCCAAGTGCTGGACGAGACGGCTCGCAACTACCCTTTCAAAGGTCTTCGCCGTCTCGTCCAACAGGACGATCGGGCGGTAACCGGAGGGATCATCTGGGGAACGGCCCACTTTGGGAATCAGGCAGAGCCTGCCCTCCTTCCACTGGGCCGGGAACTGTCCGGTGCTGAAGCACTTATCGAACAGCTCCCGAAGCCAGCCGCCAAGGTGAGTGGTGGCTTGGAGGAGCACTCTGCCCGGAATCCCGTCGGGTCCAGGTGCCTTCTTGGTGCCCTGAAGGTGTCGCAGGGCATCTTCGATTTCTACCTCTGTTGTGGGGGGAGGATCCACGATCTCCTCTCTAAGCAGAGGGACGGCCATAGATGGGGGAGTGAATGCTCCCAGGCTCGGGAAGAGCCCCTCAATTATGCGATTGAGGGCCTCCTCTGACAGGGTCGCCGTTACCGGGGCGCCCGCAGCACGCATCTTCTTGCGCGCTGACTTGTACGGACGCCCCCAGGGATCCCTGTCAAGGCCCTCGAGGAGCTCCTCGTAAGCCCGGGCCTTCGCTTGGCTAATTGCTCGCTGAAGGGCTTTCTTGGCAGCATTCTGCTCCCCCTTTATCCTCCGGAGTTCTTCTTCGTCCGGCTGCGGATTCCGGTGTCGGTACCGGTGGACGGCTCTGCGGGCGCGCTGCGCAGCGTTGCGCAGCTCCGCTATTTCGGCTGACCACCAGTACACCTGCTTCTGAGCCGGACGCCGCCGGACCCGTGGCATAGCCGCCTCGCAGACCCTTGTGAGGGCCGTGCGAAGGCGACTGGCCGCCTCCTCTGCTGTTTCCCCTACGGGCGCTGGGTATGCGTTGTAAACCCAGCGCTCGGCGATCGCCTGGACCTCAGCCATCTCTTTGTCGAGACGGCCGAGTGCCCAGCGAGGGAAATTTTCACCTCTTTGCGGCTGCGGAGTGCTGCGGAGGGGGGAGACGCTGAATCTGATGTACAGATGGTCAGACAGCGTCTCTACCTCCTCCTCAACGTGCCAGTCCACCACCCTGCATGCGACCAAAGGAGTGGCGAACGAGAGATCCACAATTGAACTGCCCTGTGGTCGCACGCAAGTGGGAACCGCCCCCCTGTTCAGGAGGACGAGGCCACTCCGCAGCGCCCACTCTTCTACGGCCCTACCTCTTGCATTGGTGGTAGGACCGCCCCAGGCTCGGGATTTGGCATTGAAGTCACCGAGGACCAAGGTCTTCCTCGGCGGCATCCGGCCGACGGCGGCCCCGACGGAGTCGAGAAATGACTCGAACTCCACCAGGGGGCGGTTGGGGGAGAAGTACACGCCAATAATGGCGAAATCACCCCAACCCGCCGCCGCATATCCCGACCCATTCTCCAGGAGTTGGAGAGGGAGGCTTTCACCTGCCCGGGCGGGAAAGAATACTAACCTAACCTTTTTTTTTTTTTTTTTTTTTACGGGTTGGGGAAATCCTCATGGACTACCTCCGCCTGGGGAAAGGCGGAGGGGCATGCCGGACTCCTACCGGCTAAAACCACCACTCCGGTGTCTCCTCACACGTGCGCGCGGGGCCGCGGGAATCCAGATTCTTCCGCAGCCCCACACTAGTGCTGGCCCGGTCTGTCCGGGCCTCGTCTCCTGCACGGGGTAGTGAGGTGTTTAACTACCCCGTGCATCGCCTCAGAGGCGCGCGCCGACACCCGCACGCGCCTCCGCCTCGGGTCCATCGAATAGGGGGCGGGGACTTCCCCAAGTCCCTCGCCCCTGGACCCATTCATGGGGGCCGGAAAAGGGCGTTATCCGCCCTTCCCCTGCGCCCGGTGCGCCTTCTGCGGCCGGGGAAGGGAATCGAGATCTCCCTCTCCCGTTCCGCAGTTTCCTTCTGCGACATCACGACCTCGCAGAAGGACACCACTGCGTCCCACGACTCTGCGCTACCGACCATCCTCCGCACTACGGCCGGCAGCGACAGATCTCCTCCTACTTCATTTGTGAGGACACGGCGCTGCTCCTCCCAAGCTACACACTCGGCGAGTGTGTGTTGCGCCGTGTCCTCCCCGCCGTGGACGCAGTGATGGCACCGAGCGTCCGGCTCCCTGTCTATGCGGCACAGGTACTTGCCGAAGCAGCCGTGCCCCGACAGCACCTGCGTCACCCTAAACGACAGGGAGCCGTGCCTTCTCCCGAGCCAGTCATCGAGTACTGGCCGGATCGCCTCGACGGTAGTGAGGCCGGCGGTAGGGCGCAGAAGCCTTTGCCGCCATTCCGCCACCAAGACCTGACGGAGCTCCTCTCGGCGCAGCGCGATCTGGCGCTGCGCCGGCCTCGAGCCCCGTGCCCGCTCTTCCTCGCGCCATCGATATAATGACGCGAGTACTTTCGCCTCTAGGTCCCAGGGCGGGGATCCGGCCAGGACGCAAGCCGCCTCGTAGGAAATCGTGCGATACCCGCGGACGACTCTGACGGCCATCACCCTCTGCGGCTTGCGCAGAATGGCGAGAGTGCTGGCCGTCATGTCCAACGCCCAAACAGGGGCCCCGTACAGGGCCATGGACCGCACGATTCCCACGTACAACCGCCTACAGGCGGCGCTCGGGCCCCCCAAGTTGGGAAGCAACGTCGAAAGCGCGCCCGCTGCACCCATCAGCTTGGGCGCCAGCCGCCGGAAGTGGGGCCCGAATTCCCATCGGCTGTCGAGCACCAGTCCCAGATACTTCATGGTGGACTCGACAGCTATCCGGGCCCCGCTGACCACGATGTGTGATCCCGGCGCCGGCGCACGTCGGGGGCCATGAAACACCATGGCCTCCGACTTGTTTAGGGCCACCTCCAGGCCCAGGCGCCGGATGCGGTTCACCACCTGTGACACCGCAGCCGTGGCTATCAACGTCGCCTCCCTGTGCGAGCTCCCCCGGGCAGTGACAAGCGTGTCGTCCGCGTAACACGTCAAGTCGGCGCCCGACGGGAGTTCGCCTCTCAGCACCCAGTCGTAGCCGATGTTCCACAGGAGCGGTCCCAAGACCGATCCCTGTGGAACACCGCACGACATGAGGTGCCGACCGGCACCGTCACGTCCCCGATAGGTGACGCATCTACCCTCCAGATAAGCCCCTACCGTACGGCGGAGGTAGGGAGGCACGCGATGGTATTTCAGAGCCTCCCGAATACAACTCCAGGGTAGGGTGTTGAATGCGTTGGAGATGTCTAAAGACACCGCCAGCACCACCCCACCCCGGGATACCGTCTCCTCCGCCAGGGCCCTCACGCGCATGATGGCGTCTATGGTGGAGCGCCCCCGACGAAAACCAAATTGGTTGTCGTCCAGGTCCGGCCCCTCTCTGCACAAGTGGCTGACGAGGCGATCTGCGATAATGCGCTCAAAAAGTTTGCCCGCCTCGTCGAGCAGCACTATGGGCCGATACGCGGACGGCGAGTCCGCGGGGCGCCCCTCCTTCCTGAGCAGGACCAGCCTCCCCTCCTTCCACACACTGGGAAACTGACCCTGCTCGAGACATGCCGTGAAGAGCCCCCTCAGCTGGGGCTCTAGCTTCTTCAGAGCCAGGACGAGAGCTCGACCAGGAACTCCGTCGGGTCCGGGCGCTGTGTTCTTAGCCCGGAGTCGCGACACGGCCGCTCTCATCTCTGCTTGCGTTACCTCGGGGACATCGGTGCTCAACTCTTCTGGAGATTCTGTGGCTGAGGGCGAAGCCATCGCCGGGGCAACGTGTCCCACTCGCTCAGGGAAGAGGGCCGATACCACCGCCTCTAATACTAACCTAACCTAACCTAACCTTTGTGGCCGGGGTCGGCCTGTCGTAAAAGGCGACAAAACAACCCACCCTACGCTAGCTACGTGGTAGGGCCTCAAGCCCGTCTGGATGGCGACCACCTTTGGTCTTAAGTATGCCGCCATAATAACCTGGTGTTGTGTTCCGGCATTAGTGACTGAAGTTCCTGTACCTTTATGGGACAGCAGCGTGTTCGCGATGCCACTGGCGTTGCATACACCTATAGGCGACGGTAACTGCTAAATCCTAAGCGGGCCGTCAGCCTGTCTGCTGTTCTATAGCAATAAAAAATAATAATAATAATAATAATCACGCCTCTTTCCCGTAGGGGTAGGCAGAGACCACTTCTTTCCACTTGCAACGATCCTTACATACTTGTTTCGCTTCGTCTACTTTCATTATTCCCTTCATACATGCCCTTCGGTTTAGGGTACTCTTGACCTGGCCTTTTTTCAAGACGTCCCTGATTTGGTCTTGAAACGTCCGCCTAGGTCCACCCCTTCCAACACTTCCATTCACACTCGCCTTATACACTTTTTTCGTCAATCGTTCTTCATTCATTCTCTCGACATGGCCAAACCATCTCAGCATACCTTCATTGATAAATACAGGTATTAATCTTACGTTTGTTAAATGCATCGATTTTTTAGATTTTTATTGGCGTAAACGATGTATGAACTGCTTATAAGCTCAGGATCTTCATAAACGAGTACCATTCTTTTAGTTCGGTATCTCACAAGGTGATGAATACTAGTAGCAGAATCCGGGATCTAAAGTAAAATATTTGCATGCGATGTTATTGCCTTTGAGGTACTTAAATAAGTTTGAAGACATTAGTATAACAGTAGAGTTTGACATACAGGAATATTATTCAGCGAGTATAAATTTGTTATATTTGGAATATATACTTATGCTACAAACAAAAATCTTTAGCTGTATAATAAGCTTTTACAACCCATGAGTTAAATTTAATGCTTATTAGTCCAAACACTGACAAGTACGGCATCATTTTCTCATTTTTAGATAAGGGAGTCAATCAACAGTTTTTGTAATTAATACGAAATTTAAGGATATTTAAACATCATTTACAATCCTGGGACAATATTTATTGCTATAGCTGGATCATAAAAATTAAATTCATGGTTAACAATGATTATATTTGCACTAAAGACCAATTAGCTAATTTGCACTTTGTTTGGTTATACACTGTAACTGATTTTAATAATATCCTGAATCCTATATTTTTATAATTGTCTAGTTTTAAAGACTTATTTACATAATATACATTTATCCTGACACATATGTGCTATCTACCATTCTTTGTAGTTTCAAATATAATAGATTATTTTTAATTCATTTTCGTTCAGTAGTAAATCAGTAAAGTATAAAAAAAAATATTTAAGAAACCTGCATAAAAAGTTTGCAACACCTGCATACAGCTTGTTTGGATTGCACACACTCATGCGCATCGAGTCGGCCATTGACCGCTGTGTGCGAGTACCGTTAGCAAAACAATGAGGGTAAATTCAGGTGCTCATTCGGGTCGCTTTCCTCGTTGTAAAAGGAAAAATTATACTTCAAATTAAAGTTTTTGCACTCTATAAGATGGTCAGATAAGAAAAAAATCTGTCGTAAAAGTAAAGCAGGTCGATTGTTTGATGATTTTTATTTATTAGTCGGGTATTATTATTTTCATTTGAAAATATATAGTAAACGCTGCATTTTAAAACTAAAGTTTTTTATATGGTATAGTATATAATTGAAGGTTATTGAGCATGAAGTATAATAGTTTTATACAAACGTCAGTTCAACTAAAAAGTTAACATTTAGATTTAATTCACGATGAAATATTATTTTAATTGTTTATGTTATTAAATTCATCATACTTTTTTGATGTCTTTTGTCAAGCGGCTAGACGACTGTACTTTTACATAATAAGTAAAGGGTAAAGATGATTCATTTTGCTAGCTTTCAAATAGAAAAAGACGGCTTAGAAAGGAAGACTGTAAGATATCTTTTTCTTGTTTTGGGTAGTTATATAGCAACCTGTTATAAAAACTTAGTAATAACGTGCTATAACTCTCAATTTTAGCTACTTTTAGCAATGACCACGATTCGCAGAAAAGGGCAAAGTAATGAACAATAGTTTAAATTGTTTAATAAATTAAAATTTGGTTGGTTGTATCAAAAGACTGGGCCAAATTAATACGTTATGGAGCTATAACTTGTTTTAATAAAATAAATAAAACACATTATTGGTACATGACCGAATTTTTGACATTTGTGTATAGTAACATTAATATAAATGTAATGTAATATGTAAATAATTATTATGAAATAAAAAAAAATACATAAATTATGCTAACCGTACATTACCGCAACACTTTCGTTATTGCATGTATATCCTAAGAAGCTGTAATTTATTTTTAACTTTAGCTTCTTGCAATAAGGTTCAAAATTAACCTTCAAATACATACGCTTGACTAACACTAGCATACTCAGAGAGCTCGAATATTTTATTTCTAAAAAGGCTTAAATACAATAACTGTTTCTAACAAATTTGATACTTAGAGTTGGTAGCAAAAGGTTGATTTTTAAAATTTCAATGGAAATGAATTGCTACATTATTCTAGAACAAAATACTGGTATATAGCGTAATAAAAATTGTAAACAAACAGCATGCAACAGGTAGCTTTAGTGGGGAGAACGAGGAAAATTGAAGATATGGAATTTAATTTGATCGCCTAAATTTTTTTGACAAATTTATTATAGGAAATGGAAAATACCAACAGTATTATGGTGTTAAGCGGATAAAATTTAGGTATATAGACTAAAAGCTTTAAGCTGTGTTTTTCCAGTAGATTAGATAAGGCAGTAATTGTTTCCGGAGAATCCAAAATACGCGTATATTAGATTTAAGATGTTTTTATAATAATACTGGTTAATGGTTATAGAGAACTACGTATTCATTTATTTTATTTATTTAAATTAATTAAAACAACCACAGCTAGTTAATTAATAATAATTGATAAATACCAAATTTGCTACCATTACCTGATGTAAAATTTTTTTTGATAGGTGACCATGTAAAAAAATAATCCCATATAATTCATATTTTTAATAATATTTCTTTGATCAAGGAAAAAATATCCGGAAGAATTAGTCCTATTACAGAAGCCTATCTCAGACTCAGTATCCAACCGGCAGGCATCAAATTCAATCGGAATAAAATAATTCATTCCGGTAACATGTGATTTCGTAATTTAAAGTTTAACAAAAAAATATGAAATTTCCCCAAGTTCCCTTGGTAAATTGGCTAATTTAAAACAATTGAATGATTGGTACCTCTTTGTTAATAAAAAGATATGTACCCAGATTGGTACCCTCCATCTCGCATACGTCTTTGTGAGCCAGGATGCTCAGATGGCAAATAGGGGGCAAATAAATTGTAATAAAAATAATAGCCACCGTAAGATTAGGAACGATTTCTTCTCGAACAATCTCGATGTTTTTACTACTTAATATGAAGCACGTTATATTTTTCCATTCTTAGTTTGAATTATTACACGTCGATTCCGGAAAAAACTAAGCGAGGTTATGTAAGATCCATATTTCAGAATTCATTCCTAACTCAAGTAGTTTTTAAATATTTTGAATATTTTATCATCTATTAAAGTATCTAATTTACTTCTCATCAAAAAAATCTAAATACCACTGCAAGTGTTGTTCAGGGGGAATTAAAAAAAAGAGGATTGATATAAAAAAAAAATATGCCAATAATTGCTGGCAGTTTATTCTACACAATGGTGTACCAGAATTCCAAATTTGAATTTAAATTTTCTAATTATCATCCAATAAATTAAAGAAGAGATTGTTTTCAATGTGTATTCCATCGGAATTTCTGCACTTAATCACATTTTTTTGCATAAGTTTCTTAACCGAGCTCTGAGCTGAGCTCAGCGTAATTGTTAGCTAAGCTCTGCGACATCCTACCAAAGAGATCTGTTTCTAAAATATATGGATACCTCGTCCACAGAAGTCACCCAAGTCGTGGCGCTGCTGGATGCAGGGCATAGTCAGCGTGTTGTGGCTGTACGATTGCATCTAAGCCTCTCTGCTGTTAATAGAGTGTATCAGCGTTATAATGAAACTGCTATGTTTACTCGGCATCCAGGATCTGGTAGACATCGAGTCACGTCTGAGCAAAATGACCGATATATTGTGTCAGTTTATCTAAGAAATCGACACTATAAGTCTATTTAACTGTAGCAGCGGCTCCATGAGGTTCGAGGACTGACTGTAAGCAATTCTACGATAAAAAGAAGATTGGCATTATTTATATTTTTTGTTAAATGTAAAAAAAAATTAAACTCATTCAAACAGAATTTTTGATGAGAAGTGTATATTATCAGACAAATGATGTCTATCTATTAGTACGTATGCGAGTAGCCTAGGACTATTTTCTAGGTTTTTTTATCCTGGGATCTGTATTGTTCATTATGTTCACAAATATTATTTTCCTCTAAGAAGAACAACGAAAATTGCCAGCGTCATCCGTCTCCCACAAACCTGCATAATCTGAGCGATGCCCTTCCATACCGGGAAAGGAAGGATCAATTTGTAGAAAACTAATATACGATTTTCTAAAAAGGGAGAATTTTCAATCATGTCCAGAAATTAAAATTTAGTATAATACGCCCAATTTTTATGAGCTCTAAATATATATCTATTGATTCTATAAACATTCGAACCTTAAAAAAGTCAATTACACCCGATCAAAATACGAGAGGTTTGAAAAAAAAACAAATGATTTGAATGTCATACGAGTATATTTTACACTACCGTGTATGCCGTGTCGTAATTGAATTTTTAACCGGTATTTATAATGGTGATCAAACATATGTTTGAGTTTAATTTCTTATTAGCTGACCCGTCAAACGTTATTTTACCATATAAATTTAAAAAAAAATACATTTTGGATATGATTTCTGTAAAATCTGTTCTTATTGAGCATTTACATCGCAAAATGAATAACTATGCTAAATTTCCAGTTAATCTTGTGTATAGTTTTAGAGATTTCGTGATGGTATTTCACATGCACTCCTAGTTTATTACTCCCATTAGAGTTAAAATTTCATATCAATGAGTGATTAACACAATACAAACCTTAGGGTCTTCAGTAAAAATATTGGAGTGGTCTTTTTAGGGTTTTAAATCAACCTAACCTACAATTAGTGCTAGTGTTAGGATAATAGTATTTTTTTTAATACTAATATAATATTGTCACAACTTCTTTTCCTGAAATGTTCATGCAAATGAAAATCAAATAAATGTAAGAGACAAAAAAACTCAATGTTATACGAAACGAAACTTTTGTTGGTTGTAAATTCATTTTCATAGTTCATGCACTAAAAGTACAGTCACGTGCCTACGTCATACATCGGACAAGTGAACGCATCTAAATTGAATCCAAACCCCAAAACTAATTATTGGTTCTTTTCAAATTTCTCAAATGTAGACATCGTGTCCTTATGTGCGTAAGTTATTATGCATTATAAAAATATGAACATGTCCAATATAATAGAAAGTAAAAAGCGATTATTAGCAATGACATAATATTATTAGAATACACTTTTTTGAGAGGTGATAATATACTACACACACCCAGGCGCGTGTGTATGGGCGGTGGGGTAATGAGAGACTATATAATGCGCCCGTACGTCCCCTTTCCTAAGTTAGGGGACTCAGGTATACCCACTAAACCACCCCAGTGTTCCTTCGTTAGCATTGAGCGTCCGGGCCCCGAATGGCTCCAGCCCGCTTTCGTGGTTCTCTTCGTTGGTCTTCAAAGTCATGGTCATACCTTTATCTTCTTTATCACGCAGGGGTGAGCGGGCTGCAACCTTTACCTAGGGGGCCACGCACGGACCGATCACTACGGCGGCTGGAGGTCGGTCGCTAATCTCCAGTGAGGAGCAGCCCTGATAGGTAGGTGGGCTTAACGCGCTCCCACTCCCTATTATTAGAAAAAACTGATACAGCATACATTTAAATAGCAAATGTAGACTAAACTAATTTTCTTATGGCTTCACGAAAAAAAAAATATTAGTTCTGAAACGAAAGAAAAACCAGGTGTTCAGAGCAAATGGCGTTACAGTCATAGACGTTTGTATATAATTGGTGGTGTAGCCTTCGACTACAGGAAGATAGCGTAGGATGGAAAAGAAGAAGAGAAGGAATCAGATAATGAGAGAAGAAAAGGAGTACTGGAACTTATTTTGAAGAACTTAACGAACCATGATTGTAACAACATTTTTTACTTTACGCCATCTGTCGAAATAGCGAAGCAAAAAGAGCAGAAAGAAAGGCCTTCATTTAAAGAGGAAATTGCGAATACAATGATAATGAAGTCAAAGTCGCCGAAGTTGCAGTCAAAGAGACGGAATTCGTCTCAGTTAAACCACCTCTTTTTTCTAGGTGCCTTCTAGGCCTTCATGCCTTTGACACATTGACTAACTAGATTACGTGTGCTCATTTTCCTCGAAATATTACGCGCACAAAAGTGCCCGTACTATTCATGAGTCGGTGAAAGTGGCGTGAAAGCTGTATCTGATTCGATTCTCAGTTGATTGAGGAAAATAAACGAAATAAAAAGTTGTTTGTAAGTATATGTTTATGTTACTTCTGTACAGATTGTTGGTATATGTAGACTAGACTTCTTTTGGAAGAAGAAGTAAAAACTTCTTTTTGATTGAAGGAATAAATATTATAATTTACTTTCATATATTATATTAAAGAGTTCGCGAGTCTAATATTAAATCTCATTTAACTAAGGTAGACTCTGAATATCTCAAAGTTAATAAACAAAATCAACGACGCTTACTGCCGTATCTGGTATCTCAGTGGACTCAACACTCAAATACCGATCTAGAGGTCACGGGTCCAAATCTAGCTTTTCTCGCTTAAAGTGCATATTATAGTATAATTGCCATGTCCGTTTTATCATTACATAAACATAGCGTTTTATCGTTATATATTGTGAGGAGACCTGCCGAGAGCACCGGTATGTGAAATTCGCCAATCTGTCTTGGACAAGCGTCCATTCTCTTTAGGTAGACCAGAGTCCAGTAGTGAGACGTTATATATCTTAGGTTTAGTAGCTGGACATGTAAGGTAATTTATGGACAACTGAATTGAACTGACTGTTGACATAAGCTTCTTAACTTCTTTGGATTAGATTGGAACTTATCAATCTTCTTTTATAACTTTTACTAGCCATTGATTTTTGCGTAGTTTCCGCAGCAGGACAAATATTTTGAGTTCTAAATATGACCTTTCCTATGACTCCTGCTTCCCGACTAGAGAAAACCTTCTCATTCTTATATAATGGAAATTTCGACCTTTGTTTATCATTTCTTCTTCTTCTTCTTCTTCTTCTTACCCCTATCCCAAAGTATGTCGGGTCGGCACAACATGTTTTCTTCTTCCACTCTCCTATATTAGCCATCATCTGAACCTTCACACCTTTTTTAACCATATCATCTTTTACATAATCCATCCATCTTTTATTTGGTCTACCTCTCCTCTTGCATCCATCTAATCTCATTTCTAGCATCCTCCTTATTACCTGACGCTCCTCTCTCTGCATTATATGGCCATACGAAGCTAACCTATTACTTCCAGCTTCTCAATCACTACTTTAAAACTTCCCCTAATATACTCATTCCTAATTTTATTCACTTCCTTAACTCCGCTCATCCATCCCAACATTTGCATCTCTGTTGTATGCAATAAGCACTGGTCTTATAGCGGACTTATAAATTTTACCTTTAAGTCTAAACGGTATGTTTATCATTTACATGACAAATATGGCTGTCGTCTGTTCCGCAGTAGGTATCAGTCAATTTTGCTTCGTAAACCAACTTCAGTTATTTTGGTTTTCGGGAATAACAAAGTTATGTATTGTGTTTTAAGACAATTATTTCCTGTAGGTAAGAGGGAATAAAGGTAAGGAGTATTATGTCTTTTAGAGGAGAAGTTATAAAGTTGTACTCTGTAAATTATAGATATAAACGCGTCAGTATGGCGCTACTGTAGCTGCAGTGTATGGTGTGAATATACCCATGTGCAGGTTGTGTGGGGAACATACAGAACGCGTGGAACACCTACTGTGTACATGTGATGCATTGTCCAGGAGGCGAATGAATCTTTTGGGGGTAGGATATCCAACACCGGAAGACTACAGGCTCCTATCTCCTATCTGCCTCATTGTTGGCTCAAGAAGAAAATTTTCAATGAGATTGGAGAGGAGTGATTGCTATCTAGGGGAACACAAAAGATCCCATTGGGTCGAAGTGTCCGAGATATTTCTCGGCCCTAAAAATAAGATAAGATAAGATGGTGTGAATATAGCTGTTGTAGACGAATTGAAGTACGCTGAGTTAAAAGTGTAATTGTTGGCGACTAACTAACAGTCAGTACAGTAGTGAAAACTTCAATTATTAGCGTAGTTCAAAATTATATGGTAAATATAAAAAAAAAAGAATTCACTGATGCTACTGTGGCGCTACCTTAATTTAACGAACACTTTCAAATACAGAGACAGTTATGTTTTCCTTTACTCTCGATACAATATCTGAAAACTTGCATAGTAGGGCTTTACCATAAACATAATTCAGAAGGCTTAGAAGAATAACTAGTTCTGTTCTGGGCACACGCAGACTATAACTATTTTCAGTATAATATATGCAAAGGCAAATAGTTATAACATCAATCATGATATCTCCCATTATTTCTACCTAGTCAGGTCATAAGTATTGTCACACAGTAAAAACTTTTCTTTTAGAATGCTGGCCACAAAAAAGTTTATTGAATTCGAATTTCGTATTGTTCATGAAAATGAAAATGTATACTTTTAGAATTTTACTCATTTTTAAATATGGAGTGGACGCTTAAAGAAGACCGTGTTGCAGTTATTGCGTTGCATCGTTGCGGTTACGCGCCAATTCAAATTTTTAACATACTGAAAAATTTGAATATAACCAAAAGATTCGTTTATCGTACCATCAAACGATACAATGAAGACTCTAGTGTAGATGACAGGTCAAGAAGTGGTCGCCCTCGGTCTGTTAGGACTCCAGCAGTGATAAAAGCTGTGAAGGCACGAATTCAAAGAAATCCCAAACGTAAGCAGAAACTGTTGGCCCTTCAGATGGGGTTAAGCAGAACCACGGTGAAAAGGGTGTTAAATGAAGACTTAGGACTTCGGGCATATCGAAGAAAAACAGGACATCGTTTGAATGCTCGTCTAATGGACCTGAGACTGAAGAGATGCCGCGCTTTGTTGAAGACCTTTGTTGAAGTCCCGGTACGCGGGAAAAAAATATCGGGAAACTCTTTTTTAGGATGAAAAAATGTTTACCGTAGAAGAGAGCTACAACAAACAAAATGATAAGGTGTACGCACACAGTAGTGAAGAAGCGAGCAACTGTATTCCGCGTGTCCAACGAGGTCATTTTCCATCCTCGCTCATGGTATGGTTGGGAGTTTCTTATTGGGGCTTAACAGAGGTACATTTTTGTGAGAAAGGTGTAAAAACGAATGCTGTTGTGTATCAAAATACAGTCCTGACGAACCTTGTGGAACCTGTTTCTCATACCATGTTCAATAACAGGCACTGGGTATTCCAACAAGATTCGGCGCCAGCTCATAGAGCGAAGAGCACACAAGACTGGCTGGCGGCGCGTGAAATCGACTTCATCCGGCACGAAGACTGGCCCTCCTCCAGTCCAGATTTGAATCCGTTAGATTACAAGATATGGCAATACTTGGTGGAAAAGGCGTGCTCAAAGCCTCATACCAATTTGGAGTCACTCAAGACATCCTTGATTAAGGCAGCCGCCGATATTGACATGGACCTCGTTCGTGCTGCGATAGACGACTGGCCGCGCAGATTGAAGGCTTGTATTCAAAATCACGGAGGTCATTTTGAATAAACTTTAATGTCATAAGAATCTATGTTTTGTTAAGTTTATTTTGGTATATGAATGGTTACATAATGAATAAACTTGTTACAATTATTTTACATTAAACATGTGACAGAATTTATGACCTGACTAGGTAAATGGGGACCCCATTTTAAGAAGAAAGCAAAATCATGCAAAGTGCTATAACAAAACTTCACAAGGTTGTTGCGAATGTCAATGCCGACATTATTTTTTACGAGCACTGTTTATCCGCCAGCTATATTGGCATTATGGCCGGAATAGCTGCATCCCACACCGCAATGGGGACACATTGATCTACAATGCTGACGATCTTTCTATTTTAATATTACAAACATTATTTCAACTCTTTTTTATTTCATTTTTCAATGAAGAATGATAGATTTAATTACAAGTGAATTTTTTACCACTATTTAGTACTCTTTAACAAATATGTTTTAAAAATTCATTAATTTAGCATAACGGCTTTTTGATCTCAGATTAGGTTACTGTAAGATGTGAATGGTGTCTCTTCAGGGGCGCTCCTCTGTCCGAGGAGTGCACGGGTGTGCGTACTTGAGGTGCCCGAGCATCCGTCACCTCACTCCCCTCTCCGTCCGAGGTGACAGAGACCTGCCTTTCTTCCCGTCTACCTACTACATCCTTTCCAATTTAGCTCTCTATTCGTGGCGTGGTCCCCGGTGGGATGGTTGCGTATACTGATTGGAGTCCAGGGTTCTGCCCTGGGCCCTGATTTGGTAGTCGAAACCATGCCTATTTCGACTGCGCCTACACAGAGAGTGTTCCCGGGGCGGGAATCGCATCCTCGCTGTCGGTTGGTCTTGCTGAGCCGGCTACGACGTCAGGCGACTCCCTAGTTTTTCTGGAGTGTCGTCTGGTAGTCGTACCCACGCCTGACTAGCACGCGACGGGGATGCGAGTCCCATCCGGAATTGACCGCGGACCTGTCGCTCCCGGCCCTGGTTCTGTCCATGGTCGGGGGCGATCCTAGGTGGACGGTCGTCGACTCCTTTTGCGAGGCAGTAGTTTCTGCAACGGAGGCGGCGGAGCAGGAGCGGGAGTCCGCCACCGCACTCCCCTCCCGCTACCGCACTCCCCTCCCGCCAACGCAGGCCGCGTCATCGGCGCCGGAGGGAGGGCAGCGACCTCCGGCCGCCGTAAAAAGCGGCCGCAGGCGGGGAGGATCCACCGCCCGCACTATTGCCGCGAGGGAGAGGGCCGCGTGCTGTTCCGCGGCCCCCCTCAACTCCTAAAGTTGTTACAGGAGAGCGCCGGGGGGACGAAATCCTGACCCCCTGGTGCGAACACTTTAGAAGGGGCCCGCCTCAAGACAAAGGGCGGGCCGGCGCCGACCCGGGCCACGAGATCGGCAGGCCATATATTCGTGGGCCCGGGCGTAGGCGATAGGAGAACAGCGAGGTTTTTTAGTGGGTAGTCGGATGTTCGAACATATTTCCCGGAGTCCCACATATCCCGGAACCCGTCAAGAGAGGTTTTTCCCGAGACAAAAAAAAAAAGGTGTCCTATGGCTATTTTATGACTCACAGTGTGGGGACAATTCAGTTAAAAATTTGTTTTTTTTTTACAGGAAAGCGACTTGAATATATTGGTAATAACAATGAACATAAACGATGGTGAGAGATTTGAGAGATTTTTCGAAGTGATTTGAAAATTCGATGAAACGAAAAAGCGATACAAAAAAGAGAAACATATTCATAAATAGTATTTAGCCTGCGAGAAAATGAGATAGTATACAAGTATTCAGGCTTTCGTAGCTTTTGTACGCTAATAGGTGAAATGTAATATTTTGCATTAAAGTATAAAATAATTTTTGAGCTTGGTAAAAATATTACAAACATAATAAACCCGATAATTATAATAATACACCTGATATTCATTATTTATCTCATTCTATCGTTTAATACTTTTTTTTTGTTACTAATTTTTACTCTTTTATGTTTAACTAGCATTATTGTTATAGCATTCTGGAGACATTCTGATTTCTTCGGAAAAAAAGGAAGTAAGCGATAGTAATTTATTTATTGTCATGTTCATAATTTATTATTGCATGTAAGCTTGGGGAGTTGTGAGGTGTGACCTTTGCGGAGTATTTTCCTCATCAGTGACTCCGCCTTGGACGGATAGACTCGTCATCGTGTAATTTGAGGGGACATTTTAGGGTTCATTTAAGACCTTTGGCCTTCATTATAACCTTCACTTATTAAATTTATTTTTAGATCATTAAAAGTACGTGTTTACGGATTTTCCCATCATTGTTAACAACCGTTCCCACCAAGTGATATATAAATATTTATTCTGATAACTTTTTCTTCGTGCAGAGGCTGAGTATGAATGTAGGAAGCAGTCTATGACAAAAGGCAACAAAACAGCGCTAACTAGGTAGTAGGACCCCAAGCTCGTATGCAACCGCCCTTGACCTTTAAATATGCCTCCATTATGATCTTATGTTACGAGGCATGCCTTTTAAGTTTTATCGTTTGAAGAAAAAAAACAACTAGAACCTTATAGTACTTTTTATTGTTTTTCAAAGTATTCACCACGTAGCTTAATATACTTTTTCATTCGCTCAAACCAGTTATTATAACATTTATTCCACTCTAAAGTGGGGGTGTTCAAAATGGCTGACTTGAAAGCGTCGACTGCTTCTTCACCGGACTGGAATCTTTGACCACAAAGACTTTTCTTAATTTTAGGAAATGTAAAGAAATTGTTAGGGCTTAGGTCAGGGCTGTATCTGTAGATCTTCTGAATAGTTGTCCCTGAGATGCCTAATAGAGCCTCTATCTCTCGATACGTCACATGACGATCTTCGAGAATTAGTTGTCTCACAGCAATGATGTTATCTTTAGTGAATGCGGATTTTGGGCGTTCTTCGTGAAATTTGTCACTAACACTAGTATGCTCACTCTGGAATTTTAAATACCAGCGTTCGACAGTCCGCAGACATGGGACTTCAAAATTTAAACACATTCGAATATAGAACACTTCCAAATTCAAAATTGCCGGGAAATATGGAAACGACAGAACTTAAAAGGCATGCCTAGTATATTGAGGTATAAGTGACCAAGGTCCCAGTGTACCACCAGCGTGTTAGCGATACCTCTGGTATCACAAGCATTCATAGGCGACGGTAATTGCTTACTTTTAGTGGGCCGTCAGCCTATTTGCTGTTCTCCAGCAATAAAAAATCTTTTCCATTCTTTTTTTTAACTCCGAATACGAATTCTCCATTGCTGTGTGTGGCCGGTGGACACAGAAAGTCTCAAATGTTAGAGTGCTCCAGCTTGTCGGTAGAGATCGTGAACTTTTACCCATAATCAAGAAAAGTAAAGTGACGTACCTAGGCCACGTGTTGAGATATGAGCGATACCAGCTGCTCCTGCTCATTATGATGGGTAAAGTTTGCGGTAAACGGGGAGTTGGACGAAGGAAAAAGTCTTGGCTTCGCAACATTCGAGAGTGGACAGATATCTCAAACGTAGAAGAACTGTTTCGCTTGGCTCAGGACAGGAAAATATTCTCAGAGCTGACAGCTAACCTCCTGTAGGAGAGGCACTTACAACAACAACATTCTTATTTTGGGACTAGAATTTGTAGCAACGCATCACAGTTTAAATGACTCACTCGTTTTAAAACGTGCTTTTTTTTATTGCTGTAGGACAGCAGACAGGCTGACGGCCCGCTTAGAATTTAGCAGTTACCGTCGTCTATGGGTGTTTGCAACGCCAGTGGCATCGCGAACACGCTGCTGTCCCATAAGGGCACAGGAACTTGGGTCACCATTACTGCTACTGGTATGGTACCAGTACCAGTATCATATATTCGTATTTTGTAAACACTATTCTCACAAATAGGCAAGAATAAATCAATTCAGATTACATAAAGACCATTTTCTTTATGCAAGGTGAAATTCACAAATTATATATAAAAACAATTCCAAAGTTTAACTCCTTGTTGATGTTGATTTTGACGTTCAAAAGATAATATAATATAGACAATTAATGTTAATTTATTAAATAAATATAATTTTAATAATTGTAAAATATAATTATTTATGTATTAGTAAGTATTTACTAATGTAAATTAATATTTTAAATAGTATATTATTATAAAATTAACCATAATAGTTTCTACCAGGCCATAAACTCTTATAAAAACAAAACAAAAGCGTAAGTAAGATATGCATGCGTATTTCTCCTCCTCGCGTCGGTTTCCTCAGTGCTGAGGGTCGTGATCATCTCGACGGAGTACTTTGGTGCGTATTATTTGCCGCCATCTGCCCCTATCGGAAGCAGAGTGTAAAGCGTCGTGGACAGTAGTTTCCAGGGCAGTGCGAATCTGATCGGTCCATCGCATGGGGCTCCTTCCTCTTGGTCTTCTTCCCTCCACCTTCCCTGTTACCATCAGTCTCTCCAGGTTGTCCTCATCCCTTCTGGCGATGTGGCCGAAGTATTCTAGGACCCTACGCAAGCAGATGGTAGAGAGCCTAGTCACAATGCCCAGCCGTTTCAGGATCGACACATTAGTTCGGTGTGCCGTCCAGGGTATGCCCAACATCCTTCTCCAGCACCACATTTCGAAGGCATCGATGCGTTATTAAAGTTGCATGCGTATTTAAGTTGTGTATAATTCGAGCGGTAGTGTGCTTAATGTGTATTTTAATTAATTTAATGTATTTCTAATGGTTTTTAGGCAAATAAAATAGCTTTCTGCACTTCTCCATATACACGTTATTTGTGTCAAACTTCATACTCCTCCGTTCGCGCAATTTTCGTAAAAAGGGTTACAAAGTTTTCGCTTCACGTAATAGAGCATAACATTGTTGCCAACCCTCATTCACCAACGGTAAGGGAAAACTTCTGAAGAAACCTTGAATTTAACAGTTATCGCGCCTATGGGTTGCAACGCCCGTGGCATCGCGAACACGCTGCTATCCCATAAGGGTACAGGAACTTGGGTCACTAATGCCGGAACACGACGCAAGGTTATTATGACGGCATACTTAAGACCAAAGGTGGTCGCCTTCCAGACGGGCTTGAGGCCCTACCACGTAGCTAGAGTGGATTGTTTTGTCTGTATCTAGAATTATTTCGGTATCATTTTATAACGACGTCTGGCCATCTTCTGATACGGATGTTGTTGTCGCTGTTGGATCCGCTTTCTGGCACGGGTGGCATATTATCTTCCTTCCGGCGGAAGTATTTTAACGGCCAAACCGAATGTTCTATTCAACCGTCTTTTAAAAAATAAGGATCAAGAATTATTTCTTACATTTTGTTCTGTAGGACAAATTTTCCAGTCCCCGATTATTGGCTTATAAAACCGAAGTTTGTCTGTTTCTCATAATTCATGAGTTTTTTACAAAAGGAAACAAATTATCGTATGTATAGTATTGTAAAAAGACGTGGTCCAACTTATTTATATTTCGCCCTGGCCTAAAGTTCGACAGTGGTCCTCAAACTCTGATAGGAAATTTAGATTCAATCGTATTAAAACGATGAAACGGAAAAATTAGTTTCCGGCTTACAGCCCTAATACCATTGATGGCCCATTCCATGAAAATAAAAGTTAAAAGTTACTCTATGAAAACTTTATGAAAAATTAAATTACTAATAAAAGTAAATAAAATTTATTAATTACATAGTTACATAGACGTCATACAGTCTGTATAGCAAAAATCTTATCATTAATTAGTAGTTTCTCGTCGGTTTTTGGAGTTGAATTATTTTTAAGTTTTTTTAGTAAATAATAACTTAAATAAATAAACATAAATAAATATACTGCAACAATTCACACAACGCCATCTAGTCCCAAATTAAGTAGCATAGCACATGATATGGGTACTAATAAAATAAAATAAAAATAAAAAAGGCTTTTGTTTCTTACAGAAATTTCTAGTTCATAAGTTAATTAGTTTTGTTAGTATCAAGATTTTTTTTGGTTTAATATTTAATGATTAGTAGTTTCTGTTTAATATAAATAATTTGAGCTACATTATTATCATAGTTATAGTATATAAATATTAATAAAATTATTCTGTAAGAACCCCTCTGCAGGTAAAGGCCTCCTCCAAATTGAGCCAGTTTTCTCTGGATTGTGCTGTTTGTGTCCAGTTTGGACCCTCTATATGTTTTATTTCGTCCTTCCATCTGATAGAAGGTCTCCCTTTCTTTCTTTTACTCACTGGCCCCCTCCATTCCGTCACTCTTTTTGTCTACCATTGATCTTGCGGGCGTGCTGTGTCCGGCCCACATCCATTTTAGTGCAAGAGCTTGTGCTAAACCGTCTGTGGCTTTTGTGATGTTGCGTATTTTTGTATGCCTTATTTTATTTATTCTCTTTATGTTTAGCATACTCCGCTCCATTCCTCGTTGGCACGTTATAATTTTATTTTTGACGTTGTTGTTAAACTTCCATGTCTGGCAAGCATATGTCAGGCACGGTATAAGGCAAGAATTCATAACCTTTGTCTTCAATTTGATTGGCATGTTGCTCTTAAATATTTCTTTAAGACTCCAGTATTTATTCCATGTTAGCTGGGATCTTCGATCAGTCTCTTGGTAGTTGTTTAGTCTGGCGAAGCTTAAAGCAAGCAAATGCTTGCCTAGGTAAATATATTTGTTAGTGTATTGGAGAGGTTCGTAGACAACTAATATACTAAATATTAACTTTTTTGTAAATTAATACATATTATACATAAACATCCAGACACGAGACGGGAATCGAATTCGTGACCTACGCAAGCGTATCGAAGTGCGTTAACCGGTATGTCACAGAGGTCGTCAATCTCAAATGATATGTATATTTGGTTTAAGCTTCTTCTTCTTCCTCCTGCCCTTATCCTACATTATATGGGGTCGGCACAACATGTTACACGTTGTAATAGTTGTGGCTAAGTTTTGACAACTGACATTAACCCCTTTTTGGGAAAAAAATCTTTTTATTTAAATTATTTTTCTCGTTTCACATTGAAAGTAGGACACGAAACTTTGTTGTCAATCATCTAATATATCCTCAAGCCACACTTTTGTTGGTTTAATATAAAAGTTTAGAACAGAAGTAAAATTAAATAGGGAACGCTTTGAACGTATTTATTATTAAATCACCGTTGGCATGTTCAATTCTGTTAAAGTAAATGTTTATCAACTTTTCGTCTCATCATTGTCGCAGAGTTATATAGGCAACCTAACTATTTGGAACATGGACTTTGCTTTGTAATAAATACTCAACTTTTTCAGTGTTAAAACTAAAACTGTTATGTGAACTCCAACCTACTAGGGGTGTTCAATAAAAAGTGATAATGAGTACGACGCAATTATTTTTTATTAAATGATATTTTATTTTTTAGTTACCTTTCAGGTTTGTATATCGTTCATCTAAAGCAAAAATTCCCTTTTTAAAGTATTCTTTTTCCTGATCCCTTAAAAATCGTGTACTGCAGCGACTATTGCGTAATCATCTTCAAATTTATGGCCTCTAAGATGTTCCTTTAACCACGAAAATAGGTTTAAATCACTAGAAGCTAGCCCCGATGAATATGGAGAATGTTCCATCAATTCGAAGCCAGCTTCTTGAATAGCAACCATCGCAACTTTGGACTTATGCGCGGGGGCGTTATATTAGTGCAACGAAACAACTTTAGTGAGTTTGGGACGCCGTTGCTTGCGTATTTCCTCACGCAACTTTGCTATTTATCCTGCGTACAAAATCCCCGTAACAGTGGCTCCATGATTTTTTATTATTATTATCACCCCTTGCTTGTTCCAGAAAAAACAGAATTGCCTTCCGGCGGTCTCTTCCAAGTCATAGACTGTTTTTTCGTTTCCGGATCATAATCGTGCAGCCATGTTTCGTCTATAGTTATGAATTAAGTCAAAAATCGGTCAAAATCTTGTTGTAAGAAACCCAAACAACTTTGTGAAATTCTCAGTCTCGTTTGTTTCTACACGTAAAAGGCATTGTGGGCACCGAGCGCGCTGAAACTTTTTCCATACCCAAATGGTTGTGTATAATATTATGGACATTTCCTATAGAAATCTTCATTTCTTCTGCTGTAAAACAAACAGTAACACGACGATCCGCCAAGATAATGTTTTCAACTTTTTCAATCATTTGTTCATTCACTACAGATGTAGGGCGTCCCGCGCGGCGGTCGTCGTTAATGGAAGTTCTTCCTAGCTTGAACTCAGCACACCAACGCGCAACCGTAGAAAATGGAGGAGCATGAACCCCTAATATTGCTCTCAAGTCTCGATTTACCAACTCCGTAGTAAAAAAAATTTAAGCAGACATATTTTATTACCGCGCGAGCTTCAATTTTATCCATTTTAAGAATACGTTCCGACACTGATAATGTTTGGGTTATGCCTGCCTATTTACGAGGAGAATGTATCGCATTATCACTATTTATTGAACACCCCTCGTATATTGATAATATTTGTAACCTAATAGGAATTGAATAGGCTTTTAAATACTATCCAAAACTATTGTTTAACATTTGATTAATTCGGAGAAAGCGTCACCAAATGCTTTGGTAACATTTAAAAGGAACCAATAGAACTTATTGCGAAAGTTATTCGGTGTGTTCTTTATGTTGACTAACTTAACTAGCCTTATTTATGACTTTTATTGTTCTATGAAGTACCATTTAGTAGAGAGTAACAAAATGATACATATTTTAATGACGAATACATATGTGATCATTACTGTGCCGTGTGACCCCGGCCAGTGAAAAGAATAGGGTCACCCCAGGTCATTCCAAGGGAGTCGTAAAAGGCGACTGATGGACTACTCCTTTGCCAGCTTGCATGCGGCAAAGGAAGTGCACCTCTCGGTTTTCCTCTAGGGGTTGGGAGGTCAGACGGCAGTCGCTCCCGTAAAAACCTAAACAAGCCAAACAAACATATGGTATGGTAAGAACACGAAAAGTATTGGTCACGGATAGGGCGTTGCCGCAAAACGACGCGCAGGAACCTCGCCCGACTCCTGTGACAAGTGGACTAGGGCTGCCGTGCCGTGGGCGAGCACGGCTAAAGACACTAGCCCCATCCAAAAGGAAACTCCGCTTCGCAACTTGGAATATTGGCACGCTGACTGGACGCGCGAGAGAGTTGGCCGATGTACTCTCCAGGCGGAGGGTGGCCGTGGCGTTCCTGCAGGAGACTCGGTGGAAGGCCAGCAGATCCCGGTTCATTGGGAATGGCTACAAACTGATCTACACGGGTGCACCTGGTGGGGAAAATGGGGTCGCCATAGTGCTCTCGGAGGAGCTCCAGGACGACATTTTAGAGGTGGAGCGCTGTAGCGATCGACTTATGGTTGTGAGGGTGCTTGTTGGTGGGGTAGTCACCCACTTGATAAGCGCCTACGCGCCACAGGCCGGTTGTAGCGACGCCGACAAGATAGCGTTTTGGAACCTACTCGGAGAAGTGCTTCGTGGGATTCCATTGTCACATGGGATCGTTTTGGGCGGTGATCTAAACGGTCATGTGGGTGATGAATGTGGGGAATTTGAGCGTGTTCACGGTGGATTTGGGTATGGTAACCGCAACGCGGAAGGGGAGGATATCCTCAATACGTGTGCGGCTGCCGACCTTGCCATCGTGAACACGTATTTCAAAAAGAGACCCGAGCATCTCATCACCTACAAGAGCGGGAGGAATGCTACCCAAATCGACTTCCTACTCACTAGGAGACACCACATCAGCAAAGTAGCCAACTGCAAGGTCATACCCGGTGAGAGTCTCACTGCACAACACCGTCTTCTTGTCATGGACCTTTGCGTGAAGCCCAAAGGCAAACGTGTCGATCGCCTTCAGCGTCGAATCAGGTGGTGGCTGCTCGATGAAGTCAAGTCCCAGGAGCTCGCCTCTTCCATCGGCGACAAGTGCGCCGGGGGTGAGGGCGAACCGGTTCAAGCTTACTGGGACAGGATTCAGGCGGCTATCCTTGGGTCGGCGAGGGAGGTGCTTGGTGTGTCTAAGGGTGGTCGCAAATGTGACAAGGAGACTTGGTGGTGGAACGACACAGTCCAGAGGGAGACTAGAGCGAAGAAAGCCCTCTTTAAGAAGTGGCAAGCGTCCAGATCTCCTGAAGATCGCGACGCATATAGGTCTGCCAAGCGCGCCACTAAGAGAGCTGTAGCCAGAGCCAGACGAGACCACTTACAACCACTATACGACAAGTTGGAATCGTCTGAGGGGCATAAGCTCATTTATAAGTTGGCGCGCTCCAGGGTCAAAGCGGCACAGGATATTTCCAAGTGCCGCTGTGTAAAAGACCCTGTGGGCAACCTGCTATGCGAGGACCTCGCGGTGAAGGAGAGATGGCGCTCATATTTCCACGAGCTGCTGAACACGCAGCACAAAGAGGTGCAGCCGCCAGATCTTCCTCCGAATCAAGGACTAGTGCCACTGGTAACGCCTGCAGAGGTCCAGAATTGTCTTCGCCGCATGAAGAATCGGAAAGCTGTTGGATCCGATGGAGTCCCCATCGAAGCCTGGAAGGCGATGGGCTCTCGTGGTGTGAGCATCTTAACCGACCTCTTTAACCGGACACTCCTCACCGGTACGATCCCGAGCCAATGGAGACTGAGTATCATTACTCCAGTCTTCAAAGGCAAGGGGTCGGTGCAGGAGTGCGGTAATTACAGGGGGATTAAGGTCATGTCCCACACCATGAAGCTCCTCGAGAGGGTTATCGACTCTCGGATTCGGCAGGAGTGCACTGTCTCGGGATGTCAGTATGGGTTTCGCCCTGGTCATGGGACTATGGATCCGGTTTTTGCCCTAAGGACTGTCGCGGAGAAATACAGGATGAAGAATACGCCTCTGCATTGCCTGTTTCTTGACTTGCAGAAGGCCTTCGACTGTATTCCTCGCGCGATAATCTGGTGGGCATTGCGATCTAAAAGGGTTCCAGAGGCCTATATTGACATCATCCAAGACATGTACCGTGACTCCGATTCTGTAGTTCGGACCGCTGTTGGCGACACAAAACCTTTCGCCATCACCGTCGGGGTGCACCAAGGATCCGTCCTTAGTCCGTTTCTGTTTAGCGTGGTATTAGACGTATTGTCAGACAGCATCAGAAACTCACATGAGCAGCCCCCGTGGCTGCTTATGTATGCTGATGATATCGCGCTGGCAGACTCGGACAGGGGTAGGCTGGTGCGACGTGTGAAGGCGTGGAAGGAGTCGCTTGAGAACGGTGGTCTGAAGCTCAATGTGGCGAAGACCGAGTACTTGGCCTGTAACTCCACAGATCCCACACCCGTACGCATAGGCGGCGACACGGTCGAGCGCACGGACCAAGTGAAATACCTGGGATCTGTGTTTCATGCGTCTGGTGACATCGATTGTGACGTCAAGGCACGCATTGCTGCCGCGTGGGCCAAATGGCGTGAGGTAACTGGTGTCATTTGTGACCCCAAGATGCCGGTAAAGTTGAAGGGACAGGTCTATAAGACCATCATTAGGCCTGTCCTTTTATACGGATGTGAAGCGTGGCCGGTGCTAGAGCGACACAGGCAAGAACTGCGTGTCACGGAGATGAATATGCTGCGGTGGATGTGTGGAGTGACGCGGAAGGACCGCGTTAGGAACTCCCGCATTCGCGGCGGTCTTCATGTCCGTGACATTGCAGATAAACTGCAGGAGTGTCGGCTCCGTTGGTACGGCCACGTTTTACGGCAACCGGATGATTACGTGGGAAACAAATGTCTGGCCATGCCGCCTCCGCCGGGCCCCGGCAGGAGGGGTAGACCCAAAAAGTGCTGGCTTGACGTCGTAAGGGGTGATATGCGTGCCAATGGGCTCAATACCAGGGATGCTGAAGACCGTGCGAAGTGGAGTAGAAAAAGTCGGAAAGCGGACCCCGGGCACCGAAACGAAAGTTTAGGATGCAACCGGGATAACGCTTAGATGATGATGATGACATATGTGATCATTAATATCTATTTCATTGAAATGCTACACTTAGGAGGTTTCTGTTAAACCCTGTCGGAAGCTTCCGCATGCTTATTTACGTGGATACCTTTACCTGACACATTTATTTTAATTCAGGCTGTCATTTTGGGGTCATCTTAAATTAAATGAAAAATTATCAGTTCAAATCTAGGTTCAGTTGCCCTTACCCAAACAAGCATCTCAATGCTTAACCTGTTTACATCTATATCGCGTATTGACATCTATTTGAAAATTTAACAATTAATATGATTACAGTGACTGGCAACTAACAGCATTTAGTGGCAGTAAGACTTCATGACATTGCGGATAAACTCTAATAGTGTCACCTTTGCACGAGCAATACGAATGGACAAAATGCATGGAGAACAAATAACTATACAGGCCACCACCGCTAAACCTCGACAAAATGGCTAGACGATGTGACATGCGTACCATTGCATCATTACCAGAGATGACAAAACTGTATGTATTGAAGAAGCAAAAATTGAAAAGATAGTGAAATTACAATTTCAAACGGATTCAAAACAAATTAAATATATGCAAATAATTATAATTGTTACCGTGTTTAAAAACGTTAAATTATGCGAATGGGCATTCCTAAAATACGTCCACTTGACTTACGAACAGAAGGATCCAAGAATTTTCTGTTCGCCACCTCAGATAAACGGAAAGGAATTTTAACTTCAACTGTATGTAAATAAAGTAGAATGTAGTGTAAATATGTATGACAGTAAAGACTTTTTACGTGAATGGCTTACTGGACGTAGCTTACGCGTTAAAGCCCTTAGTATTACGCTAATTTGGCATCAAGCCATGCCAAGGGCCAGGTTTAATTGAGGTTAAAAAAGGCTTTTTCAAGTTTACTGTTTGGAAAAAAGCATGCAAGTTTTTGTTACATAAATTTGCTAGTTTGAAGGATAAAACGTTAATTATTTTTATTATTGTAGAACAGTAAATAGGCTGATAGCCCACTTAATGGAAGTAGTTACTTTCACCTATGGATGTTTACAACGCCGGGAGCACCACCAACTCGTTGCATTCCGCGTAGGGAAATTGGAATCTGGGTAGGTAACTTGTGGACACAAGGCTATTCTGGCGGTATTAGAGATTACCAATTAGGCAGAGGGGTTTTTGAAGATACTTTTGTACAAGCACCAATGGATGGTGATCTGAGCCTTTTGCCTGATGAATTAAGTAGTGATGAGTCGTTAACCGAAAATAAATGCTTAATAAATAATTGCGGTGAAAACTCCGAGGTATACGATACTGAAATATCCAGGTCCAACTCAAGCTTATCACAAAAGATTAAAATCAATAGAAAAAGTGATAAAAATAGTTATAAAGTAAATTGTTCTAACAAGAAAACCGGTCTATATTATATTAGGTTGGTATTAAGAAATGAAAAAGTTAACTGCAATGAGGAGTATGTATATAGAATAAAAAATATTTGAGATATTAAGGCTCAAAATATGTTGCTTCTTAATGAACTAGCCTGCTTTAAAAGAAGAATCTAAAATCAGATTGACTGAGATTTTGAATAATTCTGTACATAAAATAGATACAAGCGTTTGTCTAGGTAATGTTGAGAGCTCTGCTACTTTAAAGTTTCTCAAAACTAAACTACAAAATGTTTAAGGCCGACTTGCACAACCAATCACTAAACCGATTTAGCGCTAAACTTATTTAAATCGTCATTCTGTCCCTGTCAAATGTTTTCAATGTGACAGGGACAGAATGACGGTTTAAATAAGTTTAGCGCTAAATCAGTTTAGTGATTGGTTGTGCAAGTCGGCCTAAGACTCTAGAAATGCTCTCATAGTAAGCATTGCTGAATACAGGATAAATTGGATCAATATGACGAAATGAAGCAGCATGAGATAGAAGCTATGCATAAATTAGAAATAATCAAACTCGAAACCGTTGTACGTGAAGAAATGAAGACAATTTATGACAAGAACTTAAAAGACCTCAAACATCAGTACGAGACTACATTGAAAGATTTGCAAAATAATTTAGTAAAAGAAATGGGTGAAATTGCAGCTAATAAATATAAAATAATCACTGATAATAATATATTGATTAATAGAAAAGACGTAGAAATCGCAAAGTTGAATAATCAAATTGAGGAACAGAAATATCCCTTAAACACTGTTTTATATAAGGTTCTAGAGAACCCACATGAAGAAGTAGCTAATGGGTATCTAAGTGAAAGAGCACATCAATTAGAAAAACGACTAAATATAACAAAAAAGTTGAAGAATAAGTGCGCTAAAGTTTACAAAGCAAAGTTAGCTTCTCTGCAACGTGAAAAACAATTAGCAGAGTGCTCTTTGCAGATTCAACTTATAAGACAAAACACTCAAGTAGTGAATGAAGTTAATAACGAAACTCAAGTGGAACTAACTACGGCGTTGGATAAATTGGAAACAAAATATAAAGACATTATAGCTACTGTACAAGCAACTGCTATACAAAGGCGAATGCAAGATTGGGTAGCGCTGGAATTTATTTTACAGGTAGCGTGCGGCGATCGCAGGTAAAACTTTGACAATGAAATTACGACCTCCACGTTCAGTAATAAAGTCGGGAATAGATCGTTTGGAGATGAAACTTTAGGATTATGTTTAAACAGCGATCGAATGGGAGAGTTGTTTGAGAGAGTATACATACCTCAGCGAGACGGAGAACCCTTGAAATAGTTTGCTACCTATGTCAATTATATTGAGTTTGTTCAACAATGAAAACTGTTATTTAATAAAATCGTTTCGAACAACTCATTGGAATTGTTATGCTTAGTTCACTTGAGACGACGGAAATGTATTTGTGTGGTTGATAGTTTTGTGTAATCTTCTTTTTCCTTCTGCCCATATCCCACATTATAATGGGGTCGGCACAACATGTTATATGGTGTAATAGTTGCGGCTTAGTTTTTGCAACCAGCCTGACGTTAACTCCTTTTTGAGGAAAATTCTGTCATCTTTTTCATTTAAATTATTTTTCTCGTTTCACATTGAAAGTAGGACACGAAATTTCGTTATCAATCATCTAATATATCCTCAAGCGACACTTTTATTGGTTTCTTCTTGAGTAAACAACATCCGAGTGTCGGCTTGGGTATTTGCCGGGTCATCGACTTTTACGGGATCCGTGCACAATTCACATTCGACAACTACGTCACTAGGGCTTCTAAATAGGAAATTCGCAGTGCCGAGCGTGTTCAAATGCTCTTGGTCCTGCATTCCATTGCGCTTGAATGCGCACAATACGTCCATCTTCATATACTTTGGTGTTGGCTCACAGCAATCTTTCTCTTGGCAAGCTAGAGGCCTTGGAACTCGCGTCTTTTTTTCACAACAATACATACCCTTCGGCGATTTTAATATGTATATTTTATTTAAGTAAATATAGTTTTTGTATACTTGTCCGATTTACAAAGTAATTTTACATATAATTTGACTTAAACAGCACTAAAATATTTGAATTGTCGAGTTTTGTTATTTATCAATATCATTCATTTTCCTGTAATTAATCAAGTTCAGCCGAGTGTTCGAGTAATGCCTCCTGCCAGTATTGAGATCGGATCTGATGCAGAAACTGGCGATAAGACTGGTTTACAGATTTCAAATCGCTCACCGAGCTATGGAGCGAGCAGAGTATCTCCCTTATGGATAATCCCGGACAATTTTGGACATAGATATGTATGAGAAGCAAATTTACCGATTAGATAATAATATTTATAGCTAGAGTTCAGTAGACAAGCAAACGGCCCACCCTAGCAGGTGGTCACCGTGGCCTATAGACGTTTGCAAAAAATTTATAAAACCTTTTTTGAAGAATCCCAGATCGTACCGCGCTGAGAAGATAACGTCTGGAAGCTCATTCCAAATCCTGAGAGTACGTAACATGAACGTTCTTTAAATTTAAAACGATGTTATGTTACTATAGGCGGCCTTATTGCTAAAAGCAATCTCTTCCAGGCAACCTTTGTATGGACATAGCGACTTGGACCAATATAGTTTACAAAATATGAAAACTTATGTAGGAGCTATTAGCGATGGAGTAAACTAGTCCCTAAATGGAGACCACGTTATGAAAAATTACGACGACGACTGGTAAAAATTACTAGTTGATGAGTGGCGTCGTGAGATAATTTAGGGAGGCCGAAGTGGAGCAGTGAATGACGATCGGTTGAAGACAACATTATCAAGTTTATGTAAACATCATAATTGATATGATATGTATATAATATAACATTTAACAGTGTTTGAAAACTCTAATTCTTCATAAGTAATAAAAAAAATATTATTTTGTCAAGTTACAAATAATCATTAAATTTATGGATTTTTTCAGATCAATGTGGATGAAACCGTATCACTCTTTTGGGACCTAAGCCATTACCACATCATCATGCAGTTTCTTGGTTTAAGTTATTCATATTTTTATGGTATTTAGTTTAGTCTAAGTATTGCAATACAGAATATTTGCAGAATAAAGTTTCAGTAATAAATAATAACATTCTAAATTATTTCCAACCACAATTTTCAACGTCTTATTTTATTACTAGCGTTTCATCTCGGTTGATTCCTAATTATTTATTTCCGTGCATAAGTTACCTTTCTGAGTGTTTAGCGAGTATAGTCGTATACTTCTAGGTCCTCGGTTTTTATATCAGCGCCTTACCGTGATGCTTCTTTTTTCAGTGCAAATAACATAAGAAAATGAAATAAATATATGTTTAAGAGGTCATACCCAGGCTTTCAATACCTCAACATCGAAAGGAGAAAAACCTCTAAAAGGAATACTCCGTTGTTTGACAGCTCAAGAAAATGATTTGAATAGTCTATATTTTTAGTACTTAAATTTTAAGTTTATATATATTAGATGGAATGGAATGAAGATCCAACTTTATTTTTGCTTTTAAAATACATATATTGAATGTATCAATAATATGTAATTTTCTACACAATAGGCTTAAACTGGCTTTGGCGGACTTTCTCGGGCACAAGTCAAAGTAAGCGCCTTACTGAATGTTCGGATTTGTGGTTAGGTCCATAATATTTGCTATTGTTAAATTATAACATATTTTTAAAAGCTATCTTTAGTTTATATGAATGAATCGAAACTTATACAATGAACCAGTGCATATATCCAGAATACTCAACGTTTTGACTGTTAAAAAAAAAGGATTAAAGAGATTATCGTCCATCCGTTTGTTTGTGTGTAATAGTCTGACCGCCATCTCTGTGGACATTTTGAACTAGGACCCT